>CM054143.1:16009045-16011545 GCA_028751875.1 Rapana venosa | reverse complement strand
TGTAACTCGCAACAGTGGTTATCAATTTGTTTAAATGTTGACAATCACACCTCTCTTCGCCTATGCCCCCCCCCCCACACACACACAACCCCAACAAAACTATAACAATGAATAAACCAACCAAAAATAAATATATAACAACAAAAACAAAAACGCCGATTAAAAGCAACAACAACAAGAACAACAAAAAGAAAGCGGATGAGGAGAAACATGAAGAAAAAGAGAAAAAGAACTAAACAGATTCAGACGAAACCTAAAAGGAGATGCTGTATATGTGTGTGTGTGTGTGTGTGTGTGTGTGTGTGTGTGTGTTTGTGTGTGTGTGTGTGTGTGTGTGGTGCGGCGCGCGCGCGCGCGGTGTGTGGTGGTGTTGTGTGTGTTATGTGTGTGTGTGTTGTGGTGTGTTTTTCTTTGTGACTTAGTTTCCTAATGACTTCTGTTTTCCATTTTTTCTCTGTTCGTTTTTCTTCTGTGCCTGTGGTGCCAAAGCTTATCAAAGCCTTCAGGACCTGTAGACGTGTGAAGGATTATGTGGGGTGTATGGTGTGGTGTGGTGTGATAGTTATCACTGCTATAGTAGTCAAGTCAAGTCAAAAACGCTTTAATAATCCCATGAAGGGCAATTACAAGAAGTAGAAGAAGAGGAGAAGGAGGAAGAAAGAAGGGAGGAGAAGGAAGAAGAAGAAGAGAAGAGGAAGAGGAGGAAGAAAAGGAGGAAGAAAAGAGGAAGAAGAAGAAAGGAGAACAAGGTGAAGAAGAATGCTAGAAGAAAAAGAATGTTAAGAATAATAATAATGCAAAGCGGAAGAAGAATGCTAAGAAGAAGAGCAAAGGAGAAGAAGCTAAGAAAGAATGCTAAGAAGAAGAATGCAAAGAAGAAGAATGCAAAAGAGAAGAAAGCAAAGAAGAAGAAGAATGCCAAGAAAAAGAAGAATGCTAAGAAGAAGATGCTAAGGAGAAGAAGAATGCTAAGAAGAAGAATGCAAAGGAGAAGAATGCTAAGAAGAAGATGCTAAGAAGAAGAATGCAAAGAAGAAGAGAATGCAAAGAAGAAGAATGCAAAGAAGAAGAAGAATGCCAATAAGAAGAAGAATGCCAAGAAGAAGAATGCAAAGATGAAGAATGCAAAGAAGAAGAATCTAAGAAGAAGAATGCATAAGAATGCAAGAGAAGAATTTTAAGAAGAAGAATGCTAAGAGAAGAAAAATGCTAAGAGAAGAAGCAAAGAAGAAGAGAGAATGCAAAGAAACAGAAGAATGCAAAGAAGAACGCTAAGAAGAAGAATGCTAAAGAAGAAGAATGCTAAGGAAGAGAATGCAAAGAAGAAGAATGCAAAGAGAAGAATGCAAAGAGAAGAAGAGTGCAAAGAAGATGTAGTATGCAAGAAAAAGAGAGAATGCAAAGAAGGAAGAATGTAGAAGAAGATGAATGCAAAGAAGAAGAATGCTAAGAAGAAGAATGGTAGGAATGCAAAGAAGAAGAATGCAAACAAGAAGAATAATGCAAAGAAGAAGAATGCTAAGAAGAAGAATGCAAGAAGAGAAGAAGGCAAAGAATAAGAAGAATGCTAAGAAGAAGAGGGGTAAGGGAATGCTAGAAGAAGAATGCAAACAAGAAGAATAATGCAAAGGAGAAGAATGCTAAGAAGAAGAATGCAAAGAAGAAGAATGCAAAGAGAAGAATGCTAAGGAGAAGAAGAATGTGAGAAGAAGGAGAATGCAAAGAAGAAGAAGGGCTAAGAAGAAGAATGCAAGAGAAGAAGAATGCTAAGAAGAAGAATGCAAAGAGAAGAAGAAGATGTAAGAAGAAGAATGCAAGGAAGAAGAATTGCTAAGAAGAATAAGAATGCTAAGAAGAAGAATGCAAAGAAGAAGAAGATGCTAAAAGAACAAGAATGGCTAGGAAGGAAGAAGAATGCTAAGAAGAAGAATGCTAAGAAGAAGAATGCAAAGAAGAAGAATGCAAAGAAGAAGTAGAATGCGAAGAAGAAGAATTCTAAGAAGAAAAGAATGCAAAGAAGAAGAATGCAAAGAAGAAGAAGAATGCAAAGAAGAAGAATGTAAGAAAGAATGAAGAATACTAAGAAGAATAATGCAAAGAAGAATAATGCTAAGAAGAATGCAAAGAAGAAAAAGAATGCTAGGTAGAAGAAGAATGCAAAGAAGAAGAATGCTAAGAAGAAGAATGTAAGAAGAAGAAGATGCTAAGAGAAGAATGGTAGAAGAAGAAGAATCCAAAAGGGCTAGCACCTAGACACCCATTCATGGTCTTTAGCGGACGGGGGGGGCGGGGGGGGGGGGGGGGGGGGGGAGGGAAAATTGGGGTTCAGATGAGAACCGAACTGGCGACCTCTCCCTTCTTAATAGGTGCTTTACCTCTAGACCACTGGGCCCCCTGTGTTGCTATCGTCACTAGAGTCTATTCTAGTGAACGTTGGATTAGAACACATATCACTCATCATCATCATCATCACACCAAAGCTGGCCAGCTACGATGCTGG
>CM054143.1:16001545-16004045 GCA_028751875.1 Rapana venosa | reverse complement strand
ACACAAATGGCCTAGACGGGATAGCCTAGTGGTCAGAACATTGCGCTCGCAATCTGACGACCCGGGTTCGAATCTCGTTCAAAAGGATTTTTCCTCTGAAGTTAACACCAGTGCCGATTCCACTCTCCCCAAAAGTCCTTCGGATGAGACTATAAACCGAGGTCCCGTGTGTGAACGCATGCAGAACATCTTGCCCACACGTTAAATCCTGTTCCGCTTTTCAGAAGAGTGGGCCGGTAGGAAAGGATGACAAAATTTACAAAACTGCATACACATGGGGGACTGGATGTAAAAAAAAGCACACGAGCGCTTATTCCATTATCCTCGATATAAAAGAATAAAAATAGAAATACATAATAAATAAAATAAACAGAATACTAGTGTCCATGCGTTTTTAATTCTTATCAACCACTCTAACTGACACAAATGTCCTACTCTTCCGAAAGGCAGAACAGGTGCGAGATGTTCTGCTGCGTGCTTTTACACGGGGGCCTTGGTTTATCATCCAAAGGACTTTCAGGGGAGAGTGGAGTCAGTACTGATGTGAACTCCAAGCGAAAGACTTCCTCCAACGGGCGTCGAAGTAAAGTTTTTTTCAAATTTGTATTTTATTTATTTATTTTTTATTCTTTTATATCGAGGATAATGGAATAAGCATTCATGTGCTTTTTTACATCCAGTCCCCGTGTATATGCAGTTTTGCGAATTTTGTCATCTGTTCCCACCGGCACATAATGGCCTACTCTTACGAAAAGCGGAACAATATTTAACGTGTGCGCAAGATGTTCTGCGTGCGTTCGCACACAGGGCCTCGGTTTATATAGTCTCATCCGAAGGCCTTTTGGGAAGAGTGGAGTCGGCACTGATGTTAACTCCAAATATCCCCCTTGAACGGGAATGGAACCCGGGTCATCAGATTGCGAGCGCAATGTTCTGACCACTAGGCTATTCCGTCCCCTGGTTCGATTCAGGTGCCATCAAACCGCGAACGCAATGTTCTAACCACTATGCTATCCCACCCACCCACCATGATCTGAGTGTCTTGAGGGCGAGGGTTCGAATCTCGGCTAAGCGTTCGGGTGAGGGGGATCTTATCCCTGGCACTTAACACGAGCACGAACTCCACTCCTGTGAAAGTCCTCTGGACCAGACTCTAAAACTGAGGTCCTGTGTGTGCGAACGCATGCAGAACATCTTGGGCACACGCGCTAAAAAACAACCCACCCCGTCTTTTGCGGAAGAGAACACGTTAAACCCGTCAGTACAAGGAGGGAGACAGAAGAGGCAGACAGAGAAAGCGATGGGAAGAAGACAACATCAGAGAGTAGTGGACTGGCCTTGAGTGGAAGGAACGATTTGCTACGAAAAGCAGAGGACCGCGGTTGCAAAATCTTCATTTTTATTTTATTTTATTTTATTCTTTTATATCGAGGATAATGGAATAAGCACTTATGTTCTTTTTTTTACATCCAGTCCCCGTGTGTATGCGGTTTTGTAAATTCTGTCATCTGTTCCCACCGGCACCGGCATTGGTGCCCCCACGGTCCATGGGACAAAGGGATAAGTGAAGGTGTGAACGGTGAAACGATTAACCAAACCATTGTATTGGTGATAATTATATGACATACCCAGCATGCATCCTGCTATATGGAGAGGGATGGGCTCCGTCACGTTCTTAACCTGCCTAGGATGTACTTACTGCCAGAAAACAAAATTCGTCGCAGTGCCCCATTGACTTCTGGAGGAGTGATGGGAGAAGTCAAGGGCTCAATACAGTATAGTGCAATAGACATGCTGTTGATTGCTTTTTGCAACCCCCCCCCCCCTCTTCGTACAATGACAAGAATGCATACTTCATACTAGCAGGAGAAATGTAAAGAGGGGGAGGCAGAGGAGGAAGAGGAGAATGAGGATGAGGAGGAGGAAGAAGGAGGAGGAGGAAGAGGAGGAGGAAGAAGGAGGAGGAGGAGGGAGGAGGAGGAGGGGAGAGAGTTGCATTTTTTTGGATTGAATTCAACTGAATTTTTATTTAAAGAGGGTTATGGCATAAGAAAACACACTTTTTATTCTTTACAACCAGCACTCTGAAGAGATTTATTTATTATTATTATTTTTTGCTGCCTCATCTTCTGACGACCCCCGTCCTACTGTTCCCACGCCGCTCATTCCAATCTCCCCGCCACAACCATACCCAGATTTGTTATGTCTCATCCTCAGGGTCGGAAGTCCACAGGGAGCCCATCACTATCAGGCCGCCGTGGGGCCACCAGCCAGAGGGGCCCTGCACTGCTGCTGGGTCACTTTGGTGGTGTTCAGTGGTGCCTGTTCTGAGCTAACATACGCAGGACACCACCTACTAAGCCCCCTACTAACGACAGTATTAGCTCAGTCGCGGAGCCAGACTGAGTGAGTTGCCCACCCCAGGTGGCAACCACCACAACGTCCCACCAACGACCGTCCCCCGCGAACCTCCAACCCCAAAGGCTTTGACATAAACTCA
>CM054143.1:15976545-15996545 GCA_028751875.1 Rapana venosa | reverse complement strand
CTCCCCTCCCTCCTCTCTCTCCCTCTCTCTCTCTCTCTCTCTCACTCTCTCTCTCTCTCTCTCTCTCTCTCTCTGCGCTCGTGATCTGTTGACCCAGGTTCGAATCTCGTTCAAGAGAACCCCCCCTCCCCTCCCCTCCCCCCCACCGGAGTTCACATCAGTGCCGAGTCCATTCCCCTTAACATGCTAAAACCTGTTCAGCTTTTCGGAAGAGTAGGGCATTATGTGCCGGTTGGAATGGACGACAAAATTTACCAAATTGCATACACACCGGGACTAGATGTAAAATAAAGCACATGGGTGCTTATTCTATTATCCTCGATATTAAATTTTTTTAAAAAAAGAAAGAAAAGAAAGAACACTCACACAGACAGACAGACAGACAGACGGACGGACAGACAGACGGACAGACAGACGGACGGACAGACAGACAGACACAAACCGCGAAAGACAGCTCCTTGCCTTTATCTGTGTTTGTTTGCCTGTCTGTTTTTGTTTTTGTTTTGAGTTGTTATAACTGAAAAGCAATCACATTATTCGTAGCCATCCAAGTTCTCAGTATACAATAAAACAACACACACAAACTAACAAACAAACAAACAAACACCACACACAAAAAGAAAGAGTAGGAAGAGGAAGTAGTGACATAAGAAGAATGCGAAGAATTGCGGAGAAGAAAAAGAATGCGAGGAAGAAAAAGAATGCGAATAATAAGAAGAAGAATGAGAAGAAGAAGGAGAAGAATTGCAAAGAAGAAGAATTGCAAAGAAAAATTGCAAAGAAAAATTGCAAAGAAGAAGAACAATTGCAAAGAAGAAGAAGAAGAAGAAGAAGAAAAGATTGCCAAGAAGAATGCCAAGAACAAGAATGTCAAGAAGAAGAGGGCAAAGAATTGAAAGAATGCAAAAGAATAAGAAGAAGATAGTTCATAGATAAATGTTTGGGATTATTGTCTATCAAACTACATTGTCTATACAAACCCAAACTAAGAATCTTCCACACATGTCTCGACCATTCCTGCCACCCACCATTCATCAGCCTGGTACGAAGTGCTCGTATAATTCAACCGATATCCTCTATTCCATGATTCAACCGATATCCTCTATTCCATGATTCAACTGTGTATAAGCACATCCATATCCATTATATATATATATATATATATATATATATATATATATATATATATATATATAATATATATATAGAGAGAGAGAGAGAGAGAGAGAGAGAGACAGAGACAGAGACAGAGGCAGAGACATAGAGACAAACAGACAGACAGAGACATAGAGATAGGGCATAATTCAACAACCCCCCCCCAAAAAACAAACAAACACCCCCAACTAAAACAAAAACCCCAACCTTTCCTAACATCCCTCCACTCCAAACAAACCCAAGGCTATAATATTAAAAAAACAACCCACACAACCAAACAACAAAACAACAACAATAGCAACAAAAAATACCCCCTCACCCTAACCAAGTACACTAACACCAAATGAATACAAACAAATATCACACAAAACCCCCCACACCCACACACAGCACATCACGTCAAACCCCCCCCCCCCCCCCCCCCCAAAAGCTGTGAACATTGAAGTTTCAAGTGTAAGCGATCAAACACTTACCCAGCAGACATTGCAGATCAACATTCACACTTATTTTTCTTATCCATAACCCTTAAAGGAAGGAGAGGAGGGGGGGGGGGGGGGGGGGTAGCTGGAATATAACAACTGTAAACTCCAATTTTTTAAAAACTCATAATTATTAGGGAAGGGTAGGGGTTGTGGCAGGGGTGGTGTTGGTGGTAGTGGTGGTGGTAGTGGTGGTGGCGTGATACAAGCACAGACAAAGAGAAGAAAAAAAAGAGAGGGTTATTTTCAACACTGTGTCTCACTCAAACTTGTGGTACACCTATCGATTTTTTTAATCTCCTTTCTTCTCCACATCATATATTATTTGGCCCAACTGCTTTTCTGAGACAGACCTGTCTATTGGTTTTGGTAGGCACGTAGACACGCGTGCGTACGACCGTGCGTGAGTGTGTGTGTGTGTGTGTGAGTGAGTATGTGTGTGCACGTGCACGCACACACACGCACGCATGTGTGTTTGTGGTCGTGTGCATGTCTGTTTGAGTGTGTGTTGTGTGATGAAGAGAAAAAAGAAAAAGGTAAAAAAAAAAAAAGAAGAATAAGAAGAAGATACAACCTGATAAAATCAAGAACAAGCAGACTGAGAAGAGAGAGAGAGAGAGAGGAGAGAGAGGAGGAGAGAGAGAGAAGAGAGAGAGAGAGAGATAGAGAGAGAGAGAGAGATGAGGAGAGAGAGAGAGAGAGAGAGAGAGAGAGAAAAATACGAATACGAAATTTTTTATTGAGGGTAAATGGATAAGCTTACAGCTTCTTTACACCATGCCCTCAACCTCACCCACCCATTCCCTTTCCCCCAAAGAAAAACGCAAAGGAAAAAGCCTAAAACATCTCAAATGTAAATAATTGCATAAAAAATTTTCAAGTAAATAAAAAAGACTCAAACAGACAAACAACAAACAAACAAACAAGCTAACAAACAAACCTGAAAGAGATAGACAGACAGACAGACAGACAGACAGACAGACAGACAGAGACAGGGACAAAGAGATAAGGCATAATATATATTCACACCCCCCACACCCCCAGAACTAAAACAAAAACCCATCCTCTCCCAACAAGCATCCCCTGCACTCCAAACAACCCCCAAGGCTATAATAATAAAAACCCACACACAACAAAACAACAATAGCAACAAAAAATACCCCATCCCCCCAACAAAGTACACCAACACCAAATGAACACAAAATACCACCCAAAAAAATCCCACACTTACACACAGCACATCAGGCCAAAAAAAAAGCTGTGAACTTTGAAGTTTCAAGTCTAAGCGATCAAACACTTACCCAGCAGACATCGCGATCAACATTCACACTTATTTTTTTTAAATTCACAACCATTTTCTTTTCCATATCATATAGTATTTGGCCTAACACTTTTCTGAGACAGACCTGTCTTATTAGTTTGGCAGGCACGTAGACACGCGTGCGTACGTGCGTGAGTGTGTGTGTGTGTGTGTGTGTGTGTGTGTGAGTACGTGTGTGTCTGTGTGTATGTGTGAACGCACGTGTGCACACACACAAACACATCAAAAGATATATTTTCCATCGTTAGTTTGTGTTTTTGAATTCTTACAAGTGAAAATCCAACCCCTGAAATACCCACCCCCTCTCCCAACACCCTGCCACTCCGAACGAAACCCCAAGGCTATAGACCGCTCCCCCCCACCCCCCGACAACAATAGCAATAACAAATAAAACAGCCCCCAACACCCCCCCCCCCCCCCCCAAACAAAGTAAACGAACACCAAATGAACACAAATACCACCCCAAACCCCCACACCCACCCACAGCACATCAGGACAAAAAAGCTGTGAACTTTGACGTTTCAAGTGTAAGCGATCAAACACTTACCCAGCAGACATTGCAGATCAAAATTCACACTTATTTTTCTTATCCATAATCCTTAAAGGAAGGAGAGGAGGGGGGGGGGGTGTAGCTGGCATATAACAACTGTAAACTCCAAAACAATTTTTTAAAAACTCATAATTATTAGGGAAGGGTAGGGGTTGTGGCAGGGGTGGTGTTGGTGGTAGTGGTGGTGGCGTGATACAAGCACAGACAAAGAGAAGAAAAAAAAGAGAGGGTTATTTTCAACACTGTGTCTCACTCAAACTTGTGGTGCACCTATCGATTTTTTTTATCTCCTTTCTTCTCCACATCATATATTATTTGACCCAACTGCTTTTCTGAGACAGACCTGTCTATTAGTTTGGCAGGCACGTAGACACGTGTGTGCACATGTGTGTGTGTGTGTGTGTGTGTGAGTGAGTACGTGTGTGTCTGTGTGTATGTGTGAACGCACGTGTGCACACACACAAACACATCAAAAGATATATTTTCCATCGTTAGTTTGTGTTTTTGAATTCTTACAAGTGAAAATCCAACCCCTGAAATACCCACCCCCTCTCCCAACACCCTGCCACTCCGAACGAAACCCCAAGGCTATAGACCGCTCCCCCCCACCCCCCGACAACAATAGCAATAACAAATAAAACAGCCCACAACACCCCCCCCCCCCCAAACAAAGTAAACGAACACCAAATGAACACAAATACCACCCCAAACCCCCACACCCACCCACAGCACATCAGGACAAAAAAGCTGTGAACTTTGACGTTTCAAGTGTAAGCGATCAAACACTTACCCAGCAGACATTGCAGATCAAAATTCACACTTATTTTTCTTATCCATAATCCTTAAAGGAAGGAGAGGAGGGGGGGGGGTGTAGCTGGCATATAACAACTGTAAACTCCAAAACAATTTTTTTTTCAAAAACTCATAATTATTAGGGAAGGGTAGGGGTTGTGGCAGGGGTGGTGTTGGTGGTAGTGGTGGTGGCGTGATACAAGCACAGACAAAGAGAAGAAAAAAAAGAGAGGGTTATTTTCAACACTGTGTCTCACTCAAACTTGTGGTGCACCTATCGATTTTTTTTATCTCCTTTCTTCTCTACATCATATATTATTTGACCCAACTGCTTTTCTGAGACAGATCTGTCTATTAGTTTGGCAGGCACGTAGACACGCGTGCGTACGTGCGTGAGTGTGTGTGTGTGTGTGTGTGTGTGTGTGTGTGTTGAGTACGTGTGCGTCTGTGTGTATGTGTGAACGCACGTGTGCACACACACAAACACATCAAAAGATATATTTTCCATCGTTAGTTTGTGTTTTTGAATTCTTACAAGTGAAAATCCAACCCCTGAAATACCCACCCCCTCTCCCAACACCCTGCCACTCCGAACGAAACCCAAGGCTATAGACCGCTCCCCCCACCCCCCGACAACAATAGCAATAACAAATAAAACAGCCCCAACACCCCCCCCCCCCCCCCCAAACAAAGTAAACGAACACCAAATGAACACAAATACCACCCCAAACCCCCACACCCACCCACAGCACATCAGGACAAAAAAGCTGTGAACTTTGACGTTTCAAGTGTAAGCGATCAAACACTTACCCAGCAGACATTGCAGATCAAAATTCACACTTATTTTTCTTATCCATAATCCTTAAAGGAAGGAGAGGAGGGGGGGGGGGGGGGGTAGCTGGAATATAACAACTGTAAACTCCAAAACAATTTTTTTTTCAAAAACTCATAATTATTAGGGAAGGGTAGGGGTTGTGGCAGGGGTGGTGGTGGTGGTAGTGGTGGTGGCGGTGGTGGCGTGATACAAGCACAGACAAAGAGAAAAAAAAAAAGAGAGGGTTATTTTCAACACTGTGTCTCACTCAAACTTGTGGTACACCTATCGATTTTTTTAATCTCCTTTCTTCTCCACATCATATATTATTTGGCCCAACTGCTTTTCTGAGACAGACCTGTCTATTGGTTTAAGTAGGCACGTAGACACGCGTGCGTACGTGCGTGAGTGTGTGTGTGTGTGTGTGTGTGTGTGGTGTGTGTGAGTAGTTGTGCGTCTGTGGTGTATGTGTGAACGCACGTGTGCACACACAAACTCAAAAGATATATTTTCATCGTTAGTTTGTGTTTTTGATTCTTACAAGTGAAAATCAACCCCTGAAATACCCACCCCCTTCCCAACACCCTGCCACTCCGAACGAAACCCCAAGGCTATAGACCGCTCCCCCCCACCCCCGACAACAATAGCAATAACAATAAACAGCCCCAACACCCCCCCCCCCCCCCCCCAAAAAAAGTAAACGAACACCAAATGAACACAAATACCACCCCAAACCCCACACCCACCCACAGCACATCAGGACAAAAAGCTGTGAACTTTGACGTTTCAAGTGTAAGCGATCAAACACTTACCCAGCAGACATTGCAGATCAAAATTCACACTTATTTTTCTTATCCATAATCCTTAAAGGAAGGAGAGGAGGGGGGGGGGGGGGGGTGTAGCTGGCATATAACAACTGTAAACTCCAAAACAATTTTTTAAAAACTCATAATTATTAGGGAAGGGTAGGGGTTGTGGCAGGGGTGGTGTTGGTGGTAGTGGTGGTGGTGGTGGTGGCGTGATACAAGCACAGACAAAGAGAAGAAAAAAAAGAGAGGGTTATTTTCAACACTGTGTCTCACTCAAACTTGTGGTACACCTATCGATTTTTTTTTTATCTCCTTTCTTCTCCACATCATATATTATTTGACCCAACTGCTTTTCTGAGACAGATCTGTCTATTAGTTTGGCAGGCACGTAGACACGCGTGCGTACGTGCGTGAGTGTGTGTGTGTGTGTGTGCTGGTGTGTGCGTTAGTGTGTATATGTGTGTGTATGTGTGTGTGTGTGTGTAGTGTGTGTGTGTGTGTGTGGTGTGTGTGTGTGTGTGTGGTGTTGTTGTTGTTGTTGTTGTTGTTTTTGCTTCGATTTTACTTTTGTTCACTCAAAGTGATATTAGACAATGGGAGGGGGCATTTATCTTGATGGTTGTGTGCTGTGAAATGGTATCTGTTGCTAAATATCTATGTGCTATATGCTAATTTTGTGTGTATGTGCATGAGTGCGGTGTGTTTGTGTTTTGTGTGTGTATGTGTTGTGTGTGTGCGCGTGGTGAAAACACACAAATACATCAACAGATATATTTCCCATCATCAGTTTGTGTTTTTGAATTCTTACAAGCGAAAAGCAATCACATTATTCCTCGCCATCCAACTCTATAGACATGCTCTCAAAGAATAAGAGCAAGAAGAAGAAAAGAAGAACAAAAAGGAAGAAAAAAAAAAGAAAAAAAAACCAAAAAAGGAGGAGGAGGAGGGTTTGAAAGAGAAGAAGAAGAAAAATGCAAAGAATTGTGAAGAAGAAGAAGAAGAAGAAAAGAAGAAGAAGAAAGAAGAAAGAAAAAAGAAAAAGAAAAGAAGAAGAAAAAAGTGAACAAAGCAGAAAAGGAAGAAGATACAGGTTTAAATGAAAATTAAGAGCAAGCAGACCAAGAAAGAAAGAAAGAAAGAAAAAAGAGAGAGAGAGAAAAGAGAGAGAGAGAGAGAGAGAGAGAAGAGAGAGAGAGAGAGAGAGAGGGGTGAGTGTGTGTGTATGTGTGTGTGAGTGAGAGAAACAAAGAGAGACAGACTCATTTGGCATAATACGAAAAATAAATTCCAAGCTGAAACAAACACAAACTCTCCTATCATCTCTTCTGCTCCATACAAACACCAAGTCTACATACAAAAAAAGATTCTCCAAACAACAACAAACCAACCAACAAACAAACAAAAACAAACAATACATTTAAAAATAAAAAAAACACCCAACCTTTCCACCTTCCTTCACCTATCTCGTAGTCCCACGACCATGGGGGCAACCCGAAGATATTGCAACCGCTCCCCACTCCCGCGATCCCTTTCTTTCCCGTAGAATACAGCAAAACACAACAATAATCCCAACAAACGGCAACCCGGGGGGGAAAAAACAAAACTGTGAACTTTGAAAGTTTCACGTTGTAATCCATCAAACACTTACCCAAGACTTCACACTCAAACATTCACACTTAATTTTTCGTATTATTTTGTGATCATTAAAAGGGAGAGGTTGGGAAGGGGGTGGTGGTGGTGGTGGTGGTGGTGGTGGCTTATAACACCCATCACCTTCCATACATTTTTAAAAACCCACCTCATATCATTAGGAAGGGGGGGGGGGGGGGGGGGGGGGGGGGGGGGGGTAGATTAGGGGGGGTGAAAGTCCTTCGGATGAGACTATAAACCGAGGGCCCGGTGCGAACGCATGCAGAACATCTTGCGCACACGTTAAATCCTGTTCCGCTGTTCGAAAGAGAGGCCATGTGTGCCGGTGGGAATAAGACAACATTTACAAAACCGCATACCCCGGGGGCTGGATGTAAAAAAAAAAGACATGGTGCTTTTCCTTTACCCCGAAAAAAAATAGCATCTCATCGAGCGCTTTGATTTGTTGCTTTACAAGATTCAGGCTAATAAATTCCATACATTTTTATTATAGTTTATTATTATTAGTATAATAAAAAAATAATAAATAATAATGATATTATTATTATAAATTTTTTTATTTCATCCCTTTTTTTATTT
Organism: Rapana venosa; assembly: GCA_028751875.1. Lineage (NCBI taxonomy): Eukaryota > Metazoa > Mollusca > Gastropoda > Neogastropoda > Muricidae > Rapana > Rapana venosa. The sequence continues at coordinate 15,988,396 of CM054143.1, read as the reverse complement.
ATGAATGGGGCAAATTTTTGGAGCAGAAAAAGGGAAAAGGGGCGGGCAATTTTAACCTGTCCCCCAAACCTTGGGCACCATTTATTTTTTTTTTCTTTTTCCCTGGATTATTTGGCCCCAAAGCTTTTGAGAAGAACTGCCCCCTTTTTTCTGGCAGGGACGTAGACAAAATTATATGTGCCCATCACGCGCAGTTCGTGTGTTTGGGGGTGGTTGGTGTTGTGTGTGTGTTGAGTGTGGGGTGGTGAGGAGTGTGTTGTTTGTGTGTCGTGCGTTATTGTGTGTTTTTAAGTGATGATGATGTTTTTTTTATTTATTTTTATTTATTTATTTATTCTTTTTATCGAGGATAATGGAAGTTGTGTGAGTGGTATTGTGTAATGGATAATGGAGTGTGTTGGTGTGTGTGGCGGTGCGCCGTGTGTTTGACAAGCCAGGGCTGCGTGGTGTCTTGTGTGTGTATTGTTTTTGGGGGGAGTGGGTGTGTGAGTGGTCTGTGCGTGTGTGCGTGCACCTCTCTTTTTTGTGTGGCGGGCTGGTGTGAATGTATGCGTGTGTGGGGGTGCCGCGCGCGAGGTGTTGTGTGGTTTTTGTGGGTGTGGTGTTGTGTGCCCCCTCATGAGCGCGCAACAAAGTATGAAACATCTGTTTTCCTTTTAGCAGTGTGTTTGTTTGTTTGTTTGAATTCTTACAAGTGAAAAGCAATCATATTATTCCTTGCAATCCAACTTTACAAACGTGCACTCAGAGACGAAGAAGAAGAAAGAAGAAGAAAGAAGAAGAAGAAAAAGGAAGAAGAAGACGAAGAAAGTAGAAGAAGAAAAGAAGAAGAAAAGAAAGAAGAAGAAAAAGGGAAGAAGAAGGAAGGAAGAAAGAAGAAGGAAGAAGAAGAAAGAAAAGAAGAAGGAAGAAGAAGAAGGAAGAAAGAAGAAGGAAGAAGAAGAAAGAAGAAGAAGAAGGAAGAGGAAGAAGGAAAAAGAAGACGGAAGAGGAAGAGGAAAGAAGAAGAAGGAAGAAGAAGAAGAAAGGAGAAGAAGAAGAAAGGAGAAGAAGAAGGAAGAAGAAGAAGGAAGAAGACAGAAGAAGAAGAAGAAGAAGAAGAAGAAGAATTGCGAAGAGGAAAAAGAAAGAAGAAGAAGAAGAAGAAGAAAAAGAAGAAGAAGAAGAAGGAGAAGAAGAAAGAAGAAGAAGAAGGAAGAAGAAAAAGAAAGAAGAAGAAAGAAGAAGAATTGCGAAGAAGAAGAAGGAAGAAAAAGAAGAAGAAGAAGAAGAAGAAAGAAGAAGAAGAAGAAGAAGGAAGAAGAAGAAGAAGGAGAAGAAGAAGAATAGGAAGAAGAAGAGGAAGAAAAAGAGGAGGAGGAAGAAGAAAGAGGTAGAAGAAAGAATAAGAAGAAAGAAGAAGAAGAAAGAAGAAGAAGAAGAAGGAAGAAGAAGAAGAAGGAAGAAGAAGAGGAAGGAGTCCGGACTGGAAGGTCGCGGGTTCGAATCCCATAAGAGTCATAGGGATTTTTCGGACTCCGGCCGGCTCCTACCCAGAGTGAGTGTGCTGTGGGCTCAGTGGGAAGACTGGGACCACACAGTCGAGCTTCATCCACTTAACGGATGCGAGTTTGAGAGTGTTGCTCAAATTACCTGACCAGCACTACAGGTGTCTGTATCTCTCGGGCCCGGTTGACGCCGGGATATATTATGATAGTAAGCGTAGAGTACAACCTTGTCAAGTAGTCTCAAAGCATATGCACTTCCACAGCAGCATCATTACGTCATCCTCATTGTCATTGATCATCATGCATTAAAAAAAAATTGCCTCTGATTCGGTTGTCCCGGTTTCTCTGGTCTCATGGTGACCTCAGATTCGGTTTGCCCCTACACTTCTGTGCCTGTGGTGAGTTTGTGTCAAAGCCTTTGGGGTTGGAGGTTCGCGGGGGACGGTCGTTGGAGGGACGTTGTGGTGGTTGCCACCTCGGGTGGGCAACTCACTCAGTCTGGCTCCGCGACTGAGCTAATACTGTCGTTAGTAGGGGGCTTAGTAGGTGGTGTCCTGCGTATGTTAGCTCAGAACAGGCAACCCACTGAACACCACCAAAGTGACCCAGCAGCAGTGCAGGGCCCCTCTGGCTGTGGCCCCACGGCGGCCTGACAGTGATGGGCTCCCTGTGGACTTCCGACCCTGAGGATGAGATACAGTGAATCTGGGTGTGGCTGTGGCGGGGAGATGGAGATGAGCGGTGTGGGAACAGTAGGACGGGGTCGTCAGAAGATGAGGCAGCAAAAAAAAAAAAAAAAAAAAAAAAAAAAAAAAAAGAAGAGGAAGGAGAAGAAGAAGAAGAGGAAGAAGAAGAAGAGAAAGAAGAAAAAGAGAAAGAAGAAGAAAAAGAAGAAGGAAGAAGAAGAAAGAAGAAAAAGAAAGAAGAAGAAGAAAAAGAAGAAGAAGAGAAAGAAGAAGAAAGAAGAAGAAGAAGAAGAAGAAGAAGAAGAAGAAGAAAAAGAGGAGGAAGAAGAAGAAACCAGTGATTATGACAAATTAATGACATGACGCTCTCAATAGCCTTTGTATATTTTCTTCTTCTCAGTTAGGAAGAACTCCTGTTTCTCTCTTTCTTCCAAAGAAGAAGAACTTTGAAGAATTCCGAAGAAGAAGAAGAAGAAGAAGAAGAAGAAGAAGAAGAAGAAGAAGAAGAAGAAGAAGAAGAAGAAGAAGAAGAAGAAGGATGAGAAGAAGAAGGAGAAGAAGAAAGAAGAAGAAAGAGAAGAAGAAGAAGAGGAGGAGGAGGAGGAAGAGAGGAGGAGGAGGGAGAGAGGAGGAGGAAGAGGAGGAGGAGAAGAAGAAGAAGAAGAAGAATTGTAAAGAAGAAGAGGAGAATTGCAAAGAAGAACAAGGGTTGTAAGGAAGAAAAATTCAAAGATGAAGAAGAATTGCAAAGAAGAAGAATTGCAAAAGAAGAAGAATTGCAAAGAAGAAGAATTGTGTAGGTGATGAAGAAGAAGAAGAGATAGAAGAAGGAGAAGAAGGAGAAGAATAGAAGGAGGAGGAAGAGGGGGAGAAGAAGAACCAGCAGATACAACATCGTAAAAAAGCACAGAGAGAGAATAGAGAGGCAGAGACAGAAATAGACAGACAGACAGAGAGGCAGAGAGAGAGAGAAGAGAGAGAGAGAGGAGAGAGAGAAAAGAGAGAGAGAGAGAGAGAGAGAGAGAGAGAGAGAGAGAGAGAGAGAACACAAACAAAGCCAGCGAAAACCAAAACATGTCCACAAAACCTACCCTATTCCTCCCCTTTTCCAAACAAACACCCCCCAATTCCCCCCCCCCCCCCCCTAAAAACAACCCCCTAAAACCCAAAGCAAGCCCTGAGCCTAACAAACGTACCCCCCCCCCCTCCCTCAATGATCAAAAACAAAAACTCCAGACACAGAAAATCTAGAAAAAAAAGCTGTGAACTTTTGAAGTTTCAAGTGTAATCGATCAAACACTCACCCAGACATTGGAACTCAACATTCACACTCCCCCCCCCCCCCCCCCCCCCCCCACCTTTTTTCCCTTAGGGATTCATAACCATTAATGGGGAGGGTGAGGGTGATGTATAGCAGACATCAACTTCCAAACTTTTATTTTTTCAAAACTCATTATTATTAGGGTAGGGGTGGGGGTGGGAGGGGTGTGGTGATGGTGGTGGTGGTGCCATACAATCACTAAAGATACAACATGTTAAAAAGTACAACATGATAAAGAAATACAGCATGATAAAAAAAAACCCAAGCAGACTGAGACAGACACACAGACACACAGACCAGACAGACAAGCAGACAGGCACAGAGAGAAAGGGAGAGAGGGAGAGAGGGATAAAGTCAGAATACAAACAAAGCCAGCGAAAACCAAAAACATCTTCACAAAACCTACCCTACTCCTCCCCTTTTCCAAACAAACTCCCCAAAATACCCCTTCCTCCCGCCAAACAAGTCAAACCCCACGAAAACAAATACCCCCCCCCCCCAAACCAAACACTAAGCCTAACAGACGTAAAAAAAAAAGAGAAAACCAACCCCCTATGATCAAAAACAAAAACTCCAGACTCCAAAAAGAAAGCTGTGAACTTTTGAAGTTTCAAGTGTAATCGATCAAACACTCACCCAAACATTACAGCTTAACGTCCACACTCCCCCCCCCCTCCTTTTTTGTTTTTTTAGGGATTCATAACCATTAATAGGGAGGGTGAGGGTGATGTATAGCAGACATCAACTCCCAAATTTTATATTTTTCAAAACTCATAATTATTAGGGTATGGGTGGGTGTGGGGTGGTGGTGGTGGTGGTGTGATACAATCACTAAAGATACAACATGTTAAAAAGTACAACATGATAAAGAAAATACAACATGATAAAAAAACAACCAACCAAGCACACTGAGAGAGAAAGAGAGAGAGAGAGACAGACAGACAGACACACAGATACACCAATAGGCACACAGAGAAAGGGAGAGAGAGAGAGAGAGAGAGAGAGAGAGAGAGAGAGAGAGAGAGAGAGAGAGAGAGAGAGAGGCAGACAGACACACCAACAGGCACAAAAGAGAAATTTATATATATATATATATATATATATATATATATATATATATATATATATATATATAGAGGGAGATGAGAGAGAGAGAGAGAGAGATGAGAGAGAGAGATACAGACAGACAGACAGACAGATGCATAATACAAAGAAAGCCAACCAGAACCAAAATAATCTTCACAAAATCTCCCCTACTCATCCCTTTTTTCAAACAAACACACCAAAATAACATCCCCTCTTCCGCCAAACCCAAAGAAACCCCCCCCCCCCCCCGAAACCAAGCACTGAGCCTAACAAACGTATCCCTCCCCCCCCCCCCCCCCAATGATCAAAAACAAAAACTCCAGACACAGAAAATCTAGAAAAAAAAGCTGTGAACTTTTCAAGTTTCAAGTGTAATCGATCAAACACTCACCCAGACATTGCAGCCCAACATTCACACTCTCCCCCCCCCCCCTTCCCCCCATTTTTATTTTTAAGGGATTCATAACCCTTAATGGGGAGGGTGAGGGTGATGTATAGCAGACATCAACTTCCAAACTTTCTATTTTTTAAAAACTCATAATTATCAGGGTATGGGTGAGGGTGGGAGGGACGGGGATTAGGGGTGATGGTGGTGGCGTCATACAAGCACAGAAAAGAGAGAGAGAGAAAAAAAAGAGACGGTTATTTTCAACACTGTGTCTCACTCAAACTTGTGGTGCACCTATCGATTTTTTCCCTCCTTTCTTCTTCATATCATATATTATTTGTCATAACTGCTTTTCTGAGACAGACCTGTCCCTAAGTTAGGTAGGCACGCAAATATGTGCGCAAGTGTGTTGTGTGTGTGTGTGTGTGTGTGTGTGTGTGTGTGTGTGTGTGTGTGTGTGTGTGTGTGTGGTGTGTAAGTGTGCGTGCGTCCGTCTTTTTTATTTATTTATTTATTTAGTTCTTTTATATCGGGGATAACGGAGTAAGCACTTATGTGCTTTTTTACATCCAGTCCACGTGTGTATGTGGTTTTGTAAATTGTCATCTGTTCCCACCGGCACACGCTGGCCTACTCTTACGAAAAGCGGAACAGGATTTAACGTGTGCGCAAGATGTTCTGCGTGCGTTCGCACACGGGGCCTCGGTTTATAGTCTCATCCGAAGTGTGTGTGTGTGTGTGTGTGTGTGTGTGTGTGTGTGTGTGCCTGTGTGTGTGTGTGTGTGCCTGTGTGTGTACATATGCGCGCGCGTGATTGTGTGTGTGTGTTTTAATTAAAAAAAATCTATTTCAAAGACAATAATTATAACAAGCACTCATGTACTTTTCCTTTACATCCAGTCCGTGTGTGTGTGTGTGTGTGTGTGTGTGTGTGTGTGTGTGTGTGTGTGTTTAGGTGGTTTTGTAAACTTTGTCAGTGTTGTGTGTGTGTGTGTGCACGCGCGCGCGTGCGTGTGTGTACATGTATAGATCCATACACACACTTGCATACTGAAAGATGACATGTTTTTCATTAGTACTTCGTTTGCTTTGCTCTGATTCTTTGAATTTGTGTGACTGGAAAGCAATCACACCACGTCTAACCATCCAACTCTGCAAACATGCACTCAAAGAATAAGAGAAAGGAGGAGGAAGAGGAGGAGGAGACGGAGGAGGAAGAGGAGGAGGAGGAGGAGACGGAGGAAGAGGAGGAGGAGGAGGAGGAGAAGAAGGAGAAGAAGAAGAAGATGAAGAAGAAGAAGAAGAAGAAGAATGCAAAAAAGAAGAAGAAAAAGAAGAATGCAAAAAAGAAGAATGCAAAAAAGAAGAAGAAGAAAAAGAAGAAGAAGAAGAAGAAGAAGAAGACAAAGAAGAAGAAGAAGACAAATAAGAAGAAGAAGAAGGAAGAATGCAAAAAAGAAGAAGAAAAAGAAAAAAGGAGGAGAATGTAAAGAAAAAGAAAAAGAAGAGGAAGAAGGAGAAGATGAAGAAGAAGGAGGAGGAGGAGGAAGAGGAGGGTAGAGGGAGGAGGGGGAGGGGGAGCAGAAGAAGAATAATTGCAAATAATAAGAAGAAAGAAATGAAGAATGAAAGAAAGAAAGAAAAAAAAGACAGAAGATTTAGACAAATCAAAGTCATAAAGTTTTTAGTTGCCTTTGTTTTCCTGTATTATTATATCCTGGTTCTTTACATTGACATTTCTGTTCATTCTGCCAGCCTCAACTGTAAGCATCTAAAGAAGAAGATAAATAGGGAAGAAGTTGAAGAAGAAGGAGGAGAAGAAGGAGGAGAAGACAAGGAGAGGAGGAGGAGGAGGAGGAGAAGGAAGGAGGAGAAGAAGGAAGAAGGAGAAGGAGAAGAAGGAGAAGAAGAAGGAGGAGGAGGAGAGGAGAAGAAGAAGAAGAAAAGAAGAAGAAGAAGAAGAAGAAGAAGAAGAAGGAGATTGATTGATTGATTGATTGATTGAATCTTTAATGGGTAAAGAATTAGGCACAATAAAGGCCTTTTTACAATTCTGCCCAAAAAGAAAAACAAACTTGAAGTAATTAAAAACAAAAGAAAGCAAAAACCAAAAGAAAACGTAAACAACAGACAAAAATGGTGGAAACTCTACCTTGAACAAATTAACAAATTCAGAAAGACTTGGGGGGAAAGCCCATTAAACTGAATGCAACATTATTATAACATCCGCCAAGTTACACACACACACACACACACACACACACACACACACACACACACACACACACACACACACACCACACACACACACCACACACACCACACACACACACACACACACACACACACACACACACACACACCTACACACACACATGCACGCACGCACGCACGCACACACACTCATGCACGGCATGTGCATACACACGTACTCAGACACTCACCCCATCTCTGCGAAGACAAGGAGAGGAGGAGGAGGAGTAAGGAGAAGGAGAAGAAGAATTGCGAAGAAAAAGAAGAAATGCGAAGAAAAAGAAGAAATGCGAAAAAGAAGAAGAATTGCGAAGAAGAAGAAGAATTGCGAAGAAGAAGAAGAATTGCGAAAAAGAAGAAGAATTGCGAAGAATTGCGAAGAAGAAGAAGAATTGCGAAGAAAAAGAAAAATGCGAAGAAGGATTGCAAAGAAGAAGAAGAATTGCGAAGAAGGAGAAATATAAGAAGAACAAAAAGAATGCGAAAGAAAAATGAAAAATGCGACGACGACGACGACGACGACGAAGAAAAGACTGGATAAATAGAAAAAATATGTCCCCCAATAAAAAACAACAACACCCAACAACTTCTCCCCCCACCCCAACAAACAAAAATAAGGAAAGAAAAATAACAAGGGCACTGGAGAGAAAGCGAGAGAGAGAGAGACAGAGAGAGAGAGAGGGAGAGGGAGAGAGAGAGAGAGAGAGAGAGAGAGAGAGAGAGAGAGAGAGAGAGAGAGAGAGAAGGAGAGAGAGAGAGAGAGAGAGAGAGAGAGGGAGAAAGAGAGAGGGAGGGAGAGAGAGAGAGAGAGAGAGAGAGAGAGAGAAGGAGAGAGAGAGAGAGAGCGAGCAAGCGAGGGAGAGAGAGAGAGAGAGAGAGAGAGAGAGAGAGAGAGAGAGAAAGAGAGAGAGAGAGAGAGAGAGAGAGAGAGACAGACAGACAGACAGACAGACAGACAGAGTGTCGGCATCCTACAAAAACCAGCCAAAAATTAAAACATTCTCAACCGCCTCCACCCACCTCATCCCCTCGCATTGAAACAAACAAACAAACAACAAGAACAAACAAACAAACAGTCAAACAAATAAACAACACATCAGACGAACGAAAGCAAACAACAAAATAAAAAACAAGTTCAGACATCAGGTCTGGCCAACAAAAAGCTGTGAACTTTGAAGTTTCAAGTGTAATCCATCAAACGCTTACCCAGACATTTCGCCGTAAACCTCCAAACTGACTTTTTGATTCATAATCAGTTAAAACAAACAAACAAGCAAACAAACATACAAATAAGTAAGCAAGCAAAAAACACAACCAAAAACTAAGGTGGGGGGGGGGGGGGTTTCATTATTCATTATTTTTATTTATGCATTATTTTATTTCGAGGATAATGGAATAAGTACTTACGTGCTTTTTTACATTCAGTCCCCGTGTGTATGCAGTTTTGTCAATTTTGTCATCCGTTCCCACCGGCACACAGTGGCTTACTCTTCCGAAAAGCGGAACGGGTTTTAACGTGTGCGTAAGATGATTTGCGTGCGTTCGCACACGGGACCTCGATTTTTAGTCTCATCTAAAGGACTTTTAGGGGGAGTGAAGTTGGCACTGATGTTAACTCCAGAGGAAAAGTCCGATATTGGACTGTAATATTCCAAACTTGTGTTTTAAAAATCATTATCATATAGGATCTGGGGTAAGGGTGAAGGTGGGGGGTGGGGTTGTAAGAGCCATACATTTCTAAATCTATTTTTGAGCGTCAACATAATTAGGTGACGGAGATGAGACTTAGACCGGCCGAAAATTTACAAACAATTTTTCAGCGTTAAAATCGTAAGGGGAGTGATGGTGATAGTGATGAGGACGTTATATCGACTCCACTCCCCCCCATGCGTTCTTCGGATGAGACTATAGTATAAACCGAGATCCCGTGTGCAGAACATCTTACACGCATGTTAAAACCTGTTCCACTTTTCGGAGGAGCAGACCATTGCGTGCCAGTGGGAACGGATGACAACATGTACAAAACTGCACGCACACGTAGACTAGGATGTTAAAAAAAAAGCACAGGAGTACTTATTCCATTATCCGCGAAATAAGAGAATAAACAAACAAAAGAATAGAAAACCTTAAACTTCCAAATTTGAAATAAAATATTTTTGGGGAGCATCCTAATCATTAGAAGAGGGGTGGGGGTGGGGGTGGGGTGGGGGGTGGGGGGTGGGGGGGGGGGGGGGGCAGGTTTGCAGCAAGCACAGAAAAAGAAAAGAGACGGTTAACGTCAGCGCTGGCTCAAACTTGTGGCGCATCTATCGATTTTTTTCTTCTTCTCTGCATCATACGTTATTATTATTATTTGGCCCGACGCTTTATGTGATAGAACTGTCCCTAAGTTACAGAAGCGCGCAGATGCAACACATGCGCTTGATCACGTATGTGCACGCATGCATGCTATCACACATATACAGAGGAGCGTGCGCGCACACACACACCCACACACACACAGACAGACAACACACACAGGCACACGTGCGCGCGTGTACATGCAGACACAGACAGACAGATAGACACACTCACACACACAGAGAACATCTTGCGCACACGTTAAATCCTGTTCCGCTTTTCGTAAGACTAGGCCATTGTGTGCCGGTGGGAACATATGACAGAATTCACAAAACCGCATACACACGGGGACTAGATGTGAAAAAGCACATAAGTGCTTATTCCATTATCCTCGATATAAAAGAATAAAATAAAATAACACACACACACACACACACACACACACACACACACACACACACACACACACACACACACACACACACACACAACACACAACACACACACACACACCACCACACACACACACACACACACGAAAGATGTAAACTTTGTTTTCAGTCAGTGGCTCGTTTGTCCGTTTGTTCCTTTAAATTCTTACAAGTGAAAAGCCGTCACATTATTCTTTGCCATCCAACTCTACAGGAATTCATGAAATTAGACGGAAAATCAGGAGTTGGAAGACAAGGAAGAGGATGAGGAGAAGCAGGAGAAAAAGAAAAAGAACGCAAAGAAGAAGGAGGAGGAAGAGGAGAAGGAGGAGGAGGAGAAAGAAAAGAAGAAGAAGATAAAGAAGGAGAAGAGGAAGAATGCAAAGAATACGAAGGAAAATGCGAAGCAGAAAAATGTAAAGAAGAAGAAAATGCAAAGAAGAAGAAGAATTTCGAAGAAGAAGAAGAATTGCGAAGAAGAAGAGAAGAGAAGAGAAGAATTGTAAAGAAATGCAAAGAATTGCAAAGAAGGAGGAAACAAAGAAGAAGGAGAAGAAGGGGGAGGAGGAGGAGGAGAAACAGGAAAAGAAACAGAAGAAGAAAAACCCAGACAAACCAATGTCATAACTTTCACTTTGATCCTTATTCTTTTTCCTTAAACATTAACAGCAACAAACGACAAACTACCTCCTCCCCCCCCCCCCCCAATAAATCAATAAGTAGAAACATCAGACCAAAACGAAAAGCAAAACAAATAAATAAAAGAATCCAGACAGAAAACCTCAAAAGACAAGTTGTGAACTTGAGAAGTTTCAAGTGTAATGGATCAAACACACTTATCCGAGACATCACCATAAACTTCCAAACTGGGTTTTTCTTGTTTTTTAAAAATATTTTGATACATAATCATTAGAGGCGGGAGAGGAGAGGAGAGGAGAGAAGGGAAGGTGGGGGCCCTTATAACAGCTGTAAACTTGTTTTTGAAAAATCCAAATCATCATAACTTTTTTTGGATGGGGGTGGGGGGTGGGGCGGGATGAGCCGGCGGGAGGGGGTGGGGAGGGAGGGGGCGTTGGCTGGGAAAAGGGGTGGGGGGGGGGGATATAAGAGCTTTACACTTCCCAAACTGCTTTTTTAAAAAGCGTCATATTGATTAGGTGAGGATGGTGAGGCTCTGAACAGACGAAAATATCCAAACATTATTTTTGTTTGAATGGCATAACCATTATGGAAGAAGTGACAGCAGTGGAGGGGAGGGGAAGAGGAGGAAGGATGGGGAGGGTTATGACAGCATACACTTCCAAACTTTTTGTTCAAAATGATTAGGGGGGGGGGGGGGGGTGGTGAAGGGTGAGGGTGGTGGTGACTGAGAGAAGACAGCAATGAAAAAGTCAGGGTTATTTTCAACACTGTGTCTCAAACTTGTGGTGCACCTATCGATTTTTTTCTTCTTCCTCTTCTGTGCATCATATATATTTTGGCCCCAACGCTTTCTGAGACAGAACTGTCCGTAAGTTTAGAGAGGCACGCAGACTCGCACAGGTTCTAATGCATGCATGCAATTCATACACACACACGCTCACACACTCACATAGCACGCACACATACACACGCACACACATACGCGCGCGCGTGCACACACACACACACACACACCAAAAGATAGAGAAAGGAGAGGAATGGAAACAGAAAGAAAGAAAGAAAGAAGGAAAAGGAGGAGAAGAAGAAGAATTTCGAAGAAAGAAGAAAAGGAGGAGAGGAAGAAGAAGAAGAAGAAGAAGAAGAAGAGAAGAAGAAGAAGAAGAATGCAAAGAAGAAGAATTATGAAGAAGAAGAATTGTGAAGAAAAAGAAGGCAAG
>CM054143.1:15941545-15971545 GCA_028751875.1 Rapana venosa | reverse complement strand
GCATCATCTATATTTTGGCCCCAACGCTTTCTGAGACAGACCTGTCCGTAAGTTTAGAGAAGCACGCAGACTCGTACACGTTCTAATGCATGCATGCAATTCATACACACACATGCTCACACTCTCACATAGTGCGCACACATACACGCACACACACATACGCGCGCGCACACACACATGCACACACACCAAAAGATATAAACTATGCTCTCTGTTAGTGATTTAATAATAATAATAATATATGGAATTTATATAGCGCTGAATCTGGTAAAAAACAAACAAATCGAAGCGCTTGCACTCAATCATTTACAGGCATGCAACTCTCCTTAAACATAATGAGCAACAGATTTCAAATCCATGCGCGCGCACTACGCACGCACGCACGCACGCGCACGCACGCACGCACGCACGCACGCACGCACGCACGCACGCACGCACGCACGCACGCACGCACACACACACACACACACACACACACACACACACACACACACGGAACAACACTTAGAAGGTGAAAGATGCTGTTGAAAATTAGGGACAGATATGTGGGGGGAAAGTCTCAGGTAGGAAAAAAGTGTGTTTTGAGGCTGGATTTGAAGGAATCAAGTGAAGGCTTTTGACGAAGTGAAAGAGGGAGGTCATTCCAGGTGGATGGACCAGAAACAGAGAAGGAGCGACGGCCAACAGTGGTTTGTTTGAATCTGGGTGTTCGAAAGCACAAAGTATCTGCGGCTGAACGAAGGGAACGGGATGGAGTGTACAGGTGAAGACAGTTACAGAGATAAGAGGGTGCAGAATTGTGGAGACATTTGAAACAGAGGGTATTGATTTTATACTCAGTCTTTGTGAGACAGGCAACCAGTGAAGAGATCGCAGAAGAGGAGTGATGTGTTCAGATTTTTTCTTTCTTAGGACCAGTCGAGCTGCAGAGTTTTGTATGCGTTGAAGAGAGTGGATAGATGATGCTGGTAGGCCAGCCAAAAGAGAATTACAGTAGTCTAAACGTGAAAGAATGAGAGATGTGACAAGCTTGGAAGTTGCATCAGTGGACAGATACTTGCGAATCGCGCTTATGCGCCGTAATTGATAGTAGCAAGACTGGCAGGTCTGGGTGATGAATTTTTTCATAGAGAGTGTGTTGTCAAGAACTACTCCTAAGTACTTCACAGAGTTGGACAAAGGAACTGACGTATTGCCGAATTCTATTGAAGTTTTTGCGATAGAGGAAAGTTTATGTTGGGTCCCTATGAGCATGGCTTCGGTTTTATCGGCATTAAGTTGTAACTTGTTCTGAGTCATCCAGTTTTGAATGTCTTGAAGGCAGTAAAACATATTTGTCAGGAGGGAAGGCAAGTTTTCAACAGTATCGCTGCACTGAAGTTGAGTATCATCGGCATAGAAATGATGATCAATAGGGTGGTTGTTTATTATATGTGAGAGTGGAGCAGTGTAGAGAGTAAAGAGAACGGGGCCCAGGACTGATCCCTGCGGGACTCCACATTCCATTTTGACAGGTTTTGATTGAATTTTGTTTACAATAACTTTCTGGAACCGGTCTGTGAGGTATGAAGTAAACCAGGTGAGGGCTGTGCCATTAATACCAAACGTATTTTGGAGGCGAGAAAGAAGAATCGGTGGTACGTGGATCGGTGGTCTAGAGGTAACGCGCCTGTCTAGAAAGCGAAAAGTCCGGGTCTGAAGTGTGCGGCGGTTCGTACCCCGTTTGGACCGGAAATTTTTCCCCCATCCATTAGACCATGAGTGGTGGTCTGGGCGCTAGTCTTTCGGATGAGACGATAAACCGAGGTCCCGTGTGTTACACGTAATTATTTAGCGCACGTAAAAAAACCCACGGCAACAAGAGTGTCCCTGGCAAAATTCTTAGAAAAAAGCCACTCTGATAGGGAAACAAATACAGCTGCAGAAAAAAAAAAAGGGTGAAAGGGTGGCGCAGCGCTAAGTGGCGACGCGTTCTCCCGCTCTCCCCGGGGAGAGCAGACCGAATTTCACGGAGAGAAATCTGCCGTGACTTAAAGTGGTATGAAACAAAATCTGAGCGCTTTGATTTGTTGCTTTACAAGATTCAGCGCTATATAAATTCCATACATTATTATTGTTATTATTAATTGAGTGATCTATGGTATCAAAGGCTGCAAAAAAGTCAAGAAGAGTGAGGAGGGAGATTTTTCCTGCATCAGAAGCAAGTAGAAGTGTATCTAAAGTATGGACTAGGGTGGTTTAGGTGCTGTGGTTGGGCTTAGGCAGATGAAAGTGGGAAGAAGATCTTTGGAATAAAGGTGATTTTTGAGCGTTTGAAAACAACTTTTTTAGTACTTTAGAGAAAAGGGAAATTTGAGACAGGCCTAAAATTCTTCAAATTTTGGGGTCGAGGTCGTGCTTTTAGTAGAGGGTACTATTGTGTTTTAAGAGCTGATGGAAAATTTCCTGATGAAGGAGGTTTACTTTTTAGTGATAATGGGCAAAAGTTGTGGAAGGCTTTTGAGAAAACGGAGAGGTATTTGTTTCCTTTTTTTTGTTTCTTTGATTCTTTTTAACTGAAAACCAAAGCAAGGCCTAACCCTAACCATCCCACCCCACAGAACACCCCACAGTAAAAAGGAAAGGGGGGGAATGGAAAAATGAAGACGGGGAATTGAAAAGAAGAAGAAGAAGAGAGAAAAGAAGAAAGAAGAAAAAAAAGAATCGGAGAAGAAGAATGCAAAGCGAATGCAAAAGAAGATGTACAAAGAAGCGACGAAGAAGAATTCGAAGAAGAATTGGAAAAAGAGAAGGAGTGAAGAGAAGAAAAAGAAGAGAGAAAAAAGAAAGAAGAAGAAAAGAAAAAAACGAAAAAAAACGAAGAAAAAAACCCCAACAAACCAACAACAAAACTTTCCTTTGGGCCCCATTTTTTCCCCCTCAAATAAACAGCAAACAAACGACAAATACCCCCTCCCCCCCAAAAAAAATCACAAAAAAATCAATAAGTAAAACATCAGACCAAACGAAAAGCAAAACAAATAATAAAAGACTGGGGACAGCAAGCTCAAAAGACAAGTTGTTAAATTGAAAGTTTCAAGTGTAAAGGATCAAACCACCCCTTTTCCAACATCCCATAAAATCCAAACTGGGTTTTTATTTTTTTTTAATTTTTGAAAAATATATTGGGGGGGAGAGGAGAGGGGGGGAAGGAAAGTGGGGGGGGGGGGGGGGGGGGGGGGGGGGGGGGGCCCTTATAACAGCTGTAAACTTGTTTTTGTAAAATCAAAATCATCATGATTTGGATGGGGGTGAGGGGGTGGGGGTGGGGGAGGTGAGAGAGGAGAGGAGAGAGAGAGAGAGAGAGAGGAAAGGGGGGAGGGGGCTTATAAGAGCTTTACACTTCCAAACTGCTTCTTTTTTAAAGCCTCATATTGATTAGGTGAAGAAGGTGAGGCTCTGAACAGGCGGAAAATATCCAAATTTTTTTTTTGAATGGCATAACCATTATGGAGAAGTGACAGCAGTGGAGGGGGGGGGGGGGGGGGGGGAGGAAGGAGGCGGAGAGGGTTATGACAGCATATACTTCCAAATTTTTTTTGAACATCAGAATGATTAGGGTGGGGGGTGAGGGAGTGAGGGTGGTGGTGACTGAGAGAAAACAGAAAAGAAAAAGTCAGGGTTATTTTCAACACTGTCTCAAACTTGTGGTGCACCTATCGATTTTTTTCTTCCTCCTCTTCTGTGCATCATCTATATTTTGGCCCCAACGCTTTCTGAGACAGACCTGTCCGTAAGTTTAGAGAGGCACGCAGACTCGCACAGGTTCTAATGCATGCATGCATGTATACACACACACACACCTTCGCAGCACGCGCGTACATAAACATATGTGCGCGTGCACACAGGGACACACACACACAAGTACTCACGCATGCACGCGTACGCGTGCACACACACAAACACACACACCAAAAGATACAAACTTTGATCTCTGTTAGTGTTTGTTTCCTTGTTTGATTGTTTGAATTCTTCTAACTTATCCCAGACATCACCATAAACTTCCAAACTTGGTTTTTCTTCTCTTTTATTTTTGAGACATAATCATTAGAGGCGGGAGAGGAGAGAAGGGAAGGGAAGGAGGGGGGGGGGGGGGGCCCTATAACAGCTGTAAACTTTTCTTCTTCCTCTTCTCTGCTTTATGTATATTTTGGCCCCAACGCTTTCTGAGACAGACCTGTCCGTAAGTTTAGAGAGGCACGCAGACTCGCACACGTTCTAATGCATGCATAAATTCATACATACACACGCTTACACACTCACATAGCGCGCACACATACACACGCACACACATACGCGCGCGCGCGCGCGCGCACCCACACCACACACACACACACACACACACTACACAACACACACCACACACACACACCACACACACACACACACACACACACACACAACACACACACACACACACCAAAGATAGATAAAGGGGAGGAATTGAAACAGAAAGAAAGAAAGAAAGAAAGAAGGAAAAGGAGAAGAAGGAAGAAGAAGAACAAAAAGAAGAAGAAAAAGAAAAATTTTTGGGAAGAAGATGAAGTGATGATAAAGAAAAGAAAAGGGGAAAGGAAGGGGGGAAGGGGGAGGGGGAGGGGGAGGGGGGAAAGAAGAAGCGGTGTTTAGCCCCAAATTTAACGACACACACTGTCGCATTTTTGTTGTATCTTTGTTCTTGACCATCCGATGCCCCCTCTGCTTTATCAGACGGGGCCGCTCTGACCTGCGTATTCAATGAGGAGGAGGGGAGGGGGGAGGGGAGGGGGGAGGGGAGGAGGAGGAGAAGAAGAAGAAAAAAGAAGAATGCAAAGAAAAATGCAAAGAAAATGCAAAGAAGAAAAAGAAGAAGAAGAAGAAGAAAAAAAAAGAAGGGAAAACTGGAAGAAAAGAAAAAGAAGAATTGCAAGGAAGAATTGTGAAAAAGGGGAAAATTGCGAAGAAGAAAAGAAAGAAGAAGGAAAAAAAGGGAAAAGAAGAAAAATGCAAAAAAGAATGCAAGAAAAAGAATGAAAAGGGAAAAAAGGGGAAAGAAGAAGGGGAGAAAAGGAGGGGGAGGAGGAGAGGAGGAGGGAAGAAGAAAAGAAAACGAAAAAAAAAGAAGAAAAAGAATGAAAAGAAGAAGAAAATACAAAAGAAAAATAAAAAGAAGAAGAATCAAAGAAGAAGAAGAAGAAAAGAAGTAGAAGAATTGCGAAGAAAAAGAATTGCGAAGAAAATTTACAAAAAGACGAAGTCTGAAGAATTGCAAAGAAAAAAGAATGCGAAAGGAATGCAAAGAAGAAGAAGAAGAAGAAGAAGAAGAAAGAAAAAAAATAAATGGCGACGAAAAAAATTGCGGAGAATTGCGTGAAGAACGCAAGAATGCAAGACGAAGTTTGCAAAGCGAAAATTGCGAAGAAGAAAAAGAAAAAGAAGGCCATGACAAAGAAAAATCTCAAAGCGAAGTAAAAGAAAAAGGGAAAAACCCACCCCCACCACCACCCCCCCCCCACCACCACCACCACCAAAGTTTTTTATCAGACATACAAAACAAAAAAAAAAGGGATTTAAAAAAAAAGCTATAACACCCACCTCTTGGTCGTAACAGATTGTTTAAGAAAATAATCAATTCGGGGGGAAAAAAACCCACAACAACAAAAATCCCCTACAAAACACAAAAACAAAAAAATCAAACAACCTTTAAACAGGGCGGAAAGGGGCGGGGCAAAAACCCAGTGATCACGCAGGCACAGACTCCCAATTGCAGTCTAGGGGCGTAATTCAAACCCCGGGTTTTTTATCTGCTTCGGGGTCCCCCCTCCCCCCCCCCTCCCCCCAAGGGTCCAAATCCCCCCCCCTGCTTTTCCCCCTGCGTTGAAGGTTTTTAGTCTTTTTTTCTTTTTTCCCTCTTGTTGAAAAGAAGGTTATTTTTGCCGGGAAGAATGGAGACACACACAAAAAAAAAATAATTAAAAAATTTGCAACCGCCGGCGGTTTGGGCCCCGCCCGAATCGGAAAGTGGCTCCTTTAAGGGGGGGGGCCAAAAAAAAAAAAAAAGGTTTGCGTACGGAAAAATTTGTCACTGGTGAACCTCGGGGCTCTATTTTCAGAAAAAAAAGAAAAAACAATAGAACAACAAAAAAGGAAAAACATAAAGGGAAAAATAGTAAAAAACAAAAAAATAAATACAGGATAACGGCTATTTCAGCCTGATTTCAAAAACCCTAACCCCCCCCAAAAAAATTATTTTTCCCCCCACTTTTTTGCAAGACTACCCTTTCCCCCGGTCCCCTCTTGTCCATGTCACCCGCCCTCCAAACCCAAATCCCTTTAATCATCAACCCCTTTTTTCTTTTTTTTCCCGAAAACAACGCCCTTTTTTTTTTGCAAGTTCAAAAATAATTTAAAAAAAAAAACCCCAAAACAAACCAAAAGGAAAAAACCCCAGCCCAGCCAACTGGTAAGTACTTTTGTATAAAATGTGCGAATTGGAAGTGTGCAAATGGACGTTCATTTATTTATTTATTCATTTATTTATTTATTTTATTCTTTTATTTCGAGGATACTGGAATAAACACTCATGTGCTTAAAATATATATTTTTTTACATTAAGTTCCTGTGTATATGAAGTTTTGTTACCTTTGTCATCCGTTCCCACCGGCACACAATGGCCTACTCTTCCGAAAAGCGGAAGAGGTTTTAACGCGTGCGCAAGATGTTCTGCGCGCGTTCGCACACGGGACCTTGGTTTATAGTCTCATCTGAACGACTTTTGGGTGGAGTGGAGTCGGCAGTGATGTTAACTCCAGAAGAAAAAATCCTCTTGAACGAGATTCGAACACGGGTCAACAGATCAGGAGCGCAATGCGCATCAACTCTAACCATATCCCCTAGGTAGGTAGGTAGGTAGGTAGGAAGGTAGGTAGACTCGAACGTTCTTTCCATGGCTGACTCCTTCCTTCAGCTCATTCTATTGCCAATGCAACAACAGCAGCAAACCACCTAAACCACCTCGCCAACCACACCAGACAAGACAGATCGACTTCACAGAGAGAGAGAGAGAGAGAGAGAGAGAGAGAGAGAGAGAGAGAGAGATAGAGAGAGAGTGAGAGAGAGAGAGAGAGAGAGAGAGAGTGAGAGAGAGACAGACAGACAAACAGACAGACAGAGGAGACAGACAGACAGAGAAAGACAAAAACGGACAGACAGAAAGGCAGACTGCAATATGACAAAGTATCACACCTCTCTTTTTCTTCTTCTTCATCTGAAATTACCATTCTTCCTCTCTCAGTACTCTAACAACTCCGCCCCTCCCTCCCCTCCCCCTTCTACCATCACCACCCCCACCCCCCCAAAAAACCAAAACCAAACCCAACCTTCTATCATTCCCCTTCTCTCTGTCTCATCCTTACTCTTCATCCTTTTTTAAAAAAATAATTTTTTTTAAAGGTTTCAGTCCTTCAACTTGGGGTTTGTTTTTCAAGATGGTGGAAGTAATTTCGCGGTTTTCAAGACAAGCAAAACACCCGTGCGGGCGGGGGGGATAAAGGGATGAGGGGAGAGGATGGAGGAGGGGTGGGGGGAAGAGAGAGAGAGAGCAAGCACAAGGTTAAGGTGGGGGTGTGGGGGTGTGGTGGTGGGTGGGGTTGGGTGGGGGATTAGTAGTCCGGCTAGGCCAGAACCCCAGGGAGAGAGGCAAGGCAATTAAATATCAAGCTTTTGCCCAAGAACGCATCATCTCACGGCGGCTTATTTGATTTCTCCGGCATGGATTTTAGTTTCTGCCTCAAAGTCCTCATCTTCTTTCTTTCTGTCTTCCAATACCCTCCCCCTCCCCCCCTCTTCTCTCTCTCTCCACCCCCCACCCTCCTCCCACCCTCCACTCCACTCTCCTCCTAGTCAAAGCCCAGAACCAGACTGGGGCGTTTGACCTACATTTCAATAATTAAAGCCTCCATTTTTCGAGGGCGCCAGGCCGTCATTATCCTTCATTACGTCACGCCGGCTGCAAGGTTGCCTTGGCGACCAGTCCCTGCTCCACGATATAATTATTCCCCCTTTTGTTTCTTGGACATTGGTGAAAAAACGTGTTTGGAGTGTCTTGTTGTGTCTGTAGTGTGTGTGTGTGTAGTGTAGTGTTTGTAGTGTGTAGTGTGTGTGGTGTAGTGTGTGTAGTGTGTGGTGTGTGTAGGTGTGTGTGTTGTAATGTGTGTGTGTGTCAGAGAGAGAGAGAGAGAGAGAGAGAGAGGAGAGGGAGACAGAGAGAGAGAGAGAGAGAGAGAGAGAGAGAGAGAGAGAGAGAGAGAGAGAGAGAGAGAGAGAGAGAGAGAATGACAATGACAAATTCTTTTATTTCGAGGATAATGAATAAGCACACGTGTGCGTTTTTTACATCCAGTCCCCGCCCGTTAGGGATACATCGAGAGAGAGAGAGAGAGAGAGAGAGAGAGAGAGAGAGAGAGAGAGAGAGAGAGAGAGAGAGACAGACAGACAGACAGACAGACAGACAGACAGACAGAGACAGAGAGAGCGTGTCTCTTTTTCTCCTTTTTTTCCCTTCTCCCCGCCCTTACCCTCGGTCTCTCTGCTGTCTCCTACCTCCCTCCCCCCCTCTCTCTCTCTCCACCCCCACCCACCCCTCCGAGAGTCCACTCCTTTCCCTAACCTCAACCCACACACCCCCACCCCTCCCCTTCCTCCACTCCACCCCACCCCCTACCCCTCTGTCCCCCACACCCTAACCCCCCTCCCTCTCTCCCTTCCCTTCCCTTGCCTGGCCTAGTCTTTATTAGTTTGGCAAGTCCCGACGGTAGTGGTCGTGCAACGATTGATTTTTTTTTTGGGTGCGTGTGTGTGTGTGTGTGTGTGTGTGTGTGCTGTAATTATGGCCGGCCGTATTAGGCAGCGTGTCTGGCAAGCCTTGTCAGCGGGCCAGTTCCGCTCCGAGTCATTATTTCGCATAATAACCCGTAATGACAGAAATATAAGCACTAACCCATCTCATTATCCCGCCAAGACACAAATCATAAAAGACAAGCAATTATTCACGCTATGTGCGATTTTGTTGCCCTGACCCCCCCCCCCCCCCCCTCCCCCCCTTTCCCCTCCTCCCTTCCTCCCTCCCTTGTCGAATATATAATTTTATCGCCGAAAGGAGAAAAGAAGAAAGGGTGGTGGGAGAGGAGGAAAGGAGGAGGGAAGGGAAGGGGAAGGGTGGGGTGTAGGTGAGGGAGGGTGGAGGGTGGAGGGTGGGTGGGGGTTGACTGCTGCGGAGAAGAGGAATGCTCGGACACCCCCCCCCCCCACCTCCCCACCCCACCCCAACCTCTCATATCTCTTTTTCTTTCTCTTGTATGTGTGTGTGTGTAGTGTGTGTAGTGTGTGTGTGTATGCGTGTGCTTGCTTGCTTGCTTTTCCTGCTCTCTTTCTCTTCTGCGGACGTCGTCAAGGAAAGAAACAAAGAAAGAAAAAAATGGCGAGAAAGAAAAAAAGAAAAAAAAAGAAAAGAAGATGAAACGAGGGGCTGGGCGGGTAAAAAAAAAAAAAAGAAATGGGAGGGGGTGGGCGTGAGGGGTGGGATGGTGGGGTGTGGGTGGGTGGGTATGTAATTAGTGAGCAGTGAAGGATGCTCCACTGCCCATATAGCAGCATGGAAATCGCCATAGCCCTTCCCACCCTGCCTCCCTGCCTGCCTGCAGAAAGAAAAGACAAGACAAGACAAGACTAGACAGACAGAAAGAAAAGGGGCGAAAACGTCCACCACTCCCCCCTACCTACCCTCTACCCCCTACTCCCTACATACATGTCTCCCTTCCCACAGCAGCCTGTGCCTAGGCCTGACTACCCCTGGCACCTCCACGAGCTGTTGCGCCACATTCTTTGAGGACACAGGGAAGAAGAAGAAGAAGAGGAGGATGGAGGAGGAGGAAGAGGATGGAGGAGGAGGAAGAGGATGGAGGAGGGAGGAGGGAGGAAGGGCAGGACGCTGTCTCTTCGGGTTGCGGTGGATGAGGGAAGGGGCGGGGGTGAGGGTGTGGGGTAGGGAGGAGGGGGGTAGGTAGGGAGGGAGGGGGTGGGGGTTGAGGATGGATGCCTCTTGCTAACCATCACCACACCGTCCGTTATGTTGATGCCGCTGCTGCTGCTGCTGCTCACTGCCACTGCTGCTGCTGCTGCTGCTGTTATTGCTGCAAAAAAAAAAAAGAAAAAAAAGAAAAAAAAAGAAAGGGACTCTTGGACAGGCAAGGAAAGGGAGAGGGAGGGGGTCAGGGTGGGTGGGTGGGTGGGGTGGGGTGGTGGGGGTCCAGGGGATATTGATGACGAAAGCACTGCCTGTACAACTTTGCACAGAGGTATACAGAAATGGGCAAGATGGAATGGTGACGGTGACGGTGATGGTGGTGGTGGTGGTGAGGGAGGGGTGGGTGGTGGTGGTGTGGAGAGGTGGTGGTGTGGAGAGGATGGGGTGGTGGGGTGTGGATCACAGAGAGAAGGATGAAGGGTGCCAGAAATTGAAATGGTGAAAGATGGGGGGGGGGGGGGGGGGATGTCGTCAACAGTCACAGAAATACAGCCCCCTCTCCTCCTCTCCCCTTCCTACTCCCTCCCCCCTCCCTCCCCCCCCCCTCCCCCTGTGGTCTCTCCTTTTCCTCTGTACGATCTCCCTTGTCCAATCCATCCCTACCAATTGCCCCCAAAACCATTAGAAAAAAAGTTTCAAACTATCTATCTATCTATCTATCTATATATATAAATATATATATATATATATATATATTATATATATATATTATTAATCTATATATATTAAACTGTCGCACAACTGACGCAAAGTCCGAGTTTGTTATTATTATTTTTCTCTTTTTTGTTGTTGCTTTCTGGAAGAAAAAAAAGAGAGGTATTATCGATTTCCCCCTGGCAACATGCGTATTAACTACGAGACAAAGTATTGCTTTCATACCCTAAGCAAAAGAACTTTGATTTGATCAAAACTTTGGGCACCAAAAACTTTTTTGTTTAAATAATTTTTTTTAGGAAGGAGGTGGAGGGGGGGGGGGGGAGGTTAGGAGGGAGATAGACAGTTACCATGACACACGTACATAAGAAGGAAATGGCACCGTCTGAAATTTTTTCTTCCATCCCTTATATTTAATCGAACACACACACACGCACACGCACACACACACACACCACGCACGCACGCACACACACACACACACACACACACACACACCACACACACACACACACACACACACACACACACACACACACACACACACACACACACACAACACACCACACATACACTATTGTCTAATATCACTTAATGTGAAAAGACGTTAAATTAAAGAAGAGACACACACTCACACACACAACACTACTCTCTCTCTCTCTCTCTCTCTCTCCTCTCTCTCTCACTCACTCACTCACTCACTCACTCAACACACTCACACACACACACACACACACCACACACACACACACACACCACACACAACACACACACACACGCGAGAGTCAGACAGACCTTAATGCCTGACCGTAAGGACTCGCAAGAAAGCCTGCAACTAGTCCGTTTGTGTAATTACTTACCGGAAGGTTTTTGTTGTTGCTTTTTGTTGTTGCTGGCCTTCTGAGGGCTCATAGGACACAAATTCGATGGCAGCCGTCACTAACTCACTCATAAGGGCAAGGGAGAAGAAATGGTTACCTTTGCGTTCTGGTCTCGTTTGCCCTGAAATCTGGTCATTCCGTTGTGTGTGTGGGTGGTGGGTGGGTGGGGGTGGGGTGGGGGGAGTTGGGGGGTGGGGTTGGGGTGGGGGGGGGGGGGGGGGGGGCTGTTGCTCTGCGAGTTTTTATGTCATGGACTGTGTTGGCCACTGATGGGCTTTAGCTCGTTCCATGAAGTTTTGGCGTTGTGTGTGTGTGTGTGTGTGTGTGTGTGTGTGTGCTGGGTGGGGGGTGGTGCGGGTATGTGTGTGTGTGTGGTGGGGGGGGGGGGTGGTGTGTGGTGTGCGTGTATGTGTGTGTGGGGTATAGTGGTTGTGTGTGTGTGTTGGTGGTGGTGGTGGTGGTTCTGGTGTGTGTTTTGATAGTGTGTTGTGTTAGTGTGTGTAGTGTGTGATTTAATTCACTTAAGATATATCATTCATGATTTTAAAAACATCTGATCATCATTTTGTTTGTTTGTTTGTTTTCATTTCTGCTATTGTAAACGTTAAGGGATTTTGTCTTTATATAGATGTGGTGTTGTAAATATTCTTTCATAACAACCACAATAATGATAATAATGATAGCAACAATATCAACCACACTACTACTACTACTACTACTACTACTACTACTACTACTACTACTACTACTACTACTACTACCAACAACAACAACAACAACAACAACAATACCAACAACAACGACGACGACAACCACCACCACAACAACAATAATAACAACAACAATAGCAATATCATCACTATTTTACCATTATTCTTGTCCTTCTTCCGCAGACTTGTTGCACAGATGACTCCAATCCACAAAGTTTTTCTTCAAAAGATTTACATTCTAAGGCGTTTCTTCTCTCTGGAGTCTTGTTCCATGTCCATTACCCTCCATCCCTTCTTCCAGTAATCCAGTAACTTTTCCCTCTGCCAGCTTTCTTTCTATGTGCTCATGCCCTGTAGTCCTGTTTTCCTTGGGAGCTGGCTTTAAAGGCTCTTTTGATATTATGGGCGTTTTGCCCTTGGGGGGCTGGTGCTCCACCGATTTTTCAAAGAATAAAAGAGTGTTGGATTTGTACACAGCGCATAAACTTCAGCCACAGTGCAGTGCTTTTGCTGTGAGGCTGTTGACTAGATGACTTTAACCTTTTTGCCTGAGGGTTTTTAGTCCATGGAGTTTCTGGCCTAGAGGACCTATGTTCTATGGGATTTCTGTCGTGTTGACTTTTTTTTTTAAACTCTCCTTGGACTTTTTTGCCTTGGGAACTATTAATTATTGGTATTTTTTTGTCCTGAGGACATCAAGAATTATTCGCTTTGCCGTGATAACTTTTATTTCATGGATTTTTGCCCTCAGAACTTTTATTCCATGGACTTTTTCCGTGAGGACTTTTATTCCATGGACTTTTGCCTTGAAGAGTTTTATTCCATGGACTTTTCCCTCCAGAACTTTTATTTCATGGACCTTTCCCTCAATAACTTTTATTCCATGGGCTTTTGCCTGAAGAACTTTTATTCCATGGACTTTTGCCTTAAGAACTTTTATTCCATGGACTTTTCCCTCCAGAACTTTTATTTCATGGACCTTTCCCTCAATAACTTTTATTCCATGGGCTTTTGCCTGAAGAACTTTTATTCCATGGACTTTTGCCTTAAGGACTTTTATTTCATGGACTTTCACCTGAGGAACTTTTATTTCATGGATTTTTCCCTTCAGAACTTTCATTTCATGGACCTTTCCCTCAAAAACTTTTATTTCATGGACTTTTCCCTCAAGAACTTTTATTTCATGGACTTTTCCCTCAAGAACTTTTATTTCATGGACTTTTGCTTCAAGAACTTTTTTCATGGACTTAAGCCTCAAGAACTTTTATTTCATGGACTCTGGCCTTCAGAATTTTATTCCACGGACTTTTGCATTAAGGAATTTTATTTCATGGATTTTTCTCTTAAGAACCTTTATTTCACGGACTTTTTTTCTCAAGAACTTTTATTCCATGGACTTTTGCCTTGCGGACTTTCAAGAGTTTTCACCTTGAGGGTTTACCCTCTACTGGCTTTTGTCCTGTCGACTTTTTGTGGTTGAAGGAGCTTTCACTCTGCCCATTGCTGCTTCCTGATTCTTTGGCCTGATTGCTTCTTTTCTGAGGTATTTTAGACAGCAGAATTTGGATTTATAGACTTTTTCTAAAGCCAGAAGTTGGTTGTATACACACACACACATACATATATTTCTGTAGACGTGTATTCCAATAATTCCAGTTGGAGCTTTGTATAGATGCATTCCTTTGCAGATTTCTGATCTATAGACCTTCTCTTTTCATATTATTTTTTGACCTGAAGGCAGTAAGTCCACAGACTTTTGCCGTGGGCCTGCACACTTTTGCCCTACATATTTTGCTCATGTAAATTTATTTAGCAGATTTCCAGCCCTTAGGCTTTTGCCCAAAAGCATTTGTTTCTTCCGTGTATTCTAAGAAGTTTCAATTCTCTCCTGCCCTACCGTTCATACCCAATCTTTGACTGCTAGGACCAGCAATCCACACGAAGCGAACAATGGCAGGTCACCACAGGGCCACTAACCAGAGGATAATCTGCACTGCCGAAGCAGAACTTTTGCTGATGTTCAATGGTAGTCTGTGGTGACTCAATGTTTGAGAAGACTGCCTATGAAAGTTACTGTCTTTGTTTTATTTAGTCTTTTATTTAGAGCATAACGGAATAAGCACTCATGGGTTTATCTTACACCTAGTCCCTGTGTGCATGCGGTTTTTAAAAAATGTTGTCATCAAAAACAGCACTTTTGAGTGAACAGAATGAGATACTTGTCTGTAGTGAAGATTACTATCACCAGTAGGGGACGGGATAGCTCAGTGGTCAGAGCACTCGCTTTCCCAAGCCAAGGCTAAGCAGCATCGAGCGTGGTTACCACTTGGATGGGTGACCGTTTGCGCGCCTTGGCTCCAGTACAGTCCCGCCAGTTCACCCAGCTGTAAATGGGTACCTGCCCTCTTTAGGGTCAGGGAAGGTTAAGCAGCGAGGGAGAGGAGATGGGCGCCACCTTCAATACGCTGGCCTCTTGAGAAGCTGAGGTCTCTGATGCCTCGCTCCCCTACGACCACATAGGGTATAGGACACCTTCACCTTTTAGTGGAGACTGCTACCATGAGTGAGATACCTTGTCTGTGGTGGACATTGCCATCACGATTCATGATTAGTCTTTCATGGATACGTGGGCTTTGAATACTGCGGTATCAATTCCACACACTGTTTGTTAGAAGTGGGGCAGAAAACATTATCGACAGAGATCATCAAGACGGGATCAGGTTACATCTTTCTCATCATCATCTTACAACACACACACACATACACACACACACACACACACACACACACACACACACACACACACACACACACACACAACACATACACACACACACAGATCACATACAAACACACAAAAACGCGTGTACTTGCACACACACACACACACACACACACACACACACACACACACACACACAACCACACACCACACACACCACACACACACACACACATCCTGGCGGATTTTTTGGTTGCAGCAGTATCCCAACTACAATTCACTGCACACATCATTACTGCACCAGGATTTGTCTTAGTTTAAACTTGCACGCGCGTGTGTGTGATGTATGTATGTATGTATGTATGTATGTATGTATGTTTTGTATGTATGTATGTATGTATGTATGTGTGTGTGTGTGTGTGTGTGTGTGTGGTGTTTGTGCTCTGTGTGTGTGTATTCTGTGTGTAAAAATCTGTGTGTGTGTGCGCGTGCGTGTGCGTGCGCGCGCGCGTGGTTGGTGTTGTGTGTGTGTGTGTGGTGGTGTGTGAAGAGAGAGAGAGAGGAGAGAGGGAGGAGAGGAGAGAGAGAGGGGGAGAGGGAGGAGAGGAGGAGAGGGAGGGGGAGAGGGAGAGAGAGAGGGTGAGAGAGAGAGAGAGAGAGAGTGAGAGAGAAAGAGAAAGAGAGAGAGAGAGTGTGTGTGTGTGTGCTTTAGGGAGGGGGTGGAAGTAGTGCAGTGGTTAGAGCATTGTACTCGCAATTTGACAGCCTGAGATCATGCCCGGGTTCGAGCCACCACTGAGGTGCCCGTTACACTCTGTCACTGCCTGGGAAGTAAGCTTGAAGTTAAATCCTATTTGCCAGGGTCCCCCCCACCGCCCACCCAAACGGGTACATATTTTCCAAAAAATAAAATCGCTTAAAAGCGAGGGATTTCTTGTGACGAATGCGAGATTACTGGTCATCAACATAGTCTAGGGACATTCACCTCCCCCCCCTAAAAAAAAAATAATTAAAAAATCCACAGCCTAAAAATATAAAATGAGGACAATTCTGGACTCCCCCCACCCCCCACAAAGATACGACATGGCAGCGAAGAGCACACGTCATTGCCCACGAGTTACTACTACTACTACTACTACTACTACTACTACTACTACTACTACTACTACTACTACTACTACTACTACTACTACTACTACTAATGATGTATGGAATTTCTATAGCGCTGAATCTTGTAAAGCAACAAATCAAACCGCTCAGATTTTTTTTTATCTCGAGGATCATGGAATAAGCACTCATGTGCTTTTTTTTATTTTAAACATCCAGTCCCCGTGTGTATGCGGTTTTGTAAATGTCGTCATCTGTTCCCACCGGCACACAATGGCCTACTCTTTCGAAAAGCGGAACAGGATTTAACGTGTGCGCAAGATGTTGTGCATGCCGTTCGTACACGGGGCCTCGGTTTATAGTCTCATCCGGAGTTATCTCGTCAAGCTGGGCACTGAGCAGAATTTATAGGGGATTTCCCCCTAGAGTTAACACGAATACCGACTCCACTCCCACCCCCCCCCCCCCAAAAAAAAAGTCCTTCACATGAACTCTAAACCGAGGTCCCAGTGTGTGTGTGTGTGTGTGTGGTGTGTGTTTTTTGTTGTGTGTGTGTGTGATGTGTGTGTGGTGGTGGTGTGTGTGTTGTGTTGTGTGTGTTGTGTTTGTGTGTATTTGTGTTGTGTGTTGTGTGGTGTGTGTGTGTGTGTGTGTGTGTGTGTGTGGTGTGTGTGTTGTGTGTGTTGTGTGTGTGTGTGTTGTGGTGTGTGTTGTGTGTGTGTGTGTTGTGTGTGTGTGTGGTGTGTGTGTGTGTGTGTGTGTTGTGTGTGGTTGTGTTGTGTGTGTGTGTTGTGTGTGTGTGTGGTGTGTGGGGATGTGTGTGTGTGTGGTTTGTGTGTGTGGGGTGTTGTTGTGTGTGTGGGGTTGTGTGTGTGTGTGTGTGTGTGTGTAGTGTTTGTGTGTGTGTGTTGTGTGGTTTTGTGTGTGTGTGTTGTTGTGGTGTGTGTGTTGTGTGTGTGTTGTGGTGTGTGTGTGTTGTGTGGTGTGTGTTGTGTGTGTGTGTTGTGGTGTTTTGTGTGTTGTGTGTTGTGTGTGTGTGTTTTGTGTGTGTGTGTTGTGTGTGTGTTGTGTGTTGTGTGTGGTGTGTTGTGTGTGTGTGTTGTGTGTGTGTGTTGTGTGTGTGTGTTGTGTGTGTGTTGTGTGTGGGGTGTGTGTGTGTGTGTGTTGTTGTGTGGTGTTGTGTGTGTGTTTGTGTGTGTGTTGTGTGTGTGTGTGTGTGTGTTTTGTGTGTGTGTTGTGTGTGTGTGTGTTTTGTGTGGTGTGTGTGTGTGTGTGTTGTGTGTGTTGTGGTGTGTGTGTGTGTGTGTTGTGTGTGTGTGTGTGTGTGTGTGTGTGTGTGTGTGCAAACGCACGCAACAAATCTTGAGCAAACATGTTCTGCCGTTCGGAAGAGTTGTAAGCCATTCGTGCAGGTAGGAAGGAACGAACAAAAAAATAAATGTGCATACACACTATTAATTTGTTGTGTATAGACATCATCCCCGAAAGCGGAGTGCGGATACCTTAATGGTAGTGTGGGGGGTGGTGGGTGGGGGGTGGGGGTCGTATACGCAAAAAATTAAATCTTACCACTGGTGAAGCTTAAGAATTCTAGCTAAGACACGACCCTCCCAAAAAAAACCAACAACAACAAAACCCCCCAAAAAACAACCAACCATAAAACAACAACAACCCCCCCTCAAACAAAACAAAACAAACCCCCCCCCCAACCACCCCCCCAAAAAAAAACCCCAAACAACCCCAACAAACAAAAAACACCCCAAAACCCAACAACAACCCCACCTTGGTAATTTCTGTAACGTACAATTTCTGACTTTTCGCAGGATTTTTTTTTTTACAGACGTTTATGGGTAATGACAGTTTTTGTACACTTGCCTAAGCGTTACGTGATAACGAAACGGTCTTTTTTTTTTTTTTTTTTACAATATTTCATCGATTATTTTCAAACTCAAGAGTACTCGTGCTTATTAACTCAAACACGCCAGCAGACAGTGAAATCATATCCAACAAAAGTGAAAGTTTTTATTTAAAAAAAAAAACTTTTACATTTTTACAATTTCTTTTAATACTGGTAAGATATATATAAAAAAAAAAGTTTATGAAGCACAAGCACTCATTTTCTAACTTTGCACAAACTTTCAGCCTGGATATAAACCCTCGCCCCCCCCCCCCCCCCCCCCCCCCCCCCCCCCCCCCCCCCCCCCCCCCCCCCCCCACCCCCCACCCTCAAACCTGTTCCGCGTTTTTATCGATTCCTTTCGTGCAGCCACTGTCTTCCTCCCTCCTCTCTAGACATGCAACATCATCCATACCGCCACTGTCCACGGGATCGTGTCCGCTCCCTAGCAATGACAAAAAATCCCCTAGCAATCTGACCGAATATTATCTAGGCCCCGCCTCTGCTGCCGCTGATGGTTTCCCTTACAGAATTAATCCCCCCACCCCGACTTTTCATTCATTTCCTCTCCCGACCCCCCCCCCCCCCCCCCCCTCCCTCAAACCGCAAGCGCATGGCTTCTGATCAAAGAATCAATCCCGTCCATCCCCTTCGCTGATTTCTCTCCCCCCTCCTCTCCCTCAACCCCTCCCTTCTCCCCTTCTGCAGTGTACACAGAAAATACAAGACAGTATTGGATACGCACAGAGTTCAGGGAGAAGAAGAAGAAGAAGATTGGATACAAATACAATTGCACGTGGTTTCAATTTGGGCCCCCCCCGTCTTCTGCTCTTCTTGTTCGGCCAGCTTCATTGCCAAGGCAATCTGCAGAGTGGACGTTATCAGCGGTCGTTCGTCTGCCTTTGTCTTCTTCTCTCTGCAGAGCTTCATAATCCTCTCTTTTTTGTAATATTTCTTTCTGTATTTATTTTTTGGGGTTGTGTTTTTGTTGTTTGTTGTTGGTAGTGGTAAGGTTCTGTCTTTTTGTTGTTGGCTGTTTTCTTTTCTTTTCTTGTCTTTGTTTTTTTTTTTCTGTTCTTTTTTCTCTTTTTCTTTTCTATTCTTTCTTTCTTTTGTTCTTTTCTTTCTCCTTTCTCTCTTTTTCTTTCTTTCTTCCTTCCTTCCTTTCTTTCTTTCTTTCTTTCCTTCTTTCTTTCTTCTTCTTCCTTCTCCCTCTCTTCTTTCCTTCTTTCTTTCTTTCTTCCTTCCTTCCTCCCTCTCTTTCTTTCTTCCTTCCTTCTTACCTTCCTTCCTTCCTTTCTTCCTTTCTTTTCTTTCTTCCTTCCTTCCTTCCTTCCTAGCTTCCTTCCTTCCTTCCTAGCTTTCTTCCTTCCTTCTTTCTTTCTTCCTTTTTTTCTTTCTTTCTTTTTTCTTTTTTTTTTTTCTCACCCCTTTGTTTCTTTTTGTTATCAGTTTTCTGTATGTGAAGTAACACACATCCTCCAAGTTCCTTTTTCTGCTTCCCTGTGTTGAAAACCAATCAACTTCACTAGGAGGAATTTTCCAGGCCTTTTCATGTTTCGCTTCATGACTTTCTTCGTAAGGGCGTGTTTTATGTCTTCAGTTCATTCTTCTTTTCTGATGATGATTTGATGATGGTGATGATGATGATGATGATGACGCCGAAATGAAGGGGAGGAATAGGAGGAGAAAGAATGCTAATATGAAGAAAAATGCGAAGAAGAAGAATGCAAAGAAAAAGAAGAAGAATGCAAAGAAGATGAAGAATGTAAAAGAAGAAGAATATGAAGAAGAAGAAGAAGAATGTGAAGAAGAAGACTAATGTAAAGAAGAAGAAGAATGTGAAAAAGAAACGTGAAGAAGAAGAAGAAGAAGAAGAAGAAGAATTGCGTAGAAGAAGAAGGAGGAGGAGGACGAGGAGTAGAAGGAGTGGGAGGGGGAGGGCAAGGACGAGGAGGAATAACGAAGAAGATGATGATGGTTATAATGACAATGATAATGAAGATAACCATTCTCATGAAAACTCTATTTGCAAGTATGGATTTGCAAGGTTATGATTGATATATCTCTTTAAAAGAAATTCTGTTCTACACTTTAAGAACAGTAAGCTCACTTGCATTTGCGCCTTTACAATAAAAAGCAAAACACACACAAGCGCTCAGACGGTCACACACACACACACACACACACACACACACACACACCACACACACACACACACACACACACACACACACACACACACACACACACACACACACACACACACACACACACAACACACACACAAAAGTCCTTCGGATAAGACTATAAACCGAGGCCCTGTGTGCGAACGCACGAAGAACATCTTGCGCACACGTTAAACCCTGTTCCGCTTTTCGTAGGAGTAGGTCATTGTGTGCCGGTGGGAACAGATGACAGAATTTACAAAACCGCAAACACACGGGGACTAAATGTAAAAAGCACATGAATGCTTGTTCCATTATCCTCGAAATAAAATAAATAAAATAAATAAATAAACACACACACACACCACCCGCACACAAACGCACACACACACCACACAACACACACACCCCCTCACACCCCCCCCCCCCCACACACACACACCACACACACAACCACAAGTGAACCCGAACGGACTACACCTGTTTGACCTAAACTTCACTTAACTTACGCCTCTGGATTTCCCTTGGGAACATACGGCCGCAACAACAACACCACCACCCTTCCCTCCAACGAACTCGCCTCAGGGAGATCCTCTCTCTTCAGCTGGGCCCAGGTTATTCCCGCTGCCTGCCTTCCTTCGTCTCTGCGTCAACGCTTCTGCTGTTCCACGTCTGTTTTTTGGTCCATCAACTGTCCGCTTTCCGACCAACTATACCTGTAGGGGACGGAATAGCTCAGTGGTCGGAGCACTCGCTTTCCCCCAGTCAAGTTAAGCAGCGTCGAGCGTGGTTACCAGTTGGATGGGTGACCGTTTGCGCGCCTTGGCTTCAGTACAGTTCCCCCAGCTGTAAATGGGTACCTGCCCTCTTTAGGGTCAGGGAAGGTAAAGCAGCGAGGGAGAGGAGATGGGCGCCGCCCTGAATATGCTGGCCCTAGAGAAGTGAGGTCTCTGACGCCTCGCTCCCCTACGACCTTATAGGTTATGGGACTCCTTTACCTTTTTACTTTATCCCCCTGTCTCCTCCCTATAACACAACGACTCTAACTGATAAAGGCCGCACACCGGTAATAAATTGGGGGTGGGGGGTCATGTAGTATCTTCTATAGAGTGCGAGTGAGAAAAGTGTTTGTTGGTTTTCACATATTTTTTTAAAGTATGAAAAAAGGCACTGTGTACTTGGTTTTTTTTTTTTTTTTTTTTTGGGGGGGGGGGGGGGGTTGAGGCCATAGATCAACACCAGGTAGTGATGAGAAAGTGCGAAATGATCGTGGAATGGGGATTGGCTGTGTTCCTACAGCGTTGACCCCGCGCATGCATATTGCGGTGAGGCAGCTTAGCAGACGAGCAAGGACTGAGGGGGTACAGCGTTTGCTGAAAAATTTAAAAAAGTTCAAACCTACCAAATTTGTTCATATTGTCCTGAGTTTTGAGTCAGGGGCTAGTGTTTCACAAAAAGTTTTTTTTTCTTTTCTGTGGATGCCTTAGTTACGTGCGGTATGAATAAAAGAGCCACATAGAAAAACAGAAGGAAAAGTGCCCATTTTTATTACCGGTGTGCAGCCAAAAGGACTCGCATACAGTTCAGGCCATGTCCGCTACTGTCTTGGATTCCAATACACGACGATGAAGGAAGATGGCAGGGCGGTTAAATCATTATTTATTTATTTATTTATTTATTCATTTGTTTATGTATGTATGTATGTATGTATGTATGTATGTATGTATGTATGTATGTATCTATGTACGTATGTATGTATGTGTGTATGTATGTATGTACGTACGTATGTGTGTATGTATGTAGGTATGTAGGTATGTTTGTAGGTATGTATGTATGTAGGTATGTATGTATGTACTTGTTTATTTATTCATTCATTTTTTTAATCGAGGATAATAGAATAAGCGCTCATTGTGCTTTAAAAAAAATACACCCAGTACCCGTGTGTATGCGGTTTTGTAAAGTTTGCCATCTGTTCCCACCGGCACACCATGGCCTACTCTTTCGAAAAGCGGAACAGGATTTAACGTGTGCGCAAGATGCTCTGCATGTGTTTGCACACAGGACCTCGGTTTATAGTCTCATCCGATGGACTTTTGGAGAGAGAGTGGAGTCTGCACTGATGTTAACTCCAGGGGGATAAATCCCCTTGAAAGGGATTCGAACCCAGGTTGTCAGATTGCGAGCGCAATGTTCTAACCACTACGCTATTCCGTCCTGCCTAGCGGGTAAACCGGGAGGTTCTGGGTTCGATTCCAGGCCTTGCCCTTTCTTCCCACGTTGACAAGAAAATCGAACGGAATGTGAAAGTCCTTCGGATGAGACTATTAACAGAATGCATACTACATGAAAATGCATGTAGACAATCTTGCGCACACGTTAAAAGCCCGTTGTAGCGCCTTTTATTTATTTTTAAAATTTATTTTATTCTTTTATTTCGAGTATAACGGACTAAGCACTCATGTGCGTGTGCGTGTGTGTGTATGTGTGTGTGTTAGGGGGTGGGAGGGAGGGGGAGGAAGGTAGCATACGCAAAAATCTCACTTTTGCTGAACTTCTAGCCGAGGAACAAAATAAGAAACCACAACAACACACAACTTTGACGTATGAATGTCAAGATTCTCCCACAAGTCAAGTAAAAAAAACCGCTTTAATCATCCCGTGAAGGGCAATTACAATACTGACAGGCACATTGATACGAATCATAACCTCTAAAGGCACAAAAAAACACCCCCATCTACATTTCATATTGGTTTATAAATATTCCGAGATAACTTCAAATAAAACTATCACAAAGACCCCCCCCACCCACACACACACACACGCGCGCGCGCGCGCACAAACACACACACACCACACACACACACACACACACACACCACCACCACACACACACACCACACACACACCACGTACACGTCTACATATGATCACTGAAGGCTTGCTCTGACAAATCCCTCTCTGTCCACTGTTGTATTCCACAATCCTTACACAATTACTTTCCGATGTTTATTTCTCAGATTTAATACTCGAGACTAATCAGTAGAATAAGGAAAAGTATTCTAACTCTACGAGAAAAGTGGTTTTCATTTAGAAAAGTTTTTTTTTTAAGTCCAGCACAAGAAAGACAATTCCGTTTCTTTAATACTGGGAAGAAAGTTGCCCCCTCCCATCCCCAAAACGCAAACTCTTCTTATGCAGTGACCTCAAGTCCCTGGTAAACCTACTCTCCGTGATACTGATCCTGAACGTGGAACCCTGGTCTCCCTCTTCTCTCTAATCTACAAAGAAACAGCATTCCGGCAAAATCCATCCGATCATTTTTTTTAGGGGGACAGCAAGCAAGGACAAAATCTGGACAGTCTTTATTGAATGCTGGGTAGGCTTTCGCCACTGCAGAAGCAACTGATAGCCCCCCCCCCCCCCCTTCATCCCCCTTCCCTCCCCTCCTTCCCCCACCCGCCTCTTACGGAATTACTCCCCCTTGCTTTTCATTTATTTGCCTGCCAAACGCAAGCCGGATCTCTAGTGCATGACTTGTACTCAAAGGATCACTTTCCTTCTGTGCCCCCCAATCTCTCTGCCTGTCTGTCTCTGTCTGTCTGTCTATCTGTCTGTCTCTCTCTGTCTCTTTGTCTGTCTCTTTGTCTGTCTGTCTGTCTCTCCCCAATCTGATTTCTCATCCTGCAAAGAATATACACTGCAGTAGGCTAGTGGATACAAAGGCACCCACAGCGTGTGGTATTTAAATGGGAGGCCAAGTTCTGCTCTGTACAGTTTCACGTCAGGGAGGTTTCCAGAGTGGACTTTTAGCCTGCAACACAGCATCCTTTTGTTTTGTTTTGCTGCTAGTTGCACTCAGTTTGATAATCCTGTCTTTATGCTTCCTCTGTCTTTTTCTTGGAGATAGAGACAAGACCATTCAATAATTATTCATTCCTTATTTGCGTGCTTGTTTATCTCACATCTTTCTACTGATGATTTTTCTTTTACTATTTTAGTAATCTTTTTCCTCCTTGAGGTACTTTGTTGGAAAACAATGATTTGTGTAGAGCAAAACATTAACATGGCCCACGTTAAAAACACCATATGTTGATGCCTCTGTGTTCAAAAGTATAAGGTGAGGAGGAGGAGGAGATTGAAAGTGATTCTTTGATTTGAATTTTAACGTCTTCTTTTTCTGTTGGGGACGAAATAACTCAGTGGTCAGAAAACTCGCTTTCCAGCAGCATTGAGCGTGGTTACCAATTGGATGGGTGACGTTTGCGCGCCTTGGCTTCAGCATGGTCCCCCACTTCACCCAGCTGTAAATGGGTACCTGCCCTCTTTAGGGTCAGGGAAGGTACAGCAGCGAGGGAGAGGAAATGGGCGCCGCTCTCAATATAAGTTGAGGTCTCTGATGCCTCGCTCCCTTACGACCACATAGGTTTTGAGACACATTTACCGTTTCTTCTGTTGATGATAACGGTCATCTTCATTGTCATCGTCACTGTCCTTGTCCTAGGTATCTCTAACAACTGAATTTACTCAGAAATGATCTCTCTCTCTCACTTTATTTTATGAGTACTGTGAAGTTCAATGGTGTAAAAAACCATGAACACCTGCACACACACAAAACTACCCAAGTTGTCTCAGACTAGCACCTATGTGCAGCAAAACGCTTGTGCTCATGCAATTAAAAATTTCATTTAAGATCAGGAAACCCGTATCATTTCCCAGCAATGTTCCTACTGTTGCCACGACTTGCTACGGAAAGCAGAGGACCGCGGGGAGTGGAGGAAGCTGGTTGCAAAATCTTCACGAGTGCCCCCACGGTCCAAGGGACTACGGGATAGGTGAGGTGAGGAGGAGGTTATTACTGTACTCTGTCATGTGATTCTTAAATCCTTACTGGAACATACTTAAAATTTCTTCGTTTCAAACAAGACTACACCCAGGGTAGTGTTAAACTAAATTTCAAGGACTGTGTGACACTGATATGACAGCAATATTGTCATACTTATGCTGAGATTCTTCTTCATGATCACTGAAAGCGAACTCTAAAATGTTCTCTCTGTACACTGTATAACTATAACTTCTTCTTGTTCTTGTTCTTGTTCTTCTTGTTCTTGTTCTTCCTCTTCTTCTTCTTCTTCTTCTTCACCTATCCGGTAGTCCCGTGGACCGTGGGGGCACCAAGGAAGATTTTGAAACCAGCTTCCTCCACTCCCCGCGGCCCTCTGCTTTCTGTAACAAATCGTTCCACTCCAGACCAGTCCACCCTCTGATGTTGTCTTCTCTTCGTTTTCTCTGTCTGCCTCTTCGTCTCCCTCCCCTCCCTGTACTGTTCCCTCCAGATGCTCGCGCATCGTATAACTCATTACCCCAAAGATAACTGTGCATTTATCGCTCAGACTTAACGTTGAAACTTGCCAGTAAATTGTAAAACATAAACTCAACATAAAAAATTCTCTTTAAGCGCTCAATAGAGCTTCTCTCTAACGCTGAAAAAGAACCCATCATAAAAAAAACGCTCTCACAAAACATAGATGATTGTTGTTGTGTTTTTTCTTCCCCCGTAACTCGCAACAGCCTTTGTAAACCTGGGGCCGTATGCTATTGATCCCTGCATGCATGGATCCAGTGGCTTATCTCATCTGGACGTGAGACCTCAGACAGGCAAGTCTGTGAGCATCATCTCTGTACAGACTGAAAATGACAACATCCTCTTGCTGGTCTTCTTGAAGAACATGGTGTGCACTTTCACTGCTGGAACTGATTGTATTGTATTGTGTTGTATCGTATTATGTTGTATTGTATCGTATCGTATTGTATTGTAGTGTTTCATCGTGTTGTATTGTATCGTATTGTATCGTGTTGTATTTTATCAAATTGTATTGTATCGTATTGCATTGTATTGTATCGTATTGCATTGTATTGTATCGTATTGTATTGTATTGCATTGTATTGCATCATATTGTATTGTATCGTATCGTATTGTATTGTTCAAATTCATTAAACGTCTTTTCACAGTTGTGATATTATTATATTGTATTGTGTCGTATTGCACCGTATTGTATTGTATCGTGTTGTATCGTATTGTATCGTACTGTTTTGTATCGTATTGTATTGTATCGTATTGTTTCGTATTCGTATTGTAATGTATCGTATTGTATCGTATTGTATCGTATGTTTGTATGTATTGTATTGTATCGTATTGTATCGTATTGTATTCGTATCGATGTATCGTATGTATTGTATTTATCGTATTGTATTGTTCGTATCGTATGTATTGTGATCGTATTGTATTGTATGTATCGTATCGTATTGTATTGTATCGTATCGTATTGTATCATATTGTATTGTATTGTATTCAGTATTGTATGTATCGTATTGTTTGTTCGTATGTATTGTATCGTATTGTATTGTCGTATCGTTTGTATGTATTTATGTAGTATTGTGGCGTTTGTTTTTTTGTGCTATGCTCGAGAAATTGTTTTTCATTCCTGCGGCCACAACTCCTATGTTCACCAATGGCGAGATTTTTTAGTATGCGATTGGTGTTTTTTGCCCCACCATGACGACAGCTGCATTCCGACTTCAGGGAACTCAAGCAAAGGAATGTTGTGTGATACACCACAATAATGTAGCTTTAAAAAAAAAAGCCATCTTTCTATTATCATATCTATTCTTTCTTTTTTCTTTTATTCTTTTATATCGAGGATAATGGAATAAGCACGTAAGTGGGCTTTTTTTACATCCAGTCCCCCCGTGTGTATGCGGTTTTGTAAATTCTGTCATCTGTTCCCACCGGCACACAATGGCCTACTTTACGAAAAGCGGAACAGGATTTAACGTGTGCGCAAGATGTTCTGCGTGCGTTCGCCCACGGAACCTCGGTTTATAGTCTCATCCGATGGATGACCAAGTCAAAATGCGGCTACCTTAATGGTGGGCAAAAGACAGGTGGCATACGCAAAATCTTACCACTGGTTAACCTCGGAGCTCTAGCCAAGGAACGAAAACAAAAATCCACTGGACCTGTCTTCAGCCACTGTAGTTTTAACGAGCGGTGCTAAATAATAATAATAATAATGTATGGAATTTATATAGCGCTGAATCTTGTAAAGTAAACAAATCAAAGCTAGATTTGAAAGAACCAAATGAAGGCTTTTGGCGAAGTGGAAGGGGGAGGTCATTCCATGTGGAGGGTCCAGAAACAGAGAAAGAGCGACGGCCAACAGTGTTTGTTTATATGAGCCGAGTGTTGTGTCATTTCATATCATATATCATTTTGTATTCTATTGAAAAAGTAATCACAAAAATAATCTTGCAATCCTATTGCATACTTGTTTTGTTTTGCCGTTGCTTTTTTTGGCGTTGTGTTGTATTGTACGTGCGTACTGTATTTTTATTTAGTTTATTTAATTCTTTTATTTCGAAGATAATGGAATAAGCATTCATGTGGGTTTTTTTTTACAATCCAGTCCCCGTGTGTATCATACACTTACATTGCATTTCAGTGATATTTCCAAGCATGACAGATTTCAATTCCCTGACATTCCAGACTGCTTTTCTTGTGGAGAGAGATGCCTTACACTAGTACCGAGTCACCTGGTCAGGTGTTTCTTTTTTCTTCTCCTCCTCCTCCTCCTCCTTCTTTTCTTCTTCTTCTTTTCTTCTTCTTCTTCTTCTTCTTCTTCTTCCTCTTCTTCCTCTTCTTCAGTCTGTGTATTTAATTGTGTCCATTCGACACTCATTTCCGCCACCAAATTTTTACCAAGCAATACTCTCTTCTTCATATCTGCTATTTTACGTGCACTAACGCATGCTGCGTATGAAGCTTTTTTTTCTCTCCCTTCCCCACCATGAAGGTAGCCGCATTCCGACTTCGGGAATGTATGCCGGGTATGTTCGTGTTTCCGTAAACCACCGAACGCCGACATGACCCATCGGAATTTCTCTGTCTCTGAGATCGAGTTTTTGAATTGAATTGAGTTACAGGATCTTTAACGTGCATAGGCCTATTTGATCTTCTGCATGTGTATATACACAAAGGGAAGTAAGGCACTGGCAGATCTGCACTTGAAGTTGACCTGGGAGATCGTGAAAATCCCCACCTCCCACCTCCCTTAATTCACCAGACGCCACCGAGATTCAAACCATGGACCCATGGGATTGACGTCAAACGGTCTTAACCACTCGGCTATAGCTTCCAACTCCAGGATTTAGTGCATTAAGTCTGGACAACGGACGGATCCCCTGCTGACCACTCCAGTGACTCTTCCCTCAAGTACTCCCTCCACTTTCAATTCATTTTACTTGGGAACCTACCACAACCACAGGAAAAGACAGGAAAAGAAAGAAAAAATAATAATGGGTGGCGCTGCTCTTGTGGCGACGCGCTCTCCCGGCCCGGAGAGAGCATCCCAAATTTCACGCAGAGAAATATGCTGAGACTTAAAGTGGTCTAAGATACAAAAAAATAAAATAAACAACCACAAGTGCATGGCTGGAGCTCAAAGGATCAACCGTAACTCTCTGTGTCTCTCCCTCTCTCCCTCCATCCATCCTCTCGTGTACAGGATAACACAATGCAGTACTGGATACAAAACAACTGTTGTTTTTATTTTATTTTATTTTAAACATTTTATACCACTTTAAGTCACGAGATTTCTCTGCGTGAAATTCGGGCTGCTTTCCCCAGGGAGAGCGCGTCGCCACAAGAGCAGCGCCACCCCTTTTTTGGGGGGGGGGGGGTTGGTCTGTAACTGTATTTGTTTCCCTATCAGAGTGGCTTTTTTCTAAGAATTTTGCCAGGGACAACTCCCTTGTTGCCGTGGGTTCTTTTATGTTTGCTGAAAATTTGTGTAACACACGGGACCTCGGTTTATCGTCTCATCCGAAAGACTAGCGCCCAGACCACCACTCATGGTCTAATGGATGGGGGAAAAGTTTCGGGCCCAAACGGGATTCGAACAACCGCACACTTCCGACCCGGACTTTTCGCTTTCTAGACAGGCGCGTTACCTCTAGACCACCGATCCGGGGATACTAAAGACAATAGGAGTAAGTTTAGGATTCCATTTCTGGTGCCGGATCAGGTAGTGCTAGGAATCGGTGTGGCGACCTAGAGAATTCATGCTTAGGCCTCTTTACACTTTTGCCTGTGGTTTTGCCTGTGGTTTTTAGGTTGGTTGGGCCCAATACCAAGTTCTGCTCTACTACACACAGCTTCGTGTTAGCAAGTTTCCAGAGTGGACTGACTGTTTAGCCTGCGGTGTCTTCCCATGCAAGTTGCGCTCAGTTTGATAAATCCTGACTTTCTGACCAGAACGGCAAAGCCGTACAAGTGTTGGTTCTTTCTGGCTGTTTTAAACTGGCGTAAAAGGAAGGTCCCTACCACATTGTAGTCCTATACCTTATACGTGTGTGTGTGTGTGTGTGTGTGTGTGTGTGTTTGTGTATGTTGTGTGTGTGTGTGTTTGTGTATGTGTGTGTGTGTTGTGTATGTGTGTTTTGGTGTGTGTGTTTTGGTGTGTGTGTTTGTGTGTGTGTGTGTGTGTGTGTGTGTGTGTGTGTGTGTGTTGTTGTTGTTGCTTCGATGTTATGCCTGTTCACTCAAAGTGATGTGTGTGTGTGTGCACGCGTGCGTGTGTGTGTTTGTGCAAGCGCGCGCGCGTGTGTGTGTGTGAAGTATTTTTTATTTGAAGTTATCTCTGAATGTTTAAACCAATATCAAATGTAGCTTTCTTGTGTTTTTTTTGAGATTATGATACGTAT
>CM054143.1:15931545-15936545 GCA_028751875.1 Rapana venosa | reverse complement strand
TGAGACCCTTTCTGCACAAACAATGACAAAAGTGAGATAATTGTGTGTACAAAATCAATGACAAACGTTGAGATCATAACTGGGATAAAGCCAATGACAAAAGTGAGATCCTTATTGCACATAGCCAATGACAAAAGTGAGATCCTTATTGCACATAGCCAATGACAAAAGTGAGATCCTTATTGCACAAAACCAATGACAAAAGTGATATCCTTATTGCATAAAGCCAATGACAAAAGCGAGATCCTTATTGCACAAAAGCCAATGACAAAAGCGAGATTCTTATTGCACGAAGCCAAAAGCGAGAACCTTACTGCACAAAGCCAATGACAAAAATGATATTCTTATTGCACAAAGTCAATGACAAAAGTGATATTCTTACTGCACAAAGCCATTGATTAAAGTGAGATGATTTCTGCACAAAGCCAATGACAAAAGTGATATTATTCTTACTGCACAAAACCAATGACAAAAGTGAGATGATTTCTGCACAAAACCAAGGACAAAACTAGTTCCTAACCTTCATTGAATATTGACTGGATGTTATAATAATAATAATAATAATGTATGGAATTTATATAGCGCTGAATCTTGTAAAGCAACAAATCAAAGCGCTCAGATTTTATTTCATACCACTTTAAGTCATGGCAGATTTCTCTCCGTGAAATTCGGGCTGCTCTCCCCGGGGAGAGCGGGAGAACGCGTCGCCACTTAGCGCTGCGCCACCCTTTCACCCTTTTTTTTTTTTCTGCAGCTGTATTTGTTTCCCTATCAGAGTGGCTTTTTTCTAAGAATTTTGCCAGGGACAACTCTCTTGTTGCCGTGGGTTTTTTTTTACGTGCGCTAAATAATTACGTGTAACACACGGGACCTCGGTTTATCGTCTCATCCGAAAGACTAGCGCCCAGACCACCACTCATGGTCTAATGGATGGGGGAAAAATTTCCGGTCCAAACGGGGTACGAACCGCCGCACACTTCAGACCCGGACAATGTTATCGCTGCATCAACTTTGTAAACCTTCCTACGTATGTTTTTTTTTTTTTTAAACCCCCACATTTTACATCTGTTTGCTTTCCAGCCACATACAACCTCAAATGCAGACGGGACTTTCACTTAAAGGATCACGTTCGCCTTCATCTTTCCTGACTCCTACCCCCCCTCACCCCTCCCCCTCCACCTTCCCCCCCTCCAGCCTTGAGAGAAAAGACACGGCAGTATTGGATACTGAGGCGCTGGCCTGTGGCTTTAACAGGGGCCCAAACTCCGCTCTGTGCAGGTTGAAGATCCCATCCAAATTATGGAGTTTGGCTTGCGGTCATCTTTTCTTGCATGTATCGGCGGTCAGTTTGATCATTCTGTCTGTCTGTCTGCTGTCTGTCTGTCTGTCTGTCTGTCTTTGCGTGCAGACTGGCAAGGTCATATATACTGTTTGTTCTCGTTCTCTCTCTCTCACTCTCTCTGTTTGTCTCTCTCTCTGTCTCTCTCTCTCTGTCTCTCTCTGTCATATATACTGTTTGTTCTCTCTCTTTCTCTCTCTCTTTCTCTCAGTCCAGAAGTGTACAACACTTTAATCAAGAAACATCTTTGTAAACATTTCCCTTCAACACAGCAGTGGTCCTAGCAGTGCACTGTCTCGTGTCACGTAGCATGTCTCTCTCTGTCTCTCTCTCTTTTGTCTCTCTCTCTCTGTCTCTCTCTCTCTGTGTCTTCTCTGTCTCTCTCTCTTTGTCTCTCTCTCTGTCTCTCTCTCTGTCTCTCTCTCTCTGTCTTCTCTCTCTGTCTATCTCTCTGTCTCTGTCTCTCTCTCTGTCACTGTGTGGTGTGTGTGTGTGTGTGTGTGTGTGTGTTCATTCCTCGGCTAGAGCTCCGAGGTTCACCAATGGTGACATTTTGCATATGCGACCGTTGTTGTCCACCATGAAGGTAGCCGCATTCCGACTTTCGTGGATGTCGTCGTGTTTAATTTGCCACATCACTGAATTATTGAGTTTCCTCTTCTTATGTTTTTTAAAGAAAAAAATCCGTAATTTTCTGTTTCTCTTGAAAAAAAGGTCATTGCAATGTTTACAGTTGGTCAGTCCATCGGAGTTACATTAAGACTGGTAAGCGCGTGTTCGGATGAGACTATAAACCGAGGCCCCGTGTGCGAACGCATGCAGAACATCTTGCGCACACGTTAAACCCTGTTCCGCTGTTCGAAAGAGTAGGCCATTGTGTGCCAGTGGGAACAGATGACAAAATTTAAAACCGCATACACACGCATTTAAAAAAAAAATCTGAGCGCTTTGAGTTGTTGCTTTACAAGATTCAGCGCTATATAAATTCCATACATTATTATTATTTTTTACGTACGTGCGCGGGCACAGACACACACACACACGCACACACTCTACAACAAATCGGAAGAAAGCATTGCCTTGATCGTGACAAACAATGAACACTTATATAGAAATTACAGTTGATACTGTATTGTATTCCACTTTAAGTCACGGCAGAGTTCTCTGCGTGAAATTCGAGCTGGTCTCCCCGGGGAGAGCGCGTCGCCACAGTGGGAAAAACTAGTCAAAAACCCCCCACACAACACACATGCAGGGGGAAAATAGTCCTATTGTTTATCCATCCTATTATCTGTGAGTCTCTTGTCTCCCATCTGCACATACCTGCACATTATTTCAGTTTCTTAACCTTACCCACAAAGATCAGAGTTTCGAACTTTGAATTATACACACAAAGGTGTATCTTCAAAGTACTTGATACTACGTGAAAATGAAAAGAAAAATCTACAGACGGATAAAAAGCCGTTAACAGTCCGATCAAAGAATAAAAGTAGCTTAAACATAACGTAAGAAAGAAGAAAAAGTGTTATTTCTTCTTCCTTCTTCGTCGAACACTCACACAACAACTTTTGTCATCTGTTCATATGAGCAAAAATGTATGTACTGCTGTTAAGCGCCTGACAAGTCAGGCCCAGCGCAACCGACTTCGGTGTGGGAGAGAATTGTTATATTTCAAGTCTTTCTGGGAAAAAAAAGGGCAGGAGAATGGACCAAGAGGGCAAAAAAAAAGACAAGAAGGAGGTGGTGACAGGAAGAAAAGGAACAAAGAGAGGGATAGAAAAGACGGGATTTCTAGCA
Source organism: Rapana venosa (assembly GCA_028751875.1). Classification (NCBI taxonomy): domain Eukaryota; kingdom Metazoa; phylum Mollusca; class Gastropoda; order Neogastropoda; family Muricidae; genus Rapana; species Rapana venosa. Next base: position 15,933,409 of record CM054143.1, on the reverse strand, counting down.
CAGAATTCCCAGAAGGTGGGGATGCTGTTTATACTGCCAAGCCCTCAAGATCCCTAAGGGGGAGAAAAAATGTTTCGAAGTGAGGAAAAAAAAGATAAACAGAAAAACGAGAAATCAATTAGAAAAGAAATTACCTTGCACTGACCTACATAAACCTATGGTTAGAAAACAAATTTGTTTCAGCATTAGGTGCAAAAGTGTAAAATGTCGCTAAACATACTGAGTCACACACACTCACACAAAGTTAACAGTGTCTCTGATATCCTACACTTTCGGCAACACTAATCACCCAGTCTTTAATTTCTCTCACGGGCTCACTATTCCTCATTCGAATACGTCAGATTTTAAACGAGAAACTAAATTGCTTCGTTTGTGTTTCAGTAGAAACTACTTCATTTCTGTGGAAGAATACCCGAGTACTAACTAATTGCACCGGAAAAGTATACTCTTAAACACCCGAGATCACATTCAGCGTGCACTTTCTCATTTTCTCTCTCTCTCTCTAATTCTGCAGGTGTCTCCCAAGAATGTAACTTGAAATCTGGGAATTCCACTTGGTTTAAATACCAAATAAATCATCCATTTTCATCCATGGATCGGTGGTCTAGAGGTAACGCACCTGCTTAGAAAGTGAAAAGTCTGAGTTCGAAGTGTGTTGGTGGTTCGATCCCCGTTTGTGCCCGAAACTCCCCCCCCCCCCCCCCCTTGACTAGACAGCGAGTGGTGGTCTGTGTGCTAGTCTTTCAAATGAGACCAAAAAAACCCGAGGTCCCGTGTGCAACACGCTTTTAGCGCACATTAAAAAAAAACCCACCACACCCACGGCAGCAAGAGAGTTGTCCCTGGGATAAATCTGTAGAAAAAAGCCCCTCTGATAGGAAAGAAATGCACATACAGACCTGAAAAGAAAAAAAGATATAGGAGTGGCGGTGATCTTGTGACTATGCGTTCTCCCCGGGGAGAACAGCCCGAATTTCACACAGAAAAATCTGCTGTGACTTAAAGTGGTATACATTACAATACAAGAAATTCTGTCACTTTACAAACTGTGTATTGTCTTCAATTTGGTTTGCGGATTATAAACGCCAATGAAGAGAAGAAATTCTGTCATTAAAACAAACAAACAAGAATGCAATACAACACAACACATATCAAAAGAGGAGGTCTTATTTGTTTGTTTGTTTGTTTTTAACAGTTTTCATTCTATATCTTTATTTCAAATTCAATAACATCTCAGACCACGAAGCCTTCTGAGGCAGACTGGGAAACTTGGGCACATTTGGAAGAATGGTCAAAACAAGCAGTTTCAGGAGCATACCTGAGTTTACAGCCTACTGATCTAAACTGCCAAACGTAACGGACATGCATACTGCTGTGACTTAGGCGCACGGACATACTGACGTCATGTGGAGAGACATAGGTCAGCAGACAGGTGAGCATCAAGGTGAGTGATGCAGAGGACAGATCAGCAGACAGGTGAGCAACAAGGTGAGTGATAGAGGACAGATCGGCATACAGGTGAGCAACAAGGTGAGTGATACAGAGGACAGATCAGCAGACAGGTGAGTGATACAGAGGACCGATCGGCAGACAGGTGAGCAACAAGGTGAGTGATACAGAGGACAGATCGGCAGACAGGTGAGTGATACAGAGGGCAGATCGGCAGACAGGTGAGTGATACAGAGGACAGATCGGCAGACAGGTGAGTGATACAGAGGACAGATCAGCAGACAGGTGAGCAACAAGGTGAGTGATAGAGGACAGATCGGCATACAGGTGAGCAACAAGGTGAGTGATACAGAGGACAGATCAGCAGACAGGTGAGTGATACAGAGGACAGATCGGCAGACAGGTGAGCAACAAG
>CM054143.1:15889045-15926545 GCA_028751875.1 Rapana venosa | reverse complement strand
CATCACCACCACCACTCCACCAAACCTTCCAACACCTTACTCCTCCCCACTCCTCTCTCTCTCTCACACCCCCCCTCCCCACCCCCACCCCACCTGTCCCCCCCCCCCCACCCCCCCCCCCCCCCACACACACACACACACACTTCCCATTCCTCTCACCTTTTTGATTGTGTTGGTTTGGCTGGGCTGGGTAGGGAGAGTAGAGAGTGAAGGAAGCAGAAGTGATCTTGTCTGACGATCTGCTATCTCTCTGTCGTTCTATCCATCCGTCTTTCTATCCATCCATCCATTTATCTATCTATCCATCCGTCTGCCCTTTCTTTCTTTCCTCCGCACCAGAAAATGGAATGCTGGCAGTCAGGTGAAGGTGGCACCTACACAAGAAACAGATGGTTATCTTCATCAGTGTGATGTAAGCCCCCTCTAACATTTTGTGTGTGTTGGGGTTGTGGGGTTTTTTTTTTGGGTGGTGGTGGTGGTAGTGGTGGTGGTTGTGTGTAAGTGGTGTGTGTTGTGTTGTGTTGTTTGTGTGTGTTGTGTACGTTGTGTGTGTGTGTGTGTGTGTTTGGTTTGGTTTGGTTTTGTGTGTTTGTTGTGTTGTGTTGTATGTGTGTTGGGTTGGGTTTTGTGTGTGTGTTGTGTTGTGTGTGTTGTGTTGTGTGTGTGTGTGCTGGGTTGGGTTGGGTTTTGTGTGTGTGTGTATGTCTGTGTGTGTATGTCTGTGTGTGTTGTGTTGGGTTGGGTTGGGTTTTGTGTGTGTGTCTGTCTGTCTGCGTGTGTTGTGTTGTGTGCGTGTCTGTGTGTGTTGTGTTGTGTGTCTGTGTGTGTTGTGTTGTGGTGTGTGTGTATGTGTGTGTGTGTGAGTGTGTGAATGAGTGAATGTGTACAAGGAGAAGTATTTATGTGTGTATGCGTGAGTTAGGGCGCGCACGCACGTACTTGTGTGTGTATATATAGTATGTCAAAGTGCGAATGAGTGAATGTGTGCGTGCATGCATGTATGCATGACTCAGTGTGTGAGTGTATATATGTAAGTGTATGTATGTATGTTTGTATGTATGTATGTTGTATATTTGTATGATTTACATATATACATATATACATACATATATACATACATACATACATGCATGCATGCATGCATGTATATATGTATATATGTAAATCGTGTCCTCTGTGTTTATTTATTTTATTTTAATTTTATTCTTTTATATCGAGGATAATGGAATAAGCACTTATGTGCTTTTTTACATCCAGTCCCCGTGTGTATGCGATTTTGTAAATTCTGTCATCTGTTCCCACCGGCACACATTGGCCTACTCTTTCGAAAAGCGGAACAGGACTTAACGTGGGCGCAAGATGTTCTGCGTGCGTTCGTACACGGGCCTCGGTTTATAGTCTCATCCGAAGGACTTTTGGGAAGAGTGGAGTCTGCACTGATGTTAACTCCAGGGGAAAATATCCCCTTGAACGGGAATCGAACCCGGGTCGTCAGATTGCGAGCGCAATGTTCTGACCACTAGGCTATCCCCCCCCCCTCCCCCGTGTGTGTGAGTGAGTGAGAGAGAGAGAGAGAGTGTGTGTGTGTTTGTGTGTGTGTTAGCGTTAATGTGTGTGAGTGAGTGAGTGAGTGAGAGAGAGAGAGAGAGAGAGAGAGGAGAGAGAGAAGAAGAGAGAGAGAGGAGGGGTGTGTGTGTGTGTGTGTGTGTGTGTGTTTGTCAAAGTCAAAGTCAAACTTTTGTTTTCAGATGGTACATTGAATAAGCAGTGCATTTCCTTTTTTTCATCAAGCCATCTATCTAAAGAAAAAAAAGAGAAAAAAAGATCACATATATGCAGACATAGAATAAAAAACCTAATCAATGATAAACCAAACAAATCAAACAAGACAAGACAACAATATATGCATACATAGAATTAAATACAAAACAAAAAACCATGAACAATATTAAACCATACAATTCAAATAATTTTAAAAAATCTTGAAAATATATCTACCATTATACAAACAAACAAGCAACAAAGAAAAACCAAACCAGACCAAACAAAGAAGACAAAACAAAATTTAAAAAAAGACACACCAACTGTCCCCCCCCCCCCCCCCCCTCCCCACTCTCACACATACACACAAAAAACCTTCAACCATACAAACAACTGAATAAAACGAACAAAAAAAGATACACCAACAAGAACAACCACAACATGCAAACAAACACACACAAACATACGTACACATACGTGTGTGTGAGTGTATGTGTATGAATGTGAGTGTGTGCGAGTGACTGAGTGTGTGTGTGTGTGTGTGTGTGTGTGTGTGTGTGTGTGTGTGTGTAAGTAAGTAAGTAAGTAAGTCTTCAATTTTAACGTCTTTCCACTTTAAGTGATACCGAACGGCCCTAAAATAGGAGACTGAATGAAAGAGATGGATAGATAGATAGATCTACTCTGTGTGTTGCGTGCGAGTGTGTGTGTGTGTGTGTGTGTGTGTGTGTGTGTGTGTGTGTGTGGCGCGCGCACGCTTATGCATGTATGCATGAACACATGCAGGAGCCTGAATGTGTGTGAAGACAGAAGACGGGTTAGAAAAAAAGTGAATAGGATGAAACGGAGAGAGAGGCACAGGCATATGCTGCCCTTTTGTTCAACTGTTGTGTCGTAAAGGGGTTACTGTCGTAATGTGGACAAGCTCAATGGAGATCTTCTTCTTCATCTTCTTCTCCTCCCCCTCCTCCTTCTTCTTCTGCTTTCTTTCTGCTTCTACTCCTCCTCCTCCTTTTTCTGCTTCTGCTGCTGCTCCTCCTCCTTCTTCTCCTCCTTCTTATTGTCTTCCTCCTCCTTCTTCTTCTCTTCCATCTTCTTCTTCTCCTCCTCTTCCTCTGCTTCTTCTTCTGCTGCTGCTCCTCCTCCTTCTTCTTCTTCTTCTGCTCCTCCATCTTCTTTTCCTCCTCTTCCTTCTCCCTCCTCCTTTTCTTCTTCTTCTTTTCTTGTTTTTGTTCTTCTCCTCCTCCACCTTCTGCTTCTCCTCCTCCTCCTTTTTCTTCTTCTTCTTCTTCTTCTCCTCCTCCTCTTCCTCCTCCTTCCTCTGCTTCTCCTCCTCCTCATTCTTCCTCTGCTCTCCTCCTCCTCCTTCTTCGTCTCCTCCTCCTCCTTTTTCTTCTACTTCTCATTCTCCTCCTCCTTTTTTTACTTCTTGTTCTTGTTCTTCTTGTTCTTCTGCTTCTCCTCCTTCTTCTTCCTCTCCTCCTCCTTCTTCTTTCTCTCCTCCTCCTTCTTTCTCTACTCCTTCTTCTCCTTAGAACGCTAAGACAGCAACTACTGTTGTCTGTCATACAAGCGAAAATACGTTGCGCTGCCGTTAAGCGGCTGACAAGTCAGGCCCAGCGCATCCAACCTTGGCGTTAGAGAGAATTGCTATCTTTAAAGTCTTTCTTGATAAAAAAAAAAAGGGGGCAGGATAATGTACCAAGAAAGCAGAAAACAGACAAGAAGGAGAATAGGAGCAAGACAGAAACAAAGAGAGGGATAGAAAAGGGGGAATTCCTAGCACAGAATTTCCAAAGGAGATATGAACTCTTTCCTGGGTCTGGAAACTTCCTGTGGAAATGTACCTTCTCCTTTCCTCCTTCACCAGGTCTGCCAATGCACAGACTGCAAGTGGCAAGACGAACGATTCCAAATCTGACAAGTCCTTTTGTCTTTGTGAGCGTGCAAAATGAGTTAAAGTACAGATTTTGTTTTACCCTGGGAAGGTTAGGGACTACTAGTTTTACATTCGCAGTCTCGATAGAGTTGTACACACACACACACACACACACACACACACACACACACACACACACACACACACACACACACACACACACATAAACACACTCTTCTCTCTATGTATACACACACACACACACACATTATATATATATATATATATATATATATATATATATATATATTATATATATATATATACATATATATGTATACAATATCTTTTTTATTGCCACTACTATAGGACGTGTTTTCATGTATACTCCTACAAAATTGATGCGCTAAGCTTTTTTTTTAAAAAAAAGGTTTCCAGTTACGTTTGGAGTTGGTGTGCGCAGTTGAAGGCCTTAACCCAGTTAGCGACAAGAAAACTGTTTAAGGACATCACATTTATGATCTACCTTTGTCAGGGATGCCTTGCTGAGTGAAGGGGAGAGCAGAACTTGCCTATGTTTGCTTTCATTGTCCTTCTGGTGTGCCCTCTCTCCCTCCCTCCCTTCCCCCTGCCTCCCCCCCTCTCTCTCCCTCTCTTTTTCCTCCCCCCACCCTCTCTCTCTCTTATCAGAATTAGCTGTTCATTATTATAGATATAGAAATGTTCATAATGGTGATTAATTTTGATTTGTCGTTTGTGTAAAGAGGCTCTTTGCTTTCATTGTCATTTTAGTGAGAGCTCTCTCTCTCTCTCTCTCTCTCTCTTCTCTCTCTCTCTCTCTCTCTCTCTCTCTCTCTCTCTCTCTCTCTCTCTCTCTCTCTCTCTCTCTCCCCCCCCGTCTCTCTCCCCCCCTCTCTCTCTCCTATCAGATAATTCTGTTCATTATCATAGATATACAAATGTTCATGATGATGATTAATTTGATTTGTCGTCCGTATAAAGAGGCTGTGTTTGCTTTCATTGCCCTTCTGGTGCTCTCTCTCTCTCTCACTCTCTCTCTCTCCTATCAGAATTAGCTGTTCATTATTATAGATATAGAAATGTTCATGATGATGATTAAGTTTGATTTGTCGTCTGTATAAAGAGGCTGTGTTTGCTTTCACTGTCCTTCTGGTGCTCTCTCTCTCTTTATCTCTCTCTCCCCCTCCCCCCCTCCCCTCTCTCTCTCCTATCAGAATTAGCTGTTCATTATTATAAATATAGAAATGTTCATGATGTTGATTAATTTTGATTTGTCGTCTGTGTAAAGAGGCTATGTTTGCTTTCAATGTCCTTCTGGTGCGCTCTGTCTGTCTGTCTGTCTGTCTGTCTCCTATCAGAATTAGCTGTTCATTATCATATATATAGAAATGTTTATAATGGTGATTAATTTTGATTTGTCGTCTGTGTAAAGAGGTTATATTTGCTTTCACTGTCCTTCTGGTGAGAGCTCTCTCTCTCTCTCTCTCTCTCTCTCTCTCTCTCTCTCCCCCCCCCCCCCCCTCTCTCTCTCTCCTATCAGATTTAGCTGTTCATTATCATATATATAGAAATGTTCATGATGTTGATTAAGTTTGATTTGTCGTCTGTGTAAAGAGGCTGTGTTTGCTTTCATTGTCATTTTAGTGAGAGCTCTCTCTCTCCTCCCCCCCCCCTCTCTCATATCAGAATTAGCTGTTCATTACTATCTATCTATCTATCTATCTATCTATCTATCTATCTATCTATCTATCTATCTATCTATCTATCTATATCTCTATATATCTATATCTATATATATATGTTCATCATGATGATGAATTTTGATTTGTCGTCTGTGTAAAGAGGCTGTGTTTGCTTTCACTGTCCTTCTGGTGAGAGCTCTCTCTCTCTCTCTCTCTCTCTCTCTCTCTCTCTCTCTCTCTCTCTCTCCTCCTCTCTCTCTCTGTGTCTCTCTCTCTGTATCTTTCTTTCTTTCCTTTTACAGATACAGAAATGTTCATGACAATGATTAATTTGGATCTGTGGTCTGTGTAAAGAGTCAGAAGACAACGAAGCTCATTTTGCTTTCTTGTACCTTGTTTCAGCCACGAATCGAAGACCAGTTGAGCAAGGCCCAACTATTGTTGACAGCCATCGTTGTTGAAATCAAGCTTGTTAATGCCGTCATCATCCACTGAAATAGTTTGCAACGTTGCCTTGCATTTATACAGAGCATTTGAGCTTGAAGATCTTGTTATGTCGTGAGAATGTGTTTTTTCCCCTTCTTTCTGTGCAATCAGTTCTTTTAAATATAATATTTTGATTCTTAGTACTCTTGTTTCAGTTATTGTATCACGTGCGTATATACCCCTCCGTAAGGCACCTTGGCCTTTCAATGAATAGATCATCTTCATCTCTCTCTGCCTGTTTGTTTGTCTGTCTGTCTTTCATAAGGCACCTTGGCCTTTAAATGAATAGACCATCTCCATCTCTCTCTGTGTCTCTCTCTGTCTGTTTGTCTGTATTTCATAAGGCACCTTGGCCTTTAAATGAATAGACCATCTCCATCTCTCTCTGTGTCTCTCTCTGTCTGTTTGTCTGTATTTCATAAGGCACCTTGGCCTTTAAATGAATAGACCATCTCCATCTCTCTCTGTGTCTCTCTCTGTCTGTTTGTCTGTATTTCATAAGGCACCTTGGCCTTTAAATGAATAGACCATCTCCATCTCTCTCTGTGTCTCTCTCTGTCTGTTTGTCTGTATTTCATAAGGCACCTTGGCCTTTAAATGAATAGACCATCTCCATCTCTCTCTGTGTCTCTCTCTGTGTCTGTTTGTCTGTATTTCATAAGGCACCTTGGCCTTTAAATGAATAGACCATCTCCATCTCTCTCTGTGTCTCTCTCTGTGTCTGTTTGTCTGTATTTCATAAGGCACCTTGGCCTTTAAATGAATAGACCATCTCCATCTCTCTCTGTGTCTCTCTCTGTCTGTTTGTCTGTATTTCATAAGGCACCTTGGCCTTTAAATGAATAGACCATCTCCATCTCTCTCTGTGTCTCTCTCTGTCTGTTTGTCTGTATTTCATAAGGCACCTTGGCCTTTCAATGAATAGACCATCTCCATCTCTCTGTGTGTGTCTCTCTGCCTGTTTGTTTGTCTGTCTGTCTCTCATAAGGGACCTTGGACTTTCAATGAATAGACCATCTCCATCTCTCTGTGTGTGTCTCTCTGCCTGTTTGTTTGTCTGTCTGTCTCTCATAAGGGACCTTGGACTTTCAATGAATAGACTATCTCTCTCTCTGTCTCTCTGCCTGTTTGTTTGTCTGTCTGTCTCTCATAAGGGACCTTGGACTTTCAATGAATAGACTATCTCTCTCTCTGTGTCTCTCTGCCTGTTTGTCTGTCTGTCTCTCATAAGGCACCTTGGACTTTAAATGAATAGACCATCTCTCTCTCACACTCATGCATTAGAAAATTTCAGGGCAAAATGACACGCATATACAGACACACATACACACACCACACTCACGCACACATATACCACACACACCACACTCACACACACATACACACACACTCACACACTCGCACACACACACACGCGCACACATACACCACACACACCACACACATGCACAGGGTGATAGCCACGAGAGGAAGGTAGAAAATACAGCAATGACGATAGGGGAGGACTAAAGACATTCAGAGAGAGAGAGAGAGAGAGAGAGAGAGAGAGAGAGAGAAGAGAGAAGAGAGAGAGAGAGAGAGAGAGAGAGAGAGAGAGACAGAGACAGAGAGAGACAGAGACAGAGAGAGAGACAGAGACAGAGACAGAGACAGGGGGGGGGGGAGCGAGGAGGAGGAGGACATATGCACACAAACATATGCGTACACATCCATACACATAAAGAATACACACATACATGCATGCATACATACATACATACATACATACCATACATACATAGATGCACACATACATACATACAACATACATACATGCTTACATACATAAATAAAAACCGTCTAAAATCACTAAATGTGAATAGACGTTAAACTGAAGATATCACATACATAAAACATACATACATGCACACATACATACATACATACATACATAAAACACACATAAAACATACATACGTACATATATACATACATACATACATACATATATATATACATACATACACACATACACAGAGACAGACAGGAACAGAGTATTGCAATTCGGGGGGCCCAACTTCACTCTCTAGCATAAAAAGGATTTATTAAACAAAAAAAGTACAGCCCTGACGGAGGAGAAAGAGGGAAGTGAGAGACAGCGAGAGAGAGAGATGGAGGGAGGGAGGGAGAGAGGGAGAGTGAGAGAGAGAGAGAGAGAGAGAGAGAGAGGAAGAGAGAGGCGGGAGAGAGAGAGGGAGAGAGGGAATGAGAGAGAGAGAGAGAGAAGGGGAGTGACTGGCATATTGCTATTTCATCAATAATGGACCACAGATTCCATCCAATTGTGTACAGCCATGCTACACCGGCACTGGAGAGAGAGAGAGAGAGAGAGAGGAGAGAGAGAGAGAGAGAGAGAGAGAGAGAGAGAGAGAGAGAGAGGACCCCTACATTTTTTCCTTCTCCTCCTCCTTCTCCTCTTTCCAACCCCTCCCCCACCTCCACTTTTTATTTCATTTCTGTACAAGAGTTGGGGTTTTTTTCCTCCCTCTTTAAACGTAAAGCAGATTCAATGACAATCGAACGTTCCATCATAAGCATTGCATTTCCAGACATCGCAGCCATATGACGTCCCAGTTTAGCTCCCCCCCTCCTCCCCCACACCCTCCTCCTTCCTTCCTTCCATACCCCCACCCTCTCCCAATTCCATCCTAAACCCCCTCCCCACCTCCATCCCCCACTCACTTCCCAAACTTCCCCTTCAGGCGGAATTTAGCTGGATGTACAATTGTTAAAAGAGATTTGCCATTTTCTTGCATGCAGGGGGAATTACTGGCACCGGCTAGCGCTCTCCGTGGGTAAAGGGAGAGAGGGGGTGGGGGTGGGGGGATGGAGGGGGGGGGGGGGTTCGACTGGCGGCGATTATGCATTGGCTGATTGCTGATTGGCGTGTTTTTCTTCTCCCCTATCTCCATAAAGAGTGACGCCACAGCCAGCTCCACTTTCCCTCCCCCCCGCGTGGTGGTGGTGGTGGTGGTGGTGGTGGGGGTCGGGGGGGGGGGGGGGGGGTGAGGAAAGGGGGGGGGGGGCGGTGTGGAAGAAAGAAGGAAGAAGAAGAGGTGGTATGCTTTCTGCACACAAGGGCGGCCTACTTTTGTCCCGGGAGTCGGGCAGTTCTTCACAGGGAGCCCCTTTTTCCTGCCCGCGAGTCTTCAAGGATTGCCAAAGACAATGGCTGTGGTACTGGCCATCTTGGAAAGGAGAAGTAAAAGAGAAAGAAAGAAAAAAAAAACCCAGTAGATTTGAAGAAAGGAAGGAAGGAAAGACTGGAAGGAGGGAGGAAGGGAGGGAAAGATTCTTAGGACGTCATTATGATGTAATCACCCATACCAAGTCGGGTTGTATCACTCTTATGAGCGGGGCTGGTGCCATTAAAGCGGTAACCTAATTCCGCCTGGGGGTGATTATCATCTCTTCTTTTTGTTGCAGAATGCTGCCGCATAAAAAAAACAACCCTTTACCCCCTCCTCTATTTCTATCCTTGTGTTCTTAATGCCTACCGATCCTGTCTCCCTGTCTGCCCGTGATCACAACTTTCCCCCTTTTTTTCCCTTCTTCTTCTCTTTTATCGATCCAGGAACCGAGGACACTGCAAGATGGCCACGTCTTCGCCAAATGACGACTTTTTATCTTATTAGTAAAACGGAATAAAGACCCCCCCCCCCCCCCCCCCCCCACCTCCAACTCTTACCGTAACTCCATACTACCACCACCAACCCTACCCCTCCCTCATCCCACCACCATCATCATCACCACCTACCCTACCCCACCCCCCACCCTTCCCTCTCATCCCTTTCCATTTCATGGAAGTTAGCAAGCGTAATTCTATTGCGGCAGGTTGTGGAGAGTCTGTCTGTCTGTGCAGCAGCAGCAGCAGCAGCAGCAGCAAACTTTTCTTTTTCCCTCTGTTGGTTTCCGGGCGGTTGGCATTGTGTATGGCTTTTGTGTCTGCGGCCATCTTTGGCAGGCAGTCAATGCGCACAGCTCACGACCGTTGCATGTCATCCTCCCTCCTCCCTCCTCCTCCTCCCTCCTCCTCAGCGCATGAGAGGAGAAGAGTTGTAACAAAGCCAATAATGAACCTCGTCTGGTTTTGTCTTTAATGCCTTGAGAGAAAAGAAAAAAAAAGTATCTCTGAGAAAATAATGACTGCATACTAACAATATCAGTACATTTCTTTCCCTGAAGTCATTATATTATCCACACACACAAAAAAGTAGTACTGGGGATGAAGACTGATGGGGGGGGGGGGGGGGGGGGGGGGGGGGGGGGGGGGGGGGGGGGGGGGGGGGGGGGGGGGGGGGGGGAGGGGGGGGGGGGGGGGGGGGGGGGGGGGGGTGGTTAGGGGGAGAGGGGAGGAGAAGAAGAAACTAAGTCGAAAAGATTTATGAACTTTATTGCTGAGAAAATGACTATCGATCGTCCATTGAATAACTTTTTTCCTGTCTTTGATAGTTTCATTAACTAATCTTGGATGTGCGTGACTGTCGTACAGACCAGCCCTTGCACGAGGGCTATTTCCAGATAATAAAACTATATTATCAATAGCTTTCATGTGACCAAACGAAACTTCCGCAGCAGTGGGGTTTTATGGGTTTTTTTTTTTTGGTTGTAGATGTGTATTACCTTTGAGTACTATTTGCGTTCTTCATGATGAGTTTTATGTAAAGCCAATATTTCATTTGTTTCATTTTACTTCTGGTTTGTGAAGAAGGTTTTTTTTTATAGGGAGAAAGGCTTTGGTGCTGTATTAGATTAAATGACTAAAGTTGAGAATAGTCTGCCATATGGTTAGAACTTTTCAATCAAAGAGAGTGTGTGTGTGTATGTATATATTATGCATGTATGTATGTATGTATGTATGTATGTATGCATGTGTATATTATATATATTATATTCTATATCTATCTCTATCTATCTATATCTATATCTCTCTCTATATATGGGACCAGATAGCTCAGTGGTTAAAGCACGCGCTTTCCCCCAGCCAAGGTTAAGCAGCGTCGAACGTGGTTATCAGTCGGATGGGTGACCGTTTGCGCGCCTTGGCTTCAGTACAGTCGCCTAGTTCACCCAGCTGTAAATGGGTACCTGCCTCTTTAGGGTCAGGGAAGGTAAAGCAGCGAGGGAGAGGAGATGGGCGCCACCCTCAATATGCTGGCCCCTGGAGAAGTGAGGTCTCTGATGCCTCGCTCCCCTACGACTTATAGGTATTGGGGAACCTTTATATGTATACACACACACGCGCGCGTGCGCGCACATGCATGTACGTACGTATGTATGTACGTACGTATGTATGTACGTATATATATATATATATATTTCAAAAAATGTATACATATATATATATATACATAATTGTGTGTGCATATGCATACAGAGATGTGTATACACACACAGCCACACACACTTACCCCCCCCCCCCCCCCCCCCCCCCCCCCGTATTCCTTAACCCACACACACGAAGTGGGCCAAACAAGAACAACACTGTCGTTTACTCGTTTTCTCTGTTGCCTCTCTCTCTCCCTCCTGAAGTTGATGCTCCACTGTTTCCTGTTCTCCTGAAGTTGTTGCTCCACTGTTTCCTGTTCTCCTGAAGTTAGTTGTTGCTGTACTGTTTCTTGTTCTCCTGAAGTCGTTGCTCTACCGTTTCTTGTTCTCCTGAAGTCGTTGCTGTACTGTTTCTTGTTCTCCTGAAGTAGTTTCTGTACTGTTTCTTGTTCTCCTGAAGTCGTTGCTGTACTGTTTCTTGTTCTCCTGAAGTCGTTTCTGTACTGTTTCTTGTTCTCCTAAAGTTGTTGCTCTACTGTTTCTTGTTCTCCTGAAGGTAGTTGTTGCTCTACTGTTTCTTGTTCTCCTGAAGGTAGTTGTTGCTCTACTGTTTCTTGTTCCCCTGAAGTAGTTGCTGTACTGTTTCTTGTTCTCCTGAAGTCGTTGCTGTACTGTTTCTTGTTCTCCTGAAGTAGTTTCTGTACTGTTTCTTGTTCTCCTAAAGTTGTTGCTCTACTGTTTCTTGTTCTCCTGAAGGTAGTTGTTGCTCTACTGTTTCTTGTTCTCCTGAAGGTAGTTGTTGCTCTACTGTTTCTTGTTCCCCTGAAGTAGTTGCTGTACTGTTTCTTGTTCTCCTGAAGTCGTTGCTGTACTGTTTCTTGTTCTCCTAAAGTTGTTGCTCTACTGTTTCTTGTTCTCCTGAAGGTAGTTGTTGCTCTACTGTTTCTTGTTCTCCTGAAGGTAGTTGTTGCTCTACTGTTTCTTGTTCCCCTGAAGTAGTTGCTGTACTGTTTCTTGTTCTCCTGAAGTTGTTGCTCCACTGTTTCTTGTTCTCCTGAAGTCGTTGCTGTACTGTTTCTTGTTCTCCTGAAATTGTTGCTGTACTGTTTCTTGTTCTCCTGAAGTTAGTTGTTGCTGTACCGTTTCTTGTTCTCCTGAAGTTGATTGTTGCTCTACTGTGTCTTGTTCTCCTGAAGTTGATTGTTGCTGTACCGTTTCTTGTTCTCCTGAAGTTGATTGTTGCTGTGCTGTTTCTTGTTCTCCTGAAGTCGTTGCTGTACTGTTTCTTGTTCTCCTAAAGTTGTTGCTGTACTGTTTCTTGTTCTCCTGAAGTTGATTGTTGCTCTACTGTGTCTTGTTCTCCTGAAGTTGATTGTTGCTGTACTGTTTCTTGTTCTCCTGAAGTTGACTGTTGCTGTGCTGTTTCTTGTTCTCCTGAAGTTGTTGCTGTACTGTTTCTTGTTCTCCTGAAGTCGTTGCTGTACTGTTTCTTGTTCTCCTGAAGTCGTTGCTCTACTGTTTCTTGTTCTCCTGAAGTTAGTTGTTGCTGTACTGTGTCTTGTTCTCCTGAAGTTGTTGCTGTACTGTTTCTTGTTCTCCTGAAGTCGTTGCTGTACTTTTTCTTGTTCTCCTGAAGTTGATTGTTGCTGTGCTGTTTCTTGTTCTCCTGAAGTCGTTGCTGTACTGTTTCTTGTTCTCCTGAAGTTGACTGTTGCTGTGCTGTTTCTTGTTCTCCTGAAGTTGTTGCTGTACTGTTTCTTGTTCTCCTGAAGTCGTTGCTGTACTGTTTCTTGTTCTCCTGAAGTCGTTGCTCTACTGTTTCTTGTTCTCCTGAAGTTAGTTGTTGCTGTACTGTGTCTTGTTCTCCTGAAGTTGTTGCTGTACTGTTTCTTGTTCTCCTGAAGTCGTTGATCTACTTCTTGTTCTCCTGAAGTCGTTGCTGTACTGTTTCTTGTTCTCCTGAAGTTAGTTGTTGCTCTACTGTTTCTTGTTCTCCTGAAGTCGTTGCTGGACTGTTTCTTGTTCTCCTGAAGCCGTTTCTCCATTGTTTCTTGTTCTCCTAAAGTTAGTCGTTGCTGTACTGTTTCTTGTTCTCCTGAAGTTAGTTGTTGCTGTACTGTTTCTTGTTCTCCTGAAGTCGTTGCTGTACTGTTTCTTGTTCTCCTGAAGTTGTTGCTGTACTGTGTCTTGTTCTCCTGAAGTTAGTTGTTGCTGTACTGTTTCTTGTTCTCCTGAAGTTAGTTGTTGCTGTGCTGTTTCTTGTTCTCCTGAAGTTGTTACTGTAATGTTTCTTGTTCTCTTGAAGTTGTTGCTGAACTGTTTCTTGTTCTCCTAAAGTTAGTTGTTGCTGTGCTGTTTCTTGTTCTCCTGAAGTTAGGTGTTGCTGTGCTGTTTCTTGTTCTCCTGAAGTCGTTGCTCTACTGTTTCTTGTTCTCCTGAAGTTAGTTGTTGCTCTACTGTTTCTTATTCTCCTGAAGTCGTTGCTGTACTGTTTCTTGTTCTCTTGAAGTTGTTACTGTAATGTTTCTTGTTCTCCTGAAGTCGTTGCTGTACTGTTTCTTGTTCTCCTGAAGTTGTTGCTGTACTGTTTCTTGTTCTCCTGAATGTAGTTGTTGCTCTACTATTTCTTGTTCTCCTGAAGTTGTTGCTCTTTACTGTTTCTTGTTCTCCTAAAGTTAGTCGTTGCTGTACTGTTTCTTGTTCTCCTGAAGTTAGTCGTTGCTGTACTGTTTCTTGTTCTCCTGAAGTTAGTTGTTGCTGTACTGTTTCTTGTTCTCCTGAAGTCGTTGCTGTACTGTTTCTTGTTCTCCTGAAGTTAGTTGTTGCTGTACTGTTTCTTGTTCTCCTGAAGTTGTTACTGTAATGTTTCTTGTTCTCCTGAAGTTGTTGCTGAACTGTTTCTTGTTCTCCTAAAGTTAGTCGTTGCTGTACTGTTTCTTGTTCTCCTAAAGTTAGTCGTTGCTGTACTGTTTCTTATTCTCCTGAAGTTAGTCGTTGCTGTACTGTTTCTTGTTCTCCTGAAGTAAGTTGTTGCTGTACTGTTTCCTGTTCTCCTGAAGTCGTTAATCTACTGTTTCTCGTTCTCCTGAAGCTGTTGCTCTACAGTTTCGTGTTAATCTCTGTCTCTCTGTGCCTCTCTCTCTCCCCTGAAATTGTTGCTCTACTGTGTTTCTTGTTCAGCCCTGTGCCTCTCTCTGTTGCCTCTTTCTTCTGAAGCTGTTGCTCTACTGTTTCTTGTTAAATCTCTGTCTCCCTGCTGCCTCTTCCTTCTGAAGCTGTTGCTCTACTGTTTCTTGTTAAATCTCTGTCTCTCTGTTGCCTCTTGCTTCTGAAGCTGTTGCTCTACTGTTTCTTGTTAAATCTCTGTCTCTCTGTTGCCTCTTTCTTCTGAAGCTGTTGCTCAACTGTTTCTTGTTAAATCTCTGTCTCTCTGTTGCCTCTTTCTTCTGAAGCTGTTGCTCTACTGTTTCTTGTTAAATCTCTGTCTCTCTGTTGCCTCTTTCTTCTGAAGCTGTTGCTCTACTGTTTCTTGTTAAATCTCTGTCTCTCTGTTGCCTCTTTCTTCTGAAGCTGTTGCTCTACTGTTTCTTGTTGAATCTCTGTCTCTCTGTTGCCTCTATCTTCAGAAGCTGTTGCTCTACTGTTTCGTGTTAAATCTCTGTCTCTCTGTTGCCTCTATCTTCAGAAGCTGTTGCTCTACTGTTTCTTGTTCAGCCCTGTAACTCTGTACTGTTGCCCCCCCCCCCCCCCCCCCCACTTCTCCTGAAATTGTTGTTCTACTGTTTCTGGTTCATCTCTGTCTCTCTATTGCCTCCCTCGCTCTCTTTCCTGAAGCTATCACATCCACCCCCCACCCTCTCTCTCTCCCCTGGGAATTGAAGGAAGGCAGACGATCAGTGCAAGATGAATGAGAAGGCAGACAGGAAAAGTGAGGAGGAAGATCTGCAAAAGCAGGGCGAAAGAGGGCAGGGAAGAGGGAAGAGAGAAGATCGAAGGGGCAGGGGGTGGGGGTGGGGGGAGGAAGAGAATGGAGAGAGGGTGAGAGAGGGAGAGGGGGGAGAGGGAGAGGTGGGTAGAGAGAGAGGGGAAGTGAGAGGGGGCGAGAGAGAGAGAGAGAGAGAGAGAGAGAGAGAGAGAGAGAGAGAGAGTGAGAGAAGGGGGACAGGAGAGGGGGGGGGGGAAGTGAGAGATGGGAAGAGCGAACGAGAGAGAGAGAGGGAGAGGGGGGGGAGTGAGAGAGGGGGAGAGCGAGCGAGCGAGCGAGCGAGAGAGAGAGAGAGAGAGAGAGAGAGAGAGAGAGAGAGAGAGAGAGAGAGAGAGAGAGAGAGAGAGAGAGAATGACAATTTCTTTTATTTCGAGGATAATGAATAAGCGCTCGTGTGCTTTTTTACATCCAGTCCCCGCCTGTAGGGATACATCTTAATAATAACCCAACACTTATACAGTCTCAGAACTCCTATGAAAGAATGACCTCCCGGGTGGTCCATGGAGGACAACTCACAAACAGCTTTGAGGTGAAGACCGGAGTCAGACAAGGCTGTCTCCTGTCACCTTTCCTCTTCCTCCCGGCGATCGATTGGACCATGAAGACTTCAACGGCATACAGAAGAAATGGAATCCAGTGGACACTGTGGGACCAGCTGGATGATCTCGACTTTGCAGACGACCTGGCCCTGCTTTCCCACAGCCGCCAACAGATGCAGGACAAGACTACAGAACTAGCAGCCACCTCATTACAAGTTGGTCTCAAGATCCATGAAGGCAAAACCAAGATTCTCAAGATCAACGCAGTGAGTGAGGACCCAGTCACACTAAATGGGAAGGAGCTGGAAGAAGTGGAGACATTCACGTACCTGGGTAGCATCATTAACATGCAGGGCGGCACAGACGCAGACGTCAGAGCAAGAATTGGCAAGGCGAGGGCAGCGTACTTGCAGCTGAAGAACATCTGGAGCTCCAAGGTGGTGTCGACCCGCACAAAGATCAGGCTGTTCAACTCCAACGTCAAGTCAGTCCTACTATATGGAGCAGAGACATGGAGGACAACAAAGACCACCATCAAGAAAGTGCAGACCTTCATCAACAGCTGCCTGAGACGAATCCTCCAGATCCACTGGCCCGACACCATCAGCAATGCAGACCTGTGGCAACGTACCAACCAGCTGCCAGCCGAAAATGAAATCCGGCGCAGGAGATGGGGATGGATTGGGCACACCCTGAGAAAGCCAGCCAGCAACATCACAAGGCAGGCACTATCATGGAACCCCCAGGGAAAACGAAAAAGAGGAAGGCCAAGAAACACCTGGCGACGCGACCTTGAGGCAGAAACCAGAAAGATGGGATATACCTGGAGACAGCTGGAGAGAATAGCCCAGGACAGAGGACTCTGGCGGACTGTTGTCGGCGGCCTATGCTCCAGGGGGAGTGATGGGCCTAAGTAAGTAAGTATACAGTCTCACAGTAGAAACATGGGGAAAAGAGAGAGAGAGAGAGAGAGAGAGAGAGAGAAGAGAGAGAGAGAGAGAGAGAGAGAGAGAGAGAGAGAGAGAGAGACAGACAGACAGAGAGAACAGAGACAGAGGACACTGGACACTTTTATTGACAACATCAGCGTTTTACATCCCTAGTGCCAAGGAAGGACGAATTAGTTGTAAACGCTTTGAGAAAAGCAATGAAGAAAGAAAGGCTGTAAAACAATCAATCAAATCAATGACTTATAAAAGATTATGTCAACAAGTCCATAGGAGGGAATACTATTTGGGCTGCCATAAGGCCACCACACAGACTAGGCCCCGCACTGCATGCTAGCAGCTATCTTACCCTGGTAGGGAGATTGGTCACGGCCCTTTCTGATGCAACATACGCAAAAACACCATAACTAAGACGTCTGCAGTGTCCTGAATGGTTTTCTTGTCGGTAACTGGATTGAAGCCTTCATCTGTGCGAACGAGTTTAAATATAACAAGGAGATTATTTTTTAAACTGCTTAGCACATCGCTTTGTACCAACACACATAAAAACACGACTCAATCCAATCCAATCGTGTTGTTTATTGCACTGCCGACCACAGAGGCCATATCAGGGCTGTCACTTCGTCCAATTGTAAATCTCGGCAGCTATAAAAAAAAAGGTAAAGGTAAAGGAGTCCCATAACCTATAAGGTCGTAGGGGAGCGAGGTGTCAGAGACCTCACTTCTCTAGGGCCAGCATATTGAGGGCGGCGCCCATCTCCTCTCCCTCGCTGCTTTACCTTCCCTGACCCTAAAGAGGGCAGGTACCCATTTACAGCTGGGTGAACTGGGGGAACTGTACTGAAGCCAAGGCGCGCAAACGGTCACCCATCCAACTGGTAACCACGCTCGACAATTATTCGGCAGAGTTCGGCAGCTATATACAGATTTAAAAAAAAACAGAGTCTAAAACCAACTCTACTGTCGCAAAGTACCCAAATGTAACGGCAATAAGAACAAAAAATATTGCATAAAGAAAACTCAGTCGAGTCTGCGAATGCAGAAAACGAGTGCTCCTCAACTTTCCCAGAGGGAAAAACAAATCTGTTGATTTATCCGATTCGCACGCTCACGAAGACTGTCCAAGATGTGGAATCGTTTGTCTTGTGGATTGGCAGTACAGCCCACCTGATGAAGGAAAGGAGAAGGTCAGTTTTCTACAGAGAGTTTCCAGACCTGGAGTGAAGTTATCGTCTCCGTTTGAGTTTGTCCATTTTATGACCATCACCAGTTTGCGACACAACAGACCCCGTACTGATAACAACATTAGCTTTGTATATTCTTTTTTCATTATCAAGTATGAAAGTGAAAGGAAAGGTGATGTTGTAACCTGATATAATTTGTTTGGCATTTTATGATTTATTCTTTTTACTTTTGTTCCTAACTAAAAAAAAAAGAAAATCTAAGTGTGCGCATATGTGCCTGTGTACGTACGTTGTGTGTGTGTCAAAGTCAAACTTTTCTTTTCAGGTGTGTGTGTGTGTGTGTGTGTGTGTGTGTGTGTGTGTGTGTGTGTGTGTGTGTGTGTGTGCGTGCGCATGTGCGAGTTCTGCAGTGTGTTTTTAAAAAAAGTTTTTATTTTATTTGTTTGCTTTTTATTGAGTCTATTCTATTATGGGTTGTCGAAATAATGAAGTTAGATATTATTGATAAAGTTGTTTTTGTTCCTAGATAGATGGCTTCATGAAATTCTCCGTTTGTGAGATAATAAAGCGATTGAATTGAATTTAATTGAAAAGAAAGCAAATGTTTTGCTTATTCAATGTGCCATCTGGAAATTTTAAAAAATTGACTGGACTTTGACTTGTAGTAGAGCGTAACTGAGCGACACCGCGATGGTCTTTGTACGACAGTTCTCTCTCCACGAATCCAGTGTCTAGCCTAGTGGTTAGAACATTGCGCTCGCAATCTGACGACCCGGGTTCGATTCCCGTTCAAGGGGATATTTTCCCATGGAGTTAACATCACTGCAGACTCCACTCTCCCCCAAAGTCCTTCGGATGAGACTATAAACTGAGGCCCCGTGTGCGAACGCACGCAGAACATCTTACGCACATGTTAAATCCTGTTCCGCTTTTCGTAAGAGTAGGCCATTGTGTGCCGGTGGGAACAGATGACAGAATTTACAAAATCGCATACACACGGGGACTGGATGTAAAAAAGCACATAAGTGCTTATTCCATTATCCTCGATATAAAAGAATAAAATAAAACAAAATAAATCCACACACACAAACTGGACACAGGCATCGATATGGAGAAACATAATTATGGTCACTGACGGACACTATAGCCTAGTGGTTAAAACCATTTGACTTCAATCCCATGGGTCCATGAAGTCTTTGGTTCCAATCTTGGCAGCGTTTGGTGAACGAAGGGTGGGTATTGTTTTACAATCTCCCGGGTCAAATTCAAGCGCAGACCTGCCAGTGCCTTAGTTTCCTTCGTGTATATACACATATAGAAGATCAGATATGCGTGTTAAAGATCCCGTCATTTGTGTCAGGGTTCGGTGGGTTACGGAAACACGAACATACCCAGCATACATCCCCGTAGTTACTTTCATGAATATAACACAAACAAACAAACAACCCCCCTCCCCAACAAAATCCAACAATAACAACCAACCAACCAAACAAATAAAAGCATAAAACAAGACAAAACAAAAAACCCTAAAAAACCCAACCCCAACAGCAACACAGTAAAGCAAAGTTGAGTTATCATGAGCGTAAATTAAGATAACAAGATATTCTTCTTCTTCTTCGAACGATCAGACAGCAACTATTGTCTGTTATATGAGCGAAAATGCGTCACGCTGCCGTTAAGCACCTGACAAGTCAGGCCCAGCGCATCCGACTTTGGCGTAAGTGAGAATTGTTATCTTTTAAGTCTGTGGAAAAAAGAAGAATGGATCAAGAAGGCAGAAAATAGACAAGAAGGGGGTGGCAAGAAGAAGAGGAACGCGGCAGAAATAAAGAGAGTGATAGAAAAGAGGAAATTTCTAGCGCAGAATTTCCAGAAGGTGGGGATGCTGTTTTATACTTATAGGCCCCCGGCACCCCCACGGGGAAAAAGATAAGATATGAGAGACAGACAGACAGACATACAGACAGACAGTCAGTCAGACAGACAGACAGACAGACAGACAGGCAGTCAGACAGACAGACAGACAGTCAGTCAGTCATGCAGTCAGACAGACAGTCAGACAGTCAGTCAGACAGACAGACAGACAGTCAGTCAGACATTCAGTCAGTCAGACAGACAGACAGACAGTTAGACAGTCAGACAGACAGACAGAGACAGACTGAAAGACACAGAGACAGAGAGGCAGCTAGGTAGTGACAAACAGACAGACGGACTGACAGACAAACGGATGCAGAGACACACGACAGACAAAAAAAAACAAACCCGGCCACTCAGCTCCGACTGTATGCACAGCAGAAGATAACCAACCTAATGCCTCTGACAGTAACAGATTTTCCGACTTCTGTTCCAAATAACTTCCCATAGGATCGCGTCAGCGGAACTGGGTCACGGATCCATCACGGCCCTAAATTCTGAAAAATGACTTTGGCTTCAATGTCCATGAGTTGGGCGAGCCCCAAGCACAACGTGCGTGCATACCCACCAGGCAAAAAGGACTAGCAAAAATGTGATATTCTGCCTGCCTCAAGTTTGAGGTTTTACTTTTTTTTAAATTTGAAGCTGGAATTTTTTAAAATTTGAAGTTGCAATTTTAGTTTCTTTTTTTTTTTAAGTCTGAAGCTGGAATTTGTTTAAGTTTGAAGCTGGAATTTTTTAAAGTTTGAAGCTGGAATTTTTTAAAGTTTGAAGCTGGAATTTTGTTTGCTTTTTTAATATAAAAAAAGTTTAATGCTGGAATTTTTTTTAAAGTTTGAAGCTGGAATTTTGTTGTTTTTTAAAAAAGTTTAATGCTGGAATTTTTTTTTTTTTTTTTTTAAGTTTGAAGCTAGAATGTTGGTGGGTTTTTTAAAGTTTGAAGCTGGAATTTTTTGTTAAAGTTTGAAGCTAGAACTTTGGTGTCTTTTTTAAGTTTTAAGCTGGAATTTTGGGTTTTTTTGAAGTTGGAAACTAGAACGTTGTTGTTTTACTTTTTAAGTTTAAAGCTGGAATTTGTGTTTGTTTAAAGTTTGCAGCTGGAATTTTTGTGTTAAAAAAAGTTTGATGCTGGAATTTTCCCTTTAAAATATATATGTCACTGCTCTATATTTTCATTCTTTCCTGGCACATCATTATTTGCGTGCTTATTCGTGCACACAGTCAGTCAATCCGTTCATACATACACATGCATTCACACTCACACTGCAAAATCACAAGCACTTACACTTACACACACACGCGCGCATGCATGCACACACACAGACTCTCACATGCACGCAATAAAAAAAATAGTCAGCAACATGAATCTGTTCTCTCTCCATGATAATATTCCACCTCCAGTATTTCATACATATCACAACATCCTCGACTCGCCACCTTCTCTCCCCCCCCCCCCCCCCCCCACCACCACACACACACACCCATACACGCACACACACAGAGTCTCAAACACAGACACATAGTCTCAAACACACACACACTCACGCGCGCGCACACACGCACACACACACACACACACACCCACTCCCACACACACACACACACGCACGCGCACACACACACACGCACACACACACACAAACCACCCTCCTCCCCACCCCCATTAGTCCTTGTTCCCTACAACAGTGACACTTGCCAGAAGGATGTTCCACGTAAGAGAAAATAAACCGAGAACAATTAACAATAAACCGTGAGCAACATGCGCTTAGTGCACGTAAAAGAATCGTGGGCAATAAACGAGTAATCCCTGGCAGAACTCAGCAAAACAATAAAAATAGACAGACATGCGTTGTCCTAGGAAAATAAAGAAGCATGGCGACTTTGGGGAAAAATTAATGGATGGCCGTGTTTTATTCTGGAGGTGTGCGTAGCACTTTCCAGCGGAGAGCAATCTGAATGTCACGCTATGAAATCTGTAATATACTTAAAATGTATGCGACACTCTACACACACATCCTCATCATCATTGACAATCATGCAATAAAAGAACAGTTGCCTCCGATTTGGTGGCCCCAGTTGCTCTGGTCTCATCGTGACCTCAGATTCCCCTGTGGACTTCCGACCACGGGGATGCGACATAACGAATCTGGGTATGGCTGTGGCGGGGAGATTGAAATGAGCAGCGTGGGAACAGCGGGACGGGAACATCACAGAAGATGAGGAAACAACAAGAATTTTTAAAAAATCCACCCCCCCAAAAAAAAGAAAAAAATGCACCATGAACATTTCTGATTCTTCTTCTTCTTCGTCTGATTTCGAGGGCATTTAAATCCTACGAATGCCACAAATGTTAACTGTGAATACAAAAAAATCATAGCTGGTATGCATATCTAACCTTAGTGGCTAATTTCTGTATGCATACATTTTTTTTTTAGTTCTGCACAAAGATAGCCTCAATCAATCTTCGGATATTTTAGATATGATGACGATGATATTGATAACCTTTATTTTCAAGGGTTACAGATAATCAGGGGAAGGGAAAGCTCAGTGTTTGGAGCACTCGCTTTCCCCCAGCCAAGTGAAGCAGCGTCGAGCGTGGTTACTACTTGCATGGGTAACTGTTTGCGCGCCTTGGCTTCAGTACAGTTCCCCCAGTTCACCCAGCTGTAAATGGGTACCTGCTCTCTTTAGGGTCAGGGAAGGTAAAGCGGCGAGGGAGAAGAGATGGGCCCCGCCCTCAATATGCTGGCCCCTAGAGAAGTGAGGTCTCTGACGCCCCCCTCCCCTCCCCCCCCACCCCCTCTACGACCTTATAGGTTATGGGACACCTTTACCTTTACCTTTGTTATAAACAGATAATCATTCATATACATTTTTTTCATTCAGCCCTTGCCCTGGATAGGGACTACAATAATAACATTCAGAGCCATGATTTAAGGGAAAAAAGAGAAGAAAAAAAAGCTTAACTGTTCCCCAAATCCCCATACATTCAACATACGAATTTCAAACCATCTTTTAAAACAATGCTTATCCCCGAAAGTCAGAATGCAGCTACCTTCATGGTGGGCAAAAACGGTTTGCATATACAAAACCTCACCATTGATGAACCTCGGAGCTCGAGAAACGAAAACACAGACCCCCTCCCCCCAAAAAAACCTCACTAAAATAAAAAGGTAAAGGTAATGGTGTCCCATAACCTATCTGGTCGTAGGGGAGTGAGGCATCAGAGGCCTCAACTTCTCAAAGGGACCAGCATATTGAGGGCGGCGTCCATATCCTCACCCTCGTTGCTTTACCTTCCCTGACCCTAAAGAGGGCAGGTACCCATTTTCAGCCGGGTGAACTAAGGGACTGTACTGAAGCCAAGGCGCGCAAACGGTCACCCATCCAAGTGGTAACCACGCTCGATGCTGCTTAACCTTAGCTGGGAGAAAGCGAGTGCTCTGACCACTGAGCTATCCCGTCAAGAAACTACCATTACTTACGCAGACAGTATCTTCTCTTACCACCAGGCTATAATTATAACAGACAACAATTGTACAGGCAGGCAGAGACAAGCAGACTTTTTGCACAGAAGTATTCATTTCGAGATTATGTTCCCCAGCACATGTCAGAAGCAATAAGTTTCACAGGCTGTGTGTGTGTGTGTGTGTGTGTTTGTGTGTGTGTGTGTGCGGACGCTGCTATACTAGGGTCTCAAGCGCACAGCGTTATTGTCAATCAGGACGAAAGGCCACACTAACTACAGTGTCCCCTCCCTCCTCTCTCCCCCCCCCCCCCCCCCTCCCCCCCATCCTTTTTTGTAACCGACACTTCTCAGCAATAACAATAACAATAACAAACGTTGCGCGTGCTGCCGAGACCACTCTCCATACTCAACGCCATAATCAGCCTGTCTTTTTCTTTGTCTCTACCCCTTTCTCCCTCCCCCCTCTCTCTTTGTCTCTGCCTGTCTCTGTCTCTCTCTCGGGGACGGGGATAGCCCGGTGGTTACAGTGATGTATTCGTGATCTGCTGACCCGGGATCGATTCTCGTAGAAGAGGATATTTCCTCTGGAGTTGTTAACATCAGTGCCAACTCCACTTTCCCCAAAAGTCTTTTGGATGAGACTCTGTAAACCGAGGTCCCGTGTGCGAACGCACGCAGAACATCTTGCGCACACGTTAAAACCCGTTCCGCTTTTCGGAAGAGCAGGCCATTGTGTGCCGGTGGGACCGGGTGACAACATTTGCAAAACTGCATACACACGGGGACTGGATGAAAAAAAAGGCACATGAGTGCTTATTCCATTATCCTCAAAATCAAAGAATAGTTAAAAGAATAGTTAGTTCTCTCTCTCTCCTCCTCTCTCTCTCTCTCTCTCTCTCTCTCTCTCTCTCTCTCTCTCTCTCTCTCTCTCTCTCTCTCTCTCTCTCTCTCCTCTTTTGTCTTTTTTTCTTCTATTTTCTCTCTTTCAAAAACCAACTGAACAATCAAGGAACGTTCTGCTGTTTTTCTGTCTTCTCTAAATTCTCTGTCTCTGTCTGTTTGTACTCTGTCTGCCTGTATCTGTTTCAGTCTGTCTCTGTCTGTCCGTCCGTCTGTCTGTCTCTGTACGTCTCTCTCTCACTCTCTCTGTATCTCTCTCTGTCTCATTCTCTTTCTGAGAGATTTTCTCTGTCTCTGTCTGTCTGTCTGGCTCTCTTTGAGTAGACTGAAGTGGAACAGTGAGAAAAGTGAAAGAAGTATATCAAATGCCACAAGAAAAAATAATGAAGTGAAATTTAAAAAAAGACTTAAATAAGACAGCAGCCCAGCAATGAAGAAGTCTTCGATCTTTGATAAGATTATTAATGAAACAAACTATGGACACACCATGCACCATCTTTCTAAGTTAATCATGATACATCCATATACAATGTAATGAAGTAATCAGCTAAATACTGCATTAATCATTGATTCGTTCTTAGCTGAGGGACATAAAAGGATACACACACACACACACCACCACACAAACAAACAAACAAACACACACACTCTCTCTCTCTCTCTCTTTCTCTGTCTCTCTCTCTCTATATATGTATATATATATATATCTATCTATCTATATACTATCTATATTATCTATACTATTATATATATATAATATATATATATATATATATAATATATATAATAGAGAGAGAGAGAGAGAGAGAGAGAGAGAGAGAGAGAGAGAGAGAGAGAGAAAGAGAGTGTGTGTGTGTTTGTTTGTTTGTGTGTATGTGTGTGTGTGTGTGCGTGTGTGTGTGTGTGCGCGCGCGCGTTCTAATCAATGGTCCTTACAACATTGTATTTGTACACTGTGTGTGTGTAAGATATTTTTTTAAAAGTTATCTTGAAACGTTTAAGCCAACATGAAATGTAGCTTTCTTGTGTCTTTTTGAGATGATGATTCGTATCAATGTGCCTGTCAGCATTGTAATTGCCCTTCATGAGATGATTAAAGTCTTTTTGAGTCGACTATATGCCCAAATATGAATATACACACTACTGAATTACATATGAGTATAAGCACGATCATATTATTATTCATGCATGATTATAAGCATGCAAACACACACACACAAACACAAATGCACACACGCATGGAGACATGTGCACTTGTGTACACAGACACACACAGACACACAAACGCACACATACACGCACGCCGCACGCACGAACACACACAGTATACTCATTTCCTTTTCCACTCCGTGACCTCCCAGTACACACAACAGTTTCATTTTCCACGACAACACTTAGTGCTTGAGTGTGTTGTCTGATTGAACTGATTTGAGAGAAGAAAGCAGTGAACTGCAGCTGAGTTGGTGGAAGGGAGAAGATGTAGAATTTGTTTTCTGACTTCAACCCCTTCCCCACAACCTATACACAGCAAGGGTCAGGGAAGTAAAAGGTACAGATTTACCAGGTGGTATCCATTTCATCTGTGCTCCAGTGCATGTCGGAACTGATATTTCCCAGAGATTCCGAGCCCCCCCCTCCCCCCCCCCCCATATCCCCTCCAGCAGCGTCCCCCCCCGCCCCCCCCCCCCCCCGCCCCCCCAGTGTCATGATAAAATGTCAGGCCACAGTAACCAAGTTTTTACAAACACGTATTGGCAACTGCAACAATAAACACCATGGATGTGGTTGATACCCAGCCTCCCTCCTAACCCTAAGGCCTCAACTGCAGATAGAAACAAGCTGTGTTGGGGAGAAAGAAGAACCAAAGTGAAAGTAGGCAAAGTGTATCCCACTCCCTCCATTGAAGTTTATTGAGGCTGTCTTCATTTTTTCCTTCTCTGTCAGTAAAGAGGCAGCTTTCTAAAAGTGGAAGCAACTTATGGACAGATCCAATTCAGCACAGCAGTATCCATGTCATCAGTTCCCCCAGAACATGTCAGAACCAATCTGTTCCACAGGCTCGGAGCCCTGCTTGCCCCAGGCACACAGTCAGTCCATCACAGTGACAGCGAAGGCCACAGCTTCCCTGTCTTCACTGGTATCTCCCTGCCACAGCAACAGTCAACACCATGAATACTGCTGCAGCCACAGCAACAGTCAACACCACGGATGCTGCTGCAGCCACAGCAACAGTCAACACCACGGATGCTGCAGCAGCCACAGCAACAGTCAACACCATGGATGCTGCTGCAGCCACAGCAACAGTCAAAACCATGGATGCTGCTGCTGCAGCCACAGCAACAGTCAACACCATGGATACTGCTGCTGCAGCCACAGCAACAGTCAACACCACGGATGCTGCTGCAGCCACAGCAACAGTCAACACCACGGATGCTGCTGCAGCCACAACTCAGCATCCACAGTTAAAATTACTGATGGAAAAAAATAAACAGACTTGTGAGGGTGGCAACGGTACAGGAAGAAGGAAAAGTTATTGATTGGGTAACAGTGGAAAAGTTTGGCAGCATTTGGTGTTTGGTACACTGGAAAAATTGTTTTAAAAAAATCCAATGAGATTGGTGAACATTTTATCAGCTTTTGTTTTCCCCCTTCAGAATCAAGCATTGTTTAGATAGAAAACAAACTCTTAGGGGAAAAAAGGGAAACGAATAGAGGATCAGTCATCATGCAGATGCCAAACTTACTGATTCGTAAATTCGGGAGGTACAGAAGTCCATTCATGACACAGCTGGAAGTGTGTGTGTTTGTTTGTGTATGTATGTATGTATGTATGTATGTATGTATGTATGTATGTATGTATGTATATGTATGTATGTATGTATGTATGTGTGTGTATGTATGTATGCATGTATGTGTGTATGTATGTATTTGTGTATGTATGTAAGTAAGTAAGTATGTACGTATATGTATGTATGTATGTATGTATGTATGTATGTATGTATGTATGTATGTATGTATGTATGTATGTATGTATGTGTGTGTGTATGTATGTATGTATGTATATACGTACGTACGTAGTACGTATGTATACATGCATATAAATATCTAATTACGTATATATACAGCTGTTTATGTTTGTGTCTTGATAAATAAGTAAATGCAGATAAACACACACACATATGCACACACACAACACACACACACATACATACACTCACACACACAAAGGCTCAATCAAACATTTCCTTTTCCCACTATGTGACCTCTAATACACACAACAGTTTCGTTTTCCATGACAACACCCCGCGCCCACCTCTCCCCCACCCCAACCCCACCCTACCCCATTGCTTGAGTGTACTATCTGATTTAACTATTTTCAGAGAAGAAAGCAGTGAACTGCAGCTGAGTTGATGGAAGGGAGAAGATACAGAATTTGTTTTCTGACTTCACCCCCTTCCCCACAACCTATACACAACAAGGGTCAGGGAAGTAAAAGGTACCAATTTACCAGGTGGTATCCATTTCACCTGTGCCCCAGTGCATGTCAGAACCGATATATCCCAGAGATTCCCAGCCACCAGCCCCCCACCCCCATCCCCCTCAAGCAGCCCCCCCCCCCCTGCTCCCCCCAGCCCCAGTGTCATGATAAAAGGTCAGGCCACAGTAACCAAGTTTTTGCAAACACGTATTGGCAACTGGAACAATAAACACCATGGATGTGGCTGATACCCAGTCTCCCTCCTTAGCCCACAGGTCTCAACTGCAGATAGAAACCAAGTTGTGAAGGAGAGAAAGAAGAACCTAAATATATCCCATCCCTTCCATTTAAGTTTATTGAGGCTGTCTTCAATTTTCCTTATCTATAAGTAAAGAGGGAACTTTCTAAAAGTGGAAGTAACTGATGGACTGATCCAATTTAGCACAGCAGTATCCATGTCATCAGTTCCCCAGAACATGTCAGAACCAATCTGTTCCACAGGCTCGGAGCCCTGCTTGCCCCAGGCACACAGTCAGTCCAGCACAGTGACAGTGAAGGCCACAGCTTTCCTGTCTTCACTGATATCTCCCTGCCACAGCAACAGTCAACATCATAGATACTGCTGCAGCCACAGCAACAGTCAACATCATAGATACTGCTGCAGCCACAGCAACAGTCAACACCACGGATGCTGCTGCAGCCACAGCAACAGTCAACACCACAGATGCTGCTGCAGCCACAGCAACAGTCAACACCATGGATGCTGCTGCTGCAGCCACAGCAACAGTCAACACCATGGATGCTGCTGCTGCAGCCACAGCAACAGTCAACACCATGGATGCTGCTGCTGCAGCCACAGCAACAGTCAACACCATGGATGCTGCTGCAGCCACAGCAACAGTCAAAACCATGGATGGTGCTGCAGCCACAGCAACAGTCAAAACCATGGATGGTGCTGCAGCCACAGCAACAGTCAACACCATGGATGCTGCTGTAGCCACAGCAACAGTGAACATCATAGATACTGCTGTACCCACAGCAACAGTCAACATCATAGATACTGCTGCAGCTACAAAAACAGTCAACACCATGGATGCCTCTGCTGCAGCCACAACTCAGCCTCCACAGTTTCAATTACTGATGGAAAAAGATAGACAGACGTGTAAGGGTGGGAAAGGTACAGGAAGGATGACAAGTTAGATTGGGTAACTGCGAAAAAAGTTTGGAAGCATTTGATGCTGAGTGCATTGAAAATAAGAAAAAGAATCGATGTGAATAGTGAACATGTAATGAGCTCTCGTGTTGTTGTTGCTGTTTTAAAACCAGTTGTTGTTGTTTTAAATACGGAATCCAGCATTGTTTAAATGGATCAGTGAAAACGCAGAGGCGAAATCTAATGACTCACAATAAAGACAGATACAGAAGACCTTTCATTACAAAACTGGACATGAAATATGTCTGTATGTATGGTGAGAGGGACACACACATATTACTAGCATGCACGCGCATGCACACAGTTCACACACACACACACACACACACACACACACACACACACACACACACACACACACACACACACACACACACACACACACACACACACACACACACGTACACATCCACTTTCAATCTCAGAACACATTTCTTTTTCCACTCTGTGACCTCCCAGTCCACACAACAGTTCTACCTTCCAAGACAACATAGCCACGCCCCCCTCCCCCCCCCCCCCCCCAACCACACCACACACACACACACACACAACACACACACTTAAGCCTACTGCCTGATTTCACCGATACGAAAGAAGAAAGCAACAAACTGCATCGGAGTGGGTGGAAGAAGGGACACAACTACAGACAACTTTTCCCCCCGAGTTCACGTTCTTTCCCCCTAAGACAGTCTAGAAAAAAACTGGAGGCAAGAGAAGAAATGAGTCCAATCTGACCAAATGCTATCCATTTCATACGTCTCCCAGTGCATGCCAGAACTAATATAGCCCAGAGATTCTGAGTTCCCCCCTCCTCCCTCCCCCTTACCCCTCCTCCCTCCCCCATACCCCCTCCTCTCCCCCCATACTCCCCCTACCCCAACCCCCCCCCCCCCCCCTTCCATGTTATGATAACAGGTCAGGGGAAGGCATCCAGACGTTTTTGTTTTTTTTACCAACTTGTATGGTAACAGGAACAATAAACACCATGGCTTGTGGTTAATACCCAGTCTCCACTCATAACCCCAGCTTTCAAACTGCAGATAGGAACACAACAGATAAAGCAGAAGAGTTGGGTAGAGTTAGAAAAAAAAGGTGGGCTAGAATTATCTTTGATCTCTCTCTCTCTCTCTCTCTCTCTCTCTCTCTCTCTCTCTCTCTCTCTCTCTCTCTCTCTCTCTCTCTCATCTCCCTGTCTCTCCATCTCCCTGTCTCTCTCTCCCCCTGTCTCTCTCTCTCTCTCTCCCCCATGGCTCTCTCTCTCTCTCTCTTCTCTCACTTCCCCTCCCTCTCTCTGTCTCTGTCTGTCCCTGTCTCTTTCTCTCTCCTCTCCCTCTCTCTGTATGTATGTACCTACACTGCGATAAGCAAGACTGTTTACTTTCTTTCTCTGTTACCAAAGCAAATCCCCCCAAAAAACTTTTTTCCCTCTACAGAGAGAAAAGTTATTAAAAAAAACAACCACCACCACCCCATTATCTAAGTCACCCCCCCCCCCCCTCCCTCTGTGCAACAGATCTGATTAAACTGAAGGGTGAGGGTACTTGTGTGTATGAGAGAGAGAGAGAGAGAGAGAGAGAGAGAGAGAGAGAGAGAGAGAGAGAGAGAGAGAGAGAGAGAGAGAGAGAGAGAGAGTGAGAGAGAGACAGAGAAAGAGAGAGACAGAGAGGCAAAACAGGGTAAAGAAGAAGAGGCAGGTGCAATTCAGCCACAGCCATATTCATGTCATATGTTCCCCAGCACATGTCAGACCCAATACTACCACAGGCTGTGTGAACTTTAGGGCCCCAGCTCTGCCAATAAGGACAAGACAGGACAGGGCCAGCACACACACACACACACACATACACACACACACTACAGTCTTTTACCTCCTCTCTCTCTCTCTCTCTCTCTCTCTTGCTCCCCCCTCCCTAGTATCAGCAACAGCGAAACACCATATGTGCAGTTACAGGCACAGCTTTCCCTCCTAAGCTCCCTGATTTCTTAGTTACAGACGACTCAGGTGAAATAGATTGAGGATGAAAAGGATAAAGAGAGAGAGAGAAAGAGAGACAGAGAGAGAGAGAGGGGGAGAGGAGAGAGAGGAGGAGAGGAGAGAGAGAGAGAGAGAGGGGAGAGGAGAGGAGAGAGAATTAGAGGGGAGATGGGGAGAGGGAGATGGGGAGAGGGAGAGAGAGAGAGAAAGAGAGAGAGAGAATTAGAGAGAGAGAGAGGGGGAGAGGGAAGGAGAAGGAGAAAGAGAGATGAGAGAGAATGAGAAAGGGGGGGAGGGAGAGGGGGGAAAAGTGAGAGAGAAGGGGAAAGTGAGAGGAGAGAGAGAGGGGGGGGGGGGGAGAAGGAGAGGAGAGAGAGAGAGGAGAGAGAGAGGGAGGGAGGGGAGAGGGGAAAGTTAGATTCAATGGGGAAAGTGAGAAGAGAGAAGAGAGAGAGAGAGAGAGAGAGAGAGAGAGAGAGAGAGAGAGAAGAGAGAGAGAGAGAGAGAAAGACAGACAGACAGAGACAGAGACAGAGAGATAAACAGACAGAGAGGGAGGCAGAGAAAAGGGGGCAGGCAAGAGACTGGACCTGGTAGGAAGGAGTAAATATGCAGCACTTGATCCCAGGGAGATGGTGAAACAAAGTCCTAACTAAAGCTGTGGTGCAGCAGGAGGAGCAATAGGAGAGGAGGAGGGTACAACACAATGGTCAACACATACTGCACCTCCTCCCCTTCTGGTGGTCATCTGACATTGTGTCTCTCTGAACACTGACCAGCCAAACAAGAAAACAAAGGATTGGAATTTTGGAATAGACATGAGGACTCTGGTCAGCTAGGAAAGACTACAATGGGGTAATCAATACCTGTTACTTTCTTCTTCTGTTATGAAAGAAATCCCTCAAAAGTTTTTATTTGCCTTTGCAAAGAAGAGTAAAAACAAACCACCCCAATTTCTTTTCCCCTCCCTCTGTGCAACAGATCTGGTTAAAGTGAAGGGTTACGGTCCACAGCCATTCTCTAGATATCATTTTCTGTGTCTGTGTACAAACTCCACAAGTCACAGGCTGAAGACAAAAAGAAACAAAAGAAGAAACAGGTTGAATCTAGCACTTGCAATCCTATCTATTCTCTATACCCCCAGGCACAAGCCAGCACCAATCTGTTCCACAGGCTCTGCATCCTAAGACTACACACACACACACACACACACACACACACACACACACACACACACGAACACAAAACAGACACACATGAATACACACACACAACCACACACACAGAACTCCATCACAGTTAAAGACCACACCACAGTACAGTGCCATCTTTTTACCCACTTCTGTCTGCCATCAGCAAAAACAAACAGCAAGGGAAGGAGGGAGAGACTGAGGCCACAACCCCCCTCCTCTCCTAAAGCCCACAGCCTGAATTGCAGATGGAAAGAGACAGATGAAACAGCCCCATGCTGAGGCAGTGAAACAAACATGTCCAGGTCTTTGCTGTAGAAAGGTCACAGACACAAGAATCAAGAGAGATTTTATTCTGGCTGCAGTATCTGTTGGTGAAACAGAGTAACCATTGAACATAATTGTTTTGATTTCTCCCATTTTACTATATCTTTTTTTAAAATGTTAGTTTGTTTCCTCAACTAGATCTCCAAGATTTACCAATGGTGAGATTTTGCATATGTGACTGTTTTTCCCCCACTATGAAAGTATCTGCATTCTGACTTTGGGGACCACTGTAATCTGATGTTGCTTAAACAGAAACAAATACAAAAATAAACAGAAAACACCAAAAACATGAAACAAAAAAAAAGCGAATACAACTCTCCTTAACAACAAACAACACCAGTAAGCTCGGAGGGAAGAGGGTGAATAATAATATTCGAAAAGTAAACTACACATTGACTGACAAATGGAAGAGACGTAAAGAAAAAGATGGGAGATACCAAAGGATTCATAAAATACATAGTGTAAGATAATTTCCTTTGCATGAATGATATTTTTATTGGAGAGAGAGAGAGGGGGGGGGGGGGGGGGGGGGGGAGAGGGGGGGTTGTTGGGGGGGGGGGGGGGGCAGGCAGAGGAGCAGGAAGGGGCAATGAAGAAGAGACAGGTGCATTTCAGCCACAGCCATATTCGTCATAATTATGTTCCGCAGCACATGTCAGACCCAATACTGCCACAGGCTGTGAACTTTAGGGCCCAAGCTCTGCCAATAAGGACAAGACAGGACAGGGCCAGCACACACACAGTGCAGTCTTTTACCTCCCCTCTCTCCCCCCCTCTCTCTCTCTCTTGCTCCCCCCTCCCCAGTATCAGCAACAGCAAAACACCATATGTGCAGTTACAGGCACAGCTTTCCCTCCTAAGCTCCCTGATTTCTTAGTTACAGAAGACTCAGATGAAATAGATTTAGGATGAAAAGGATAAATAGAGAGAGAGGAGAGAGAAAGAGAGAGAGAGAGAGAGAGAGAGAGAGAGAGAGAGAGAGAGAGAGAGGGAGAGAGATAGAGAAGAGAGGAGAGGAGGAGGAGAGAGAGGAGAGAGAGAGAGAGAGAGAGAGAGGAGGGAGAGAGGGAATTAGAAGAGAGAGAGGGGGGAGAGGGAGAGAGAACAGAGAGAATGAGGGGGAGAGGGAGGAGAGAAGGAGAGAGAGAGAGAGAGAGAGAGAGAGAGAGAGAGAGAGAGAGAGAGAGAGAGAGGAGAGGAAGGAGAGAGGGGAGAGAGAGGGGGGAAGTGAGAGAGAAGGGGAAAGTGAGAGGAGAGAGAGGGGGGGAGAAAGAGAGGAGGGAGAGAGAGAAGAGAGAGAGAGGGAGAGAGAGAGAGAGAGGGGGGGGGGGGAGAGGAAAGTTAGATTCGATGGGGATAGTGAGAGAGAAGAGAGATGGGGAAAGTGAGAAAGAGAGCAGGGAGAGAGAGAGAGATAGAGAGAGGGAAGTGAGAGAGAGAGGGGAGAGAGAGAGAGTGAGTAAGAGAGAGTGAGAGAGAGAGTGAGAGAGAGTGAAAGAGAGAGACAGAGGGAGGGAGGGAGAGAAGTGGGCAGGCAAAAGACTGGACCTGGCAGGAAGGAGTAAATATGCTGCATTTGATCCCAGGGAGATGGTGAAACAAAGTCCTAACTAAAGCTAGCGCCTTGGGTTACGGACTGGAAGGTCGCGGGTTCGAATCCCATAAGGGTCATAGGGATTTTTCGGACTCCGGCCGGCTCCTACCCAGAGTGAGTTTGCTGTGGGCTCAGTGGGAAGACTGGGACCACACAGTCGAGCTTCATCCACTTAACGGATGCGAGTTTGAGAGTGTTGCTCAAATTACCTGACCAACACTGCAGGTGTCTGTATCTCTCGGGCCCGGTTGACGCCGGGATATATTATGATAGTAAGCGTAGAGTACAACCCTGTCAAGTAGTCTCAAAGCATATGCACTTCCACAGCAGCATAATTACGTCATCCTCATTGTCATTGATCATCATGCAATTAAAAAAATTGCCTCTGATTCGGTGGTCCCAGTTTCTCTGGTCTCATGGTGACCTCAGATTCGGTTTGCCCATACACTTCTGTGCCTGTGGTGAGTGTGTGTCAAAGCCTTTGGGGTTGGAGGTTCGCGGGGGACGGTCGTTGGAGGGACGTTGTGGTGGTTGCCACCTCGGGTGGGCAACTCACTCAGTCTGGCTCCGCGACTGAGCTAATACTGTCGTTAGTAGGGGGCTTAGTAGGTGGTGTCCTGCGTATGTTAGCTCAGAACAGGCACCACTGAACACCACCAAAGTGACCCAGCAGCAGTGCAGGGCCCCTCTGGCTGGTGGCCTCCGCGGCGGCCTGATAGTGATGGGCTCCCTGTGGACCTCCGACTCTGAGGATGAGACAAAACAAATCTGGGTATGGTTGTGGCGGGGAAGTTGGAATGAGCGGCGTGGGAACAGCAGGACGGGGGACGTCACAGAAGACGAAGGCAGAAAAAAAAAAAAAAAAAAGTCCTAACTAAAGCTGTGGTGCAGCAGGAGGAGAGGAGGAGGGTACAGCACAATGGTCAACACATACTGCTCCTCCTCTCCTCTCCTTCTGGTCATCTGAAAAAGTATCTCTCTGAACACTGACCAGCCACACAAGGGAACAAAGGATTGGAATTTTGGAATAGAGACGAGGACTCTGGTCAGCCAGGAAAGACTACAGTGAAGTACAGCATTACCTGTTACTTTCTTCTTCTGTTACGAAAGGAAATCCCTCAAAAGTTTTTATTTGCCTTTGCAAAGAAGAGTAAAAACAAACCAGCCCAATTTCTTTCCCCCTCCCTCTGTGCAACAGATCTGGTTAAAGTGAAGGGTTACGGTCCACAGCCATTCTCTAGATATCATTTTCTGTGTCTGTGTACAAACTGCACAAGTCACAGGCTGAAGACAAAAAGAAACAAAAGAAGAAAAAGGTTGAATCTAGCACGTGCAATCCTATCTATTCTCCATACCCCCAGGCACAAATCAGAACCAATCTGTTCCACAGACTCGATTCCTAAGACTACACACACACACACACACACACACACACACACACACACACACACACACACACACACACACACACAACTATATATATATTATATATATATATATATATATATATATATATATTATATATATATTATAACACACGAACACACACACAAACACACACACATGAACACACACACATGAACACACACACACACAACCACACACACACACACACACACACACACACACACACACACACACACACACACACACACACACACACACACACACACACACACACACGAGAGCTCCATCACAACTAAAGGCCACACCACAGTACAGTGCCATCTTTTTACCCACTTCTGTCTGCCATCAGCAAAAACAAACAGCAAGGGAAGGAGGGAGAGACTGAGGCCACAACCCCCCTCCTCTCCTAAAGCCCACAGCCTGAATTGCAGATGGAAAGAGACAGATGAAACAGCCCCATGCTGAGGCAGTGAAACAAACATGTACAGGTCTTTGCTGTAGAAAGGTCACAGACACAAGAATCAAGAGATATTTTATTCTGGCTGCAGTATCTGTTGGTGAAACAGAGAAATCATTGAACATAATTATTGTGATTTCTCCCATTTTACTGTCATTTTTTTTATATGTTAGTTTGTTTCCTCAACTAGATCTTCAAGATTTACCAAAGGTGAGATTTTGCATATGTTACTGGTTTTTTCCCACTATAAAAGTATCTGCATTCTGACTTTGGGGACAACTGTAATCTGATGTTGCTTAAACAGAAACAAATAGAAAAATAAACAGAAAACACCAAAAACAATGAAACCAAAAAAAAGCGAACACAACTCTCCTTAACAGCAAACAACATCAGTAAGTTTGGAAGGAAGAGGGGTGAATGATATCATTCGAAAACTAAACTACACATTGACTGACAAATGGGAGAGACATAAAGAAAAAAGATGGGAGATACCAAAAGATTCATAAAATACATAGGGTAGGATAATTTCCTTTGCATGAATGATATTTTTTGTTGGAGAGATTGAGAGAGACAGACACACAGGAAGGGGGGGGGGGGGGTGGCAAAGGGGAGGAGCAACAAGGGGCAAAGAAGAGACAGGTGCAATTCAGCCACAGCCATATTCATGTCATATGTCCCCCCCCCCCCCCCCCCCCCCCCATGTCAGACCCAATACTGCCACAGGCTGGGAACTTTAGGGCCCAAGCTCTGCCAATAAGGACAAGACAGGACAGGGCCAGCACACACACCACACACACACACACACACACACACACACACACACACACACACACACACACACACACACTGCAGACCCCCCCCCCCCCCTCTCTCTCTCTCTCTCTCTCTCCAGTATCAGTAACAGCAAAGGCCATGTGTGCAGTTAGAGGCATAGCCTCCCTCTACTCCCTGATTTCTCATTTGAAGAAGACAAGATGAACTAGATCGAGGATGGAGAGAGAGAGGGAGAGAGAGAGAGAGAGAGAGAGAGAGAGAGAGAGAGGAGAGAGAGAGAGAGAGAGGCAGACAAAGATAGAGAGAGACAGCCAGATAGAGAGGGAGAGAGATATAGAGAGACAGACAGGACTCGGACTCGGACTGATTTAATAATATAGAGAGACAGACAGACAGAGAGGGAGGGAGACACAGAAAGACAGAGAGAGACAGAGAGACAGACAGGGATGGAGGGAAACACAGAGAGAGACAGAGAGACAGAGACCAAGAGAGAGAGAAGAGACAGACAGAGACAGAGAGGGATGGAGACAGAGAAAGACAGAGACAGAGACGGGACAGAGACAGATACAGAGACCAAAAGAAAGAAGAGAGACAGAGAGGGTGGGAGAAAGAGAAACATATAGACAGACAGAGATTGACAGACACAGAGAGATAGACAGAGAGAGACAAAGAGAGAGCGAGAAGTGGGAAGGCAAGAGACTGGACTTTGCAGGAAGGAGTAAATATGCAGCATTTGATCCCAGGGAGATGGTGAAACAAAGTCCTAACTAAAGCTGTGGTGCAGCAGGAGGAGCAATAGGGGAGGAGGGTACAACACAATGGTCAACACATACTGCACCTCCTCTCCTCTCCTTCTGCTGCTGGTACTGGGGAAGCAGGGAAGTGGCAGGAGGGTTTAGACGTTCACCCGCCGCTTCTTTGTGTGTGTGTGTGTGAGTGTTTATTTTTTATTTATATTTTATTCTTTTATATCGAGAATAATAATAATAATAATAATAAATAATATATGG
>CM054143.1:15879045-15884045 GCA_028751875.1 Rapana venosa | reverse complement strand
ATGCTGCACCCTTTCAGGGAGTAAGTAATAGGAGGTGCATGGTTCGGTGCATCTTTTAGAGTGGATTCTCTCCCTTCCCATTTCACTGGACAGTATTTAAAAAAAATTATGTAGGCTTTATTTTAATTTTTTTTAATATATATTGTGTACCACTTAAAGTCACGGCAGGTTTCTCTACGTGAAATTCGGGCTGCTCTCCCCGGGAAGAGCGCGTCATCACAAGAGCATCGTCACCCTTTATTTTTTCGTTTCCTGTTTTCAACTGTGTGTTTCCCCTATCACAGTGGCTTTTTTCGACATAATTTTGCCAGGGACAACTCTGTTGTTGCGGTGGGTTTTTAATTTCTTTTTTTAACGTGCGCTGAATAATTATGTGTAATACACGGGACCTCGGTTTATCGTCTCACCTGAAAAACTAGCACCCAGACCACCACTGATTGTCTAATGGATGGGGGAAAAGGTTTTGGCCTAAACGAGGATCGCACCACCGCACACTTCCGACCCGGACTTTTCGCTTTCTAGGCAGGCGCGTAACCTCTAGACCACCGATCCAAGTGCGGTCTCCGTGAGATTTTTGGCATAAGAAAATAAACTGAGGTCCCTTGTGCGATATGCAGTTACATAAAGCAAGAACTACGCCCCCCACCCCCGTTCTTTTTTTTTAAAGTCCCTCAACACAACAAAATACCCGGCCCCCTTCCCTCACCAACTAACCAAAAATCAATAAGAGAATTGTTCTGGAGAAAATACCTCCCCCCCCCCCCCCCAAAAAAAAAAAGTAATCTTGTCCTAAACACAAACAAAACTCCTTTAATAGTGAAATTTTATTCCTGGGATTTTCTTCTACGCACACGCACACACACACACACACATACACACACACACACACACACACACACACTCACACACACACACACACACACACACACACACAACACACACACACACACACACAACCACACCACACACACACACACACACACACAGATTGGGGACGGAGTAGCCTGGTGGTCAGAGTGATGTGCATTGCGCTCCTGATCTGCTGACCCAGGTTCGACTCCCATTTAGAGGATTTTCCCCCTGGAGTTACCATCAGTGCAGACTCCACTCTCCCCAAAAGTCCTTCGGATGAGACTATAAACCGAGAGCCCGTGTGCGAACGCACGCAGAACACCTTGCGCACACGTTAAAACCCGTTCAGCTTTTCGAAAGAGTAAGCTATTGTATGCCAGTGGGAATGGATGACAGAATTTACAAAACTGCATACATACGGGGACTAGATTTAAAAAAAAAGCACATGCGTGCTTATTCCACTATCCTCGAAATAAAAGAATAAAATAAAAGAACATATCAACCCCCCTTCCCCCGACACACACAACACGACACAACACAGCACAACACAGCACAGCACAACACAACATACACAAAGTGTGCATTTCTTAATCAATGTACCATCTGGAAATACAAAATTTGACTCTGACATTGAAGTCTCTCTCTCTCACACACAACACAACACAACACAACACAACACACACAACACAACACACACACACACACACACACACACACACACCACAACACACACAGCACAGCACCACACACACCACACCACACCACACCACAGCACAAACACACACAAAGGTGCATTGCTTAATCAATGTACCATCTGGAAATACAAATTTGACTCTAACATTGAAGTCTCTCTCTCTCACAACACACACACACACACATACACAACACACACACAACACACAAACCACAAAAAACAACACACACAGCACAGCACAACACAACACACACAAAGTGTACACTACTTAATCAATGTACCATCTGGGAACAAAAAATTGACTCTGACATTGAAGTCTCTCTCTCTCTCTCACACACAACACACACACACGCAGCGCGCGCACACACACACACACACACACACACACACAAAACACACACACACACACACACACACACACACACACACACACACACACACACACACAACACAACACACACAACACACACATACACACACAAAGTGTGCATTGCTTAATCAATCTACCATCTGGAAATTTAAATTTGACTCCGACATTGAAGTCTCTCTCTCTCTCTCACACACACAACACACTCACAACACACACACACAACACAACACAACACAACACAACACATACACATACAACACAACACAGCACAACACACACAAAGTGTGCATTGCTTAATCAATGTACTATCTGGAAAAAAAATTTGACTCTGACATGGAAGTCTCTCTCTCTTACACACCACACCACACATAACCACCACAACACAATACACAATATCAGATGCACCGGGGGGGGGGGGGGGGGGGGGGGGGGGGGGGGGGGGGGGGGGGGGGGGGGGGGGGGGGGGGGGGGGGGGGGGGGGGGGGGGGGGGGGGGGGGAGCTACTAGAGAATACAAAAACTCTGCCGGGACAAACACTGACAGCAGAATGCTATCTATGCTACAGTTAAGACCCAATCTCCCTCCCTGAGCCTGCAATCTCTTCCTTAGGCATTGGGGAAAAAGAGAGCAGAGAAATAATGACAGTATCTGCACTGTGCTCCATCGTAGGCCTAGCCTAGTGCCTTGTTGTAGAGTGTAGTGTATTGTGTTTTATTGTGGTGTAGTGTGGGGTAGTGGAGTGTGGTGTGATGGAGTGGAGTGTGGTGTGGTGTGGTGTGGTGTTGCGTGGTATAGTTGAGTGGAGTGTGGTGTGGTGTGGTGGAGTGGAGTGTGGTGGGTGTGAAGTAGCGTAGTGTGGTGTGGTGTGGTGTGGTGTGGCGTAGTGTGGTATGGTGTGGTGTGGTGTGGCGTAGCGTAGTGTGGTGTAGTGTGGTGGTGTGGCGTAGTGTAGTGTGGTATGGTGTGGTGTGGTGTGAAGTGGTGTGGTGTGAAGTGGTGTGGTGTGAAGTGGTGTGGTGTGGTGTGAAGTGGTGTGGTGTGGTGTGGCGTAGTGTAGTGTGGTATGGTGTGGTGTAGTGTGGTGGAGAGTGTAGTGTAGTGGTGTAGCGTGTTTTATTGTGTGTAGTTTAGTGTAGTGTGTTTTATTGTGTTGTAGTGTAGTGTAGTGTAGTGTAGTGTAGTGTAGTGTAGTGTAGTGTAGTGTAGTGTAGTGTAGTGTAGTGTAGTGTAGTGTAAGGTAGTGTAGTGTAGTGTAGTGTGGTTGGTGTGGTGTGGTGTGGTGTGGTGTGGTGTTGGTGGAGTGGAGTGGAGTGGAGTGGAGTGGAGTGTGATGTGGTGTGGTGTGGTGTGGTGGAGTGGAGTGGAGTGGAGTGTAGTGGAGTGTGTGTGGTGTGGTGTGGTGGAGTGGAGTGGAGTGTAGTGGAGTGCTGTGTAGAATAGTGTAGTGTAGTGTAGTGTAGTGTAAGGTAGTGTAGTGTAGTGTAAGGTAGTGTAGTGTAGAGCAGTGTAGTGTAGTGTAGAGCAGTGTAGTGTAGTGTAGTGTAGAGAAGTATAGTGTAGGCTAGCGTAGGGTAGTGTCGCGTAGTATTTTATTTCTTTGTTCTTTTGTGTAGAGCATAATGGAGTGCATTTTTTCTTTTTACACCCAGTTACCCTTGTGTATCCTGTTTTGTAATTTTTCTTTCATCCATTCTTCTTCCGAATAGCGGAACGGGTTTTTTGTACGCACAACATGTTATGCATGTGTTTGCACACAGAACCTTGGTTTATAGTCTCCTCCAGAGGACTATTGTAGTGGAGTGGAGTGGAGAGTGGTGAGGTGTGGTGTAATGCAGTAGTAGTAGTGTAGTGTAGTGTGGTGTGGTGCAATGTGATGCAGTATGGTGTGGTGTGTGAAGTGGAGTAGTATGGTATAGTGTAGTGCAATATGGTGCAT
Organism: Rapana venosa; assembly: GCA_028751875.1. Lineage (NCBI taxonomy): Eukaryota > Metazoa > Mollusca > Gastropoda > Neogastropoda > Muricidae > Rapana > Rapana venosa. The sequence continues at coordinate 15,880,193 of CM054143.1, read as the reverse complement.
AACATAGTGTAGTGTAACTCTTTTAAACCGTCCAAAATATTCCCAATTTCTGATCCCTCACACAGTCATCTTCCCTTCAATAGAATTCACTCGGATATATTCTGCCACACTCTCCACACATTCAGAACCAGACACTCTCACTTCTTCCTCCCCAGCCACTTTTTCTCTCTCTCAAACACACACCTCTTCCGCACTTACTTCGGCATTATCATAAGTGTGACAGATTTCTTCATTATACCCCCAGTGTCACTGTCTTGCGTGTCTGTATCACACTGCGGCATATCAATGCCCACGGGAGACACAGGCAAGGACACACTGGCACAGCACACACGTAATCAAAGGAAGGAAGGTGGCAGGATGGTTAAGACGTTTGCCTGCCAACAAGTCAACCGTGAGGTTGTGGGTTCGATTCCCAGCCTCGCCCTTTCTTCCCAGTTTGACCACCACACAAAAAATCGAACTGAATGTCAAAGTCCTTCGGATGAGACTATAAACCGAGGCCCCGTGTGCGAACGCATGCAGAACATCTTGCACACACGTTAAATCCTGTTCCGCTTTTCGAAAGAGTAGGCCCTTGTGTGCTGATGGGAACAGATGACAGAATTTACAAAACCGCATACACTCGGAGACTGGATGTAAAAAAGCACATGAGTGCTTATTCCATTATCCTCGAATATATAAAAGAATAAAAAAATAAAAAAATAATCATGCCAAGAGTCAGGCCCACTTCTTAACTCTTCATTCTCCCGGTAAGCATTGTAACACAAGACTCTAGGCAGAAGTGACATGAACAGCTTCGAGGGGGATAGTTCACGTGCTTGCTTTTCACGCACGATTCTTACAGACTATTTCTGCCCTTTCGTCTGTCACAGTTCTGTTGCGAAATACAGTTTTTGTCCCCCTGTAGGCAGTGTTGCTACAGAGGGCTGAACCGAAGTGGTTGGTGTCAATCTCAGGACTACACTACGACAGTCTGACTGCCCCTACCATCAATGTTAAAACAAGACACCGACATTTCCCTCAGTAGAGTATTTAAGATGCTGTGTAAAGTTGATGGAAGTGTCTGACCACTGGCATTTTGAACAAATTGTTAATGACTAATTTTGAGATATTTGATGACTAGCTCGGAGTATTGCGTCTTGCTGGCT
>CM054143.1:15869045-15874045 GCA_028751875.1 Rapana venosa | reverse complement strand
AACTACCAGGCTATCGCGTCCCCCCCCCCCCCCCCCCCCCCCCCCCCCCCTATTGTCTTTGCGAGCATGCAGGAATCGGTTGAAAGAACTGATTTTCCCTGGAAAAACAAATCATGGGAGTAATTTGTTCTAACTTCACACTGTCTCGACTGAGTTTTCAAGTATTCTCTTTTCATTACCATAATTTTAGGCCGTGTTTTCATGAGTATTGATAGAAAACGATGAGCGAAGAAGTCAGTTTAAAAATGACGTCCACTTTTACTTTTGGACCAGGTACGTACAGCTGAAGGCTTTAATCCAGGTAGCGACAAGGAATAATGGCACCACACACGATCTTAGTCTCCGGATGAATTACTTCAGCTTGAACTGTTGCCACAGACGAGTGTTCACACTGGCCAGTTTGGTGGAATACGATTGCATACCTCAGGCCAATATGGTCTCAGCTTCGGTTGAGATTGTATTCCAACCATTTTGTTCATCCAGCCACAACTTAAGTAGTTGGATGGTGTGAAAGAGCCTTTAAGAGAGATTCCTTGTGTGATAAATTGCAAAAGACAATGGTTACAACACATGGCAGGGCTTTTTCCCCCTTCTCTTTTTCCCCTCTCTCTTTTCCTCTCTCTCCCTCTCTCCTCTCCTCTCTCTCTCCCCTCTCTTCCCCGGGAAATTTGCTTTTGGAGGAAAAAAAAGGGGGAAAAAACCCGGCAAGAACAAAACAACAAAAGGGAAACTAAAAAGGGAACAATAAAACCCGTGACATAAAAGGATGCGTTAAGAATGGGGTTTTCAAAAACAAAAAGATGACGTTTTAAGTTTTATTGCAAAATCTTCAGCCCCGGGGTTTTAGAAGTGTGGGGACGGAGAAGATTTGGAAAGCAGGGGGCCCGGAATGATATTGTGTTGGTTAGTTCTAGCCCTTCTGAAAAAAAAAATTAAATTCATAGAGGGCGATCTCACACGCAGGCAGTTGAAATGCCCTCTAGTTAAAGGAATAGTTTTTTTTAAACCCTGGCCCAAAAGCATAGCCCAACATCCATTTCTCTAAAAGAAATTTCGTCATCATTTTAAAATTGGGTTGATGGCTCACAACAAAAACAGTGTATGTGTGATTAAATAAAAATTATTTTTTTAAAAATTTTAAAAACTTACCTTTTTTTGTTTGTGAAACTATTCTACCGAAACTAAATACGGTTTTGGGGATAAAGGGCCCGTAGAATGAAAAAAAGCAAACTTGAATCCTACTTAACCCTTTTCCTGTTTTGGGTGTGAAAACAACCCGGGGAGAGAAACCAAAAATCTTGGCATTTCAGTTCCAAACGTTCTTTTCCGGTGGAGGTTTTTTAAAAAAAAAAAAACGTTCGTCTTTGAAACCCCGTAAACCGTTTTTTACCTCATTTCAGCGCAAAAAGATTGCACAGGAACACAGAATGTTTTCGATTCCTTAATGAGATGATTTTTCTGTTTGTTTTTTTTAAACTTTGGGTTTAAGGGTTTTAAAAATTTGACAATTTTCCCGAAAACTAGCAAACATCATTAAACAGGTAAAGGGTCCCAAAACCCAAAATATGTGGCGTAGGGGAACGAGGGATCAGAGACCTCCAAAATTCCCCCAGGGGCCAGTATTGGGGGGGGGCGCCATCTCCCCTCCCCGCTGCTTTTCCTTTCCTGACCCAAAAAAGGGATTAAAATATTTAGCCCACACGGGGTGAAAAGGGGGGGCTGTACTGAAACCCCCAAAGGGGGCCAAAAAGGTCACCCATCCACTTTGGGAAACCCTGCTTGATGTGCTTCCCCTTTGCTTGAGAAAAGCGGTGCCGACCACTGAGCTATCCCGTCCCCGTGTTTTTGGGGCCCTTACCCTCTGCTATTTCTGTACCTTAAAAAAAAAACCCCTGCCCCAATTTCCTTTTTGTTTAAAGCCCCGCCCCACCACAGGGCCAATTACCCGGGGTCTTTCCCCAAAGCCTCAAGCCCAGCTAACAAAACCCGGCCAACAATCACCCCCTCCCTGAAAACCCCAATCAAACAAAAAGCAACAAGACATAACCCTAAATTTCCCCACGTCCCCCTTAAAAAATGACGATTCTTGTAAAAACAGTCCCCTTTTGGGGTTTCCAGCTCAAAGTATTCCGAATCTTTTTAAAACCCAAACCTAAACTTTGCCGGTTTACGGCCCCTTTCCGCAAAAAAGTCCATCAAATAAGTAAACATAAAACAAAAACTAATCCATTTTTTGGGGTCAGCCCGCTTGGGGGCGATTGTGGAAAAAAATGATACAGGAAAAATTCCAATACCCGAAGTAAAAAAAAATGTATCGTGCCAGTATAATATAAAAAATTCTTTTAAGTTTTGACGGTTTTCCCCAAAAAATGCAGAGCGGCTTTTTTAAAAAATTTTTTTTAAAAAAAAAATTATTTCAACTTAAAAATTACGGGAATTTCTCTGCGTGAAATTCGGGGTGCTCTCCACAGAGAGAAACGCGTTTGCCACAAGAGCGGCCCCCCCAATATTTTTCCCTTTTTCCCCCTCTGCAAAAGGGATTTGTTTCCCCATCAAAAGTGGCTTTTTCCCATAGAATTTTGCAAGGGGCAACTTTCTTGTTGCCGTGGGTTCTTTTAAGTGCGCTAAATAATTACGTTTAGCACAGGTGACCTCGGTTTATCGTCTCATCCGAAAGTGTAGCACCCAGACCACCACTCATGGTCTGATGGATAGGGGAACAGTTTTGGGCCTAAAACGGGGATCAACAGCCAATTGCGGGATTTTGCTTTCTGGCAGGGGTGGGTGTCTGCACGATACTGTAAAAAAAAAAGCGGGGGGGAGGGGGGGGGGGGGGGGGGGGGGGGGAGGGGGGGGAGGAAACAAGCATGTACAAAAGTTTTTGTGTCGTTCATCGAAAGAGGAAGCTCTGAAAAATCAGTCGTGTACAGACTCCAAAAGTTAATGAGAAAAAAAATCCTAGCTCGCCAAATACAAAAGGCTTGCAGATGTTATACGCATGTTATGATGGATAAACTGTGGTACATACCAAAAAATCAACTTGGAAGCTTTCTTTTGGAGCTGATCCTCTTGGTCCTTTTCTTTACCTTTCGTGTATGTTGGGGAGAGGGGGGGAATAAACGTTGTCAGTCCTCCTTATTTATCATGAGGACAGGAATACAGTCTTCGCAGATGGTTTTTAGCGACTACTTTTTTTCATTCCTCGGCTAGAGCTCCGAGGTTCAGCGATGATGAGATTTTGTGTGTGCATGCAACCGTTTTGGGGACGGGATAGCTCAGTGGTCGGAGCTCTCGCTTTCCCCCAGCTAAGTTAAGCAGCGTCGAGCGAGGTTACCATTTGGATGGGTGACCGTTTGCGCGCCTTGGCTTCAGTACAGTTCTCCCAGCTGTAAATGGGTACCTGCCCTCTTTAGGGTCAGGGAAGGTAAAGCAGCGAGGGAGAGGAGATGGGCGCGGCCCTCAATATGCTGGCCCCTGGAGAAGTTGAGGTCTCTGATGCCTCACTCCACTACAGATGTGAACTATAGGGGAAAATCTTCTTGAACAGGGTCCTCGGTGGTGGCTCGAATCCGGGCCGTCAGATCACGAGCTCAGCGCTGTAACCACTAGGCTACCCCCCCCCCCCCCCCCCCCCCCCCCCCCCCTTCCCAACCACTTGTAGAGACGTTTAACGGAGATATGTTGTTGGTGTGCGTTCACCAGCTTAACACTCTGGGGGTCACCCAGAATGTGCACTCTGACTCACTCATCATCCCACCTGCGAATCACTGTGAGACTGAAATTGCACACTGAATGTGTGAGAAGTTTGCGTTGTATGACTGTTTTCAAATACCTCACCATACAGGCAGCCATACTCCGACTTCAGAGGATTTTTTTCTCCTTAAAAAGAGATTTCAGGTTGAGAGTGTTTAAGAGCTTGTCATGGCTGAAGACAGTCTCAACACAAAATTTTACAACATAAAAACATTTTAGTGTAGGCCTTGACAATTAGCTGATATCAATAACTGACACAGCTTTTGGCCTGGGCTAAATGGACATATCACACAATATTTTTTTCAGGTAGATACACGCTAGCCTGCCTCCTGCTTGTATGTTCTCTCTGTGCTTTTGCCTGTGAGAAGGAGGGGTGTGAAAGGTGAGAGCGTTGAGAGTGGTCACACGCACACACACACACACACACACATACGCACGCACGCACGCACACACACAGAGTATGCAGTATGAAGGGGAAAGAATGGGTGATATTGTAACCTGATATAATTTGTTTGTTTGACAGTTTATGTTTTTGTCTTTAATTCTTAAAAAAATCTCTTATTTTTTTAAACCTATGTGTGTGCATGCGGATGTGTGTGTGTGTTTGTGTGTGTGTGTGTGTGTGTGTGTTTTACAGTGCTGAGAGACACCCTGAGGGTGGCTGAGAGACGAGAGGACTGGAGAAAGGTGGTTGACAAAGCTTCGAAGGCGCCCCAAAGGATTCGGAATCTGAGGGATCGGTGACGGTGACGGTGACGACGTTTTATTTTTGCTTTTTTCTTATTGGTAAGGGTTGTCATAATGTTTTTGCTAAATATTATTATTATTAAATAGTTTTTGTTTCTAGATAGATGGCTTGATTAAAAAAAACACCAGCAACAACAGCAAATGCATTGCTTATTCAATGTACCATCAGAAAATAAAAGTTTACCTCGACTTGACACACAGCCGAGTGTAGGGTGAAACAGGGATGATGGATGACGGCACACAAGAAAAACAAAAGTACGAAGAAACGCGCGCCCAAAGAAAGGGACAGAACAGGAAAAGAAAGAAAAGCTAAAGCAAGCAGTAAAGTAAAATGAGCGTAGTCAGACGGAACAGACAGAAAGACAAACAAACAGACAGAAAAACAAAACAGACCAGTCCGACCGAACCGACAGACAGGCAGACAGAAAGACAAACAGACAGACCGACCGACCGACAGACAGACAGACAGAAGGACCGACCGACAGAAAGACAAACAGACC
>CM054143.1:15859045-15864045 GCA_028751875.1 Rapana venosa | reverse complement strand
AAATTTTTTTATTATTATTTTATTACTACTAAATACCCACCCACTACAAATACAACTACACTACTACTACACTACTAACCCAAATACTACAACAAATACAACCCCAAATACTACATTCAAAAAAACAGAGTAAAGGGGGGGAAGGGGGGGAACAGCCAATGGTTTTTAAAATTGTCTCGTGATCTTACTGTCCCCTGGGGCAAAAAAGGGGGGGATTCGGGGTCTCCTTGAGGGGTCTTCGTTTTCCCGGGATTTTCACCAACGGGGACTTCATCTTTTTCTTCTTCTTTTTTCCCCCTCCCTCCACCTATTTCCCTTCCCCTCCCCCCTCCTCCTCTTCTTTTTTCTTTCCCCTTCTCCTCCTTCTTGTTGTTCCTTCCCTTTTTGTTCTTCTTTTTCCCCCATCCTTTCTTCTCTTTCTTCTTCTTCTTCTTCTGCTTTCTTCTTCTTCCTTCTTTTTCTTTTTTTTCCTTCCTTTTTTCCCTTCTTCCCCCTTCCTTCTTCATCTTCTTCTTCTTCTTTTTTCCTTTCCTTTTTCCTTCTTCTTTTTTTCTTTTTTCCCTTTTTCTTCTTCTTTTCGAACCTCAGGGCAATACTATTGTTTTTATTTATAAGAGCGAAATGCGTTTCGCCCGGGGGGTTAAGCGCCTGACCCAACCAGGCCCACGCAAACCGAAATTTTGGCGTAGGAAAAATTCTCTTTTTAAAAATTTTCCCCTGGGGATTAAAAAAAAAAAAAAAGGGAGGAAAACTGGACCAAGAAGGCAGAAAATAGAGAAAAAAAGGGGGGGGATAGGAAAAACTAGAAAAGGAACCAGGGAGGAACAAAGAGAGGGATTGAAAAGAGGGAATGTCTAGCACAGAATGTCCAGGGCTTAACATTGGTGTTGACGCCACTTTTCCAGAGTCCTTCAGATGATACTATAAACCGAAGTACTGTGTATGAACGCACGCAGAACATCTTACACACAGGTTAAAACCCCAAAGTCGAAAAATTCCTTCGGGTGAGACTATAAACCGAGGTCCGGTGTGCGAACGCACGCAGAACATCTTGCCCACACGTTCAAACCCTTTCCACTTTTCGGAAGAGTAGGCCATTGTGTGCCGGTGGGAACGGATGACAACATTTATTAAACTGCATACACACGGGGTCTGGATGTAGAAAAAAAAAAGCACAGGAGTGTTTATTCCATTATCCTCGATTAATAAATGAATGAACAAAATAAAATTTTAATAAATAAATAAAACCCCATCCACCTTCAGAAGAAGAGTAGGCCAGCTATGGCCGATGTGATGGATGACACGAACATATCCAGCACGATGTTCCTTGCTACCTGTACGTCCGTGCGCGTGTGCACGCCCGCGTGTGTTCCTTTGAACAAACTGTGTGTTATCGATAATGAAGTCCAGCGCGTGTGCTGTAAATTAAAAGGCGGAAAAATAAACATGGCATTTAAAACAGATTCACACACACAGTAAATATCTGCAACAAAGTTCAGCAAAAGCGGACATTACTGGTTGGTATGAATGCCTACGGAAATTCACGCATTTATACATCTTGTTATATCTCTCACTCATTCAAACACAGACACATAAACACACACACACACACACACACACACAACACCACACACACACACACATACACACGCGCGTATTCACTCAATCACGTACCTCTCTCTCTCTCTCTCTCTCTCTCTCTCTCTCTCTCTCTCTATTCACATGTTCGCGCGCGCGCATGCATGCATACACACACATTATCTATCTATCTATCTATCTATCTATCTATCTATCTATCTATATATATATATATATATATATATATATATAATGTATAATATATATATATATATATATATATATAATGTATGGAATTTATATAGCGCTGAATCTTGCAAAGGAGCAAATCAAAGAATACATACATACAAAAATACATTCATGAAAAACATACTCGCGTGCTCGCGCACTCACACTCACAAACACACACATACACACACACACACACTTGCAGGTACTTTACTCAAGCACGCATATACTCTCTCTCTCTCCTCTCTCCCTCCCTCCTGCCCCTTCTCTCCTCTCTCTCTCTCTCTCTCTCTCTCTCTCTCTCTCTCTCTCTCTCTCTCTCTCTCTCCGTCTCTCTCCAGATAAATAACGTCCAGATAGGAAGAGAAGCGTCAAACAGCATCGGACACATCGTTATTCATTATCCATTAGTTTCCCTGTCCCTGAGCTTTTGCAACAACAAAGTGATGAAGCCACAGACCACACACAGCTTCCAAACTTTCAACAGCCACCCCACCCAACACTGAGACAGGAAGGAAAAACAGGCTACTGCTACGCACCACCTTTTACTTTTTTTTGGGCCACTTTTCCTTCTGTTTTCATGTATTGTTCTTGCATTCATACCGCACGTGCTAAGGCATCCACAGAAAATTGAATTATCCCCCCTTCTTTTTGTGAAAGACTAGCCTCTGAGCCTCTGAATCAAAACTCGTGTGATCTTGCACAAATTTGGTAGGTTTGAATACTTTTTATATAATTATTTTTCATCGAGCACTCTGTACCCCCTCAGTCCTTGGTTCTATGCTAACCACAATAATTCTGCACGTTCGGGGTCAACACACAAGCGGTCTTCATTTGATGATCATTTCCAACTGTCTCTTGGCTACCTGGTATTGTTCTATGTCCTCAACCCCCCCAAAACAAGTACACAGTGCATTTTTTCACACTTTAAAAAAATCTGTGAAAATCAGCAGGAACTTTTTCGGACTAGCACTTTATAGAAGATACTACATGACCCTGAAGATAAAGGTGGAGTGTAGCCGAAGGGAGGCGAGAAGCGAAGTATTTCTTCGTCGAACGCTCAGACAGCAACCAATGTTGTCTGTCATCTGAGCGAAAATACGTTGCGCTGCCGTTAAGCGCCTGACAAGTCAGGCCCAGCACATCCGACTTTGGCAAGGGAGATAATTTTTATCATTTAAGACTTTCTGGGGGGAGGGGGGGGGGGGGGGGGGGGGGGGGGGGGAAGGCAGAAGATTAGACCAAGAAGGAAGAAAAACAGTCGAGAAGGTGGTGACAAGAAGATAAAGAACAAGGCAGAAACAATGAGAGGGATAGAAAAGAGGGAATTCATAGCACAGAGTTTCCAGAAGATGGGGGATGCTATTTATACTGACAGCACCACCCCCCCCCCCCCCTCATCCATCCCTTCCCGGATCCCCACGGGGAAGAAGCGAAGTATTACAGGAAAAGAAAAGATCACAGACAATTATTGCCAGTGTCAGGATAATTATGCAAATCTAGAATGTAAGGAAGGTGTGGAGGGGAGGGGTGGGAGAGATGGGGAACGGGGGAGAGATGGGGAAGGGTGCAAAGAGGGACGGAGAGGGGACAAGGAGCAGGAGGAAGAGGAGGAGAAGGAGCGGGGAGGAGAGGAGAGAGAGGGGGGAGGGAGAGAAAGAGAGAGAGAGAGAGAGAGAGAGAGAGAGAGAGAGAGTTCTACATTATTGCTTTCTTGGGGGCCTTCAATGATTGTTTCCTTGTTTCTAAAGGTTAGACCGCGTTTCGTGTTCTTTGTTCGTTACGTTACGTAACACCCAACATGTGTAACACTTTCATGGACTTCTAATGGGGTTTTGAAACAAACTTTGCTTGGCCTTGCCTTGCTAATATTTTATTTATATATATATATATATATATATATATATATATATATATATATTAGATTATTTTCCTTGCACTAAAGTGTACGTCAGTTGAGCGCATGCAATTTATGTGTCCACCTGCATTATATATCATGCACTCGCGTACACATAACTATGGATACGCGACAACACCAAACAACACAGACCACACACACACACACACACACACACACACTCCACACACACACACCACACACCACACACACACCACACACACACACACAACACACACACACCACACGCACGCGCGCGCTCTCTCTCTCTCACTCAGAATTCTCTTAAGAATTCTCTTAGTTTTCCATAGTTGTGCAATATAACAAACAAAAAATAAATCTTCTTCTTCTTCTTCTTCTTCGTCGTCGTCGTCGAACGCTCGCTCAGACAGCAACTATTATTGTCTGTTAATATGAGCAAAAAATGCGTCACGCTGCCGTAATGCGCCTGACAAAGCAGGCCCAGCGCACCAACAGACAGAAAGACAAACAAATCCTTCACATAAACAAACAAACAACAAAAATCACAACCTCCTACACCCCCCCCCCCTACCGCTCCCCCCCCCCCCCACCTTCCAGGCCATTATCGTGGGGTGGGGGTGGGCAAGAGGAGGAGGGAAGGTGATGGGGGAGGGAGGGGGGGGAGGAAGCTAGGAGGGAAGAGGGGATCTTTATTTTTTAAAGGGTTAATACTTTTAAAAAAGTAAGATATTCATGAGAGGAGAGAGAGAGAAAGGGGAGTTAAAGGAGAGAAGAAAGAAAGACAGACGAGAGAGAGAGAGAGAGGAGAGAGGAGAGAGAGAGAGACAGAGAGAGAGAGAGAAGAGAGGAGAGAGAGAGAGTAGAGAGAGAGAAGAGAGAGAGAGAGAAGAGAAGGGGAGAGAATGAGAGAGAGAGAGAGGATTGAGATGAGAGTACAGAGACAGATCAGAGAATGCTAAGAACGCAAGAAGAGAGAGAGAGAGAAGAGAGAGAGAGAGAGAGAGAGAGAGAGAGAGAGAGACAGACAGACAGACAGACAGAGACAGAGGACAGAGAGAGACAGAGAGACAGACAGACAGACAGACAGAACAGACAGAGCTAGAGCAGAGGAAGACATAGACAGAAAATCCCGACCTCCCCCCCCCCCCCCCCCCCGCCCCTAACCCCCCCCCCCCCCCCCCCCCCCCCCCCCCCCCCCCCCCCACCCCCGCCTTTCCAGGCCATTATCTCCCAGTTAACAAAAAAACACAGCTACGCGCCGCCGGTTGACCCCGCGGGTCAAGTTCCGCTTCACCACCGCATCAGAAGCAGCAGC
>CM054143.1:15846545-15849045 GCA_028751875.1 Rapana venosa | reverse complement strand
ATAATTGTGTGTGTGTGTGTGTGTGTGTGTGTGTGTGTGTGTGTGTGTGTGTGTGTGTGTGTGTGTGTGTGTGTGGGTGTGTGGGTGCGTGGGTGTGTGAAATAAGTCTGTGTTCTAGTCAACTGTCTTAAAACATTGAATTCATATATTGGTGTATGGTGTGCGTGGGCGTGTTCGCACACACACGTACGTGCGTGTGTACGTGCTGCGTATATGCGTGCGTAAAAATAAGTTTTTATGTCTTCTAGTCAATGGGTTTAAAATTGTGTTCACAATTGATGTTTGTGCGCATGCGCGCGTGTGTGTGGTGTGTGTGTGTGTGTGTGTGTGTGTGTGTCGTGACATTTTATTTGAAAACCAATATGAAATATAGCTTTTGTGTCTTTGATATATTTGATGTGTATCAATCTGCCTGTCAGTATTGTAATTGCCCTTCATGGGATGATTAAAGTGTTTTTGACTTTGACTTTGACTGACTTTGACTACATACATATATACATACATTACATACATACATACATACATACATACATACATACATACATACTACATACATACATACATGAGAGAGAGAACGATAACACTAACGATAACGACAATTTACAAAATGACGCACATATAATAAATAATAATGCTACTCGAACACGCAAATATGTTTTATGCAACTAACTACAATACAATACGTACACACAAAGTTACACTGTTTTCTTCTCCGTTTGAAATACTTTATATATATATATATATATATATATATATATATATATATATATATATATATATATATATATATATATATATATAAAATAAATAAAGATTTTTCATGACATTTGGAAGACAGGAGCAAAATCATTCTAAAGGGAGCTGGTTTGCGATGATATTTGTCAGGAATATGTTTTCTTCTTAAATCATCTACTACTGGGCAAGAAAAATGAGATAGATAGATAGACAGACAGACAGACAGACAGACCGACCGAGAGATAACGATAACAAAATATTATTTTCAGAGGGTGATAGAATAAGTACAAGACCTTTTTCTTTACATCCAGCCCTCGGAGAGAGAGGAGAGAGAGAGAGAGAGAGAGAGAGAGAGAGAGAGAGAGAGAGAGAGAGAGAGAGAGAGAGAGAGAGAGAGGAGAGAGAGAGAGAGAGAGAGAGACACAGGGAGAGAGAGAACTAGAGAGAGACAGACAGACAGACACAGACAGACAGACAAACAGAAACAGAGATAGCGAGAAAGAGAGTATATTACGTTAGGTTTGTATCCAATAAGGTTATAGAATTGAATCAACTCAAACGCAAACGAGACAGACAAGCAGCCACGGTAAAAAAACCCCACACAACCCCACAGAAAAAAGAACTGAAGACTTATTACTAGGGGAACCAGAACTAATAATTGAGGAGAGATGATGGCATTTTCATGACAGTGGTTCCAAGAAAGGTCGTCTCAAAATGTCAGAGCCAACTAGTCCTGTAAACGAACTGTAATGCCACGGTTCAGAATACTTAGCACTTTGGTGACCAAGCTCACTTACTGTCCTATTATACTTCATGGCTAAAATATTAGTACGGGTAAGTAAAGATAAGGACCTATAGTGTGTGTGTGTGGGGGGGGGGGGGGGGGCGGAGGTTGTGTTGTGTTGTGGTGTGTGTGTGTGTGTGTGAGTGCGCTGTGTTGTGTTGTGGTGTGGTGTGGTGTGGTGTAGTGTGATGTGATGTGATGTGATGTGGTGTGGTGTGTGCGTGCGTGCGGGGTGTTGTGTGGTGTGTGTGTGTGTGTGTGTGTGTGTGTGTGTGTGTGTGTGTGGAGAGAGAGAGAGAGAGAGAGAGAGAGAGAGAGAGAGAGAGAGAGGAGAGAGAGAGAGGAGAGAGAGAGAGAGAGAGAGAGAGAGAGAGAGAGAGAGTGAGTGAATGAGAGCGTGTTGTGTTGTGTGGTGTGGTGTGAGTGTGCGTGTGTGTGTCTATGTGTAAGTGTGTGTGTGTATGTGTGTGTAAGTGTGTGTGTGTTTCTGTGTGTAACTATATGTGTGTGGGTGCATGAGTGCATATGTGCAGGTATGTGCTTTAACATCCATGCACTCGTACCCACACGAGTGTGTGCGTGTGTGCGTGCACATGTGTGTTTGTGCGTGCATATGTGTGTTTGTGTGTGCGCATGCGTGTGTGTGCATGCAGGCATAATGTGTGTGAACATAATGAGACAGTACTAAAATAAAACCCACAGACCTATACACATCATTAAGTGCGGATAAAATATTCCTTATATATCCCATAGTGAGCAATTCTCTGAAATCTCCTCATACTCATTTCTCTCCACGCGTATCGTGTGACATCTGCCTTAGCGACTTTCGTTTTGGCTATTGACCTTTTCGTGCATGCTCAGCGTCTAGTGCAATCGTGGACGGTAGCCAAAAGCAATACACACGCTGCCTTTTTTCTTCCCCCCCACTTTCCTCCCTGGACCCTCCCTCCCCCCTCCCCCACCATTATCCTTTCATCGACT
>CM054143.1:15826545-15841545 GCA_028751875.1 Rapana venosa | reverse complement strand
CTTCGGCCATGGGCCACAATACAAACAACAAAAATAAAGAGGGTGGGTGGTAGGGTGGGGGTGACACTCATATCATAGAAACTGTTAACGTGTACAGATACAAACAGTTGTGTACAACAAAGAGAGAGAGAGGAGAGAGAGAGAGAGAGAGAGAGAGAGAGAGAGAGAGAGAGAGAGAGAGAGAGAGAGAGAGAGAGAGAGAGAGAGAGAAAGAGGAGAGAGAGAGAGAGAGAGAGAGAGAGAGAGAGAGAGAGAGAGAGAGAGAGAGATGGGCATGCGCCCACGCCCACGCGCACGTATGTGTGTGTATGTGTGCGCGTGTGTGTGTGTGTGTGTGTACACAATCATACTGTTGAGGGATAGCTGAAGAAACAGCACAGCCGCCAAGGATAGAAGCCTAACACGAAGAGTGACAGCGAGCCAGTTTGGATACATAATACTTGCTATCATAGTGAACGATATTAGCCTGGGAAACAACGAATCTATGCTCCCTGGCATTTATGGTAAACATTAAAGTTATGCACAACTCCTGGAAATGGGCACTTTAGACACTTTCGGTTTGATGTAGACAAGTCTTGATAAATGCAAGGATATTAAGCACAACCTCCCCTTCTCCCCTCCCCCCACTAATTCCCCTAGCTACCCCTCCTCCCCACCCCTCCCTTACCTATCCACCTCCATCCTCCCCTTGCCTATCCTCTTACCTACCCTCCTTCCCTTTACCTATACCCTCAACCTTCCTCCCAAGCTACCCCTACCACCCCTCCCTCCCCTACCACCCTTCCCTCCCCTACTACCCCTCCCTTACCTATCCCCCTAACCTCTCTCCCCCAGCTACCCCTGCCCTGCCCCCTACCCCCACCTATCCCCAGAAGGAAGGCGGCAGGATGGTTAAGACGTTTGCTTGCCAACAAGTTAACTGTGAGGTCCTGGGTTCGATTCCCAGCCTCACCCTTTCTTCCCAGTTTGATCAAAAAATCGAACTGAATGTCAAAGTCTTTCAGACGAGACTATAAACCGAGGCCCCGTGTTCGAACGCATGCAGAACATCTTGCACGCACGTTAAATCCTGTTCCGCTTTTCGGAAGAGTAGGCCATTGTGTGCCAGTGGAAACAGATGACAAAATTTACAAAACCTTATACACACACACGGGGACTGGATGTAAACAAGCACATGAGTGCTTATTCCATTATCCTTGATAAGTGGAGGGAGGGGTAGCTGGGGGGATGAGGGAGAGGTAACTGGGGAGGGAGGGGGATAGGTAAGAGAGGGACTAAGGGAGGGAGGGGAATTATAATTGCCAATTTCCAGGTGTCTTACATAACTTGAGTGTTTACCACAAATCCCAGGGGCAGAGATTCATTTTCCCCCCACGCTAATAATATTATCGTTCACTATGGTAGTAAGGATATGTATACATGCAAACTGGCTTTTCCTGTCACTCTTCATGTCAGAGTTTAAACCTTGGCGGCTGTGCTTAAAGGATTGGGGAGGGGAGCAGGGAAGGAGAAGGAATCTTTGGGAAAACTCTGGGGGAACATCTGATAGGGCAGGGCTGTTGTGGAGTTGTGTGAACCAGTGGGCAGGGGAGGGGGGAGGGTGGGGGTGTAGGTTTGAGGCTTAAGTGCAGGTTGATGAAATGGCAAATCCTGTGTGTGGGGGGGGGATGGGGGGGGGGGGGGGGGGGAGGGGAATCTGGAAGAAAAAGGAAACACAAGGCACAATCGTATTGCTTGTGGCTAAGAACAGCAATCGTTGTAGAAGCCGAGTGTGTGACAACGTCAACCAAAACAAAAAAAGATGGTCGTTAAAGCTGTTGTTACAGTATGTTTGCAGAAGGTCAGAGTTTGAGGGTAAGCCAGACAATCACATCCTTGGTGTAGAATTGAAACAACACTGTAAAGTTTTTAAAGACTTGTCTCGCTTTTTAAGTATTCTTTTTGAAGTTGAAGACTGTGAAGGAAAGGATGTTTGTTTTATTTATGAGTTACTTATAGAAGACTCGTTTAAATTTTAGAATTGTAAGTGTAATGAAATATTGCACATGACATTCCGTAAGTTAATAAGATACAAGTTTCTGTTAGGTTCAAGATTTCTAAGGGATTACTTAAGCCTCTTGAAAATTCTAGTCCTTTGGACTCTTCGAGAACACGTGTCATCTGTCTCTAATCTTGCTGTTTATAGCCCCCACCAACCACAAAGGCGACAGCGGGGCCATCTATCTTCTAGTGCTATACAAAAATGTTTTGTGCAGGTTTGAATTATGTTTGATAGTGCATGTAAAGTCTAGTGTGAATTAATGTCAGGAAACATAACTTTTGTAGTCAGTAGAATATAGAGGGTGGAGAGTTAAGCAACATACACATAGATAGATAGGTTAGTTTTTGGGGGGATTACAATGGAAGTAGGTTAAGATATCTGGGGGAGGGAGGGGATTATACATAAGGGGAGGGGGGAGGATGAATGGATTTTAATGGTATATTAGGAGGGGACGAGATAGCTCAGTGGTCAGAGCACTCTCTTTCCCCAGCTAAGGTTAAGCAACATCAAGCGTGATTACCACTTGGATAGGTGACCGTTAGTGCGCCTTGGCTTCAGCACAGTCCCCCAGTTCACCCAGCTGTAAATGGGTACCTGCCTCTTTAGGGTCAAGGAAGGTAAAGCAGCGGGGGAGAAGAGATGGGCGCCGCCCTCAATATGCTGGCCCTTTGAGAAGTTGAGGTCTCTGATGCCTCACTCCTCTACAACCTTATAGGTTATGGGATACCTTTACCTTTTAGTAGGAGAGGGGCATGAGTGAGGGTTAAGAGATAGTGGAGGTGGGGGGTATGGAGAAGGACGGAGAAGTTAGTAGGAGGGTAGAGAGAATGGGAGTGGGATATAATGGAATGTTTCTTTAGTGATCGACTATGACTCTCTGACTAGGAGGCTTGACTCGCACAGTCCTTATGTGCTGCAGCCCTGGGGGCTGGTTGGCCTTTGGAGAACATCTCCAACGCTGACTGTCCTTATGCCCACATGGCCGAGAGAGTGGGGATGTACTGTGGGCAAGGCATCTCCACTATAATCAAATTTCTGCCCAGTTTCCAAAACAGCAGCTGCCTCCTCCGCTGTTTTGGAGGTCATCGTCGGACACGACGGACAAACATACAATGGGACATAAGTGCTGATGGACCAATACAGCACGGGAGACAAGTAAGGTGTGCGCCACACATCTTCCATTACCCCTAAAACTCTCTCTCTCTCTGTCTCTCTTTGACATACACTGTGTAACAACAGCTTTAAAAAAATGCCCCCCCCCCCCCCCCCCCCCCCCCCCCCCCCCCCCCCCCCCCTCCGTAACGTTTTGCACACGCACAGCTTCCAGAGCAATTGCGGATCTTAGCTTACAGCAATACGACTCTTGCCTTGTTTCTCCTTTTTTTCTTCAAGCTCCTACCCCCTAGGCTGTGCCGTTTCATCGACCTTCACTTAAGCCTAAACCCCACCCCTCCTCCTCCTCCTCCTTCTCCTCCCCCCTCCCCACCGATTCACGCAACACCACAGCAGCCCTGCCCTATCTGATTTTCTTAAGAGGTTTCCCAAAGATCCCCTCCTCCTCCTCCTCCCTGATCTTCCTCCCTCTCCCCCTTCCTTTTCTGCAGTTGTCACTCAGCGGCATGTGCACTGTCAGAGTCTGTGAAAGCAACGTCAGACACTGCAGCAGGTTGTGTCTGGTGACAGGGAGAAGGGATTGTGTATTCTGACCACTCTCCTCACTCCCTTGCCGCTGCCCCTCCTCTTCCCTATCAATCTTTATCTTTCTTCCTTACGATTTTCATCCGTCTTCCCCCATCATATTGCTCTTCGTCCATATGGATAGCTAGCTGGCTAGACAGACAGACAGACAGATAGATAGATAAAGAAATGGATATATAGGTAGACAGACAGACAGATGTTTATTTATTTATTTATTTATTCTTTTATATCGAGGATAATGGAATAAGCTCTCGTGTGCTTCTTTATATCCAGTCCCCGTGTGTATGCGGTTTTGTAAATTTTGTCATCTGTTCCCACCGGCACACAATGGCCTACTCTTTCGAAAAGCGGAACAGGATTTAACGTGTGCACAAGATGTTCTGCGTGCGTGTGGATAGAGATAGATTGATTGATTGATTGATATATAGACAGATAGATAGGTAGATAGATAGACAGACAGAGAGATATATGGACAGAGAGAGAGAGAGAGAGAGAGAGAGAGAGAGAGAGAGAGAGAGAGAGAGAGATGGATGGATAGATAGATAGATAGATAGATAGATAGACAAACGGATAGACAGACAGACAGATAAATAGACAGACAGATAGACAGACATAGGCAGATAGATAGATAAACATACTGAAAACAGACAAGTGAAGAAAGAGTAACTACATATTTTTGCGGTATATAAAAAAGAACAACAAAAACCTAGACAACATAATCACAACCTATCATTAAAGATAATATAGCATTAAGTTTCAGACATACAGTTCTGTCTTGACTGTACGAATTTCACTTTCCTGCATAAGGTAACAGGGCAGTGCAGCCTTTTGCTGCTGGCCTTTTCCCTTGCTGTTATCACTTAACCTTGTATTAAGCGCTTTGGTCTGTTATTTCAAGATATAGCGCTATAAACATTCCATTTATTATTATTGTTGTTATTGTTATTGTTGTTGTTATTATTATTATTATTGCCAACTGCTCTGACCCCTGAAAACCAGGTACCTCCCCTTTATTCTGTTGCTCTTTTTCTTCCTTTTCATCTCCTCTTGTTTGTCTTGCCATTTCTTTCGGCCCTGAAAAACACTGCTGCCTGCCTGTTCAGTCTGTTAGTTGTTCAATCCCTCTCCAGCTCGCGCATGCGCATACGCGCGCGCACACACACACCCAACACACACACACACACACACCCTACACAATACACACACCCACACCCCCTACACACACATACACACACACTCGCACACGCACAACCACACACACACCCTACAACACACACACTCGCACGCACACAAACCACACACACACACAAACCACACACACACACACACACTCCCTACAACACACCCACACACACTCAAGCGCGTTCTCACGTGTACCTTTTCTGTTAGGTGCACCACCCTAACAGCTTTTCCCTTTTTTCCTCTAACATCTTTATTCCTTTCTCTACATTTCCCCCCTCCTCCCCTCCCCTTCCCCTCCTTCTCGTCCAGTTCCCGCTCAGAAGTACTATGTGCACACACACACACACACCCTACAACACACACACACACACACACACACACACACACACACACACACACACACACACACACACACACACACACACTGTGGGTGGTTGGGTGTCAGTGGGACAAGGCAAGGCAAGGCAAGGCAAGGCTGGGAAGCCAGGGGCATGAGAGATGACAGACTGGGGAAAGTGATTCCATAGTCTGCCCTTTCTCCTTTGTGGTGTCCTAAAGTGGTTATCGTCCTAAAGTGGACAAGCTCTACAGAGATAAGAACCTCTCGCTGGATCCAGAAAGTTTCCTGCTGAACGAAACTCTTCTGCTTTTCTTCACCAGGTGGGCTGGCAAAAAAAAACCCAAAAAACCCAGACTGCAAAGCGTAAAACCAAATATTCTAAATTTGGATGAGCTGGGCCTGATTTGTCAGGCGCATAACGGCAGCGCAACGCAATTTTCGAACCAGTGACAGGCAACAGTAGTTGCTGTCTGAGCGTTCGAAGAGGAAGAGGAGGAGGAGGAGGAGGAAGAGGAGGAGGAAGAATTGGACAATTCCTACTGTCTTTGTGAGGCGAGCGGATTAGGCGAAACAACAGATTTTCCCGGGGGAAAAGTTAGGGAGTAATCGTTTTACATTCGCAGTCCTGACTAAGATTTTATTTATGTAATACATTTTTTATTTGCCTTTATTTTGGGTCGCGTTACTATGTGTGTTGATAGAAAACCAAGCGCTAAGCAGTTTAAAAATAGTTTCAAGTTGGTTTTGTTTGTTTGTTGATCGGGCTGGCGCAGGTGAACGTCTTAATCCAGCTAACGACAAGTGATCCGCTTAAGGACATTCACACACATGTCGCTTTTCCTTGCTTGTTCTTTCTTCAGTTCTTCCTTCTATTTCCCTCACCGCTGTCTTTCTCCTAGCCTCCACCAATGGCCAACTAGGCACCTTTTTTCTTCCCCCAACTCTGTCTGCTTTCCCTGCATCTATAGGCTCGCCCAGGCATCTTCATTTCTATCATACTTCTCCCTCCTCTCTCCCTTGTTTTGGAGGACACAAGTCTTTGCCCCCTTTTATTTATATTTGCTTGCTTTATGGGATTGTTGTTGTTGTTGTTTGTTGTTTAAAAAAAAATCAAGATTATTGACTTAAAACAGGAGACAGCAGAAAGTAGTATGCAGTATGAAATATTGCGATCCACCTTCCTTCTTCCATTAACAGCAACAACAACACACTCAGACACACGCGCGCGCGCGCACACACACACACACACACACACACACACACACACACACACACACACACACACACACACACACACACACACCACACACACACACACACACACACGCACGCACGCATGCACGCAGAGACAGAGAGACAGACAGACAGAAAGACAGACAGACAGGCAAACAGACAGACAAGACAGATACAGACAGACAGACAAAGACAAATAAAGAGACAGGGACAGAAAGAACTAAACGTCAGTTGAAAAGAGATTACACCAAGAAAGACCAAATGGATAATAAGAATTGTACTACAATCACCCCCCAAAAACCCCGAACAACAACAACAAAACACCCACCACAACAACAACAAAACACCAACAAAAACAACAAAACAACACAAGAACAACAAAAAACAACAACAACAAACAAACACCATAATATGAACATCAACAGGAAAATAAATATGGCACTCGCGACATGCAACTGTGACCGTTTCTTTTGATGATGACGGAGGAGGAGGAGGAGGAGGAGGAGGAGGAGAAATCCCTTTCATGCATGCTATACTGTCTTGAGACTTGCCTTCTTTTAATGTTGGGTCTTGTTTTGACCCCTCACCTTTCCCATTGTTCCCCCACGAAAGCCACACACCTTTCCCCTTCCCCTGCAATTTTCCTCCCCCTCCCCTCCCCCTTGTTCTTTTTCTTCCATGCCCTGCTCTCTCTCTCTCTCTCTCTCTCTCTCTCTCTCTCTCTCTCTCTCTCTCTCTCTCTCTCTCTTCTCTCTCTCTCCCTCCCGCTTCCCCCACCTTTCCTTACTATTTTCCTACCCTTCTCATCTCTCGTGTTTTCCTTGCCATTCTTCGGGCCCAGCAAAAACACTGCCTACTCATTTATTCTGTTAGCCCTTCTGTTTCATCCTCATCACTCCCCAAATTCTGTTTTTCCAGCTCTCTCTCTCTCTCTCTCTCTCTCTCTCTCTCTCTCTCTCTCTCTCTCTCTCTCTTCTCTCTCTCTTTCTCTCTCTCTCTCTCTCGTCTCTCTCTCTGTCTCTGTCTCAGCAGTGTGTGCACCACATGTGTCAGTTGGAAGAAACACTACAGGAAGTCAACAGTCTCAGGCTACACACCATCGTTATTTTATTTATTTATTTTTTTTGGGGGGGGCACTTTTCTTTTCTGTTTTCCTATTATTACTCTTGTATTCATGCCGCACGTACTATGGCATCCACAGAATTTTTTTAAATAATTTCTTTTTTGGTGATTGACTAGCCTCTAACTAAAGACTCGTGGTGTGATTTTTGCTCAAGTTTGATAGGATTCATTGTTTTTGTTTTAATTTTCTGGCAATCACCTGTACTCCCTCAAAACTTATGTGACTTTGCACAAATTTGGCAGGGTTCATTGTTTTTGTTTTTATTTTCCGGCAAATACCTGTACTC
Source organism: Rapana venosa (assembly GCA_028751875.1). Taxonomy (NCBI): domain Eukaryota; kingdom Metazoa; phylum Mollusca; class Gastropoda; order Neogastropoda; family Muricidae; genus Rapana; species Rapana venosa. The sequence goes on along the minus strand of CM054143.1, from coordinate 15,833,642 downwards.
CCTCAAAACTCATGTGATTTGCACATATTTGCCAGGATTCATTGTTTTTGTTTTAATTTTCCGGCAAACACCTGTACTCCCTCATTCCTTTGTCGTCTGCTAGCTTCCTAACCACAATATGTATACGGTGGGTCAACACTGTTGGAAAGCAAGCAATCCTCATTTGGTGATCATTTCCAACTTTGTCGTAACAACCTGGTATTGTTCTATGTCCTCAATCATCATAACAAATTCACAGCGCATTTTCTCATACTTAAAAAACAAATATGAGAATATCAGCAGAATTTTTTATTTTCTTCTGACTAGCACTCTAAAGAAGATACTACATGACCCGGAAGCTAAAGGCGGAGTGTAGCCACATGTGAGGTGACTGACAGGGAAAAGTAGTTCCATATTCTGCACGCTCTCTTCACCTTTACTTCTCCGTCCACCCGCTATCTCTATCTGACTGACTTCTCTCTCTTAAGGCTTTGTGGAGTTACTAGGACTCTGCATTGCAGTTTGGGGTTTTTTTCCAGGCAAAAGTTTCGTGGGTGAGTTTGGACCTGGCAGAGTCCACCCCTCTTCAGGTAGCAGAGTGCGTGCTAGGCATGTATGTGTCCTCCATCCTACTGGCCATAGCTGGCATACTCTTCTATGAAAAGCGGATCGAATTAATATTGTGTGAGAGTAGGCAAAAATGGTCGCATACGCAAAAATATCACAATTGGGGTGAACCCCGGAGCTCTAGCCCAGGAACAAACAAAAACCCCAAAAGAAAAACAACCCAAGAAACAAAACAAAACCAAACCTAACGTGTGAGTAAGCTGTTCTGCGTGCATTTACACAAAGAGCCTTCAGTTCATACTGTCACCCGCAAGATGTTTGTGGGAGTGGATTCAGCGCACAGTGATGTAAACTCCTAGGGTGAAAAACCCCTCTGGCACAAGTTACACTTCAGCAGACTCGTACCAGTGCCTTCAGCGGTTCGTCAAATCACAAGGACAACGCTCTAACCACTAGACTTCCCCACCCACCCCCGCTGTCTATAGGGTTCCATCCCCGCTGTCTATAGGGTTCCATCCCCCGCTGTCTATAGGGTTCCATCCCCGCTGTCTATAGGGTTCCGTCCCCGCTGTCTATAGGGTTCCATCCCTGTTGTCTATAGGGTTCCATCCCCGCTGTCTATAGGGTTCCATCTCCCGCTGTCTATGGCTGTCTATAGGGTTCCATCCCCGCTGTCTATAGGGTTTCATCCCCGCTGTCTATAGAGTTCCATCCCCGCTGTCTATAGGGTTCCATCCCCGCTGTCTATAGGGTTCCATCCCCGCTGTCTATAGGGTTCCAGCCCCGCTGTCTATAGGGTTCCATCCCCGCTGTCTATATGGTTCCATCTCCCGCTGTCTATGGCTGTCTATAGGGTTCCATCCCCGCTGTCTATAGGGTTTCATCCCCGCTGTCTATAGGGTTCCATCTCCCGCTGTCTATGGCTGTCTATAGGTTTCAATCCCCGCTGTCTATAGGGTTCCATCCCCGCTGTCTATAGGGTTCCATCCCCCGCTGTCTATGGTTGTCTATAGGTTTCAATCCCCGCTGTCTATAGGGTTCCATCCCCGCTGTCTATAGGGTTCCATCCCCGCTGTCTATAGAGTTCCATCCCCGCTGTCTACAGGGTTCCACCCCCCCACCCCCCACCCCCTGTCTATAGGGTTCCACCCCCACTGTCAATAGGGTTCCATCCCCGCTTTCTATAGGGTTCCACCCCCGCTGCCTATAGGGTTCCACCCCAGCTGTCTATAGGGTTCCTACCCAGCTGTCTATAGGGTTCCATCCCCGCTTTCTATAGGGTTCCACCCCCGCTGCCTATAGGGTTCCACCCCAGCTGTCTATAGGGTTCCTACCCAGCTGTCTATAGGGTTCCTACCCAGCTGTCTATAGGGTTCCAGCCCAGCTGTCTATAGGGTTCCACCACCGCTGTCGATAGGGTTCCACCACCGCTGTCTATAGGGTTCCACCCCCGCTGTCTATAGGGTTCCATCCCCGCTGTCTGTAGGGTTCCATCCCCGCTGTGTGTAGGGTTCCATCACCGCTGTCTACAGGGTTCCATCCCCGCTGTCTATAGGGTTCCATCCCCGCTGTCTATAGGGTTCCAACCCCGCTGTCTATAGGGTTCCAGCCCCGCTGTCTATAGGGTCCCATCCCCGCTGTCTATAGGGTTCCAACCCCGCTGTCTATAGAGTTCCACTCCTGCTGTTTATAGAGTTCCAGCCATTTCTTCAGATAGTTCATGTCCGTCTCAGTCCTGTACGTTTGTTCTAGCCAAAGTTCTGCCCTCGGTCAACTATTTTGTTTAGCATAATAATTAACCTTGTGCTGTTCTGTATTGGGGGACGGGATAGCCTAGTGGTTAGAACATTGCGCTCGCAATCTGACGACCCGGGTTCGATTCCCGTTCAAGGGGATATTTTCCCATGGAGTTAACATCAGTGCAGACTCCACTATCCCCACAAATCCTTCGGATGAGACTATAAACCGAGGCCCCGTGTGCAAACGCACGCAGAACATCTTGCGCACACTTTAAATCCTGTTCCGCTTTTCGTAAGAGTAGGCCATTGTGTGCCAGTGGGAACAGATGACAAAATTGACAAAACCGCATACACACGGGGACTGGATGTAAAAACAAGCACACAAGTGCTTATTTCATTATCCTCGATTAAAAGAATTTTTAAGAATTGTATTGAATTGTACTTACACTTTTGTATTGCATTGTACTCAACAGATTTGTCCCTGGCAAAATTCTGTTTTTAAAAAAGCCCACTCTGATAGGGAAACAAATACACATGCGGATGGAAAAAGAAAACAAAATAAGGGGTGGCGCTGCTCTTGTGGCCACGCGTTCTCCCCGAGGAGAGCATCCCGAATTTCACGCAGAGAGCTCTGCTGTGACTAAAACTGGTATACAAATACAAATCTCCACTGGCTGCCTGTGGCACAGAGAGTAAATGATAAGATCAGTACCCTCTGTTACAAATGTCTCCACAAAACTGCACCCTCCTACCTCTGTGAATGTCTTAACCTGTACACTCCTTCAAGTTCCCTCCGCTCTGCTGCAGATACCTTGTGCCTACGAATACCTAGATTCAACCAATCCACCGTTGGCCGCCGCTTTTTCTCTATTTCGGGTCCATCGACCTGGAATGAGCTCCCTCTCTCTCTTCGCCAGAAACCTAGTTATGATACTTTTAAATCCAGCCTCAAGACATAATTTATTTCAAACCTAAGATTTCACCCCCTCCTGTTTCATATCAGAACTATCCCACCTTCACTAACCCATGTCCTATCACCCTGCTAAAGTATACGACCTGTATGAGTGTGTGTGTGTGTGTGTGTGTGTGTGTGTGTGTGTGTTGTGTGTGTGTGTGTGTGTGTGTGTGTTCTTTTGAAAAAACAAACATTTGACTATTGAAATTTTATTTCATAGATTTTGTCTGCAGGCACCATGTTTGTAATATCTGCTTGTTTAAACTATTGATTATTTATCATTGTTTGTATGACTGTGTAAGATTAGGTTGAATGCATGCGCTTTGGTATGTCTTTGCAAGATAAAGCGCTATATAACTTCCATTTATTATTCTTATTATTATTATGAATGTTGGTTGCTCTGTCTGGGTAGCTAGATGGCAACGCTGTGGTATGGCACCATTCATGCTTTTTCCCTTTGCTGTCACCCTTTCTCCTGTGAGCTTGTATGTTTGTTTAACCTATCAGACCGCCTTTTCTTCTGCAGGAGCTTGCTGTTACAGGCACCTACCTCATTACCGTGGGTCGTTTTACACGCGCTAAAAAGCATGCTGCTATCAAGACACCGATATATACCCCCTTTCACCCTCACCTATCCCACAGTCTAGTCGACCGTTGGGACACCACTGAAGATTCTGAAACCAGCTTCCTCGCGGTTCTCATTTTTCCATAGTATGTCGTTCCAGGTACCGGTATGGATTTTGCAGTGGTTATCATAGTGGGGACGGGATAGCTCAGTGGTCGGAGCACTCGCTTTCCCCCAGCCAAGTTAAGCAGCGTCGAGCGTGGTTACCACTTGGATGGGTGACCGTTTGCGCGCCTTTTCTTCAGTACAGTTCCCCCAGCTGTAAATGGGTACCTGCCCTCTTTAGGGTCAGGGAAGGTAAAGCAGCGAGGGAGAGGAGATGGGCGCCGCCCTCAATATGCTGGCCCTAGAGAAGTGAGGTCTCTGATGCCTCGCTCCCCTACGACCTTATAGGTTATGGGACTCCTTTACCTTTACCTTTATCACCCTTAAAGGGTTATCTTGGGCAGTGTCGCATGGCGGAGCCCATCCTTCTCCATGCCAGACCAAAGCCGATGTCCTCCTTCTAAATGGTTCGCCTTGGTCTCCAACGCCTAGCTGTTGATATATATATATATATATATATATATATATATATATATATATATATATATATATATATGGATCGGTGGTCTAGAGGTAACGCGCCTGCCTAGAAAGCGAAAAGTCAAGGGTCGGAGGTGTGCGGTGGTTCGAATCCCGTTTGGACCCGAAACTTTTCCCCCATCCATTATATCATGAAAGGAGGCACCGTGGTCGAGTAGTTTAGGCGGTCAACTCGTGATCCAGAGGTCGCGGGTTCAATCCCCGCTCGGCTCGGTGTTGTGTCCTTGGGAAAGACACTTTACTCCTATTTTCCTCACTCCACCCAGGTGTACAAGTGGGTACCAGCTCTGCTGGGGAAGTATCTGGCGACAGACTAGCGTCCTGTCACAGGGGTGGTGAAAAACCATCAGTTCGCTTAACGCTACAGAAACCGGGATAAGCTCCGGCTCTATGGGCCTTCTGGCTCGAAAGAACATACTACTATTAGATCATGAGTGGTGGTCTGGGCGCTAGTCTTTCGGATGAGACGATAAACAGAGGTCCCGTGCGATACACATAATTATTTAGCGCACGTAAAAGAACCCACGGCAACAAGAGAGTTGTCCCTGGCAAAATTCTGTAGAAAAAAGCCACTCTGACAGGGGAACAAATACGGCTGCAGACAGGAAAAAGAAAAAAAAAAGGGTGGCGCTGCTCTTGTGGCGACGCGCTCTCCTCGGGGAGAGGAGAGCACCCCGAATTTCACGCAGAGAACTATGCCGTGACTTAAAGTGGTATAAATAAATAAATATCATCATCATCATCATCATCCTTCGGATGAGACTATAAACCGAGGCCCCGTGTGCGAACGCATGCAGAACATCTTGCGCACACGTTAAATCCTGTTCCGCTTTTCGAAAGAGTAGGCCACTGTGTGGCGGTGGGAACAGATGACAAAATTTACAATACCGCATACACACGGGGACTGGATGTAAAAAAAAAGCAAATGAGTGCTTACTCCATTATACTCGATAAAAAAGAAAAAAAAATGTCATCTCATCTGAGCGCTTTGATTTGTTGCTTTATAAGATTCAGCGCTATATAAATTCCATACATACACATAATTCGTGCCAGAAACAACACCATCATTGGCACATGGAATGTACGGACACTAAGAGCTGCAGGCAAAGTGGAAGAACTGACACATGAGATGTCCAGATATCAATGGCACATCCTTGGGCTCTGCGAAGTAAGGTGGAAAATCATGGGAGAAACAACGACCCAGGAAGACCACAAATTATACTACAGTGGAAAACAGGATAAACATGAACACGGCGTGGGGTTTCTCGTTCACAAAGACACCGTGAACACCGTCATGAGCTGTCAGCCTGTGTCCAGCAGACTTATTACCATCCGCCTGAGAGCAACCCCCTTTAACATAACTGTAGTACAGGCATACGCCCCTACATCAGACTGCACAGATGAAGCCATAGAAGAATTTTATGACCAGTACAAGAGATTCTGAATCAAACTCCCAAGAAAGACATCCTCGTTGTGCAAGGTGACTGGAACGCCAAGGTAGGAGAAGATGCATGGAAAGATTGGGAGGGCGTTTGTGGGCCACATTGTAATAACCAATCAAATGAAAGAGGCTTGAGACTCCTGGAGTTTGCCAGTAACAACCACCTCCAGCTAGTGAATACACTTGGCCCACACAAGAAATCCAGAAAATGGACATGGCATAGCCCAAATGGAGAACACCACAACCAAACAGATTACATCATGGTGAAAAGACGGTTTCAGTCTAGCGTTAACATCGCACAGACACGAAGTTTTCCAGGAGCAGACATAGGGAGTGATCATGATCTTGTGATGATGACTTTCCGACTACGTCTAAAGAAAATCCACAAGCGGAACAACATCAGGATCAAATTTGACCTCGAGAAGCTGAAGGACCCAGAGGTATTAGAATTTTTTCAAGCAAGGATAGGTGGAAAGTTTGCAGCACTCACTGTGATAGACTCAGACATAGATACACTGGCGAATAGTTTCAATACAGCAGTGACTGAAACAGCAAGCGAGCTTCTTGGCAAACACCGACCAGTCAAAAAACCATGGGTCACACCTAACATCCTACAACTATGCGACAAGCGTAGAGAGTTGAAGAAAAAGAAAACTGAAACAAAAGAAAGAGCAGAACAATATAGGGCAGTCAACAAAAGAATCAGGAAGTCCATGACGGAGGCAAAAGAGAAATGGATCGGTGAACAGTGCCAAGACATTGAAGAGAACATCAAGAAAAACAATAGCAAGAAAGCATATCAGCTGGTGAAAGACCTGACTAGCACAAAACAGAGAAAAGGTTTAACAATCCAAGACAAAAATGGGAAGTGTCTCACTGACGACCAGGATATTCTGAACAGATGGACAGAATACTGCTCCGACCTGTATAACTATAGAACCGCAGGAGATCCAGAAGTCCTTAATGTACCCGAAAGCAAAGACACAGACAGTCACCCTATCCTCCGAGAAGAAGTGGAAACAGCAGTCAGATCGCTGAAAAAGGGGAAGTCAGCAGGGGCTGACAACATTCCAGCTGAGTTGGTCCAAGCTGGAGGGGAAGCCATTATCAGCGCCCTACTAAGAATCTGCAACAAGATCTGGCAGACAGGAAAATGGCCAACACCATGGACACAGTCACTCATCATCACCCTCCCCAAGAAAGGAA
>CM054143.1:15809045-15814045 GCA_028751875.1 Rapana venosa | reverse complement strand
TATAGTCTTTTACGCTGATTTGTACACATTGTGTCCATGGCGTTCCGATAGAAAAGACTAATGCACGAAAAGGTTTTATTTCTTCATCTCATCTTTGTAGTTACGATCTCCTTGCAGTGCACAAAAGGCAATTTTTTTTCTCAAGAGAGCTTAACAATATCTCACCTTCACGACCAGAGACTGTCATCATAATTCGTGACCAACAAAAATCAGAAAGTTTCTCGAAAATGATACTTTTCTTTGCGACACTCGCATGGTGCGCGCGTGGCGAACACACACAAAATTTACACACACATGGCACACACGCCGAGCTGGTACGTGCACAACATACAACCCAAACACGCACACACACACGACGCGCACAACACTACACACACACACACACACACACACTACACACAACACACACACACACACGACACACCCTACCCAAAATATCTCATATTCCAACCATAACAATTCTCCTCCTGCTTCCCCCTCACCTTCCTCACCGCCAACCCCTTCACACCCCCTCCCCCCGCACAAACCTCCGATCTGACACACACGGCCCTTAAATCTTCTACTTCCTGTGATTGGGTTGGTGAGGGGGGGTGGGTGCCACAGTTTCACTGCAGCAACGACGCGCCACCCCGCCCCCACCCCCCGCCCCCGCCCGTGGCAATGAACAGCGGACGCGTTGGGTGTATACCGCCTCATCCCATGTTTATTTACATTAGTCTGAACACTGTAGTCGCGTATTCCCCTAGGAGGTAGCCTGGGATACAATACAGAGATCGCAAGTTTAAATCAATGATTACGCACGGCAAACGTGCCAAGCAACAGGACCCTCCCCTATACAGTAGTGCCATGACTTGTAGCAATTCCCCCCCCCCCCCACCCCACCTCCTCCCCAAGAGCGGCTACTACTTAAAGCCTGGCCGAGGTTGGAATTTCTCTTAAAATCGATATTTACGAAATGGTGGTGCAAAATTTGAATCCCAGTAGGCCCCCTTTTAAAAGTTGTATGTTTCCACTGCTGTTCCTTCCGTTAAGGAGAGAACCCCTCTTTCTCCCAGTACACGTACACTTGTGCTGCAGTAGTATGCTTTCGAATCAAGTAGTGGGGTGATAGGGAGGGAAGGGACGTGTCTAGTGGAGGCATGTATGGTTACCCTAAATGGGTCCACTTAGATGGGAAAAAGATTCATACCTTTGCTGTTTTGATAGTATAGGGGGATTGTTTTCGAAAAATCCTCTGATTTCTTCCGAATCAACCATGACCAATCCAAGCAACAAGAACTATTGCGTAGGTTAGAGGAGATTGTCATGACAGGACTTGATCTGTCATAACAATCACCGACATGTTGAATAGATCACTCAAACCATAGAAGTAGAGATGTGATGCTATCTTACTCGGTTAAACACATTTGATTTTTCAATCCGTTAGACAAATGACAGTCGTCTGGTTCGATACCTCGTACAGCGTCTGTTGAACTAAATGACGGCGAGGCGAGATTTTTTATTATTTCTCCACCTCAACTTCAAGGCACAGCAACATGCTCAGTTGCGCATTAAAATTCACACCTCGTGCACCACACACACACACACACCACCACAACCACCACACGCTCACACAAACGACACACACACACACACTACACACGACACACACATTTACACACACACACACACACACCCACCACACATCACTAGAGAGAATAAAAGAGAGATAATCAAACATGGTGCCTCGTCTGAAGATTCGAACAGCCCATTATTTCCAAAGAAAGACAAGCCGTTTCTTAGGAAAGGGTTACGAAAACGCGAACATAGTAGTGACGCGAGATACATCGCACTTGTAAGTCGGAAGCGGCCACCCGCGGTGGGCTCAGAACGGTTCCTGACAAGAACCGCAAATCTTACCACTGGTGAGGTGACAACCTCGGAGCTTTAAATCCACAACTCCCCCCCAAAACAAAAACAACAACAACAAAAAAATACAGGCCAAAAAAAAAACCCCACCACACTCAACAACGAACCACAAACAAACGGAAAACGAACCCTCAACCACGACATACCCATTGTCTAGGTACTCCACCACTGTTGACAGAAGCACACTCTCCGCTAAATATCTGGTCAGTAAAATCCTATCCTTTTACTATTCCAGTTTGAACCCGAACTTTAAATCCCCTCCTCCCCCCCGCCCCCCCGTCACAATACCCCAGATCGCAGGGGGGGGGCAAATCCCCTGTCAGAGCTTTGTATACCGACAGCACGTGCATGCACTGCCTGGGAGCAAGGCTGAAGGCAGAGAGAGGTCAAGTAAGGCTGGGTTTGAAAGGGGGAACCAAGGACTTCCTTCCCCTCTACATCCTCCTCAATGAGAGAAGAGGAGAAGAGGGAGAGAGAGGTGGGGGGAGAGAGTGTGGTGTTGTGTGTGAGTGTGTGTGTGGTGTGTGTGAGACAGTGTGTGTGTGTGTGTGTGAGGGGTGTGTGTGTTTGTGTGTTGTCTGGTATTGTGTGTGTGTGGGATTTTTTTTAGTGTGTATGAGTGTGGCTATTTTGTGAGTGCGTGTGTGTGCGGGTTTATTTAATTTTATTTTATTCTTTTATATCGGGAAATGGAATAAGCACTTACGAGTTTTTTTACATCTAGTCCCCCCGTGTGGTATGACGGTTTTTCAAAATTCTGTCATCTGTTACCACCGGCGCACAATATGCCTACTCTACGAAAAGCGGAACATGATTTAAATGTGCGCAAGATGTTCTGAGTGCGTTCGCACACGGAGCCCTCGGTTATAGTCTCTTCCGAAGGACTAATTAGAGAGTGTTGTGTGTGTGTGTGTGTGGTGTGTGTGTGGTGTGTGTGTGTGTTTGGGTGTGTGGGTGTATGTGAGGTGTAATTTGTGTGTGTGTGTGCGCGCGCGCATGTACGTGGCGTGCGTGTTGTGCATATGTACGAGTACATCCACATGGCACACCACGCACCCCAGTTTTAATATACACTCCACATCCCCCCATTTTCTTTTTTTCTCATGTTCAACACTCCCCCATCCCTTCTTCCCCCCACCACAACACACACATCAGCACACACACAGCACACACACACACAAGCACACACACACACACAGCACACACACACAGCACACAGCCACAGCCCACGACAACACACAGCACACACATACACAGCAAGCACACACACACATACACACACACAATACACACACATCACACACTCACATCAAAACACAGCACACACAACACAGCACAGCACACACACACACAGCACACCCATACAGTACAGGCTACAGGCACAACACAACACACACACAGCACACACACACAGCACACACACACACTACACAACACCAGGGTAACAGGACAACACACGCACTGACACCACGCCGGACATACGGGGCACGACGCACCACACACACATAGACACACACAGCACACGACACACACAGCACACGAACTATACACAAGAGCACACACACACAAACAGCCATACACACACACAGAGACACAAAAACCCACCACAGCACACCCACCAGCACACAGAATCACACAGCACAAAATGATCACTGGTGACTAGCTACGCACACACAGCAACTGCACACAGCGACCACACACACGCACACACATTAAAGTGCACAACACACACTCAGCGCGGCACTACATTGACCCCACAGCACACACACTCACAAAACACACAGCAGACACACACACACACACAGCACGGGACACACTCACAGCACACACACACACAGCACGACACACACAGCACACTCACGACGACTAACAAACACCACTCTCACACAGCACACACACACACACACACGTAACACACACACGGAACACACACACGACGAGCACACACATCACACCAACACACAAGCACCAGCAGCCCACACATACACACACAGCACACAACTACACAGCACGAGAAAACGACACACACGGACAGCACACAACACACAACATCACACACACACTACACACGACACAACACTAACAAACACACAGCACACACAGCACACACATACACACAACGCACACAGCACACACACACCGCACACCACACAGAGCACACCCCCCACATACACACACATACACCTACACACACACAGGACACACACAACAGCAACACAGTACACACACACACAGCACACACACACACTACAACACACCCACACAACTACACACACACACACAGCACACCACCACACACAACCACACACACGCACAACACAGCACACTACGCACACCACAGCGCCCAATGCCTCGGCACAAAGCACCCGACTCACAAGCCGCACACACACACACACGCGAGCGAACAGCGCGCTCGAGCACACACAGCTCACACACACAGCGAACACACTACACAACACACACAACAGTGATGTGATGAGCGGGAACACATAACAACACACACACAACGCACACACTCCGAACACCACACCCAGTCTGGGATCTAGAGTGAAATTTTTTCCATCACACGTCGATGTTATTTTCTTGTCTCACATGTGCGTTATATTATTCGCTTGGCGTCTGGGGGGATCGCGAGGCGCATAGGCACCATTCTCAAGAGAGAAATGCTCCTAGCAAGGCGCACAATTATGGAAATGAAAAAAATGAAAAAAAGTAGTGAGACAAGTGGGGGGAGGGGGGTGGCGTGGATGGGAGTGGGGGACAGGTGACAAGAAGGGATCCAGTGGGGAGGAGGGGGGAGGAGGGTACGAGGGGAGGAGACAGTATGGACTCGTGGTAGAGCAGTTTGCAAACAGTTGCAGGCCAGATACGGAGGAATTGTATTATACATTAATCTTGGTATCGAATATCTTTCATTTGTTGATGATGTTGTTTGGTCACAATCAGTGTGAAAAATTTCCCCCCCGATATAGCTGATTTCCGTCAAGGGACAAGTATGTTGCAAAAAAACCCCAAACAGCAATGCCCATTCCAAAAGAAAAAATAACACAAACAAAAAACTCCAAAGAACAAAAAAAAAAGCCAAACGCCCC
>CM054143.1:15799045-15804045 GCA_028751875.1 Rapana venosa | reverse complement strand
GTCATACCGTTTCTGAAGTGTTGTTCCAGGGTTCTTGGTTTGTAAGGGAATGCAGTTTTCTGACAGAGGTTCTTTCTTTTTCTGTTCTGTCCTATCTGGGGACGGGATAGCTCAGTGGTCGGAGCACTCGCTTTCCCCCAGCCAAGTTAAGCAGCGTCGAGCGTGGTTACCAAGTTGGATGGGTGACCGTTTGCGCGCCTTGGCTTCAGTACAGTTCCCCCAGTTCACCCAGCTGTAAATGGGTACCTGCCCTCTTTAGGGTCAGGGAAGGTAAAGCAGCGAGGGAGAGGAGATGGGCGCCGCCCTCAATATGCTGGCCCTAGAGAAGTGAGGTCTCTGACGCCTCGCTCCCCTACGACCTTATAGGTTATGGGACTCCTTTACCTTACCTGTCTTCTTTCACCCCCGCCCCTCAACACACACACACCCAAGTGGGATTAGATGACAAAATTAACAAAACCGCATGCAAAAAAGCACATGATGTAAAAAAGTACATGAGTACTTATTCCATTATCCTCGATATAAAAGATTCAATGAATAAATATATACATAAACGCACACACACATCTTGCGCACACGTTAAAATCCTGTTCCGCTTTTCGTAAGAGTAGGCCATTGTGTGCCGGTGGGAACAGATGACAAAATTTACAAAACCGCATACACACGGGGACTGGATGTAAAAAAGCACATCAGTGCTTATTCCATTATCTTCGATATAAAAGAATAAAATAAAATAAATAAATAAAACACACGCACGCACGCTCACTAACACACACACACACACCTCATCCAACTCAAGCCGGTTTGGTTCAAGTTGTCTTTATAAAAGAGTTGTCTACCGAGCATCTACCAACTACTAGTACTACGAGAAAACGGATTATGGGAGCAAACTCTTCATTAAATTTTGACATTACGAGTTTAAACCAACAGGGATAAAAGTTTCAACACATTTTTCAATGGTAGTTTTCTGCATGCATCTATTCATTACCAACTCAAATCTTCATGGGGGACGGGATAGCTCAGTGGTCAGAGCGCTCGCTTTCCCCCAGCTGAGATTAAGCAGCATTGAGCGTGGTTACCACTCGGATGGGTGACCGTTTGCGCGCCTTGGCTTCAAGAGTCCCTCAGTTCACCCGGCTGTAAATGGGTACCTGCCCTCTTTAGGGTCAGGGAAAGTAAAGCAGCGAGGGAGAGGAAATGGGCGCCGCCCTCAATATGCTGGCCCTAGAGAAGTGAGGTCTCTGATGCCTCACTCCTCTACGACCACATGTTATGGGACACCTCTTTTTTACCTTCAATCTTCATAGCCAGCTTGATTGAATCATGAAAGGAAAGGAGAGAGAGAGAGAGAGAGAGAGAGAGAGAGAGAGAGAGAGAGAGAGAGAGAGAGAGAGACAGAGACAGAGAGTGCGTGTGCGTGCGTGCGTGCGTGTGTGTGTGTGTGTGAACTTGAACAGTTTCGCGAACTTTTGTTTCATTAACATGTCTTTTTCATTTAAAAAAAAAACCCACCTTCTTGTTCCATAATTACAGAGATTTGTTTCAAATTTTTTTTTTTTCAATTTTGTTTCTTGACAACCGTAAGTGGTTTATACTGACTAACTTTCCTACCCTGAAGCTAGCACTTTTCAAGAGATTTAATTCTTCCTCTTCGCCCCCCCCCCCCCTTCCCCCCCAAACCACTCCTCCCCCCCCCCCCCGCCCCCCCCCCCCCCCCCCCTCACCGTTCCTCGGCTAGAGCTCCGAGGTTCACCAAGGCTGCACACCGGTATTAAAAAAATCACTCTTTTCCTTCTGTTTTTCTATGTAACTCTTATATTCATACCGCACGTACTAAGGCATCCACAGAAATAAAAACCACTTTTTGTGAAAGACTAGCCTCTGACTCAAAACTCATGTGATTTTGAACAAATTTGGTAGGTTTGAATTTTTTTTAAAAATAATTTTTCAGCAAACACTGTACCCCCCTCAGTCCGTTGTCGTCTGCTAGCTTCCTTACCGCAATATGCATGCGCGGGGGTCAACGCTGTAGGAATACAGGCAAACCTCATTTGATGGTTATTTCCAACTTTCCCGTGACTACCTGGTATTGCTCTATGTCCTCAATCCCAAAAACAAGTGCACAGTCCATTTTTTCATGCTTAAAAAAAACTGGGAAAATCTACAACATTTTTTTCCCACTCGCACTCTATAGAAGATACTACATGACCCTCAAATTAATACCGGTGTGTAGCCCAATAGTGAGATTTTTGCATATGTGACTGGGTGGGTTTTTTCTTCTTACCCACCACGAAGGTAGCCGCACTCCGACTTCGAGAATTGTTTAAGTCTTTCCAAAAAAACAGTTACTTAACCCCTCTCATATCTCAAGTAGTTTCTCCTTCAGCAGACTGATCATCTTGCAGTACGTACATATTTTATGTCTTGAGTGAGTGTGTGCCGGAGAAAGATTGAACATAAAGAGGAAAGCAGTAGTTTACTTCGGATTTTCTTAGGTCATTACTACAATCAGTGGGATGTTCATTAGCTCAAATTGCGGCTTGAGAAAGAGGGGGGGAGAGAGGGAGGGAGGGAGGGGGAGGGAGGAGAGGAGAGAGAGAGAGGAGGGAGAGGGGGAGGGAGGGAGAGGAGAGGGGGGAGGGACAGAGAGAGAGGGGGCGAGAGAGAGAGGGAGGGAGGGACAGAGAGAGAGAGAGCGGGGGGGGGGGGGGGGGGGGGGGGGGGGGAGGGAGGGGAGAGGAGGGACACACAGAGAGAGAGGGAAGAAGATATTTGGAATTTTAATTTTATTTTATAATTCTTTTATATCGAGGATAATGGAATAAGCACTTATGCGCTTTTTTACATCCTGTCCACGTGTGTATGCGGTTTTGTAAATCATGTCACCTGTTCCCACCGGCACACAATGACCTACTCTTTCGAAAAAGCGGAACAGGATTTAACGTGCGCGCAAGATGTTCTGCGTGCGTTCGCACACGGGGCCTCGGTTTATATAGTCTCATCCGAAATTTCAAAGTCACTCAGTCAAGAGTGCTAAGTTTAGCATGCACACACTTTCCTTCTACCTAGTCCTAGTGTGGTCAGTTCCTGCTGCTATCATTTATTAGCACCAGCCAGCTCGATCCCAGCTGGGCTGGGATGGGATGGATAGCAGCTGAGAGCAGCTGAAAGTGGGGGGAAACCGACAGCTGTGGCCACCCCTCCATCCTTACCGTGTATCGGTGGTCTAGAGGTAACGCGCCTGCCTAGAAAGCGAAACGTCCGGTGTCGGAAGTGTGTTGCGGTGGTTCGATCCCCGTTTGAGTCCGAAACTTTTCACCCCCATCCATGAGACCATAAGTGGTGGTCTAGGTGCTAGTCTTTCGGATGAGACAATAAACCGGGCTCCCGTGTGTTACATATAATTATTTAGCGCCACGTAAAAGAACCCAACAAGAGAGTTGTCTCTGGGAAAATTCTGTAGTAAAAAAAGTCACTCTGATAGGGAAACAAATACAGTTGCAGACAGGAAAAGATTTTTTTTTTAAAGGGTAGCGCTGCTTTTGTGTCGACGCGTTCTCCCCAGGGAGAGCAGCCCGAATTTCACGCAGAAAAATCTGCCATGACTTACAGTGCTATAGAATAGATACGTGAAACAAATAAATAAATAAATACCCACAGCCACACATACTGTGCCTCCTTCTGTCTCTCTCTCTCTCACACACACAAAACATACATACACACACACTCTCCCCCCCCCCCCCCGCCCTCTCTCTCTCCCTCAGGGCACACAGTATTATTCCCTGCACACATATCTATCTATCTATCTATCTATCTATTATCTATCTATCTATCTATCTATCTATCTATCTATCTATCTATATACTACTACCTATCCATCTATCCATCTATCTATCTATCTATCTATCTAATCTATCTATCCATCTATCTATCCATCTATCTTCATCTACCATCTATCTATGTATCCAATCTATCTAATCCATCTATCCATCTATCCACCTATCTACCCATCTATCTATCTATCTATCTAATCCATCCATCCATCCATCCATCCATCTATCTATCTATCTATCTATCTATCTATCTATCTATCTATCTATCTATCTATCTATCTATCTATCTATCTATCTATCTATCTATCTATCTATCTATCTATCTATCCATCCATCCATCCATCTATCTATCTCATCTATTTATCTATCTATCTGTATCTCCCAGCCCTTCATTCTGTGTCCCATTTTCACGCCTGTCTCACTATCTCGCCTGTTGGTCTGATTTAGACCCCTGCCCCACGCTAGCAGGCAGCTAGCTTATTTATTTTACTGCAGTCTTCTTCTTCTTTTTGTTTATCTCTTGGCTGTCCTACAGCACGCTTCAGTTCGCGGGGATAACATTGTAAGGACAGTTGTTAAGTTAATGCCAGGACAGGAAGGGAAGGGGATGAGGGTAGGTAGGTTTGGAAGATGGGTGGGGGGGAGGGGGAGGGGGAGGGGGTGATGGAGGATGGATAGGCAAAAAAAAAAAAAAGAGCGCATTCAAGCTGTCTTTTTTTTTTTTTTTTGGGGGGGGGGGGGGGGGGAAGGGGGGAGGAGGCTATTTCCTTCGGGTTTTTCATTAAAACTCAACACCTACAGTCATACACTGTTCCTCTTTTCGAAAGAGTAGACCATTGTGTGCCGGTGGGAACAGATCTATAAATTTACAAAATCGCATACACACGGGTGTCTGGATGTAAAAACAACAACAACCCGGCACATGAGTGCTTATTCCATTATCCTGGACATAAAAGAATAAATAAACGATAAAGAAATACACAGCACTTACCATCGCATACCCCAAATAAAAGGCTGTTTTTTGGGGGGGCAAAAGACTAGCTCCTGGCTACTAGTACTACTTATTATTTTAGTCTTATCATTCCGAGTATAATGGCATAAGAACTGATGTCCACTTTTACATCCAGTCCCGTGTGCCTGCAGTTTTGTAAACTTTGTCATCCGTTC
>CM054143.1:15761545-15794045 GCA_028751875.1 Rapana venosa | reverse complement strand
AATGAAAAGAAAACACTGCAAGAAAAACAAAGCAAACGATGCAAATAAATATACATAGACAGAGCGAGAGAGCGGGGGTGAGGAGAGGGGGGGGAGGGAGAAAGAGAGAGGGTGGCAGAGAGAGAGAAGGCGGAAGAAGAGAGAGAGAGCGAGAGGGTGGGAGAAAGAGAGAGAGAGAGAAAGAGAGAGAGAGAGAGAGAGGAGAGAGAGAGAGAGAGAGAGAGAGAGAGAGAGAGAGAGAGAGAGAGAGCGAGCGACTGACAGACCGACAGACAGACAGACAGACACAGACAGATGGGCGGACAAAGACAAAGAGACACAGAGCGAGACATGCCGAGACTGAAAAAGAGAAATATGGAGGAAGTTGGTGCGCGTGTGCGTTGGAGCAAACGAGGAAGTGTCTGTGAATTGGAATGATCTGCGGAATAGACAATTTCACAAACACATAAACACATCAGAACAGAACAAAAAAGGCACTCGCACACAAACAGCACACAAACAGCACACACACAGCACACACACACACACACACACACACACACACACACACACACCACACACACACACACACAGAGGAAAGTGAAGGTACGTTTCAAACTGTTCAGAACTGGCACAAGCACACAAACACCACACACACACACACACACACACACACACACACACACACACACACACACACACACACACACACACACACACACACACACACACACACACAACGTACACATAAAAACAACAAGGAAAGTGAGGGTATGTTTCAAAAGTGTTCATAACTATAGGCTTCCAGATTCCAGAACAGAAAACAGTTTTCTTACCTGAACCATCTCGTTTAACGTTGCCTGCCTGCCTGCCTGCCTGCCTGCCTGCCTGCCTGCCTGCCTGCCTGCCTGCCTGTCTGTCTGCCTGCCTGCCTGTCTGCATGACTTCATACTTGTGTCACAGCGACTGACAAGATGTATCACCTGTAATCATAACATAATTATGACAGAGGACAAATCAATCAAAGTACAAACCTAAATGTAAACATACACACACTCACGCACGCACGCACGCGCGCGCCTGCGCGCACGCACACACACACACACCACACCACACACACGCGCGCGCGCGCGCACACACACACGCACAAACACACATACCCACGTGTGCATACACATACATACACACAGACGAGAGAGCGAGAGAGAGTGAGAGAGAGAGATGATGATGATGATCTTTATTTCCAAAAGTAACATACAAATCTTCACATACATGTCTTTTATTCGGTCCACAGAGAGAGGTTTTATTTTATTTTATTTATTATTTATTTATTTTACTCTTTGATTTCGAGGATAATGGAATAAGCACTCAAGTGCTTTTTTATCCAGTCCCCGTGTGTATGCAGTTTTGTAAATGTCATCCATTCCCACCGGCACACAATGGCCTATTCTTACGAAAAGCGGAACGGGTTTTCACGTGTGCGCAAGATGTTCTGCGTGCGTTGGCACACGGGACCTCGGTTTATAGTCTCATCCGAAAGACTTTTGGGGATAGTGGAGTCTGCACTGATGTTTAATCCAGGGGAAAATATCCCCTTGAATGGGAATCGAACCCGGGTCGTCAGATTGCGAGCGCAATGTTCTAACCACTAGGCTATCTCGTCCCCCCCCCCCCCCCCCCCCCCAAGAGAGAGAGAGACAGACAGACAGACAGACACACAGATAGAGAGACAGGGACATAGAGACAGGGACATAGAGACAGACAGCACAGTGTCATACAGAAAAAGCATGCTTGGTAACCCGTTTAAAGTGAGAGTAAGCAAACACGAGGACCACAGGTGAATTTTGTTTATGCTGTCACAGTCAGACAGCACATACTTATATTATCTCCCTTCCACCATTATACCACACCCCACAGCTGATGCCGCTTCAGAGGGCAGGACTCCACCTGTTTTTTGGCATCATACCTTCCCTGAAGTCGGAATGTGGCTACCTTACTGGTGTGGAAAAAACAGTCGCATACGCAAACATCTCACCGTTCATGGACCTTGGAGTAGTGACACAGGAACACACCCAAAGAGAAGAAAAGAAAACCATGCCTACTGCTTTCTGCTTACACGAGATGGTTTGGTGTCCTATAGCTCAGGACATAAAGGTAAAGGTGTAGTGTGGTCGTAGGGGAGTGAGGCGTCAGAGACCTCAGCTTCTCCAGGGGCCAGCATATTGAGGGCGGCGCCCATCTCCTCTCCCTCGCTGCTGTACCTTCCATGACCCTAAAGATGACAGGTACCCATTTACAGCTGAGCGAACTGGGGAACTGTACTGAAGCCAACGCGCGCAAACGGTCACCCATCCACTTGGTAACCACGCTCGATGCTTCTTAACCTTAGCTGGGGAAAAGTGAGTGCTCTGACCTCTGAGCTATCCCGTCCCCATTCAGGACATAATCAAGATTTTATAGGGGGAAAAAACTAACTGCCTACTGTTCAAATCTTACCCAAACTTGATTTTCTCTTTCATTCCATTTAGCCCCGGGGGACTTTCTGAAACCTGGTTTTTAAATTTTTTTTTTTACCAATGACCAATGAATTTGTCAAGAGTCAAATAACGCGGCTGGCAGGTCTACAGGAACCCCTTCTCGCCACCGTCAAGAAGAAAAAGCTGACATGGTTCGGCCACGTCACCCGCCACAACACTCTGCCAAAAACAGTACTGCAGGGAACACTCGAAGGTGGCAGAAAGAGGGGAAGACAGAACAAGTCATGGATGGACAACATCAGAGAATGGACCAGGATGAATGACTCGGCACTACTGCGCAGAGCCGAGGACCGAGATGGATGGAGGAGGCTTACCACGGCATCGTCTTTCGTGTCTCCTCCACGACCGCCAAGGTCACGGAACTGATGATGATGATGATGATGATGATGATGATTTGGGGGGGGGAGTGGTGGTGGTGGTAAACTAGGATACCATGTCCAACTGGATGGGATGGCTCAGTGGTCAGAGCACTTGCTTTCCCCGAGCTAAGGTTAAGCAGCATTGAGCGTGGTTACTTAGTAGATTGGTGACCTTTTGCGCACCTTGGCTTAAATACAATTCCCCAAGTTCGCCCAGCTGTAGATGGGTACCTGCCCTCTCCAAGGTCAGGGAAGGTAATGCAGCGAGGGAGAGGAGATGGGCGCCGCCCTCAATATGCTGGCCCTTGGAGAAGCTAAGGTCTCTGACACCTCACTCCCCAACGACTGCATAGGCTATGGGAACCCTTTATCTGTTTACCATGTCCAACATGCATTTAAACATATAAGAAAATTGATGGCAAAAATAAATTATGATACTGACAAACTCTTGCAGAGAAACCTACATTAACAGGAAAACAAACATTTATTTATTGATTGATTTATTTATACCACTTTAAGTCACTGCAGATTTCTCTGCATGAAATTCAGGCTGCTCTCCCCAGGGAGAGAGCGTCGCAGCAAGAGCAGTGGCATCCATTTTTTTTTCTTTTCCTGTCTTCAACTGTATTTGTTTCCCTATCAAAGCGGCTTTTTTTCTACATAATTTTGCCAGGGACAACTCTCTTGTTACCGTGGGTTCTTTTACGTGCGCTAAATAATTATGTGTAATACACGGGACCTCGGTTTATCATCTCATCCTAAAGACTAGCACTCAGACCACCACTCATGGTCGAATGGGTGAGGGAAAAGTTTCGGGCCCAAACGGGGATCAAACCACCGCAACACTTCCAGCCCGGAGTTTTCGTTTTCTAAGCAGGTGCGTTACCTCTAGACCACCGATCCACCAAGGAGAAGAGATGATAAAAAAGGATTCATCCAGTGATATGCTCTTGACAAGAAAAAAAGTCGGACTTTTACGGCAGAACATTCTGCTCTGACTAATACTTTCAGCATCATATTCTGGAAATAACCTACCCATCCCATCGCCCCCAGGAGAACTCAAGTCATTGGCGGAAAGAAATGTAGCAAAGGAATTCGGAGTCGTGTGCAGTGACCTAGATCATTAGAATAAGGAAATATGGCGTGGTATCATTGACAATATGAACGGATATATATATAGTATAGGGCTAGTGGCGGAAGGGGAGAGGGGAGAATAAGAAATGAATGATGGTCAATTTGGGAAAAAGGGATTTGAGAAATTGGATGGTACATGGAAAACCTTTTCCACTGTCTTGCGTGGGGGCTGTCTGGCTTCTGAATGTGGTACAGGACAATGTGCACGTCTAATAAATTTACAGAGAGAGAGCAAGAGAGAGAGGGGGAGAGAGAAAGAGAAAGAGAAAGAGAGAGAGGAGAGAGAGAGAGAGAGAGATGAGAGAGAGAGGAGAGAGAGAGAGATCCATTTTGTAGATTCACCATGCATTCTTTGTCCAAGTTTATGAACATTTATTCCTGACACACCTAGTCTAAACTAAGCCATCATTCTTTTGAAATGCATATCTATTTACATATTTAGATAAAGTTTGACGTCATGTGAGCTTAGAGACTGTCTGTCTCTAGATCGAATATGATCGCTCCATCCTTGCCAAAGACCTAATTAAATTTTTTTTTTTTTATAGTCTTTGTCTAAAACAGCTATAAACTGTGTTGGATTCCCAACAACTTGATTTTAACAGGTACACCAACAGCCATAGTTGAATAAGCAAATACATATTTGTAGGGATCAGAGATAGAGATAGAGAGAGATACAGAGACAGAGACAGAGAGACAGACAGAGAGACAGACGGACAGACAGACAGATGGACAGACAAAGAGAGAGAGCAGAGAGAGAGAGAGAGAGAGGAGAGAGAGAGAGAGGAGAGAAGAGAGAGAGAGAGATAGATAGAGAGAGAGAGAAGCAGGCAGACACAGATAGATGGATGGATGGATGGGGATAGACAGATAGACCGATAGATAGATTGATAAGATATATATAGAGAGATAGATAGATAGATAGATAGAAAGATAGATAATAGACAGGCAGACATGCATAGATAGATAGATAGACAGACAGACAGACAGACAGGCAGATAGACAGACAGAATAATATAGACAGACAGACAGACAGATAGATAGATAAATAGATAGATAGATAAGATAAGATAAGACAGACACGCAGACAGATAGCTAGATGGCTAGACAGACAGATAGACAGACAGACAGACAGACAGACAGATAGATAGATAGATAGATGGCTAGACAGACAGATAGACAGACAGACAGACAGATAGATTTTCAAACTCGCTGACAGCCCTTTAATTCTGATCCCCAGACTGATCCTAAGTGAAAAGAAGAAAAAGGAAGATGGTACATCTCGCTGATCTAGATTTTTTTTTAAAGGGGGGAGGAGGAGGGAGGGGGTATTAAGAAGGAAGAATGTGGTGGGCAGTGGAAAAAGACATGAAAGCAGTTGAGGAGGAAAGAGATCGGAAGGAAATTGGGGCAGATAAGCAGATTTGCCAGCTGAAGGGAAAATGCGTGCGTGTGTGTGTGTGTGTGTGTACGTGTGTGTGTGTGTGTGTGTTGCATGTGCGTGCGGGCGTGCGTGTGTATGTGTGTGTGTGTGTGTGTGTGGTGTGCGCGCGTGCGTGGTGTGTGTGTTTGCAGTGTCACTAACAGCAAAGATCAGCCTTAAAGTATGAAAATCGACATGTACAAATCTGACGTCAGTTTAATTTGGAGCTTAAACAAATTTTCCAAGTCAAAAATATATGTATAAACGCAATTTATAATGAAAAAAAAAAGATGTGATTCTGCTTTTCAGATTTCTTTGTCACGTTTATTTCAACATGTTTCTCTATGATGTCGGATTAAGCTCGAACTTAGACCTCTTTTTCCATGTCAGATTTGATATAAACGCAAGCAAAATGCAAAAAGCAAAGAAAATGTCAAAATCTGTTTTGTAGACTGTTTTATATCGCATAATTATTATTTCATACATTATTTTTATACCCGAACCCAGAATGCGGCTACATAAATGGTGGTGGTGGTGGGGGTGGGGGGGGGGGGGGGGCAGGGGGGGGGGGGGGGGAGGCAGGGGGGGCAGGGGGGGGGGGGTGGTCCATTCATTATGCAAAAATCTCACCATTGGTGAACCTCGGAGCTCTAGCCACGGAATGAAAAAAAAAATCTTCACTATCTTGTCTTGGTAGCGTCAATTTCGATTCTAAGAGGACATCCCAACCGTGTCAAAAGTATTTCCTGATTAGTCCAATGTCTGATCTGTGCGATCTAATATTCTGGTGTTAACCGTTAATGACCGCGTTCCCGTTAGCGACACAGGAGGCGTTTCTTGTCTGGCCCTGTTCCGTTAGGAATTCTGGGGTGGGAGAAGGGAGGAGGTACACTGGGATTTAATCTTGGATCTCTCGCTTCTTGGTCAGTGGTGTTACCTCAAGGCCAATTCTCTCTCTCTCTCTCTCTCTCTCTCTCTCTCTCTCTCTCTTGTGCGCAGCCTTGCTTTATATTTGTGTAAAGCCTTTAGAATAAGAGAGATCTTGGTTTCTTAAGTCAAATTTTTGGGAACTGATTTTTTATTGTGGTAGTTGTGGGTATACATTAACGGGTTTTTTGTTTGTTTGTGTGGGTTTTTTGGTGTGTTTTTTTGTGTTACTTATTTTTCTCACTAAAATACTAAGCAGTTTGGCAACCCCCCTTCATGTATGGGCCAATGACCTTTTTGTGAATAAATCTTTCGAGTTTGAGTTCGAGTTCGAGTTCTCTCTCTCTCTCTCTCTCTCTCTCTCTGTCCCTCTCTCTCTCTCTGTCCCTCTCTCTCTCTCTCTCTCTCTCTCTCTCTCTCTCTCCCTCTCTCTCTCTCTCTCTGGGAATTTAGGTTTGGTGTTTCAGATATTGCATGTCAGCGCAACACATACCAGAATAGAACTGAAGATGAACTGAAATGTCGTTTCTGTCATAGCGCAATAGAAGACGAAATTCATTTCTTGTTTTGTTGTCCAGCCTTACATGATGGCCTTAGGATGAAATTCAGTAGACCAACATATAGAATGAGCCTTGTAACTTTAGGGTAAATGTTCTTCTGTCGACCAGACATGAGACGACTTTAACAAATTTTTGCCATGTATGTTTATCATTCATTGAAAAGGGTAAATACTGCATTATCGTAACATTAAAAATACATTCTTATATGTTGCAGCTTTACGTTGAATGTGGACAGCTGGGAAATATATTGTGGTTCTTGTTCATGCTGATGTGTAACCCCCCTTCAGAAAGGGGCTTTGGCCTAAAATCTGAATAAACTCTTCGCATTCACTCTCTCTCTCTCCTCTCTCTCTCTCTCTCTCTCTCTCTCTTCTCTCTCTCTCTCTCTCTCTCTCTCTCTTCTCTCGGAGCTCGGGGTGATCTCCCTTGGATATAGGCAGGGCGAAATTTTGCTGTGTAAATTTTGTGTTTAAATTGCCAAATAAACCAGCACCATGCCAGTTGTCGGGTTACCAACAACGCTGGAAGTGACGCTAGGTGCCCTGCTGCAACAACACTGCATCACCTCATGGAAGGTCTGTGGAGAAGGCGAGCAAACGACTGTTGTGCTTCGACTGAAGGCTGGCTCAAGTGATGGGAACATGGCGGGTCAACAAACACCTGTGTACTTCCGCAGAAAGCCTCCCAGTCAGACCAACAGGGACCGACGAAGGACAGAGGAGAGGAGACAGGCAGAGGAGAGGAGGCGGGCAGAGGAGAGGAGGCGGGCAGAGGAGAGGAGACAGACAGAGGAAAGGCAAGAAGACAAGGCAAGTGCATTGTTCCCATTCGAAACTTCGCCAAGTTTGTTTATGCCAACACCCCCCATCACCCAGTCTGTCTCACACACCAACACCCCAGCCTCTCCAAACCACATGCCTTCGCAATTGCTTCCCACACATGATTATCGCCGTGCGTCAGGTGCTGTCACAGTGTTGGAAGCTGACACAGTGGCTGAACAACAAGGTGGAATTGACCTGGTTGAGGTGCCTGTACCTGACATTACGATGGAGGGGGAGGACTGTGACGAATATCTAGATCAGATTCGGGATGCAGGCTACAGTGGAGATACTATAAAGAACTATGTGGGTGGGGTAGAAAACAGATCCCTGCAGAGAAATCTCAGGGACGTTTCTAGAAACAAGGACTTTCTTAATGTGTATACCTCTGATGAAATACCTGATACTATCATTTGTGAAAGTGAAGATATGATTTTCAGTTTATCTGGACAGATGACACTCACAACCTGCTGATTACTTTTGGTTTGCAAAAAAGAACACCAGGGAACTGACTCAGGAGGAAAAAGACATTTATTCCAAGCTGCAGCTGTGGACACCTGCCGATCGTGACAGAATCAAAGACAGAATTAGTGCTGGACTGGATGTTTACCTGTTATGATGGATGCTATCAGATTTTTTTCTGGGTTAGAAGTGACTGTGGTTGCCTGTAATGTGCGTGTGTGAGTGTGTGTGTGTGTGTGTGCATGGCACCTCTTGTGCGTGCTTGCGCGGTTTGTGTGTTTGTGGGGTTTTTGTGTATGTGGTGCGTGTGTGTGGCGTGCGTGGTTTGGGTGCGTGCGTGTGTGGTGTTCGTGCGTGTGTGTGTTTCGTCGTGTGTGTGTGCGTGTGTGCATGCTATGGTGTGCATATGTGTGTGTGTGTGAGAGAGAGAGAGAGAGAGGGGGAGATGAGAGAGAGAGGGGAGAGAGAGAGGGGGAGAGAGAGAGAAGGGAGATGAGAGAGAGAATGAGAGAGGGGAGGAAAAGGAGAGAGAGAGAGAGAGAGAGAGAGCTTGAGGAGAGGAGAGAGGAGAGAGAAGAGAGAGAAAAAACAGGAGGTTAGGCATATTGTGAGTTAGGTTTTTCACGTGTTGGAAAGAGCATGAGTTACCGGATCAGACGGAATGTAGGGACAGGAAGCCCTGTCACAGACTCGGTGTTTAAATGTTTGTGGTTGATTTTAAACCCTCCCCCTCCCTTTCCCCATTGCAATGGGGCGAAAGTGTTAGGCACCAATTCATCTGAATCGTAATTTTTAAAACCACTTCACCATGTTGTGGAACCATGCCTGTGCCATTTGGCTTTTAGAAATGAAACATTGTATTTCTGAAAATACGTGTTTTGTGCCCAGTCCCCTTCCACTGTCCCTTGTAAATGGGCTTTAACGCTTATACAATAAATTTGTCATTTGTCATTGTCATTGTCTCTCTCTCTCTCTCTCTCCCCTCTCTTCTCTTCTCTCCTCTCTCTCTTCTCTCTCTCTCTCTGGGCTGTCTCTGTGTCTATCTCTGTCGGTCTGTTTATCTGTCTACGTCTGCTTGCCTGCTTGTCTGTCTGTACGCCTCTCTCTTTCACTGTGTCCCCGTTTCTCCACAAAATAAAATCACATACTCCTTTTCTGTTTATTATGTTTCGAATACAAATATGCTACATGTGCAATCTTGCATTTAACATGATTGTTGATATTTTTTGTTTCTTACTGCAAACAAATGTCATTGTATTGTTTTTGCTTATTTTTCTTTGCCCATAGGGCTGAGGTTTTTAAATTATTTTTTTTTATTCTTTTATTTTGAGGATAATGGAATAAGCTTTCATGTACCTTTTTACATCCAGTCCCCGTGTGTATGCAATTTTGCCAGTTTTGTCATCCATTCCCACCGGCACACAATGGCCTAATTTTCCGAAAAATGTTGTGAAAATACATGTGCGCTTCTGCCATTCCATACTTCGTTCCTTTCTTCCTTCTCAGAGTGTGGGTAGAGACATGGCAGGGAGGGACAAACGATGTGGAAACGGACTTTGGCGACAGCCCTTGTTCAGACAGGGCAATCATTTTCTCAGATCACCAGACTGCAGACGGAAGTGCCTCACACACAAAAACTGCCTTGAGATCTTTCAGGATGCAGAAGACAGAGGGAGGGATAAGAGGAAGAAGGGAGGGATAAGAGGAAGAAGGGAGGGATGGAGGGAGGCTAGGGTTAGATTAGGAGCTGTAAGGCATCCAGCAGTGTGTGCCGAATATTGATATTCATTATGTTTCGTTACGTTGTGATTTCTTGCTATGCCCGTATGCATTCGTTTGTGATGCAGATTGCAGATAGCGCCAGACGTATTGTGCAGGATGAAAACACTGAATCGCTGATCGGGGGCAATAGTTATTGTGCACTCCATGAACGGCATGATTATCGTCCACTGCAGGGACTTTTTCCATGATGATGGGAACGTAAGCACTGTCTGGCACAAGAAAAGATGCAACAGCTGTGCAGTCACGCTTGATAGATTATTAACAGTTTACAGAACAGAAGCGATGGACAAGCAGTGACTGGTGCAGCGTAGCGGCCGAGTGGTAAGTAAGGCAATGGAATTGTTTTAAAATTTTAAAAATGCTGAGTATGGGTCGTTGGTTCAAATCACTGTGGATTTGCAGCGTTGCATTCATGCTGGATTTTTACCTTTTAAAATTTTTTTTCTCTCTGTCAACTCTGTGCAGGTCTGTGGTTGACGTGCTCCTCTGCTTGTATACATGCATTTGTATTGTAATGTATTGTATTTATTATATTGTATCGTACTGTATTGTTCACCACTTTAAATCCCGTGTGCGAACGCACGCAGAACATCTCGCCCATCCGTTCAAACCCGTTCCAATTTTTGTAAGAGTAGACCATTGTGTACCAGTGGGAACGGATGACAAAATTAACAAAACTGCATACACACGGGGACTAAATGTAAAAAAAAGCACATGAGTGCTTATTCCATTCTCCTCGAAATAAAAGAATACACTAAAAAAAATAAAAGAATAAAATAACAAACAAAATAAAAATAAAATCACGGCAAAGTTCTCCGCGTGAAAATCGGGCAGCTCTCCCTAAGAAGAAGGTGCCTGGGTTTCTAGCAGATAAATTTTCTGCTGTGACCATGGACACTGTTAAGTATTCTTGAAATATTACATTCGTCATACTGCCCCCTGGAGAATAAAACTCTTGGTGGAGAGAAAAATAACTTAGGTCTATGGGGTGGGGGTGGGGTGGGGTGGGGGGTGGATCAGGGAGGGAATGACGAAAATGATAACGGAACATGTATGAAGTTTTTAACGAAGTTTCTGAGAGATGAACTGGACTTTGTGGGTTGGTAGAAGACTGGGATGGAGGTGGTGGTGGTAGTGATGGTGGTGGTGGAGGGGTTATGTTATGGAATCAATGCAGGATGGTTACTGTCGGGGGAAAATCATTTCAGAAGATTGAAGGGTATGTTGAATCACTTTTCTTTTTTCAGGATTCTGGTTTGACTTTCAGACATGTAGGACACATTTTCTAAATATGTGTGTGTTGTGTGTGTGTGTGTGTGTGTGTGTGTGTGTGTGTGTGTGTGTGTGTGTGTGTGTGGTGTGTGTGTGTGTGTGTGGTGGGGTTATGTTATGGAATCAATGCAGGATGGTTACTGTCGGGGGAAAATCATTTCAGAAGATTGAAGGGTATGTTGAATCACTTTTCTTCTTTTCAGGATTCTGGTTTGACTTTCAGACATGTAGGACACATTTTCTGAATGAGATGTGTTTTGTGTGTGTGTGTGTGTGAGAGAGAGAGAGGAGGGGGGGGGGGAGAGGGAGAGGAGAGAGAGAGAGAGAGAGAGAGAGAGAGAGAGAGAGAGAGAGAGAGTGAGTGAGTGAGAGAGAGTGACAATGGTTTATTGTGGTAAGCTTTCAAGCCCATTCACAAAGGGGCAGTGGGAATAGAACTGGGCACAAACGCATATTTGACCAAGAAGTAAAAACAATACACAACTGCCCAAATAATCATCATGACATGGATACCACATCATGGTTTTAACAGCTGCAACAAATACAAGTACATTGTAAAAACTATGATTACTATAATTTTAGCTCAGCAAAAACAATAAACAAAATTTATTGCGGTCAAAAAGCTTTACCAGCCAGTTAACAAAGGAGAGACAGAGCGAGAGAGAGGGAGAGAGAGACAGAGACAGACAGAGAGAGAGAATGAATGAATGAATGAATGTTTGTTTTCCAAGGGTAACAGAATAAGCATTTGCATATTTCTTTTCATCCCGCCATTGCCCTGGTTGGGGACAATCAACAAAACAAGGGGGGAAAACCAACTACAACAACAACAGCATGACTTAAAGAAAAGAGATAAGTGCCAGAGAGAGAGAGAGAGAGAGAGAGAGAGAGAGAGAGAGAGAGAGAGAGAGAGAGAGAGAGAGAGACAGACAGACAGAGACAGAGAGACAGAGAGAAAGAGGAGAGAGAGAGAGAGAGAGAGAGAGGAGAGAGAGAGAGAGAGAGAGAGACAGACAGAGACAAACAGACAGACAGAGACAAACAGACAGAGAGGCAAAGAGACAAACAGACACAGAAAAGACGAGAAGAAGGAACGAGAGAGAGAGGGGGGGGAGAGAGAGAGAGAGAGAGAGAGAGAGAGAGAGAGAGAGAGAGAGAGAGAGAGAGAGAGAGAGAGAGAAGAGGGAGAGAGAGAGGGAGAGGGGGGGGGGAGGGAGAGGGAGCTAGGTTGTGGAGCACAGTGACCTACAGAGAAGCACTTGTAGTAATGCAGAAAAGCAGTGAGCAAACAGGACCACAGGTGAAGATAGATGGTTTATGTTCTCACTGTCAGACACCACAGCTCTCCACACCCCACCACTGCAGGCCACACTCCACAGCTGACACCGGGAGACGGGACAGACTGGTTGATCAGAACATTTGCACATTGCGCTCGTGATGTTCTGACCAGGGTTCGAAACCCGTTCAAGGGCATATTTTCCCCTGGAGCTAACATCAGTGCCAACTCTACTCCCCCGAAAAGTCTTTTGGATGAGACTATAAACTGAGGTGCCGTGTGCGAACGCACACAGAACATCTTGCGCACATGTTAAAACCTGTTCCGCTTTTTGTATAAGTAGGCTATTTTGTGCCAGTGGGAACTGATGACAAAACTGACAAAAATGCATACACACGGGAACTGGATGTTTAAAAAAGGGCATACGAGTGCTTATTCCATAATCTTCGAAATAAATTAATAAAATGACACTGCCTTGATGCCATGATTCCACCTGGCTTGCTATCATGTCTATATGTTCATGCTCACTTTAAAATCCACACTTTATTGGCCTATAGCTAGATCAAGATATTATTTAGACAAGCATTTCAAAAACTGACCGTCTGTTGTTCAAATCCACTCCAGACATCATTTTCCTTTCTCAATCCACTTTACTCAGGAAAATTTTGACTCCTGGATTATTTTTTCGCTCCTCAGCTAGAGCTCTGAGGTTCACCAATGGTGAGATTTTGTGTGTGTGTGTGTGTGTGTGTGTGTGTGTGTGTGTGTGTGTGTGTGTGTGTGTGTGTGTGTGTGTGTGTGTGTGTGACCATTTTTTGCCCTTGCTCTCACCATGAAGGTAGCCACATTCCGACTTTGGCGATATTTGTTTTTCTTAAGTTGCATCATAAAACCGAGGTACCATTATACAACATGCGATAACATACACAAAAAACCCCAACCTCACAGCAAAGAAATAGCATTAGCAAAACTTCATCAGAAAAAAATCCTACATAAAGAGGCAAACGAATCTCATCCTCATCATTCTGGTGATGTGCTTTTTTTTTTATATGGAGATCAGTAAGAATTTTACGGCGGAACATTCTGCTCTGACTAATACTTTCAGCATCATCATATTCGGGAAATAACCTACCCATCCCATCGCCCCCAGGAGAACTCAAGTCATTGGCGGAAAGAAAATGTAGCAAAGGAATTCGGAGTCGTGTGCAGTGACCTAGATCATTAGAATAAGGAAATATGGCGTGGTATCATTGACAATATGAACGGCTATGTATATATGTATATATAGTATAGTGCTAGTGGCGGAGGGGTCTGGGAAGTGCAAGTAATGTGCGATGGTCAATTTGGGGAAAAGGGATTTGAGAAAATTGGATGGTACATGGAAAACCTTTTCGATCTACTGTCTTGCGTGCGGGCCTGTCTGGCTTCAGAGTTTGGAGCAGGGACACGTGGTGTGTGTGTGTGTGTGTGTGTGTGTGTGTGTGTGTGTGTGTGTGTGTGTGTGTGTGTGTGTGTGTGTGTGTGTGTGTGTGTGAGAGAGAGAGAGAGAGAGAGAGATAGAGAGAGAGACAGAGAGAGACAGAGAGAGACAAAGAGAGAAAGATGCGCATCCACATACACACACACACATACACACACACACACATCTCGCGCACACGCTAAAACCCGTTCCGCTTTTCGGAAGAGTAGGCCATTGTTGCCAGTGGGAACAGATGATAAAATTTACAAAACTACATACACTTGGAGACTGGATGTAAAAAAAAGCACATGAGTGCTTATCCTAAAAAAAAAAATTAATTAAAAATAAATAAAAATCACACACACACACAATTACACACACACACACACACGCGCGCGCGCGCTCACACGCTCACTAACTCACTCACACCCGAGGCACAGCTATTATAAAACACATTTCTACGGACTATAATCAATTTTTTTGCAAAACTCAAACGTAGAAACATGCTGCAGAGGACAAAGCACTAACTCAATTAGTTTCTTTCTTTAAAATATGCAACCAAACATAAAACGAAAGACTATCCGAAGCAAACGACGGATGCTATAGCCGAGTGGTTAAGACCGTTCCACTTCAATCCTGTGGATCTGTGAAGTCATGGGTTCCAACCTTGGTGGCGTCTATGTCGTGATTTTTACAATCTCCAAGGTCAACTTCAAGTGCAGACCTGCCAGTGCCTTAATCCCCTTCCGTGTATATACACACGCAGAAGATCAAACATGCACAGTGCCTCGATAGCGCAGCAGGTAGCGCGTTAGTCTCACAATCACAATCAAACATACACATTTAAAGATCCCGTAATTCGTGTCAGCGTTTGGTGGGGTTACGGAAACACGAATGTACCCAGTATACATCCCTGAAATCAGAATCCGACAACGTTCAAGGTTAGCACCAAAAAAGAAAGAAAAAAGAATAAATTAATGCGAGCTGTGATGGGTGAAGGAGAAACAGAGTGTTACAACTTTTTAAAATCTATTTTTTATATAAAAAAAATTGTGGTCATGTTTTTCATTTTGCTGTAAAGTTACTTGTTCTTGTATTGTATTGATTGTGCTGATGATGTGTTTCGTGAGATGCGTTTGAACGATTGTTTGTGTTGTGGTTTGGCTTTGCTACTCATAACCTTTACTGGTGTGTGCGTGAGTGCGCGCGCATGCGTGCGTGTGTGTATGTGTGCGTGTGACGCAGTGTTATCGGCTTTTAAAAGACTGTGTTATTTCTTAATATGTATTTTTGAATAATGCATGCTACGAGATTGTAATTTTAAAACGCCACTCATCATTTCTCTAGTTGAGACATTCAAGTATTCTTGAGTTTTGAAAAACAACAACAACAAAAAAACCCGGTCACCATACCGAAACTCTGACTATTGGTACACCTAGGAAGAACAAAAAACAACTCCAAACAAAACAAAACAGACAACAAAAAGGTTCTGCCAGGATGCCATCAGTACAGGGTTGAGTTGCATCAGAGCAGTGAAGCAGCCTAGTCAGCTGGTGGTCTTGTTTGTGCGTGTCTGTGTTGTTTTTAGGGAATCTCAGTTGAGTATGAGAATGTTCGCCATTCTGTGTGTGTGTATGTGTGTGTGTGTGTGTGTGTGTGTGTGTGTGTGTGTGTGTGTGTGTGTGTGTGTGTGTGTGGATTGTGTGTGTGCTGTGTGTGTGTGTGGTGTGTGTGTGTGTGTGTGTGGTGTGTTTTCATAAATCATAAATCAAGCGGAAACCCGCACACATCTCCCTACCCTGAAGAAACCCAAAGTACCAAGGAGTAGGCCACTGTGTGCGGGTAGGAACGGGGTTTTTTGTTTGTTGTTTTTCAAGACTCAAGAATACTTTAATGTCTCAACTAGAGTAATTATGAGTTGCTTTTTAAAATTACAATTTTGTGGTGTGTTAGTGTTTGTGTGTGTGGTGTGTGTGTGTGTGTTGTGTGTGTGTTGTTCTTCAATTTAACGTCTATTCACATTAAGTGATATTTGAGACAAAAATTTTTGTTATTTGTTTGTTTGTCTGTTTTGTTTTGTTTTGTTTTGTTGTGTGTGTGTGTTAGTGTGTGTGTGTGTGTGTGTGTGTGTGTGTGTGTGTTTTGTGTGTGTGTGGTGTGTGTGTGTGGTGTGTGGTGTGTGTGTTGTGTGGTGTGTGTGTTGTGTTGTGTGGTGTGTGTGTGTGTGGTGTGTGTTGTGTGTGTGTGTTGTGTTAGTGTGTGTGCTGTGGAATGTGGTGTGTGTGTGTGTTGTGTGTGTGTTGTGTGTGAGTGTGTACCTGTGTGTGTCTGAGTGTCTGGGTGTGTTTGTATGTAAATTTGATATCTGCTAGTCCTATTTGTTTGACGGTTGCATGCGTGTAAATAATTTAAACATAAGCACTCTTACAAGATTCAGCGCTATATAAATTTCCACACCGTCGTCATCATCATCATCATCATCATCATCATCATCATCATCATGTCATTGTTTTAATGATCATCATCATCATCCTCCCCCTCCTCATCATCAACGTCATTGTTTTTATAATTCTCCTCCTCCTTCTTCTCCTCCTCCTCCTCATCAATGTCATTGTTTTTACTATTCTCCTCCTCATCATTATCATCAAACGTCATTGGTTTGTAAAAAAGTATTATTCTCCTCCTCCTCCTCCTCCTCATCATCATCAACGTCATTGTTTATATTATTCTCCTCCTCCTCCTCCTCCTCCTCATCATCATCATATGATGATGATATAATCATAAATCAAGCGGAAACCCGCACACATCTCCCTACCCTGAAGAAACCCAAAGTACCAAGGAGTAGGCCACTGTGTGCCGGTGTGGGAACAACGGATGACAAAATGGACATT
The DNA here is from genome assembly GCA_028751875.1 of Rapana venosa. NCBI lineage: Eukaryota > Metazoa > Mollusca > Gastropoda > Neogastropoda > Muricidae > Rapana > Rapana venosa. The sequence continues at coordinate 15,777,169 of CM054143.1, read as the reverse complement.
ATCCATCAGCCTCAACATGAAAGGCAGGCTGAAGAAGGTGAACATTCCAAGCACACCGCTGGCTGGACTGACCTTCCCTCAGTCCACGGAACGTCCAGTCTCTCCTGTGCATGTGTTCTGCAGCAGTAGCAGTATTTGTGAAGTGTATATAGCCTCTCCAGTGGTGCGTATGTGCTCACTCATCACTCACCCAACCCTGGCAAAACTAATAAGAACAAAACACATTTTCTACGACTATAATCGAGTATTTTTGCAAAACTCAACGTAAAAACATGCTGCAGAGGACAAAGCACTAACTCAATTGTTTCTTTCTTTAAAATATGCAACCAAACATAAAACGAAAGACTATCCGAAGCAAACGACGGATGCTATAGCCGAGTGGTTAAGACCGTTCAACTTCAATCCTGTGGATCTGTGAAGTCATGGGTTCCAACCTTGGTGGCGCCTAGTCGTGATTTCTACAATCTCCAAGGTCAACTTCAAGTGCAGACCTGCCAGTGCCTTAATCCCCTTCCGTGTATATACACACGCAGAAGATCAAAACATGCACAGTGCCTCGATAGCGCAGCAGGTAGCGCGTCAGTCTCATAATCATAATCAAACATGCACGTTTAAAGACCCCGTAATTCGTGTCAGCGTTTGGTAGGGTTACGAAACACGAATGTACCCAGTATACATCCCTGAAATTAGAATCCGACAACGTTCAAAGTTAGCACCAAAAAAAGAATAAATTAATGCGAGCTGTGATGGGTGAAGGAGAAACAGAGTGTTAAAACTTTTTTTAAATCTATTTTTTATAAAAATAATTTTGGTCATGTTTTTCATTTTACTGTAAGGTTACTTGTACTTGCGATGTTTGTATTGATTGTGCTGATGATGTGTTTCGTGAGATGCGTTTGAACGATTGTTTGTGTTGTGGTTTCGCTTTGCTACTCTTAACCTTTACTGGTGTGTGCGTGCGCGCGCGCGCATGCGTGTGCGCGCATGCGTGCGTGTGTATGTGTGTGTGTGACGCAGAGTGTTATCCGCTTTTAAAAGATTGTGCTATTTCTTCACCTGTATTGTTGAATAACGCATGCTGTGAGATTGTAATTTTAAAACGCCACTAATAATTTCTCTAGTTGAGACATTAAAGTATTCTTGAGTCTTGAAAAACAACAAACAACAAACCCGGTCACCATACCGAAACTCTGACTATTGGTACACCTAGGAAGAACAAAAAACAACTCCAAACAAAACAAAACAGACAACAAAAAGGTTCTGCCAGGATGCCATCAGTACAGGGTTGGGTTGCATCAGAGCAGTGAAGCAGCCTAGTCAGCTGGTGGTCTTGTTTGTGTGTGTCTGTGTTGTTTTGAGGAAATCGCAGTTGAGTATTAGAATGTTCGCCATTGTGTGTGTGTGTGTGTGTGTGTGTGTGTGTGTGTGTGTGTGTGTTGTGTGTTGTGTGTGTGTGTGTGTGTGTGTTAGTGTGTGTGTGTGTTGTGTGTGTGTGTTGTGTGTGTGTGTGTGTGTGTGTGTGTGTGTGTGTGTGTGTGTGTGTGTGTGTGTGTGTGTGTGGTGTGTTGTGTGTGTGTGTGTGTGCCTCTGTGCGCCTGTGTGTGTCTGAGTGTCTGGGTGTGTTTGTATGTAAATTTGATATCTGCTAGTCCTATTTTTTTTGACGGTTGCATGTGTGTACATAATTTAAACGTAAGCACTCTGATGTCTTGCTTTACAAGATTCAGCGCTATATAAATTTCCACACATCATCATCATCATCATCATCATTGTTTTTATTATTCTCCTCCTCCTCATCATCATCATCAACGTCATTGTTTTTATCATTCTCCTCCTCCCACTCATCCTCCTCCTCATCATCAACGTCATTGTTTTTATTATTCTAATAATAATAATAATAAATGGAACTTATATAGCGCTATATCTTGCAAAGACAAATCAAAGCGCATGCATTCAACCTAATCTTACACAGTCATGCAATCAATGATAAATAATCAAATAGTTTGAACAAACAGATATTTACAAAGATGGTGCGCTGCAGACAAAATCTATGAAATAAAATGTCAATAGTCAAATGTCAAATGATGATGATGATGATGAGGAGGAGGAGGGGGAGACAACTCCTCCTCCTCCTCCCCCTCCTCATCATAATATGATGACATAATCATAAATCAAGCGGAAACCCGCACACACTTCCCTACCCTGAAGAAGCCCAAAGTACCAAGGAGTAGGTCACTGTGTGCCGGTGTGGGAACAACGGATGACAAAATGTACATTATCCATCAGCCTCAACATAAAAGGCAGGGTGGAGAAGGTGGACATTCCAAGCACACCGCTGGCTGGACTGACCTTCCCTCAGTGCACGTTCGGAACGTCCAGTCTCTCCTGTGCATGTGTTCTGCAGCAGTAGCAGTATCTGTGAAGTGTATATAGCCTCTCCAGTGGTGCGTATGTGCTGTCTGACGTTGTCAACATAGACCATGCCCACCCGAGCTCCCTCTGATATTTTGTATCTGTGTGTGTGTGTTTGGTGTGTGTGTGTGTGTGTGTGTGTGTGTGTGTGTGTGTGTGTGTGTGTGTTGTGTGTGTGTATAACAATAACAACAACAACAATAACAATAATTTTAATTCAGTTTTTGCAGGCCATATGGCCCATGCCAACAAATTGAAGATGTTTGTCACTTTTTACTTGTATGCCCAAAATATGCTGTATTGCGAAGAAAATATATTCCTCTGTATTATTACAGATTTCCATCGAATCTGAAAGTGCAGCTTCTTTGTATGAACACTAAACCTAGTTTGATGTTTAAAGTTGGATTATTTCTTACTAAATGTTTAGATATCAGAAGTAAGGATGTTCACCTTACATGAAAGTATATGAAAGTATGTGTGTGTGTATGTGTGTGTGTATGTGTGTGTGTATGTGTGTGTGTGTATGTGTGTGTGTGTGTGTGTGTGTGTGTGTGTGTGTGTGTGTAGTGTGTGTGTGTGTGTGTGTGTGTAGTGTGTGTGTGTGTGTAGTTAACAGGAAAGATTGGCGCTAAGGGGTACAAAAACAACAATACGTTGGAATATGTGTGTAGGTCCATGCCCACATTGCTTACTTACATTATCTGCTTATTGCAATTCCTAGGCATTAGCACTATGAGAAAACTTGTGGACCTCACACTCGTTAAGCATTCAGTGTGACCATATTTGCCCTTTTCTATATCAAGCCTGATAATTAGGCATGAAACTGAAAAAATGAAATTAACCACATTTTGGTTTTCCTCTTCTTCTTCCGATGATGATGATGATGATGATGATGGAGAAGATGATGGTGATGATGAAGATGATGATGATCATGATGGAATGATGATAATGAAACTGATGATGATGATGATGATGATGATGATGATGCTGATGATGATGCTGATGATTATTATTTCGCTTATATTGTGTTTTGTCGTGATAACCGTGATCTTGATATCGAAAAGACATCCCAGCTATGTCGAAAATATTTTCTGATTAATCTACAGTCTGATGGTACATGCATTTTAATGGGTTGTATCACTCTGTTAACGACCGTCTTCCATTAGGGACACAAAAGGCGTGTCTTGTCTACCTCTGTTACGTCAGGAAATTGTGGAAATGAGAAAAGGGGAGGGGGTGGGGGGTTACACTGGGATTTAATCTTGGATTTCTCACTTCTTGGACAGTGGTGTTACCTCAAGGCCAACATCCTGTGCGTGTGTGTGCGTGCATGCATGTTCATGTGTGTGATTGTGTGTGTGTCTTTATCTGCGACTGTGTGCGTGCATGTACATGTGTGTGTGTACACATTCGTTTGACTTGGCCGTTTTGTTTTAATGATAATAATAATATATGGAATTTATATAGCGCTGAATCTTGTAAAACAAACAAATCGAAGCGCCTAAGCGTTTTCTTATCTGTGGTTTTGTCAAATTTCCTGGCCAACTTTTAAAAATAAGGCCATACCTTACAAAGTAGTCAAGTCAAGTCAATTCAAGTCAAAGTCAAAATCACTTTAATCATCCCATGAAGGGCAATTATAATACTGACAGGCAGACTGATACACATAAAAAATCTCAAAAGACACACAAAAAAGCTATATTTCATATTGGTTAAAACATTCCAAAATGACTTCAAATAACAATGTCATGAACACACACACACACACACACACACACACACACACACATACAAACACGCACGCACGCGCACACACACATACACGCATACCTATTGTGAACACAATGTTTTACAAAAGCCACACAGACAAAAACCATTGACTAGAAGACATACAAACTTATTATTTACGCACGCACATACGCAACACGTACACACGCACGTGCGTGCGTGTGTGCGAACACAACCCACGCACACCCGCACCATACACCAATGTATGAATTTAATGTTTTAAAGACATTGACTAGAAGACAGACTATTTCACACACACACAAACACACACACGCACGCACGCACACACACACACACACACACACACACACACACACACACACACACACACACACACACACACACACACACACACACACACACACACACACACACACACACACGATTATGTATTGACTACACTCACAACAATGACAATCAGGCAAATAATTCAGAGAAATGTAAAAACTAGGTAGTCAAAATCATTGTGAATTCAGATATCGAATGCTTACTGGCACAAAAGAATTTCCTTTTCTGTTAGTTTTGCTGATAGGACACTGAAAACGGCGTTCCGAAGGCAACAACTGAAATTCTGGAAACAAAGTATGGGAAGGATCAGCCAAAATGGCAGTGGCTTTGCGTACAAGCTGCTGATTGCAGAACGACACGAGATCTCTTTGTTCTTCTCCAATTATTTTTGAGCAGATTCTTACAATTCTCTGCAGGCCATTCTTGTTTTTAATACTAAATTATTGTACCAACAAATCAAAGCAAAACTTAGAACACTAGACTTGTAAAACAAGGAAAGAATATTTTTGTCTACAAAAATGAGTTCACTTTCCTCAGAAAATACACACGTTGTTGTCCCTTTTTGACAATAGCGTCAGTGTTAACGTCCTAGTTAAACTTGTGGTCAAAATCAGTTCCCTTTGGAGTATTCATGTCAGCTTCCATCAAACATGCATGGTATGAATTGTTGGTGTTTCAGTCTTCTAGTCACAAATTGATTACAACTGTATAATAGGGTGGGTTTTTCCATATACTTGGAAGGTTTTGTATGAACTCTTTCTTTCTTTTTGTGCAACATTTCAAGAATGGTCAGACTGGTTGAAAGAAGAGGATAGAAGTAGAGTGGAGAGAACAAAACTTGAGATTAAAAAAAAAGTCTGTCTCTGTCTTTGTCCATCTGTGTGTGTGTGTTTGTGTGCGTTGTGTGTGTGTGTGTGTGTGTGTGTGTGTGTGTGTGTGTGTGTGTGTGTGTGTGCGCGCGCGCGCGCGCGTCCATCTCCTGGGATGTCTCTGCCTCTATCTCTGTCAGTCTCTTTATCTGTCTGCCTGCCAGTTTGTCTATATGTGTGTCTCTCTTTGTCTATGTGTGTGTCTCTCTTTGTCTATGTGTGTGTCTCTCTCTTTCAACGTGCCCCCTTTTCTCTCATAATAAATCGTTTGATCTTTTATCTCCTGTTTTGTTTCCGACACATACATACATACATGCATACATACATACATACATACATGCATACATACATTTATATATATATATATATATATATATATATATATATATATATATATATATATATATATATATATATATATATATAGGAGAGAGAGGAGAGAGAGAAGAGAGAGAGAGAGAGAGAGAGAGAGAGAGAGAGAGAGAGAGAGAGAGAGAGAGAGAGACTATATATATTATAATCTTTACATTTGGGACGATTTGTGATTTTAGTCTTCACAAAAATCAAATGTCATTTTATACTTTTTTCATTTTCATTTTTTTTTCTTTCTTTGCCTAGAGGTCGGGTTGTAAAAAAAAAACGTCTTTGCTTATTCCATTACTCTCTAAGAATAACGTTCTGTCGTTCGTTCACTCTCACAGAATAAGTAGAGGAGGGGAAGGAAAAGCAGAAGATGCATGATGTGGAGGCGGACTCTGGCGACAGACTGTTGGTGAGACAGGCCCATCATTTTCTCAGATCACCAGACTGCAGACGGAAGTGTGTCCCCCCAAAAAAACTGCCGTGAGATCTTTCAGATGCAGACTGGGGAAGGGAGGAAGGAGGGGAGGGGAGGGGAGGAGGGGAGGGGAGGAGGGAGAGTATTGGAGAAGGAAGGAGGTGAGGGACATAGAGAAACTGAAAGACTACAGAGCTGGAAGGCGTCCTGCAGTGTGTGCCGAATATTCATACGCATTATGTTTTTTGTGATTTCTTGCGCCGTCTTTATGCATTCCTTTGTGATGCAGATTGCAGATAGCGCCAGACGTATTGTGCAGGGAGAACACGCTGAATCGCTGATCGGGGCAATAGTTATTGTGCACTCCATGAATGCACGATAGTGTCCACTACAGGATGTTGTCATGATGATAGGAACGTAAGCACCGTCTGGGATACGGAGAGAGAGTGTGACAGCTGTGAAGGTTGCGCTTGATGCATTTCTGATAGTTCATAGACTAAAAGCCAGAGATTAGGAGTGACTGCTGCAACGGATGACCGGGTAAGGCAACAGCTTTTTGATACTAATAGTCCTGAATACGGGTTGCAGTTCAAACATCGGCAGCGCCTCAGTGTTTGGTTTAAGAGTGGTTATTTTTCGCTCTTTCTGTGTCAACTGTGTGGAGACTTACTCATTCCTAGCTCTACTGCAGGCATAAATGCAGAAAGAAAGAATGAGTTACATGGGTTAAAGGTCCAATGGTTCCTGTTAGCAATTAGCGGTTTACAGGTAACCAGCAAGCACCCTAGGCTTGACCAGCGCATTGGACGTTAGTTGTTCAATCGTTGTAGGGTGGATTTCTTGGCAAGCATGGTACAGAACGCATCGGATATACTTCGCTCCGTGTCACCTTTCTCCTCAGAAAAACTGAACACTGAAGCTGATATAACGGATGTGGTTTGGTGCCCTGGAGTTTAAAACATCACCCCAGTCTTGGAATTGGCAGATCTCTGTTTATAATGCTAGTCTTTTTCTGGCATTATAATTATGCAAGCTGTACATGGAACTTTGATTTTGTACAACAATCAAAATATCCCACAGATCACAATTTACAGTACAGTAGAACGAGAATAAAAATCTGGCTTTAAATAGGATTTACAACAGAGATCTGCCCAATTCCAAGACAAACCACTGACTGTTAACTGGAATGACTGAACCTTTAACCTATGTAACTCTTTCTTTCTGCGTTTTAGCCTGCAGTGGTGCAAGGAATGTATAGGTCGCCACACAGTTGATGCTTCGATGGTATCAAAAGTAGCGCACATGTTTTAGAAGTGAGAGATTTGTGAAACAAATACAAAAAAATCCGGATCTTTTTTCTCTCTGCCTTTACTAAGTGATGCGGCTTCAATGCCAAATGGACAATAAATCATGTCATTGTCATTGTCACTTGTCATTTGCTCAGTGGCGATGTGGGTGCTAGTCTTTTGGACAAGATGGTAATCCGAAGTTTTTATGGAACAAGTTTCAGTACATGTTAACTACATGTCCACAAAGCAGAAACTCGTTCCTTCTCCCCTGTGTGCCTGTGGCAAAGAAAATCAGACTGGCGAGCACATCCTTCAGAGGTGCACGCTATTCAGCGACCTGAGGAAGATTGTGCGGCCGACGGAGATAACCCTACAAACTAAGCTGTACGGCCCACGAGAGGAGCTGGAAAGGACTTGCCACTATTTCTCCCAAACACACCTGACGGTGTAAAAAGCGAACGACAGAAGAGAGTAGAAGAAGAAGTACACGTTAATGTACCGCATGACGACAAAGGGGTGAACATTGGCAAAGCTGTATAGGAAAACCCACTGTTTTAGGCAATGAATTATCTAGGCAGACATGGAAAAATACATATAATGGCTTTGTATCATAGCAACGTACTCTCACTTGGGAAAGCAGGCCAAGATTTCCCGTTGATAAATCTGCTGTACCCGTAGATACCGTTAAGTACACACGAAATATTACATTCGTCATATGGACCTCAGAGAACGAAACTCTTGGTGGAGAGAAATACAGTAAAAATAACTTAGTTTCTCTGTGGTGCGTGGGTGGATCAGAGAGCGTAGAGAGCAAGGACGACCAATATCAAGGAACATGTATGAAGTTTTTAACTAAGTTTCTGATAGATGAACTGGACTTTGTGGGTTGGTAGAAGACTGGGATGGAGGTGGAGGGGGATGTTATGGAATCAATGTAGGATGGTTACTGCAGGGAAAGAGGATTTCAGAAGATTGAAGGGTGTGTTGAATCACTTTTTTTGCAGGCTTCTGATTTAACTTTCAAACATGAAGGACACGTTTTCTGAATGAGATGAGATGAGAGAGAGAGAGAGAGAGAGAGAGAGAGAGAGAGAGGAGCGAGAGAGAGAGAGGGAGACAGAGAGAGAGAGAAAGAGAGAGAGAATGAGAGAGAGACATACATACATACAGAGAGACAGACAGGCAGAGAGAGAGAGAGAGCGAGAGAGAGAGAGAGAGAGAGAGAGAGAGAGAGAGAGACAGCCAGCCAGCCAGCCAGACAGACAGACAGAAAGACAGAAAGAAAGACAGACAGACAGACAGAAAGACAGAGAAGGATGATGATGATGATGATGATGATGATGATGATGATCTTTGTTTTCAAGGGCTATAGATGAGTATTTACAAATTTTATTCTCTTCCGGCCCTAGCCCTGGATAGAGTCTACAGCTATGATTTTAGGAATGCAAATAAGAATAAAAGGTGAAGGAAGGAGGGTGGCAGGATGGTTAAGACGTTTGCCTGCCAAGAAGTAAACCGTGAGGTTCTGGGTTCGATTCCCAGCCTCGCCCTTTCTTCCCAGTTTGACAAAAAAATCGAACTAAATGTCAAAGTCCTTCGGATGAGACTATAAACCAAGTCCCCGTGTGCGAACGCATGCAGAACATCTTGCGCACACGTTAAATCCTGTTCCGCTGTTCGAAAGAGTAGGCCATTGTGTGCCTGTGGGAACGGATGACAAAATTTAAAAAACCCACATACACACGCAAAAGAAAAAAAAATCATCTGAGCGCTTTGATTTGTTGCTTTACAAGATTCAGCGCTATATAAATTCCATACATTATTATTATTATTATTATTATTATTATTATTATTGTTAAAGAATCCAAAATATCGAAATCAATATTTATGCACACACCATATTAATTTCAAACTTACTCTTAAAATTTTTAATATCTGATTTTTAAAAAAAATCAATACAGTACACATACACACGTTCCACAAAGAAACATGGTTTATAACCGATTCAAACATTAACATTATGAAGTTCAGAGCTCTAGTCGATGAACTATTAAAAAAAACCGATAAATAAACATCTGAGATATTCCACACAGGAAGGCATAATGAAAATAATAATAACAATACTACTACTACAAATAATAATAATAATAATAATGATAAATGGAATTTACATCGCGCTATATCTTGCACGAGAGAGATACATACATACATACAAAGAGACAGACAGGCAGAGAGAGAGAGAGAGCGAGAGAGAGAGAGAGAGAAGAGAGAGAGAGAGAGAGAGAGAGAGAGAGTATTGTTATTGTTATTTTCATTATGCCTCCCTGTGTGGAATATCTCAGATGTTTATTTATCGGATTTTTTTAATAGTTCATCGACTAGAGCTCTGAACTTCTTAATGTTAATGTTTGAATCGGTTATAAATCATGTTGGGGACGGGATAGCTCAGTGGTCGGAGCACTCGCTTTCCCCCAGCCAAGTTAAGCAGCGTCGAGCGTGGTTACCACTTGGATAGGTGACCGTTTGCGCGCCTTGGATTCAGTACAGTTCCCCCAGTTCACCCAGCTGTAAATGGGTACCTGTCCTCTTTAGGGTCAGGGAAGGTAAAGCAGCGAGGGAGAGGAGATGGGCGCTGCCCTCAATACGCTGGCCCTAGAGAAGTGAGGTCTCTGACGCCTCGCTCCCCTACGACCTTAATATAGGTTATGGGACACCTTTACCTTTACCAGACCCTGAGTGGTGGTCTGGGTGCTAGCCTTTCAGATGAGACGATAAACCGAGCTCCCGTGTGTGACACATAATTATTTAGCGCACGTAAAAGAACCCACGGCAACAAGAGAGTTGTCCCTGGCAAAATTCTGCAGAAAAATCCACTCTGGTAGGGAAATAAGTACAGTTGCAGACAGGAAAAGAAAAAAAAAGGGTGGTGCTGCTCTTGTGGCAACACTTTCTCCCCAGGGACAGCAACCCGAATTTCATGCAGAGAAATCTGCCGTGACTTAAAGTGGTAAAAAAAAAAAAGAAAATGAAAATGAAAAAATAAAAAATAATAAATTGACGTACAAAAGCCATAACTATGGACGTTGCGCTAACGAAAAACACCGACAGTCTCTATTCGTGGCAGTTTTTGTGCCAATGCCTAGGTCTCGGCATTCCTTTACGCTGATATTTACCGTATCATTCCTTTTCTTTTCATGCTGCAGTTCCCTATGAGTGGTGCAGCGAAAAAAAGAATAAGTCCCTGGTAGCGACGCAACTCTGAGAGAGAAACTGTCACAGTCACTGATGACTTCTACTGGTGGTGCAATCAGGAGCCATGCGTAAGTAGTACTATTTCCTCCACCTTTTGCTGACTGAAAAATCGAACGGACAAAGTGGAGGGGTGTGGGCCGAGTCATTACGGCCCATTCAGAAGTACCAGAATCCATGAACATTTACTTTTAGCCGAATAGAAAAGTGTCGGGATGCTAATCCTGAAAAGTCTTGAAGTTAAGGGTGCGTACGGTCTTGAACTTACAGGTAGCAGGTTTCTTTTTCTTCTTCTACCTCTTCTCCTCCTTTTTCTCCTCCTCCTCCTCCTTCTTCTTCTTCCTTTCCTTTCTCCTCTTCTTCTTCTTCCTCTGCTGCTCCTTCTTTCCTCCCCCTCCTCTTCCTTCTTCTTCTTCTCCTTCTGCTGCTGCTCCTCCTCCTCCTTTTTCTTCTTCTTCAAACACTCAGACAGTAACTGTTGATGTCTGTCATATGTGTAAAAAATGCGTTACGCTGCCGTTAAGCACCTGACAAGTCAGGCCCAGCGCATCCGACTTCGGCGTGGGAGAGCATTGTTATGTTGTAAATCTTTGTGGACATTTAGGAAGGACAAAGGACCAAGAAATCAGAAAATAGACGAAAAGTAGGCAACAGGAAAGAAAGGAACACGGCACAAGCAAAGAGAGGGAGGGGAAAAAAAGATGGAATTCGTAGCACATAATTTCCAGAAAGATGGGGGATGCTGTTCATACTGGCAGGCCTCTGGCATCCCCACGAAACATGAAACTAGCCAGCATACACCTGAAGCCTAAAAGACTACTATTACGGTGCACAAGCGGTCAAGCATCTGGTCAGTGGACTTTGGGTCAGACATAGAGTGGCATACATGAAATCTTCCACATGGAATAAACATTTTCTTCTTCATCGAACGCTCAGACAGCAACTATTGCTGTCTGTTATATGAGCGAAAATGCGTCACGCTGCCGTTAAGCGCCTGACAAATCAGGCCCAGCGCATCCGACTTCGGCACAAGAGAATAGTTACCTTTTAAGTTCTTTCTGGTAAAAAGGCAGGAGAATGGACCAAAAAGGCAGAAAATAGACAAGAAGGTGTCAGGAAGCAAAAGAACAAGGCAGAAACAAAGAGAGTGATAGAAAAGAGGAAAGTTCTAGCACAGAATTTCCAGAATGTGGGGATGCTATTTATACTGATAGGCCCCCGGCATCCCCACGGGGGATGGAATAAACATTTTAGAAAACCGAAAAAAAATATTCTTTAAAAAGCTTGCATGCAAGTTGAACACAGAACTTTTGATTCAGCGCCTCGTCGAAATGTTACCAGCCAGACTATCATAATATTATAAGGTACAATGGAATGGAGAACAGAAAATTCTTGCTTCGGACCAGGATTCAAAGTATGGACCTATTTCTTCCATGACTGGTCTATGTGGAGTGCCATCAAGCCACTTCAACTCTGAGTTTCGTGGGTTTTTTTTTCTGTTTTCGGTAGGTAGGTAGGTAGGTAGGTAGGTAGGTGTAACAGAGAGCAGGCTATTCCATACAGTTGACACCACGATTGCCAAGACACCCACGTCACAGGAAGGGATTTTGTTGGGGAAAGGGGTGTTCTTCGACTACAGCTCCAAAATTCCCCAAAAGGTGAGATTTTGTGAATGCGATCCTTTACCCACCATTAATTAAGGTAGCCGCATTCCGACTTCGGGAATGATGTGTGAACACAATACCCGTGTGCATGCAGGTTTTTTAAATTTTAATGTTGTCATCTGTTCCTTCCAGCACGAAATGGCCTACTCTTCCAAAAGGTAGAACGGGTTTTAACGGTGTGCAAGATGTTCTGGGTGCGTTTGCAAACAAGACCTCAGTTTATAGTCTCATCTGAAGGACTTTCAGGGGCTGGAGTCAATGCTGATGTTAACTCCACGGGTAAAATCCCTTCAAGCGGGTGCTTTGGTGGTGGCTTGAACATGTTCTAACCACCAGCTTATCTCGCTCCCACATCACAGCAAGCAACTGACTGACTTCTATTCAATGCACTGGTGTAGTTATGTGTGGATGCTACATGGTTTTTTTGGTGTTTGCGCAAACTACTAAACGCTGACACGAATCACACACACAAACTAGCACGTTGCATAACATGCATCTTTTCTCAGTACTCACGCAGACCAAGAGGCACAAAACACTGACACATCTACACATACGTTGATATAGAGATGACAACCACCCCTCCACTCAACCCCCTACCCACTTAATCCAAGATTAAGGCGCTGCTGACATTCAACCTTGTGATCTGTAACTTCAGGGCTATTAGGACTAGAACGCCGTCGGGTAATGTCAGATGCGCTGGGCCCAACTTGCCAGGCACTTAACGGCAGCAGCGCAACGCATTTTTTGCTTGCATGACAGACAACAATAGTTGCTGTCTGAGCGTTCAACGATGACGACGACGACGACGAAGAAGAAGAATGCTAATGGCCTCACCCATTCAGTTGTTGCATCATCGTCTGTCGCTGATCATTCATAACCGATTACTGATATGTTCAGCATGACCTTTACAACTGGCACACTCTTCCTATCCCAGACAGTGCTTATGTTCCTATCATCATGGAAAAAGTTCCTGCAGGGGACGATATCGTGTGCCGTTCATGGAGTGCACAATAACTGTTGCCCGATCAGCGATTCAGCGTGTTCTCCCTGCACAATACGTCTGGCGCTCTCTGCAATCTGCATCACAAAGGAATGCATAAAGACGGCGCAAGAAATCACAAAAACATAACGCGTATGAATATTCGGCACACACTGCAGGACGCCTTCCAGCTCTGTAGTCTTTCAGTCTCTCCATACCCCTCACCCCCTTCCTTCTCCAATACTCCCCCCCCCTCCCCTCCACTCCCTCCTCCCTTTCGCCAGTCTGCATCTGAAAGATCTCACGGCAGTTTTTTTTGGGGGGACACACTTCCGTCTGCAGTCTGGTGATCTGAGAAAATGATGGGCCTGTCTCAACAACAGTCTGTCGCCAGAGTCCGCTCCACATCATGCATCATTTGCTCCCCCTTTTCCTCCCCCACCCACCCTCTGAGGATGGGGGGGGGGGGGGGGGGACGAAGGAATAGAATTCATTTTAAGAGGGTAATGGCATAAGCAAACAGGCTCCTTTTACGATCCAGCCCTCTGGGCAAAGAAAACAGAAGAAAAGATAGACAATTGGATTTTATCAATGAAAACAAAAGCTCTGAAAACTATCCAAAAATACAAAGAACACATCTATGCACATATCTATATCTTTGGAAAAACAAAATAAAAGCGGAACACAAGGAAATGATGCTATTATAAATGAAAAGCAACACATTTGGGGAAGGAGAGAAAGAGAGAGGGGGAGAGAGAGAGAGGGGGGGGGGGGAGAGGGAGAGAGAGAGAGAGATAGCAAGACAGGCAGAGAAAGAGAGAGAGATTGGGAGAGAGCAAGACAGACAGGCAGAGAAAGAGAGAGAGAGAGAGAGAGAGAGAGAGAGAGAGAGAGAGAGAGAGAGAGAGGAGAGAGAGAGAGAGAGACAGACAGGCAGAGAAAGAGAGAGAGAGAGAAAGACAGGCAGAGAAAGAGAGAGAGAGAGAGAGGAGAGAGAGAGAGAGAGAGAGAGAGAGAGAGAGAGAGAGAGAGAAGAGAGAGAGAGAGAGAAACAGACAGACAGACAAATCCAGCAACAAAAAGACATAGGCATACAAGCATTTGCATGAATATATTACACATTCAGGTATGGTCATGTGTACTCTAAATCATGCGTTCACACACGCATGCACACACACACGCGCATGCACACACACACATGCATGCACACACGCACGCACACACACACACACACACACACACATGCATGCACACACGCACGCACACACACACACACACACACACACACACACACACACACACACACACACACACACACACACACACACACACACACACACACACACACACACGGGACCGGATAGCCTGGTGGTTAGAGCGTTGCGCATTGCGCTGGTGATCTGTAGACCTGGATTCGAATCTCGTTCAAGAGATTTTTCCCACTGGAGTGAACATCCGTGCCGACTCCACTCCCATCCCCCTCCCAAAGTCCTTTGGATGAGACTATAAAGCGAGGTCCCGTTTGCGAACGCAGGCAGAACATCTTGCGTACACGTTAAAACCCGTTCCCCTTTTCAGAAGAGCAGGCCATTGTGTGCCGGAGGGAACGGATGACAAAATTTACAAAACTGCGTACACATGGAAACTGGGTGTAAAAAAGCACATGAGTGCTTTAAGCTATTATCCTCGAAATAACAGAATAAAATAAATACAAATAAATGAACACACACACAAACACGCACGCACACACACACACACACACACACACACACACACACACACACACACACACACACACACACACACACACATATAAACGTGAAAGAATGGATGTAACAGTAGGTGAAGTAATTTGTTTGTCCTGACGTTTTATGATTTTCTTTTTTTAATTCTTAAAACATTTTTATTTAAATGTGTGTGTGGACGTGAGCGCGCACGCGCTCAGGCGTGCATGAGTATGTGTGTGCATGTATATGTATATGTGGTAATTTGTACTTTCAATGTATCTCCTTATCGATTTTTTCCTCTTTTTTTACTGGTTTAAGTTAACGGTAAATGATGCAATAACGTAATGTCTTAGTATAATCATTACGAAATTTGTTCTTAGATAGATGGCTTGATGAAAAAAAGCAAATGCATTGCTTATTCAATGTACCATCTGGAAATAAAATTTTGACTTGACTTGACTTGACTTGACACACACACACACACGTATACGTGTGTACCCTCTCCCTCTCTGTCTGTCTCTCTGTCTGTCTTTCTCTTTCTCCCTCTCTCTCTCTTTGGATTTTGAGGTTTTCTGTCTTCA
>CM054143.1:15754045-15756545 GCA_028751875.1 Rapana venosa | reverse complement strand
TGTTTCTGGAAGAGGGAAGTAGGGGGAGGGTGGAAGGGGGGGGGGGGGGGGGGTTGTTTAAAGGGCAAAAATAAAAGAGACATTTCGAGCGAAAGTATGGTGAAGGAAACAGAGAGTGGCAGATTTGAAAACAAAACAGAAGCAGCAACACACACACACACAAAGAAGAAGAGGTTAAAAACCCAACCAACCCAGAATTAATGGAGTAAGAGGTGGACTGAGCACGAAATAAGTATCATCCCCGAGGTCAGTGACTTCTTTCATGACCTCAACTCTTCTTCTTCTTTTTTTTAGAGCTTAATGTGGTCTGGTGGCCCGGGTTCAAACCACCACAAGGCACCTAATTGAGGGAATTTCCCCCTGGAGTTAACACCAGCACCCACTCCACTCCCCTTAAAATAATAATGATGATAATGATAATAATAATAATAATAATAATAATAAATGGAATTTATATAGCGCTATATCTTGCAAAGACAAATCAAAGCGCATGCATTCAACCAAATTTTACACAGTCATGCAATCAATGAAAAATAATCAAAATCTCTCGGATGAGACTATAAACGGAGGCACCATGTGCTAACACATGCATAACATCTTGCGCACATGTTAAATCCCATTCCACTTTCAGAAGACTAAGCCATTGTGTGCCGGTAGGAACAAAGAACAATAGCTGGTTTTGGGGCGTTTTTTGCTTTGTTTTTAGAAAACGCATGCACACTGGTGTTATGTTTAGACATCATCTGCGAAGTCAGAATGTGGCTACCTATACATGGGCACAAACAGTCGCTTTTGCAAATTCTCACCATTAGAGAACATCGGAGGTCTTACTGAAGAAATTTTTCTTTAAAAGGCTTCTTTTTTAAAACAGATTTTGTGAGTTTTGATAATCTAGGCTGAAAAAATACCAAAGAGTGAGAGAGAGAAAATACCAAAGAGTGAGAGAAAAAAAACCTCCCAGATAGACGGACAAAGACATGAACAGGAGAGGCACAAGGTTTTGACTCATTCTGTCATAGATCGGCAGTATTAAAGACTTCTTTTCATACACATACACGCGCAAGCGCGCAAGCGCATGCACGCACACACACACACATACATACGCACGCACGCACATATACACACACCGGGGGACGGGGTAGCCTGGTAGTTACAGTGATGTATTCGTGATCTGCTGACCCGGGTTCGATTCTCGTTCGAGAGGATTTTTCCTCTGGAGTTTACTTCAGTGCAGACTCCACTACCCCCAAAAGTTTTTCGGATGAGACTATAAACCGAGGTCCCGTGTGCGAACGCACGCAGAAAATCTTGCGCATACGTTAAAACCCGTTCCGCTTTTCGGAAGAGTAAGCCATTGTGTGCCGGTGGGAACGGATGACAACATTTACAAAACTACATACACACGGGGACTGGATAAAAAAACCACATGCGTGCTTATTCCATTATCCTCGAAATAAAATAATTAAAAAAAGAAAGAAGAAACACACACACACAAAATACACACACAGTATGACATCATATCTTTCACATTCTTTATCCCCCCACTGCATGTAAACCATAGAAAAAAGAACAAGACAAAGTTTTTACAGATAAAAAATCATAAACAAACAGAAGCCAGTTTTTAAAAAAAGCAAGGACAATGAACAGGATCAATATCAGGAAAGATCCTAATAAGGGAAAAAGGCCTGGAAGTAAACATTTATACAATGGGAAAGGAAAACACAAAGGCGCCTCATTTGAATAATCATCGTGAGTGAATTTAGAACAATCACAGAGGGGTGGGGGAGGAGGAGGAATAAAGCAAGAGAAAAGGGGGAAAGAAGGCGGACCAGCTGCAGAATAAAAAAAATGACGAAAAAGAAAGAGGAAAAATGGAAGAGGAGTGGCAGAAGAAAAAGAAGACACAGGAGAAGAGAGAAGAAGAAGAAGAAGAAGAAGAAGAAGAAGAAGAAGAAGAAGAAGAAGAAGAACAAGAAGAAGAATGCAAAGAAGAAGAAGAAAAAGAAGAAGAAATGAGAAGAGGAAGAAGAGGAAGAATTTTGAAGAAGAAGAATTTTGAAGAAGAAGAAGAACAACAACAACAACTGTGAAGAAGAGGAAAAACTGTGAAGGAGAATAATTGTGAAGAAGAAGATGGAGCAGGAGGAAGAGGAGGGAGGGCGGGGGGGGGGGGGGGGGGGGGAGAAACATCAATTCAAAAATTACTTCGAAGTGGTCATTCGTGATATTTTAGGACTGACTTAACACTGAAGGAGACAGTTACCAGAATACAGGGCAAGTATGGCACAAATGAGCAGACCATGGCATGGAATGAGGGAAGCAGGGGAGGGAAGAGGGGAGAGGGGGAGGGGGGCAGGGAAGTGCTCAATATGACACACTGCAAGAAAGAGAGAAAGGAGGGGAAGAGAATCGAGGGGATGGGGAGGGGGGGGATGATGCATAGATCAAACTGAACTACTGCACTTTTTTCTTCTTCTTTTACACTCTCCACTACCTTCCC
>CM054143.1:15704045-15749045 GCA_028751875.1 Rapana venosa | reverse complement strand
TTTTCTTGCAAGTGTACCATTACTTTCTTTCCTTACTGGTTTGCTCGTTCATTTTTTTGTATTTTTTTTTCTATCTTCTTAAATCAGTTACAGCTTTTCTTCTGAAAATGTGCTCGCAGCAAAGTTGGAAACGGTGATAAATCAATTTGCTAGAGTCGGAACCGTGTTGAAAAGAATGTATTGTTTCAGATGAATACATGTCTACTAGCTGCCAAATTAAGAATAAGTTTAATGTTTTCTGTAGTAGGACATGTTATAAGCTATATGCTTATTGTTGTTGTTCCTAACATCAATGTGTATGTAATGTCACAGCTGTCAGTTTACCCCACTTTCAGCTGCTATCTATTCCATCACAGCTGGTGCTAACTATAGCAGAAACTGACCGCACTTGGACTTGGTAAAAACGAAGGGGATAATTCTAGCACTGGATCCTAGACCCTTGACTGAATTATGCTGGATTTGTGCTCTGTGGTGTGTATTTCTTTCTAAATAAACATCCATGTAAAACCAAGAGAGATAGCAAGGAAGATAAAAGAATGGGAGTGCAAAAATTAATAGTCACAGATATTGCAAAAGAATTAAACTCTACATTCTGTCCAAACGTCTTTACTTGTAGATCAAACACAACTGAATTTCCAGTTTTGATTCTTTCTGATTGTCTTTATTAAAGGCACCTTGTCTCTCACACACATTTCAGCCTGATATTTTTTATCTTTCACATTCCTTTCCCAACTGCATATGAACTGAAACCATAGTCCATTTCAAAAGATCTGAAAAACACTCAGAAATATTTCTAAACAAACAAAAAGAAAGGACAAAGACCATAATCAATACCTCAAAAAAATCCTAATTAGGCAAAAACGCCTGGAAGTGAAAATGTATACAATGGGAAAGGAAAGCACAGTGACGGGCTCATCTGAATAATCACCATGAGTGAATTTAGAATAATCACCGAAAAGAAAGCAAAGCAAAAAGGAAAGGGAGAGAAAGAGGAGCAGAAAAGGGAGACAAAAATGAAGACGGACAAATAGAGAATAAAGAGAAAAATAATAAGAAGAAAAAAGATGAAGGAGGGGAAGAAGAAGAAGACGAAGAAGATGATGATGATGATGAAGATGTGAAGAAGAAGAAGAAGAAGAAGAAGAAGAAGAAGAAGAAGAGAAGAAGAAGAAGAAGAAGAAGAAGAAGAAGAAGAAGAAAAAGAAGAAGAAGAAGCAGCAGCAGCAGCAGCAAAAGAAACCAAGAAGCACATCAGCTCAAGAGCTGCTTCAAAGTGGTCATTCACAATGTATCACTGTGCCTGATCTCTGACTGTGATACCTGTAGACAGAGCAGAAGAAGAAGACCAGAAAAAAGATGGGGAGGAAGAGGAAGGGCCCAATGAGGAAAAGACGTGACACTGAAAGAGACAGTCACCAGAACACAGGGTAGGCAGGTAGGAACGAGCAGACGATGGCATGGAATGATGGAAGCAGGGGAGGGAAGAGAGAGGGTGGGGGGTAGGGAACTGTTCAGTCTGACACATGGGAAGCGGTGTGTGGGAGGGGGAGGAGGGGGAGTTTCGATGGGTGGGCGATGCAGCGATAACAGTGAGCTGCTACAGCTTCTTCTTTTATGCTATCCCCTCTCTCTCTCTCCCTATATTGGGATTCAAGGGGGCATAAATCTGTTGATTCCAGTTGCCTCCCCTGCATCCAGGACACGGCCAGAGTCATACAGGGGACAGGGGGGGGGGGGGGGGGGGGAGAAAATGTGGGGGGATGTTGTATAATGCCACGACTCCAGAACATAATGGCTGGAAAAAAGGGGAGGGGGAAGCGAAGGGGGCAAGGACAGAGAGGAGTGTGGAGAGTCGTGAAAATTATCTTGAAAAATATTTTTGGGGGAGATCGGGAAGTGGGGATGGGGGGAGGGGAGGGCTAGATGTCTAATGGACAAAATAAACGAGAACATGTGGCTGAATGAATACTGAACAAAATACAGAATAACAGCTCTGAATAAAAAAAAAAAGAGAAAGAGTGAAGAAGATGGCAGAGAAAATGAATGGAGTGGGAGCTGAGTTGAGCATGAAAGGAGCGCCCTTCCCAAGGTCAGTGACTTCTTTATGACCGGAACAACAGAAGGGTACTTCCGGCACGGGAAGTAGTGTTGGTTAGGCGTGTGTGTGCGCAGCGTGCGTCTGTGCTGGTGTGTTTGTGGTGTTGTGTGTGTGGTGAGGGTGTGTTGTGTTGTGACATTTTATGAGACAAATTCTGGGATTGAGAAGACACAGATTCTAAAAAGAAAAGAAAAGCATAGACAGAGGAGGAATTGAGTAAACAGAAGGAGACAATTTTAGCTTAAGGGTTTGAACATCTAAAGTCTGTTTTTATCGTTCGACTTTCTAGGTTCATGTCAGGCGTTGGGTTTTGGTGCTATGCCGAGTTTCTTTTTCATACTTACTCCTGCATGGGGATGGTTAGTATTTCAGTGCAAGAATCTTTACTCATGTCTCCCTCTTTGTCATCAATCATTAATCTTTTAAAGGGTCTATTTCTGTCTAGTTTTCTTGCAAGTGTACCATTACTTTCATTACTGGTTTGCCTGTTCATTCTTTTGTATTTGTTTGCTATCTTCTGAAATCAGTTTCACTTTTTCCTTTGAAAATGTCCTTGCAGCAAATTGATATTTTATGTTTTCAGTTTTAGACTTTAAGTGAAAAGAATGACTGTTTAAGATAAACATGATAATAGCTCAAAAACACTATTCAGTTTAATCTTTGCTGTTACAGGGTAACATGTATATTTTGCATTACGCGTGCCCATTTACAATGTTATGTAATGTCACAAAGGTCAGTTTACCACCACTTTCAGCTACTCAGTGCTATCCATATTCATTACATCACAGACTGGTGCTAAAACTATAGCAGAAAACTGACTGCACTTGGACTTGGAAAAAAAAAACTGTAGGGGTCTCCTTTTAGCACTGGGTTCTTGGACCCTTCACTGAATTATTGCTGTGATTTGTGCCCTAGTGTTTATATTTCTTCAGAATAAACATCCATTGTTAAAACCATGAGGATGGAGTTGAAAGATAAGAAACAGTCTCTGAAGAAGGGGTGGGTACTGTAAAAGATAATGGCAGTTTATCTAAAATTAAATAGTTTACAGAGCATTACAAAGAATTAAATCTATATTATGTCCAAAGAACGTGTACTTGTCGAACAAGCACAAACTGAATTTCCGATTTTTAACTTAAGAATTGTCTTATAGAAAGAGCACCCTCTCGTCCACACAAGACAGCATGAATTATTTTATCTTTCACATTCTTTTCCCAACTCAATGAACTTGAAACCAAAAAGTTCCATTCTAAAAATCTTTAAAAAAAGACCAGAAATTTTTAAGAACAAAAAGAAAGGACAAAGACCATAAATACCAAAAAGTCCAATTAGAAAAACGCCTGAAGTGAAAATGTACAAGGGAAGAGGAAAGCACAGTGGCGGCTCATTTGAATAATCACCATGAGTGAATTTAGAATAATCCCAAAAGAAGCAAAGCAAAAGGAAAGGGAGAGAAAGGAGGGCAGAAAGGGGACAAAAATGAAGATGGACAAACAGAGAAAAATAAGAAGATAACAAAAAGACTATAGAAAGAAGAAGGCGATGAAGGAAATGGACATGCTCGATCAGTGAGAAATGAAGGGGAGAGGGGAGGGAATGATGGGATGATAGATGATGAATGATGAGGAGAGAGATGGAGATGGAAAATACGAATGAATGATGAGGACTGATGATAGATGTGATGATTTGATCTAAGCAGAAGAAAAAAAAGTGTGAAAAGAGAGGGCGAAGAAAAGAAGAAGAGATTTTGGATTGGAAGAGGAAGAAGAGATGGGAGAGTGTGAAGAAGTAAGAATGAAGAAGAAAAGAAAGAAGAGAGAGAGGAAGAAGACAGAAGAGAGAATCAAAGAGCGAGTAGGCATATCAGTGCTCAAGAGCTGCTTCATCGTGGTCATGTCACAATGTAGCTCTGTAAAGTAATCTTGAACTGTTGTACCTGTAGACAGACTAGAAGAATGAAGGACAGAAAAAAGATGGGGAGGAAGAGGAAGGGGCCATGAGGAAAGGACGTGCACTGAAGAGTCAGTCACCATGACACAGGCAGGTGGTAGGAACGAGCAGACGATGGCATGGAATGAGGGAAGCAGGGGAGGGAAGAGAGAGAGAGAGGGTGGAGGGGGGTAGGGAACTATTCAGTCTAACAGAGAGGAAGCGGTGGGTGGGAGGGGGAGGAGGGGGAGTTTCGATAGGTGGGCGATGCATCGATAACAGTGAGCTGCTACAGCTTCTTCTTTTATGCTATCTTCTCTCTCTCTCCCTATATTGGTATTCAAGGGGGCATAAATCTGTTGATTCCAGTTGCCTTCCCTGCCTCCAGGACACGGCCAGTCATACAGGGGGAGGAGGGGGGGTGGAGGGAGAGAAAACGTGGGAGGAGGGGGGGGGAGTGTATAATGCCACGACTTCAGAAGATAATGGCTGAAAGAAAAGGGAGGGGGAAGGGAAGGGAGGCAAGGACAGAGAGGAGTGTGGAGGAGAGTCGTGAAAATTATCTTGAAAAATATGTTTGGGGGAGAGAAGGGGGGAAAGTGGGGAGGGGGGAGGGTTGTCTAATGGACAAAAATAGAGAGAAATGTGGCTGAATGAATATGAACAAAATACAGAATAACAGCTCTGAATTAAAAATAATAAAAAGAGAGAAAGAAGAGAAAGAAGATGGCAGAGAAAATGAATGGAGTGGGAGCTGAGTTGAGCATGAAAGGAGCGCCCTTCCCAAGGTCAGTGACTTCTTTATGACCTCAACAACAAGCAAGGTCTTCCCGTGTGTGTGTGTGTGTTGTGTTGTTTGTGTGTGTGTGGTGTATGTGTGTTGTGTGTGTGTGTTGGTGTGTGTGTGTGTGTGTGTGGTGTGTTTTATGTGTTGTGACAGTTTTGAGACAAATATCTGGGATTGAGAAGACGCAGACTAAAAAGAAAAGGACAGACAGATAAAGGAGAGAATGATCAACAGAAGAGAGACAAATATAGCTTAAGGGTTTGAACAACAAAGTGTGTTTTATGTTTGCGGGTTTAATGTACACTGTAGGCATGGATTGGTGCTGTTATGCACGGGTTTTTTTCATATTTACTCCTGCATGGGGATGGTTAATATTTCAGTACAAGAATCTTTACTCATATCTCTCTCTTCGTCTGCCATCATTCATTTTAAAGGGTCAATTTCTTTCTAGTTTTCTTGCAAGTGTACCATTACTTTCTTGCCTTACTGGTTTGCTCGTTCATCTTTTGTGTATTTGTTTGCTATCTTCCTTAAATCAGTTACAACTTTTCTTCTGAAAATGTGCTCGCAGCAAAGTAGGAAAAGGTGATAATATTATATTAATTTGCTAGAGTCGGAACCGTGTTAAAAAGAATGTATTGTTTCAGATAAATACATGGCTACTAGCTGCCAAATTAGGAATCAGTTTAATGTTTTCTGTATTAGGACATGTTATAAGCTATTTCCTTATTGTTGTTGTTCCTAACATCAATGTGTATGTAATGTCACACCTGTCAGTTTACCCCACTCTCAGCTGCTATCTATTCCATCGCAGCTGGTGCTAACTATAGCAGAAACTGACCGTACTTGTACTTGGTAAAAACGAAGGGGATAATTCTAGCACTGGATCCTAGACCCTTGACTGAATTATGCTGGATTTGCACGCTGTGGTGTATATGTCTTTCGAAATAAACATCCATTTAAAACCAAGAGAGATAGCAAGGAAGGAAGGAAGCACTGTAGAGGAAGGGTGGGTACTGTAAAGAATGGAGTGTAAAAATTGATAGTCACAGATGTTGCAAAAGAAATAAATTCTATATTCTGTACAAACGTCTTTACTCGTAGAACAAGCACAACTGAATTTCCAGTTGTGACTCTTTCTGATTGTCTTTATTAAAGGCACCTTCTCTCCCTCTCTCTCTCTCTCACACACATCAGCCTGATATTTTTGATCTTTCACATTCTTTTCCCAACTGCATATGAACTGAAACCAAAAACAGTCCATTTCAAAAGGTCTTAAAAAAGACTCAGAAATATTTCTAAAGAAACAAAAAAGAAAGGACAAAGACCGTAATCAATACCAAAAAGATCCTAATTAGGCAAAAACGCCTGGAAGTGAAAACGTGTACAATGGGAAAGGAAAGCACAGTGGCGGCTCATTTGAATAATCACCATGAGTGAATTTAGAATAATCACCATGAGTGAATTTAGAATAATAATAATAATAATAATAATACATGGAACTTATATAGCGCTATATCTTGAAAAGACAAATCAAAGCGCATGCATTCAACCTAATCTTACACAGTCATGCAATCAATGATAAATGATCAATAGTTTAAACGAACAGATATTTACATAGTGCGCTGCAGACAAAATCTATGAAATAAAATTTCAATAGTCTTAATTTAGAATAATCACCAAAAAGAAAGCAAAGCAAAAAGGATAGGAAGAGAAAGAGGAGCAGAAAAGGGAGACAAAAATGAAGAAGGGCAAATAGACTAAAGAGAAAAATAAGAAGAAAAAAAAAGAGGTAGGACAAGAAGAAAAAGAAGAAGATGATGTGTTGATAAAGATGTGAAGATGATGAAGAAGAAGAAGAAGAAGAAGGTGATGATGATGATGATGATGATGATGATGATGATGATGATGATGATGATGATATAAGAAGAAGAGGAGGAGGAAACAGAAGAAGCAAAAGAAACCAAGAAGCACATCAGCTCAAGAGCTGCTTCACAGTGGTCATTCACAATGTAGCTCTGTGCCTGTTCTCTGACTGCGATACCTGTAGACAGAGCAGAAGAAGAAGACCAGAAAAAAGATGGGGAGGAAGAGGAGGGGGCCAATGAGGAAAGGACGTGACACTGAAAGAGACAGTCACCAGAACACAGGGCAGGTAGGTAGGAACGAGCAGACGATGGCATGGAATTAGGGAAGCAAGGGAGTGAAGAGAGAGAGAGAGAGAGAGGGGGGGGGGGGGGGGGGGGGGGTAGGGAACTGTTCAGTCTAACAGACGGGAACGGTGAGTGGGAGGGGGAGTTGGGATGGGTGGGCGATGCAGCAATAACAGTGAGCTGCTACAGCTTCTTTTATGCTATCCCCCCCTCCCTCTCTCTCTCTCTCTATCTCTCTCTCTCCCCCTATATTGGGATTCAAGGGGGCATAAATCTGTTGATTCCAGCTGCCTTCCCTGCATCCAGGACATGGCCAGAGTCATACAGGAGGAAGGGGGGGGGGGAGAGAAAACGTGGGGGGTGGAATTGTATAATGCCACGACCTCAGAAGATAATGGCTGGAAGAAAAGGGAGAGGAAAGGGAGGTAAGGACAGAGAGGAGTGTGGAGGAGAGTCGTGAAAATTATCTTGAAAAATATGTTTTGGGGGAGAACGGGGAAGTGGTGGAGGGGTGGAGGGGGTGTCTAATGGACAAAATAAAAGAGAAAATGTGGCTGAATGAATACTGAACAAAATACTGAATAACAGCTCTGAATAAAAAAAATGTAAAAGGAAAGAGAGAGAAGATGGCAGAGAAAATAAATGGAGTGGGAGCTGAGTTGAGCATGAAAGGAGCGCCCTTCCCAAGGTCAGTGACTTCTTTATGACCTCAACAACAAGCAAGGTCTTCCCGCGCGTGCGTGCGTGCGTGCGTGCGTGCGCGCGCGCGTGCGTGCGTGCGTGCGTGCGTGCGTGCGTGCGTGCTGTGCGTGCGTGCGTGCGTGCGCGTGTGTGTGTGTGTGTGTGTGTGTGTGTGTGTGTGTGTGTGTGTGTGTGTGTGTGTGACAGTTTTGAGACAAATATCTGGGATTGAGAAGACGCAGACTAAAAAGAAAAGGACAGACAGACAGAAGAGAGAATGATCAACAGAAGAGAGACAAATATAGCTTAAGTGTTTGAACAACAAAGTGTGTTTTATGTTTGCAGGTTTCATGTACACTGTAGGCGTGTGTTGGTGCCATTATGCATGGGTTTTCATACTTACTCCTGCATGGGGATGGTAAATATTTCAATACAAGAATGTTTACTCATTCTCTCTCTTTGTCATCCATCATTCACTTTAAAGGGTCTATTTCTTTCTAGTTTTGTTTGCAAGTGTACCATTACTTTCTTTAATTACTGGTTTGCTCGTTCATTTTTGTTTTCTTTGTTTGCTATCTTCTTTAAATCAGTTACAACTTTTCTTCTGAAAATGTGCTCGCAGCAAAGTTGGAAAAGGTGATATATTGATTTGCTAGAGTCGGAACCGGTTAAAAAAAATGTATTGTTTCAGATAAACACATGAATACTAGCTGCCAAATCACTATTCAGTTTAATGTTTTCTGTGCTAGGGCAGGGTATAAGCTATTATTTTGCTTATTGCTGTTGCTCCTAACATCAATGTGTAAGTAATGTCACAGCTGTCAGTTTCCCCCACTTTCAGCTGCTATCTATTCCATCACAGCTGGTGCTAACTATAGCAGAAAATGACCCCACTTGGACTTGGAAAAAAAACGTAGGGGCTAAGTTTAGCACTGGGCTCTGGACCCTCGACTGAATTATGCTGTATTTGCGCGCTGTGATGTACGTTTCTTTCTAAATAAACATCCATTTAGAAACAAGAGAGATAGCAAGGAAGACAAGAAACAGTTCTGTAGAAGAAGGGGTGGGTACTGTAAAGAATGGAGTGTAAAAGTTAACAGTCACAGATATTGCAAAAGATTTCAACTGTATATTCTGTCCAAACGTCTTTACTCGTAGATCAAACACAACTGAATTTATTAAAGGCACCTTCTCTCCCTCTCTCTCACACATGCACTTCAGCCTGATATTTTTTATCTTTCACATTCTTTTCCCAACTGCATACGAACTGAAACCAAAAAACGTCCATTTCAAAAGATCTTAAAAAGACTCAGAAATATTTCTAAACAAACAAAAAAGACAGGACAAAGACCATAATCAATACTAAAAAGAATCCTAATTAGGCAAAAACGCCTGGAAGTGAAAAGGTGTACAATGGGAAAGGAAAGCACAGTGGCGGCTCATTTGAATAATCACCATGAGTGAATTTAGAATAATCACCGAAAAGAAAGCACAGCAAAAAGGATAGGAAGAGAAAGAGGAGCAGAAAAGGGAGACAAAAATGAAGGACAAATAGAGAATAATGAGAAAAATAAGAAAAAAAAGATGTAGGAAAAGAAGAAAAGAAGAAGAAGAAGAAGAAGAAGAAGAAGAAGAAGAAGAAAAAGAAGAAGAAGATGATGATGATGATGATGATGATGATTTCAGATGGAGAGGAAGAAGAAGAAGGAGATGATGATGATGATGATGATGATGACGATGATGATGACGATGATGATCTAAGCAGAAGAAGCAAAAGAAACCAAGAAGCACATCAGCTCAAGAGCTGCTTCACAGTGGTCATTCACAATGTATCACTGTGCCTAATCTCTGACTGTGATACCTGTAGACAGAGCAGAAGAAGAAGACCAGAAAAAAGATGGGGAGGAAGAGGAAAATGAGGAAATGACGTGACCTGAAGGAGACAGTCACCAGAAACACAGGGCAGGTAGGAACGAGCAGACGATGGCATGGAATGAGGGAAGCAGAGGAGGGAAGAGAGAGATGTGGTGGGGGGGGGGGGGGGGGGGGGGTAGGAAACTGTTCAGTCTAACACACTGGAAGCGGTGGGTGGGAGGGGGAGGAGGTGGAGTTGCGATGGGTGGGCGATGCATCGTAACAGTCAGCTGCTACAGCTTCTTCTTTTATGCTATCCTCTCTCTCTCTCCCTATATTGGGATTCAAGGGGGCATAAATCTGTTGATTTCAGTTGCCTCCCCTGCCTCCAGGACACGGCCAGAGTCATACAGGGGGGGCGGGGGGGGGGGGGGGGGGGGGGGGAGGGAAGAGAAAACGTGGGGGGGAGGGGGGGGTTATATAATGCCACGACTCCAGAGGATAATGGCTGGAAGAAAAGGGAGGGGGAAGGGGGAAAGGACAGAGGGGAGTGTGGAGGAGAGTCGTGAAAATTATCTTGAAAAATATGTTTGGGGGAGGATGGGAAAGTGGGAGGGGGTAGGGGGAGGGTGTCTAATGGACAAAATAAAAGAGAAAATGTGGCTGAATGAATACTGAACAAGATACAGAATAACAGCTCTGAATAAAAAATAAAAAAAAGAAAGAGAGAGAGAAGATGGCAGAGAAAATGAATGGAGTTGGAACTGAGTTGAGCATGAAAGGAGTGCCCTTCCCAAGGTCAGTGACTTCTTTATGACCTCAACAAGCAAGGTCTTCCCGCGCGTGTGTGCGTGCGTGCGTGTGTGTGTGTGTGTGTTTGTGTGTGCGTGACAGTTTTGAGACAAATATCTGGGATTGGGAAGACACAGACTAAAAAGAAAAGGACACACAGACAGAGGAGAGAATGATCAAGAGAAGAGAGACAAATACAGCTGAAGGGTTTGAACAACAAAGTGTGTTTATGTTTGCAGGATTAATGTATACTGTAGGCGTGGGTTGGTGCCGTTATGCACGGGTTTTTTCATACTTACTCCTGCACAGGGATGGTTAATATTTCAGTTAAAGAAACTTTACTCATATCTCTCTCTTTGGCATCCATCATTCATTTTAAAGGGTCTATTTCTTTCTAGTTTTCTTGCAAGTGTACCATTACTTTCTTTCATTACTGGTTTGCTCGTTCATTTTTTTTGTTTTTTGTTGTTGCTATCTTCCTTAAATCAGTTACAACTTTTCTTCTGAAAATGTGCTCGCAGCAAAGTTGGAAAAGGTGATATATTAATTTACTAGAGTCGGAACCGGTTAAAAAGAATGTATTGTTTCAGATAAATGCATGGCTACTAGCTGCCAAATTAAGAACCAGTTTAATGTTTTCAGTGTTAGGACATGTTCTAAGCTGTTTGCTTACTGTTGTTGTTCCTAACATCAATGTGTATGTAATGTCACAGCTGTCAGTTTCCCCCACTTTCAGCTGCTCTCAGCTGCTATCCATTCCATCCAGCCCAGCTGGTGCTAGCTATAGCAGAAAATGACCGCACTTGTACTAGGTAAAAACGAAGGGGCTAATTCTAGCACTGGATCCTAGACCCTTGACTGAATTATGCTGGATTTGTGCGCTGTGGTGTATATGTCTTTCTAAATAAACATCCATTTAAAACCAAGAGAGATAGGAAGATAAGAGACAGTTCTGTAGAGGAAGGGGTGGGTACTGTAAAGAATGGAGTGTAAAAATTAATAGTCACAGATATTGCAAAAGAATTCAACTCTATAATCTGTCCAAACGTCTTTACTCATACAACAAGCACAACCGAATTTCCAGTTTTGACTCTTTCTGATTGTCTTTATTAAAGGCACCTTCTCTCACACACACACATCAGATGATATTTTTTTATCTTTCACATTCTTTTCCCAACTGCATATGAACTGAAACCCAAACAAGCCCATTTCAAAAGATCTGAAAAAAAACACTCAGAAATATTTCTAAACAAACATAAAAGACAGGACAAAGACCGCAATCAATACAAAAAAATCCTAATTAGGCAAAAACGCCTGGAAGTGAAAACGTGTACAATGGGAAAGGAAAGCACAGTGGCGGCTCATTTGAATAATCACCATGAGTGAATTTAGAATAATCACCGAAAAGAAAGCACAGCAAAAAGGAAAGGGAGAGAAAGAGGAGCAGAAAAGGGAGACAAAAATGAAGATGGACAAATAGAGAGAGAAAAAGAAAAAGAATAAAAGTCGTAGGAGGAAATGAAGAAGAGAAGAAAAAGGGAAGAAGAAGAAGAAGAAGAAGAAGAAGAAGAAGAAGAAGAAGAAAAGAAGAAAAAGAGAGGAGATGATGATGATGATGATGATGATGATGATGATGAAGAAGAAGAAGAAGAAGAAGAAGAAGAAGACAAAAAAAGAAGATGAAGACGAAGAAGATGAAGAAAAAGATGAAGACGAAATAGACAAAGAAGAAGAACAACAACAACAACAATATCATCCTCATCATCGTCAACAACAGCAACAACAACAACAACATGACAAATTCAAAAGCTACTCAATAGCAAGTCATTTATGGCTCAGACCTTGCATCTAATCTGTCACTGAAGCCGGTAGACAGAGCAGAAAAAAGATGGGGAGGAAGAGGAAAGAGCCAATAAGGAAAGGACGTAACACTGAAAGAGACAGTCACCAGAACACAGGGCAGGCAGGTAGGAATGAGCAGACGATGGTATGGAATGAGGGAAGCAGGGGAGGGAAGAGGAGGGGAGGTGGGGCAGTGAAGATACTGAAAGTGAGGTAGGGAGTGGAGTGGAGTGGAGGGTGGGAGACGCAGCGATGACAGTTATTGAACTGTTACAGTTTCTCTTTTATGTCCCCCCCACTACCTCTTCCCATTGGAATTTCAAAGGGACATAGCTCTGTTGGTTTCGTTTGCCTCCCTTGTGCGCACAACACAGCCATGATTTTACAGCCTGGGGGGAGAGGGGTGGGAGAGGGGTGGGAGAGCATGAGGAGGAGGGGGAGGGGGGTGTTGTACAATGCCACGATTCCAGAAGTTGGCTGAGAGAAAAAGGGGAGAGGAAGAGCAAGATTAGAGAGGAGTGTGGAGAAGGGTCATGAGATTTAGCTTTGAAATGAGGTTTTGGGATGGGGGGGGGGGGGGGGGGGGGGAGGGGAGGGGGGAGAAAAAAAAAGGAACATTTAGGAGAAACCACACTGAATGAAATAATACACTATGACAGATTTCTTTTTTAAATGGCGGAGAAAATGAATGAGTTGAAGCTCAGTTGGATGTAAAACAAGTGTCCTTCCCAAGGTCATTGACCTGTTTCAGTGACTCAACTTTAAGAAGAAACTGCCAGATTTGGTAAGTTTTAGGACACATATCTGAGGTCAAGAAGATCAGAGAATAGAGAAAGAGTGAGGCAGAAAGACAGACAGGCTTTTATTTGTTGCTTCACAAGATTCAGCGATATATAAATTCCATACATTATTATTACTATAAGGGGAAAACAATGGATTAGAGAATGATGACAGACATTGCAAATACAGTGAAAAAAAACAACAACAAAACAAAAACAAAAAACAACACATAAGTACAGTCCAAAAATAGTATATTTTTATGACAAACACAACTGGAAAATTCAGTTTTTGACTCAAATGGTTATCAATTTTCATTGTTCAAGACATCTTTATGTTTGTGTGTGTGTGATGCACGCACGCACGCACGCAACGCACGCACGCACGCACGCACGCACGCACACGCACACACACACACCACACACACACACACACACACACACACACACACACACACACACACAACCGTCTTAATATCACAACTTGCGAAAAGACGTGAAATGAATGTGAACACACACACATACATACCAGCGTATCATCTTTCACTTTCTTTTCCCTCACTGTACATGACTTGAAATAAGAAACGACAGTCTGTAAAGATCAGAAGAAAGACATTAACAACAAACAACAGCAAACAAAACAGAGAATGCAACACACTGACACTACACCCACGTTAACACAACACAACAGCTAAACACTTACAGTAAAGGAACACACACACACAGGTCCTCACCATTTATACATACTTAAATACGAATTAGACAAAAACAGAAGAAAGACATTAAAACAAAAACAGAACAACAACAGAGAGATATGACCATAATGAAGACCCGTAGGAGAGAGAGCAGGAGGAGACAACATGTCAAAGGCACAGAGGCAGCAGAATAACACAAAGACGAAGAAAAACAAGAAGAACAAAGAAGAAGAAGAGAAGAGAGAAGACGAAGAGAAGAAAAGGAGAGGAGGAGGAGGAGATAGCAGAGAGAAGCGAGGAGAAGAAGAAGAAGAAGAAGAAGAAGAAAAGAAGAGAGGAAGAAGAAGAAGGAAGAAGAAGGAGAGAGAAAAGTAGAAGAAGATGATGAGAGATGATGAGATGATGGAGAGGATGAAGAAGGAAGAGGGGAAAGAAGAAGAAGAGAAGAAGAAGAAGAAGAAGAAGATGATGATGATGATGAGATGAT
Source organism: Rapana venosa (assembly GCA_028751875.1). Lineage (NCBI taxonomy): Eukaryota > Metazoa > Mollusca > Gastropoda > Neogastropoda > Muricidae > Rapana > Rapana venosa. Next base: position 15,734,951 of record CM054143.1, on the reverse strand, counting down.
GATGATGGATGATGAGAAGGAGAGGACGAAGAAGAAGGAGAGAGGGAGAAGGAGAAGAAGAAGAAGAAGAAGAGAGATGAGTGATGATGTGATGATGATGGTGATGGAGAGGGAGAGAGAAAGAGGAAGAGAGGAGAAGGAGGAGAGAAGAGAGATGAGATGAGAGAGGAGGTGATGGGAGGAGAGAAAAAAAAGAAAAAGGAGGAGGAGGAGGAGGGGAGGAGGAGGGGAAAAAAGAAGATGATGGTGATGAAGAAGAAAAAGAAGAAGAAGAATTGCGAATAATTGCGAATAATCGAAGAGAAGAATTGCGAAGAAGAATGCGAAGAATTGCGAAGAATTGCGAAGAAGAAGAACAAGAAGAAGAAGAAGAAGAAGAACAAGAACAAGGAGAACAAGATCAACAAGAACAAGAACAAGAATTCAAAAGTTAACCCTCAGTAGTAATTAACGACAAATATTTTGCATCTAACCTCTGACTGAAGCCTGCGGACAGAGCAGAAGACAGGAAAAAAGATGGGGAGGAAGAGGAAGGGGCCCAGTGATGAAGGACGTGACACTGAAAGAAACAGTCACAGAACACAGGGAAGGCAGGTAGGAACGAGCAGACGATGGCATGGAATGAGGGAAGCAGGGGAGGGAAGGGGGTGGGGGCTGGAAGTGTTCAGTCTGACACACCTGGAAGAAGGGATGTGGGGAGGAAAGTAAGGGGGAGAAGAGGATGTGGGTGACCAGGGATGACATTGAACTACTACAGTTTCTTTTTCTTATGCTCTCCCCTCCCTCCCCTCACTGGAGTTCAAGGGGGCACAAATCTGCTGATTTCATTTGCCTCCCTTGTGTTCAGGACATGGCCACGATCATACAGGCTGGGGAAGGATGGGAGAACTTGGAAGAAGAGGGTGGAGGTGGGGAGCGGGGGGGCGAGGAAAGGAGAGGGAGGAGGGACAAAGCAATTGAGCATTTGGGAGGAGAGTTATGACAATTAGTGTTGTTTGTAAGACATACACAGGCACGCACTCATATAATTATGCATGAAGGCACATACAGACGCACGGACACATACAAAAGACACATGTGCTCAACACACCACACACACACACACACACACACACACACACAACACAACACACACACACACCACACACACACACACACACACACGTGTGTACAAACACGAAGAACAAGACTCAAAAACAGCGTTAATTTTTGTAGGAACATCTATAAACCAGCAGTAACTTTAATGGATCCTGCGCCTTTTTACAGCATGCGCTTTTGTTCTGTCCATCGAGTTTTTGCTACATCTGTTGGACAAATCTAAAACAAAAGCAAAACAAACAGACAAAAAAATCCTCCTGTTTCTTTCTTTGAGTCACTTATACAGGCTTCCCACAATGCTACAGGGGGACGGGATGGCCTAGTGGTTATAGCGATATGCTAGCAACCTGACGACATAGGTCAGAGCCCAGATTCGAGCCACCAATGAGGCACCCATCCATTCAAGGGGATTTCCCCTGGATTTAATATCAAGTCGATCATCCCTGAAGTCCTTGGATAGACCGTAACTAATGTGCGATGCAGTAGAACATCTGCGATACGTAAGTCTGTTCCCTTTTCACAGAGTAGGTCTGGTGGTGTGGAACAGATGAATTACAAAACTGTATGTACACGGGGACTGGATGTGAAAAAAGGCCACGAGTGCATTCATGTTCCGATATGAAGAATAGAAAAGGGATAGAATACGACCTTTTGTTATGTTTCAGTAGTACAAAATAATATGTACGCCCAGCTACAAAATAATAATATGTACCCCCAGCTACAAAATAACATGTGACCCAGCTACAAAATAATTGTACCCCAGCTACAATTAATTGTATCCCCAGCTACAAAAATAACATGTACCCAGCTACAAATATAATATTTACCCCAGCTACAAAAATAATGTACCCGAGGTCAAATAATATGTACACCAGCTACAAAATTATATGTACCCCCAGCAGCTACAAAAATAATATGTACCCAGCTACAAAAATAATATGTACCCCAGCTACAAATTAATATGTACCCAGCTACAAATATATGTACCCAGTACAAAATATATGTACCCCCAGCTACAAAAATAATATGTATCCACAGCTACAAAATTAATATGTACCCCCAGCTACAAAAATAATATTTACCCCCAGCTACAAAAATAATATGAACCCCCAGCTACAAAATAATATGTATCCACAGCTACAAAATAATATGTACCCCAGCTCTCTTCAACACCTGTTCTCCCTTCAGTTTTATCTCTTCCTCTGTCATCCTTTTTGTCCTTAAGCCTATGACAAACATTACCAGTAGGATTCTTTCTCCTCACAACGTTGCCAGGCTGAAAAGAGCAGAACAGTACTTACAGCAGAATTGATCTTCCCATTGCTGCACCATAGGCTGCAGTACCGAGTGGCTGATTTGGAGACTTCTGCCTCCCCATGTGACCATGTCTAAAGACGTCACTATCATTCTGCTCTCTGTTGGAAACAGGTTAGAGATATAGAGGGTGGGGGAAGGGAGGGTGAGAGAGACAGACAGTCAGACAGAAAGACAGACAGAGAGATAGAGATGGAGAGAAGGAGCGAAGGGGGGGGGGGGGGGGGGGAGAGGAGAGAGAGAGAGAGAGAGAAAGAGAGAGAGAGGAGCGAGAGACAGAGACAGACAGACAGACAGACTCAGAGAAAGAGAGAGAAATACGAAATTGTGTTTCCTGAGGGCAGTATATTAAGTACAGTGACTTTTTTTTTTACATCCAGCCCTCAAAAGGGAAAACAGTAAACACTACAGCACAATGTGTTTGAAAAGTAGGTTTTAGCGAGAAAAATACGAAGATGGAAAGGGAAGAAAAGTAATGGAACGACAAGAAGAGGATATAAACCAAAGAACAAACAAATAAATCAAAAGCGGGAAGGTAGCAAGAGAGAGAGGAGAGAGTGGGAGAGAGAGAGGAGAGAGAGAGAGAGAGAGAGAGAGAGAGAGAGAGAGAGAGGAGAGAGAGTGAGAGGAGATGAGAGGTGTGTGTGTGTGCGCGTTGCTGCGCGCGAGTGTGTATGTGTTGTGTGGTGTGTTAAGGAGAGAGAGAGAGAGATAGGCAGACACACAGACACAGACAGATGATGGCTTTGATGCGAGGCACCGATCCAGATTGCAAAGGTCTGTTGTTCAAAGCCTGCTAAAAAGGCAGACTACCGCCCAATCTCTAGATGGTCATACACAGACATCAAAGATGCACAATACATTCAATAAGCTCACAGAACTATTGGAACCAAAAGTTGATATCTGGTAAAATTATTAAAAGAAGAACTCCCTCTAGAAAATACATACACTATGGCGACACTTTTTTCAATACGGTCGGTTGCAGCCTGACACAAACCAGGCTATACAGGGAGAGGGAGAAAGAGAGGGGGAGAGGGAGATGGAGAGAGAGAGAGAGAGCTGATACAAAACTATTTTTAAGAGACGGAAATGGACAGACAGATCTATACAAATGGCCAAAAACTGGTTACAAGATAGAGAGAGATGCGGATAGATAGACGAGATGGGCGAGATGCAGAAAGAAAGAATTAAAGAGATGAGGCAAGATGAGATGAGCGAAAGGAGCTGGAGGATTGAAGGATGATAGAGAGGATGGAGAGAAGAAGATGGAGAGAGGAGAAAGACAGAGAGGACAGAGAAAAAGTCATAGCCCATTCTCAAGGATAAAAATTAGAAAAAGACCCCCCCCAAAAAAAAAAGCGACAGTACAAACAAACAATAAAATAACTCACCAAAAAAAAACAACAAAAAACCTGCCAATCATTCTAAAATATGAGATCGATAGGGAGAGAGGGAAGGAGGGAGGGAGCGTGGGAAGAAAAACAAACACTGAAGTAAGAGGGATGGGTCAGTCTGCAATTAAACGTCAAGAGCTGCCACGCCGAATCGGGCCAGAATGAGGCCATTTTCCTGCAAGTCATTACAACCCTGAAAGGCCTCTTAGTACGTGGGCTAATGCTTTGGGGGCAGATTCCTTCTCTGACTGTGTAGGGAGGGGGTATAGGCCTGTCTATACCCCGCTGCCGTTTTGCCCTCCCTCCCTTGTTTCTGCCCTAACATGGTCGCAACATTGTTGTCTATAAAGCATTCTGTTCTCATTACCAAGTAGGCCAATGGCTTAACAGACCTAATGTATTGTGTTGTTATTTGCATTTGCATTGTATTGCATTGTATTGTATTGTATTGTATTGCATGCCATTTAAAGTCACGGCAGATTTCTCTGCTTGAAATTCGTGCTGCTCTCTCTGGGGAGAGCGCGTCGCCACAAGAGCAGCGCTACCCATTACTTTTTTTTTTCTTGTCATGTTTACATGTGTATTTGCTTCCCTATCAGAGTGACTTTTTTCTACACAATTTTGACAGGGGCAACTCTCTTGTTGCCGCGGATTCTTTTACGTGCGTTACATAATTATGTGTACCACACGGAACCTGGGTTTGTCATCTCATCCGAAAGATTAGCAGACCAGACCCAGACCACCACTCACGGTCTAATGGATGGGGGAAAAGTTTCGGGGCCCAAACAGGGATCGAACCACCGCACACTTCCAACTCGAACTTTTCGCTTTCTAGGCAGGTGCGTTACCTCTAGGCCACCGGCCCAGCAGAGTGTGAGTTAAGTTAGGAATGTCTGATACAAACAAGTCCAAAATCATGGATCACAGCATAGAGACGTGGCACCTGATGGATTTTGTTTAGGGCCATCTCTCATGTCAACTGTGTGCGCAGTTTCTGCTGCCTTGCTCCCCTGCGTATCACGGGAGATCAAGTATAAGATGCACATTGAAGATCCGGTGTTTTATGTCTGCACTTTTGTGTGCTGCAAAAAGGCATAGAGTATGGATCTTACTCCTAGGTTTCATAAGCACACTGAGGCAATGCGTTTGTGGGTATTGTATTGTGTTGTGTTGTTTTGTGCTGTTTCTTGTATTATATTGTGTACCACTTTAAGTCACGGAAGATTTCTTTGCGTGAAATTCGGGCTGCTCATCCTGGGAGGAGCGGGTCGCCACAAAAGCAGCGCCACCCGTTATTTTCTGTTCATGTCTGCATGTGTATAATATGTTTCCCTATCAGAGTGACTTTTTTCTACAGAACTTTGACACGGACAACTCTCTATTTGCCGTGGGTTCTTTTACGTGCCCTGAATGCATGTTGCACACAAGACCTCGGTTTATTGCCTCATCAAAAGCACCCAAACCCCAACTCACGATTTAGTTGATGAGGGGAAAAAAGTTTCAGGAACAAACAGGGATCGAACCAACTACACTTCAAACCCGGACTTAACGCTTTCTAGGCAGGTGCGTTGCTTCTAGACCACTGGTTCACTTAAACACAGGGTGCAGACTTAGGAAATCACACAGGCTCCTGATACAGACAAGCGGAATCTATTCCCAGATAGTGCGAAGCTCTTGTTTCAGGTCATTCTCCACGACAATAGATGATTGCAACAATTAGAGTACATTTTCAGACCAAGAAAACCACGTTTAAGGATATTTGTACCAGGGAATCATGTTGTTGTTATCTTCAATTTAATGTCTCTTCACTCTAAGTGATATTAGACGAGGGCAGTGGAAAGTGAAATGGAACTTAAAGAAGGGAGAGGAAGGAGTGGAAGGAGAAAAGATTAAGAAATATCATCAGTGTTGGTATTTTTGTGCACAAAAATCCTAGAAAAGTAATAATGATAATACTCTTTAAACACGAGCGAAATTTAACTCAACAAAGTGGAAACAATAATGTAACTGCAATAAATATTCAAGTGGACTATGCAATAAACATCTAGCAATGGCAAAGGCTAACTTTGAATTTTAAAATACAGTTTCCATGTTATAACAAGGGTACTGTCGGTTTTCCTCCGCATAGTCAGGTGAGGCTTGTGTACTGATGCGCTGTCTTTGTGCAGTCCCCAAGAGTTGCTCCCACAAAGCTTGCAAAGAAAGCCACAGGTGGTTGTCGAAGGCTTCGATGTAGTCATACATCTCTCTATGATCGCCAAAGGACTCTGCTTCATATTAGGAAATAATAATAATAATAATAATAATAATATTTATAATGAATAGCATTTATATATAGCGCATTTCTCAAAGCAATGACTCAATGCGCTTTCATACCATGCACATTTATACACATGCACACACAGCACATAATAAAAACAACAACAACAATGATAATGAGCATTTCTAAAGCGCAAATAAATTTACAAGAGATACCTATCGCACTGTAGAGGCACACACTTGCGTCCGGGCACACACTAGCAGGGCAATTAACAGTACACTCAGAGAAAAGGCACTAGCAATAACATAACTAACAAAAAACAAAAAATATAACCAACAGCCAGGCATGCACATGAAGTAGCCTACAGTGTGACAAACGGCAACCGTCAAGACAAGCACAATATATTAACTAGCTAAGAAATACATTAAAGAGATGTGTCTTCAATGAAGACTTAAACTGGGATAAAGTGGGAGCATGTATGACGGCTGGTGGCAGAGAGTTCCAGATCGTGGGCGCAGCAACACCAACAGATCTACGACCTGCGGTTTTGAGGTTGTAATGGGGTACAACAAGTAAGTTATCATTCGAAGACCGCAGGGTTCTAGTTGTGGTGCGTGTTTTCAAGGCAGCTGACAGAGATGGAGCAAGCGAGCCTTCAGAGTGACGGTATGCCAAGACCGCAACTTTGTACTGACAGCGTTGCCCTTACAGGTAACCAATGAAACTCCCTAAGCATGGGAGTCACATGGTCCCTTTTGCTCTTTCCAAGGATGAGCCTGGCAGCAGAGTTCTGAATTCGCTGCAGGCGTGTAAACTGTTCATCACTTATACCGATAAAACAGGAGTTGCAATAGTCCAGTCGCGACAAGACGGTCGCTGAAACAAGCTTGATCACTGCATCTCGAGGCAAGAATTTCTTAATGTGTGCAATACGGCGCAGCTCTAGAAAGCATGCTCTGCAGACGTTACTAATGTGGTCTTTCATGGAGAGAGTAGGATCTAGCCGAACACCCAGATAACGCACAGAACTCTGAAAAGCTAATGTCACAGCCACCCAAGACCACAGAACTCTCCGACACCCGCATAAGACTAGATGGTGAACCAACTGCCATAACTTCTGTCTTGTCTGTATTTAATTTGAGTTTGTTGCTGTCCATCCACTGAAGGACACTGTGCGTGCAATCTGCTAGTGTGCGTGTGGCGTCTGAAAAATTTTGAGGTGTTGCATTTGCCGAAATTTCTGTATCCTCCACTATTGTTTCCAAGGTGCATGATACGCTTTCTTTAAAATTTATGATCACCTACCATTGGTGACCTTCTAGGAAAACATGACATGAATGGTTCAGTCACCATTCAGAGAAAAAAAATCAACAATTTTATTGACAATATCAATTCTCTTAAAAAAACATGGAAAAGTTGTTAAGAGATTATCTGCACCTGGTTTCATCCACTACTATTTCCTCAATAATTCTTGTAAAAAAAACACCTCTGCAATTTCTGAATGGAAAGAATCTTTCATGTGCATTTTCTGCAACTGTATTCATTCTTTCCACTTTTGTCTGTTTCATGGTTCGAAAAAGAAAGTACAAAAAAATCAATGTGATTTTAGAGCTATTGTCAACAAAATTCATGACAAAAATTTCCATGGATCATCTGCTGGTTGACTTAAATTAAGTTAAAATCATATTCATTGAATTTTCAGTCCCAATCTGTGTTTCTTTCTAGTTGTGTCAGTCACAATGCCGCCATTTCGTAAGCACCGATTTGTTTTCTTCTCCTCTTACAACTGTCTGTGGTTAAGCAACGAATGAAAAACAACATAAAACAAGTCCACTTTAGAATACAATGACGTCAGAGAGACTACTCTTGATTGACATTATCCTCCCCCCCCCCCCCCCCCCCCCCCACCCCTCTCCCACCCCCAGCCCCCAAACCAGTTAGAAAAGAACGATTTACCCTGATTGAAGTAATCTTCTTTCCTTAACCAAGTTCGGTAAGAAATCCCCGACTGAAATGACTTTCTGTCCACTTAATATTAGAAGACAAAAAAAGACCCTTTAGACTGTAAGCTATTTAACTTCCTGCTGCTACGGGACTCTGACGTTCAGACAATGAATGTAGACCCAGCAAACTTTTTGTGTTGTTCTCTCTTACCTTTATCCCAGGTATTTCAAAAGTCACTGCCATTAATTTAAGATTTTTGGTTGTGTTTTTTTTTAACTGCTGGAGTTTTTTTTTATTGCAGGTATAGCAGTTCTGGGCATGACAACTCTTACTCTGGATACCAGCTGCTGTGACCTTTGTGTGGAGGAGCAAAGTTCACGATTGTCGTGAGCAAGGCGATATTTTCTCCTGGAGTTAACATCAGTGCCGACTCCACTCCCCACAGAAGTCCTTGGATGAGACTATATACCGAGGTCCCGTGTGCGAACGCACGTAGAACTTCTTGCACACACACCATGAAACCTGTTCCGCTTTTCGGAAGAGTAGGAAATTGTGTGCCGGTGCAAACGAATGACATTTACAGGACTGCATACACAAGGGGACTGATGTAAAAAAATTTTTTTTAAAGCACATGGGTGCTTATTTCATTATCCTCGAAATAAAAGAATAGAATCAATCTCATCCTACTGTGCTCATTACAGTCTAAAAAAATAAACAAATCAGTCAATGCATAGTATGGAGAATAATCACTACTTTAGAAGCATGTAAAACTCATCGCTAAGAGAAACAGAGACAGGATGACAGAAAGGCAGATAGTCAGTGACAGAGTCACAATGACAAAAGTCTTTGGATGATCTCCACTGCTAGTACGTTAACAAACAAAAATTCCGAGGCATAAGTAGATACGAATTATGAATCAGAAAATGTATAAGGCGAAAGAGGTATGTAAAAGTGTGTGTATGTGTGTGTTGTATGTGCGTGTGTGCATGCGCGCGGGCGCACGTGCATGCGTGCGTTCGTGCGTGTGTATGTGTGTGTGCGCGCGCGCGCTGATGTGCGTACATGCGTGTGTGTGTTTTCGTATGTGTATGCATGCGTGCGTGCGCGGCGCACGTTTTGTGTGTGTGTGTGCGTGTGGGTTATGTGTGGTTGCTTGCGGGCGTGCGGGCGGCGTGTGGTATGTGTGTGTGCGTGTGGGTATTTGTGTATGCGTGCGTGCGTGCATGTGTTAGTGTGTGTGTTGTGTATGTGCGTGCGAGTGTATTTGTGGTGCGTATGTTGTATGTGCGTGCATGCGTGCGTAGGTGCGAGGGTTTTGGGGGGGTGGTTGTTTGGGTGGGATGCACTGGGGAGGTTGGCGTTGCTTTTGTGCATGGGTTGGGCTTCAATGGCTTTCTGCATGCAATTGCTATGACGCATCCCCAGGGGTTTAATTTTCTCATACACACTGGGCCGGAAGACCCGGGGGGGGGGGGGGCGTGTAATCTCCAATTTCGTTCCCTTCCCCTTCTTCTGTCTGGTCCTCCCCCCTCCTCCCCTTCTTTTTTCTCTCCCTTCCTTCTTCTCCTTCTGTACTTCTCTCCTCACTCGTCCCTTTTTCTTTCTTTCTCTTCCTTCTTTCTCTCCCTTTTCTTCTCCTTCTCTCCTCCTCCTTTCTCTCCTTTTCCTCCTCCTTTTTCATCCGTTTTCTTTCCCCCTTCCTTTTTCTCCTCCCCCTCTCCCTTTTTCTTCTATTATTCTTCTTCCTCTCTTTCTCTCTTTTTTCTTCTTTCTCGTCTCCTCCCCTTTTCTCCTCCCCTTTTCTCCTTCCCCTCCTTTTTTTTCTCTCTCCCTCTTCTTCTTTCCCCTCCCCTTTTTCTTTTCTTCCTCCTCCCCTTCCTTCCCTTTTTTCCTCTTTCCTTCCTCCTTCTCCTCCTCTTTTCCCTTTTTTCATTTTCTTCTTTCTTTCTTCCCTCCTTCCCCCCCTCCTCCTTCTTTCTCTCTCTCTTCTTTCCTTCTTCTTTTCTCTCGTCCTCCTGCTTCTTGTTCTTTTCTCCTCCTCTTCTTTCCTCCTCCTCTGCTTCTTGTTCTTCTCCTCCTCTTCTTTCTTCTCCTCCTCCTCTTCCTGCTCCTCTCTCTTCTCCTCCTCCTTCAACTTCTCCTCCTTCTTCTCCTCTCCTCCTTCTTTTCCACCTTCTCTTCCTCCTCCTCTCCCCTCCTCCTCCTCCTTTTCTTTCTACTTCTCCTCCTTCTTCTTCTCCTTTTTTCCTTCTTCTTTCCTCCTCCTTCTTTTTCTTCTTCTCCTCCTCCTCCTCCTCTCCTCCTCCTCTCTCCTCCTTCTTCTTCTTCTTCTTCTTCTTCTTCTTCTTCTTCTTCTTCTTCTTCTCTCTCCTCCTCCTCCTCCTCCTTCTTTTTCTTCTTCTCCTTCTCCTCCTCCTCCTCCCTATAGCCTACAGTGGTCTGGCTGCATTCCGCTGTGAGAGGTAGACCTGGCTAGCTAGCAGTCAGCCTGCACAGACAGGCTCCAGGCTCCAGGCTCGGTCAGGAAGTAGCGGTAAAGTGCTGGCAGTCCAATTGATCCGTCCATTACTGCACCGCTGCCTGCACGACAAAGTGCCTCGTTCCCAGACTGCCAGCTTCCTCCAGATTAGCCGTGTGTAAGGATATCATTTGGGTGTACATGATGGGGACAGGAGGGAGAGAGGGGGTGAGAGGGGGAAGGGAGGGAGAGAGGGGGGGAGGGAGAGAGGGAGGGGAGGGAGGGAGGGAGGGGAGGGAGGGAGAGAGGGAGGGAGGGAGAGAGGGAGAAGAGAGAGAGAGAGGGAGAGAGAGAGAGAAGAGAGAGGAGAGAGAGAGACTGATACTTATTTCTAAGGGTTAGAGATAAGTATTGAGAGATGAGAGAGAGAGAGAAGGAGTAGAGAGAGAGGAGAGAGAGATGAGAGAGAGAGAGAGAGAGGAGAGAGACTGTACACATTTCCAAGGATTAAAGAGAAGTATTGAGAGAGAGAGAGAGACTTCTTATTTCCAACGGTTTAGGAGACAAGTATTGACATAGTCTTTTTTTTATCCAGCTCTTGAGCTGAGTAGAGATTATCATTAATAATCGCAACTGATAATTTAAAGCAAACTGAGAGAGAGAGAGAGAGAGAGTTCTTACTTCCAACGGTTAGAGAGACAAGTATTGACATATTCTTTTTCATCGAGCTCTTGCCCTGAGTAGAGATTATCATTAATAATCGCAACTGATAATTTAAAGCATACTTTCAGAGAGAGAGAGAGGAGAGAGAGAGGAGAGAGAGAGAGAAGAGATGGAGGAGATGAGAAGAGAGAGAGAGAGAGATGAGAGGAGAGTGAGAGAGAGAGAGAGAGAGAGAGAGAGATTGATGCTTCTTATTTCCAAAGGTTACAGGTAAGTCTTTTAATTCGGAGATAAAGGAACAAGCACTCATGTGCTTTTTCTTTTACATCCAGTCCTTGTAGTGCATGCGGTTTTGTAAATTTTGCCATCCGTTCCCACTGGCAAACAATAACCTACTCTTCTGAAAAGCGGAACAGGTTTTATTTAACGTGTGCGCAAGATGTTCTGTGTGCGTTCGCACACGGGACCTCGGATAATAGTTTCATTTGAAGGACTCTGTGTGTGTGGTGTGGGGGGGGGGGGGGGTGCACTTCTGTCCAGATTTACTGTCATCGATTTTTTTTACATTTTATTCCCAAAATTCTAACATCAGTTTTACGCGAAACACAGAGACCTGACATTACAGTGACATTAATAATATCATTTCCACTACAGAAATCTCAATTTTAATTTACCAAAAAATTAAAAATCGTCACCTACAATCACAGGTAATGACAAAAATAAATTGAATTCACGACAACCAGAAAAAACAACAGAAAAATATGAACTTAAGTCATGAATACGAGGAAAGTTGTACATCCAGAGAGAGAGAGAGAGAGAGATAGAGAGAGAGAGAGAGATAATGATAACGATAACGAATTGTATTTTCTGAGGGTAATAGAATAAGTACAAGACTTTTTTTTTACATCCAGCCCTCGAAAAGAAAGAAAGAAAGTAATTAAACAGACAACATATAAGCAAAGTGAGAGAGAGAGTTCCAAAACATGCATTTATGCACACAACATCTGCATTCATGCACACATCTGCATACATGCACACAACATCTGCATACATGCACACATCTGCGTTCATGCACACATCTGCATCATGCACACATCTGCATACATGCACACAGCATCTTCATTCATGCACACAACATCTGCATTCATGCACACAACATCTGGATACATGCACACAACACCTGCATACATGCACACAACATCTGCATACATGCACACAACATCTGCATACTGCACACAACATTGCATTCACGCGCACTGCAGCTATGCATGACATCGCATACAGGCAAGAATCTGCATCAGTGCACACGAACGGCTGCACCTGCACACAACATCTGCATACATGCATACAACATCCTCATACATGCACACAGCACATGCATTCATGCGCACAACATCTATCTACCAGCACGCACGAGCCTGTGTCTGTGAATGCGCGCGCAGGGGGGGGGGGGGGGGGGGGGGGGCTACTTTCTTCCAAAACGGTCCTTAACACAGCAATCCCGCTCCAGACAGATTGCAGCAATATCAATACGTCAATGCAGTAAGTTCTCCCATTCCTTTCTCCTCAGAGACTGTGTCTGACATTACTAGTCCACTTTGTAGCCACAGTTGAGCTGAAGGATGGAGCGGTAGAGTACTGACAGTAGTAGATAGGGCTGATCTGTTCGTTGCTGGTAAAACCATTGCCTGTACAACTAAATGAGCGGCTGATGTGGAGACTTTGGAGACTTTTAGCTACGGGTGTATACATGTAGCCATGGTTGTGGATGTCATTGCGATTCCACTGCCTCCGTAACAACAAGTGACAACAATCTGTATTGACCAATCTTTAGTTTTCAAGGGTTACAGCTAAGCATTCACCATACTCTCTCACGCTGGCTCTCTCTCTCTCTCTCTCTCTCTCTCTCTCTCTCTCTCTCTCTCTCTCTCTCTCTCTCTCTCTCTCTGCTCCTCTCGGAGGGGGGGGGGGGGGGGATAGCCTAGTGGTCAGAACATTGCGCTCGCAGTTCGATTCCCGTTCAAGGGGATAGTTTCCCCTGGAGTTAACATCAGTGCAGACTCCACTCTCCCCAAAAGTTCTTCGGATGAGACTATAAACCGAGGCCCCGTGTGCGAACGCACGCAGAACATCTTGCGCACACGTTAAATCCTGTTCCGCTTTTCGTAAGAGTAGGCCATTGTGTGCCGGTGGGAACAGATGACAGAATTTATAAAACCGCATACACACGGGGACTGGATGTAAAAAAAGCACCTAAGTGCTTATTCCATTATCCTCGATATAAAAGAATAAAATGGGAAAAAAAATAAATGAAAAAAATCCCTCCCTCCCTCTCTCTCTCTCTAAGGCTGAAGTACAATAAAACTTGTCAGTGTTCACCTCTCTCTATCTCCTCCCTCCTCCCCCCCCCCTCTCTCTCTCTCTCTCTAAGGCTGAAGTGCAATGAAACTTGTTAGTGTTCATCTCTCTCTCTCTCTCTCTCTCTCTCTCTCTCTCTCTCTCTCTCTCTCTCTCTCTCTCTCTCTCTCTCTCTCTCTCTCTCTTCTTCTCTCTGCTCTATTTCAATCTATCTGATTTACTTGATCATATGTAGTGTATCTGTTTTGACATTAATGTTCAGGTCAGTTGGGGATTATGTGTTTATTGGACACATATCTATCTCTCAATTATCAATGTATCTGTTGTAGTTGTTGTTGTCTTTGATTTTACGTCTGCTCACTCTCAGTGATATTAGACGACAATGTATCTGTTTTGACATTAATGTTCAGGTCAGTTGGGGATTATGTGTTTATTGGATACATATCTATCTCTCAATTATCAATGTGTCTGTTGTTGTTGTTGTTGTCTTCGATTTTACGTCTGCTCACTCTCAGTGATATTAGACGACAATGTATCTGTTTTGACATTAATGTTCAGGTCAGTTGGGTATCGTGTTTGTTTGTTTTTTTTTACCAGAGGTTGAACTTTTATTGTTGTTGTAGTTGGGATTTGTGATTTGTATTTTGTTTTGTTGATAGTCCTTAATCAGGAGAGAGAGAAAGGGGGCAAAGAGAGAGGGAGAGAGGGATATTTATTTTATTCTTTAATTTCGAGGATAATGAAATAAGCACTCATGTGCTTTTTCATCCAGTCCCCGTGGGTATGTAGTTTTGTAAATTTTGTCATACGTTCCCACCGGCACACAATGGCCTACTCTTCCGAAAAGTGGAACAGGTTTGAACGCGTTCGCAAGATGTTTTTTATAGTCTTATCCGAATGAGGAGAGAGAGAGGCAGGGGGAGAGAGAGAGAGAGGGAGATAGAGAGGGGGAGAGGGAGAGGGAGAGAGAGGAGAGAGAGAGGAGAGAGGAGAGAGAGAGAGAGAGAGAGAGGAGAGAGAGAGAGAGAGAGAGAGAGAGAGAGACAGACAGACAGACAGACAGACAGAGAGAAAGACAGAGAAGAAAGAGACAGAGAGACAGAGAAAGACACAGAGAGAGAACAGACACAGGTAAGGAAAAAGGTAAAGGAGTCCCATAACCTATAAGGTCGTAGGGGAGCGAGGCGTCAGAGACCTCACTTCTCTAGGGGCCAGCATATTGAGGGCGGCGCCCATCTCCTCTCCCTCGCTGCTTTACCTTCCCTGACCCTAAAGAGGGCAGGTACCCATTTACAACTGGGTGAACTGGGGGAACTGTACTGAAGCCAAGGCGCGCAAACGGTCACCCATCCAACTGGTAACCACGCTCGACGCTGCTTAACTTGGCTGGGGGAAAGCGAGTGCTCCGACCACTGAGACACAGACAGACAGACAAACACAGACAGATAAACAGAAAGACAGAGTCAAGAAGCAGAAACACAGAGACAGACAGAAAGAGCGTGTGTTGTTGAGGTATCTGTGTATGTACATCTACATTTGTCTTCCTTCACAAGCCGTCAGGGGCGCAGCGACACGCATCTCCAACGCTTATTTGCACCTGCTGAATGATAAACAACCACTGGCATCCTGCTAACAGCTAATCATTCATCTTCCAGCTGGACCAATACATTGGTCAGTGCAGATGCCTCCCTCCCCATTAGCAGCTTTCTCCCTTGGAGACTCGTCCCTAAATCACTGATCTGATTTCTCCTCTGCCTGTGTACAGTGTGTGATGGGGGGAGGGACGGGATAGCCTGGTGGTTAGAACATTGCGCTCGCAATCTGACGACCCGGGTTCGAATCCCGTTCGAGGGGCATCATCATCATCATCGTCGTCGTCGTCGTCGTCATCGTCGTCATCATCATCGTCATCATCATCATCATCATCATCATCACGTTCAAGGGGATTTTTTTTCCTCTGGAGTTAACATTAGTGCAGACTCTACTCCCCCTAAAAGTCCTCCGGATGAGACTCTAAATCGAGGCCCCGTGTGCGAACGCACGCAGAACATCTTGCGCACATGTTAAAACCGGTTCCGCTTTTCGCAAGAGTAGGCCATTGTGTGCCGGTGGGAACGGATGACAAAATTTACAAAACCGCATACACACGCGGACTGGCTGTAAAAAAGCACACGAGTGCTTATTCCATTATCCTCTACACAAAGGAATTTATAAAATAAAATAAAAGTATCAAGAAGGACCAGTGTCGTGCTAACAGTCAAGCAGTTCTGTCTACAGGTCCATTGCTGAGAAACCCAAGCCTGCCTGCACGACTGAGTGGCTGATTTCTTTTTAAAGACTTCTAGCTCCGAACGTAGCCCTGTCCCCCCAAAATAGATGCAACATGGCATAGGACTGAGAGAGAGAGAGAGAGAGAAGGGGGGGGAGAGAGAGAGAGAGAGAGAGAGAGAGAGGAGAGAGAGAGAGAGAGAGAGAGAGAGAGAGAGAGAAAGAGAGAGAGAGAAAGAGAGAGAAAGAGACGGAGAGAGACAGAGACATAGAGACAGACAGCGAGACAGAGATATACTTTTTATTTATGTTTACTTTATTCTTTTATATCGAGGATAATGAAATAAGCACGTATGTGGTTTTTTACGTCTAGTCCCCGTGTGTATGCGGATTTGTGAATTCTGTCATCTGTTCCCACCGGCACATAATGGCCTACTCTTACGAAAAGCGCAACAGGATATAACGTGTGCGCAAGATGTTCTGCGTGCGTTCGCATACAGGGCCTCGGTTTTTAGTCTCATCCGAAGGATAGAGAGACAGAGAGATAGAAAGAGAATGACAGACTGACTGACTGACTGACACAGAGAGGAAGAGAGAAAGAGAGACAGACAGACAGACAGAAAGAGAGACAGAGAGAGAGAGAGAGAGAGAGAGAGAGAGAGAGAGAGAGAGAGAGAGAGAGGAGAGAGAGAGAGAGCGTGAGTCACAGAGAGAGACAGGTAGGCAGGCAGACCCACGAAATCAATGTATTGCTCTTCAGGTTAAAAAACAAAAAAACCCAAACAATCCACACAAAAAAACCAAACAAGCACACACAAACAAAAATCTAGTAAAAGCAAATATTAAACTGTAAGCAACGAAACGAGAAAGAAACCAACCAAGAGTTCAGCGATGACCTGAACGTGAGACTCTTGCACTGAATTTTAAACCTCAAGTCCCTTTTTCTTCAGGCCAGACACTTGACCACTAAAAGACCCCTCCCTTTTAATCAGAGCCTTTACCCACCCCCCCCCCCCCCCCCCCCACCACCACAACACTTCATCTCCACCTCCTCCTTCCCTCCCACCCTTTGTCGTCCCCTGCTTTGGGATTCTGCTCAGACAGTGTGGGGCCCTGTCAGCCACCCCGTGTTCCCCTCTTGTTCTTGTCATGGTCCTTTCTGCCCCTTGACATGGCCTCTTGGTGTCATTAAGTGCCCTTTGTTCCGGTCTAAGGTAGATAATTAGAGGACTGGCTTCTCGCTAGCTTATCCCCTCTTTCTCCTCAGTGGTTGGTTTTGTGTGTGTGTGCTTTTTGTTGTTTTTACTGACATGTTTGTTGCGTGTATCACAGTTTGGGGTGTTGTGACTGTGTCTGTGTGTACCATGATCGAAACATTTTGTCAACAGCATCGTTTTAAACTACTCTTTCTTCCCATCTGACTATAAATCGAGGTCCAAGTGGGTGAATGCATGCAGATTATCTTGCACCACCCTGTTCCATTTTTCGGAAGTGTAGGCCATTGTGTGCCGTTGGGAGCAGATGACAAAATTTACGAAACTGCATACACACGGGGAATGGATGTAAAAAATACATGAGTGCTTATTCCATTATCCTCGAAGCAAAAGAATGAAATAAATAAATCTGAAGAGCTACCAGCTGCAGCACAAAATCAGATTCCTTCATAACCTAACGGGAGAAACACCCTAACATGGATGATTCCATTATTATTCAAACCTGTGTTATAAGCTCGCTCTAAATCGTGAGGTAAACGCTAGTAGTCATTGAAGTATTTTGCCCCTTAAAACTCCATGCTCATGGGCAAAACAAAGATTTATACACTTGAGAAAACAAAAACTGTTTGTGCAACATTATAACAAAATGGGACTTCAAGAGAACAACAGTTCGAATTTTGCGCGCACAGACATATCAGTGATGGCTGCAAACATTGTGGGAGTTCAAGCACTTATGCAAGTACCAGCAGACACACAAACACAAACACACACACACACACACACACCACATACACATACACACACACACACACACACACACACACACACACCACACACACACTGAAGCTCCTTCACTCTCCATTAGTCATTACCACTGTACCTCCTTCACTAAAGACCAGTTGCTGCGGAGTCACTAAGTCAGTGCAGTAACATTACTTCTCTTCCCCCATGTCTGTCCTCCCAGGAGTCTGTCTGCACTACGTCTGATATGAGGACTATGGGGCCAATGTGAAGGGTGCAGCTCAAGGAAGGAGGAGAGCAGTACAGTACAAACAGCAGAAGTAGAAATGATCTGCCCATTGTACTGACAGTAGTAGTAGAATTGATCTGTCCATTGTACTGACAGAAGAAGTAGAATTGATATACACATTCTACTGACAGAAGAAGTAGAACTGGTCTGCCGATTACACTGACAGAAGAAGTAGAATTGATCTGCTCATTGTACTGACAAAGGAGTAGAATTGATCTGCCTGTTGTACTGACAGAAGAAGTAGAATTGATCTGGTCATTGTACTGACAGAAGCAGTAGAATTGATCTGTCCATTGTACTGACAGAATTACTAGAATTGATCTGCCCATTGTACTGACAGAAGTAGTAGAATTGATCTGCCCATTGTACTGACAGAATTACTAGAAATGATCTGCCCATTGTACTGACAGAAGTAGTAGAATTGATCTGCCCATTGTACTGACAGAAGTAGAATTGATCTGCCCATTGTACTGACAGCAGAAGTAGAATTGATCTGCCAACTGCCTACACCACTGAGGGGCTGATGTGAAGACTCCCAGTTCCCAGTGATGCCATGTCTAGGGATGGCGTTAGCATTGCAGGACCCACTGAAAGACGGTGAGGGAGATACAGGGGCAGAAACAGTGGACACTGAGGGAGCAGAAACAATGGACACTGAGGGAGCAGAAACAGTGGACACTGAGGGAGCAGAAACAGTGGACACTGAGGGAGCAGAAACAGTGGACACTGAGGGAGCAGAAACAGTGGACTCTGAGGGAGCAGAAACAGTGGACTCTGAGGGAGCAGAAACAGTGCATACTGAGGGAGCAGAAACAGTGCATACTGAGGGAGCAGAAACAGTGGACACTGAGGGAGCAGAAACAGTGGACAATGAGGGAACAGAAACAGTGGACAATGAGGGAGCAGAAACAGTGGACACTGAGGGAGCAGAAACAGTGGACACTGAGGGAGCAACAGTGGACATTGAGGGAGCAGAAACAGTGGACACTGAGGGAGCAGAAACAGTGGACACTGAGGGAGCAGAAACAGTGGACACTGAGGGAGTGGACACTGAGGGAGCAGAAACAGTGGACACTGAGGGAGCAGAAACAGTGAACACTGAGGGAGTGGACAATGAGGGAGCAGAAACAGTGGACACTGAGGGAGCAGAAACAGTGGACACTGACGGAGCAGAAACAGTGAACACTGAGGGAGCAGAAACAGTGGACACTGAGGGAGCAGAAACAGTGGACACTGAGGGAGCAGAAACAGTGGACTCTGGGGTAGCAGAAACAGTGCACACTGAGGGAGCAGAAACAGTGCACACTGAGGGAGCAGAAACAGTGGACAATGAGGGAGCAGAAACAGTGGACAAAGAGGGAGCAGAAACAGTGGACACTGAGGGAGCAGAAACAGTGGACACTGAGGGAGCAACAGTGGACATCGAGGGAGCAGAAACAGTGGACACTGAGGGAGCAGAAACAGTGGACACTGAGGGAGTGGACAATGAGGGAGCAGAAACAGTGGACACTGAGGGAGCAGAAACAGTGAACACTGAGGGAGTGGACAATGAGGGAGCAGAAACAGTGGACACTGACGGAGCAGAAACAGTGGACACTGAGGAAGCAGAAACAGTGGACACTGAGGGAGCAGAAACAGTGGACACTGACGGAGCAGAAACAGTGGACACTGAGGGAGCAGAAACAGTGGGAACTGAGGGAGCAGAAACAGTGGACACTGAGGGAGCAGAAACAGTGGACACTGTGGGAGCAGAAACAGTGGACAATGAGGGAGCAGAAACAGTGGACATTGAGGGAGCAGAAACAGTGGACATTGAGAGAGCAGAAACAGTGGACACTGAGGGAGCAGAAACAGTGGACACTGAGGGAGCAACAGTGGACATTGAGGGAGCAGAAACAGTGGACACTGAGGGAGCAGAAACAGTGGACACTGAGGGAGCAGAAACAGTGGACACTGAGGGAGTGGACAATGAGGGAGCAGAAACAGTGGACACTGAGGGAGCAGAAACAGTGAACACTGAGGGAGTGGACAATGAGGGAGCAGAAACAGTGGACACTGACGGAGCAGAAACAGTGGACACTGAGGAAGCAGAAACAGTGGACACTGAGGGAGCAGAAACAGTGGACACTGACGGAGCAGAAACAGTGGACACTGAGGGAGCAGAAACAGTGGGAACTGAGGGAGCAGAAACAGTGGACACTGAGGAGCAGAAACATGGGACAATGAGGAACAGAAACAGTGGACCCATGAGGGAGCAGAAACAGTGGACACTGAGGGAGCAAAACAGTGGACATGAGGGAGCAACAGTGGACATTGAGGGAGCAGAAACAGTGGACACTGAGGGAGCAGAAACAGTGGACACTGAGGGAGCAGAAACTGGACACGAGGGAGTGGACACTGAGGGAGCAGAAACAGTGGACACTGAGGGAGCAGAAACAGTGAACACTGAGGGAGTGGACAATGAGGGAGCAGAAACAGTGGACACTGAGGGAGCAGAAACAGTGGACACTGACGGAGCAGAAACAGTGAACACTGAGGGAGCAGAAACAGTGGACACTGAGGGAGCAGAAACAGT
This sequence comes from Rapana venosa, assembly GCA_028751875.1. Lineage (NCBI taxonomy): Eukaryota > Metazoa > Mollusca > Gastropoda > Neogastropoda > Muricidae > Rapana > Rapana venosa. The sequence goes on along the minus strand of CM054143.1, from coordinate 15,714,375 downwards.
GGACACTGAGGGAGCAGAAACAGTGGACTCTGAGGTAGCAGAAACAGTGCACACTGAGGGAGCAGAAACAGTGCACACTGAGGGAGCAGAAACAGTGGACAATGAGGGAGCAGAAACAGTGGACAAAGAGGGAGCAGAAACAGTGGACACTGAGGGAGCAGAAACAGTGGACACTGAGGGAGCAACAGTGGACATCGAGGGAGCAGAAACAGTGGACACTGAGGTAGCAGAAACAGTGGACACTGAGGGAGTGGACAATGAGGGAGCAGAAACAGTGGACACTGAGGGAGCAGAAACAGTGAACACTGAGGGAGTGGACAATGAGGGAGCAGAAACAGTGGACACTGACGGAGCAGAAACAGTGGACACTGAGGAAGCAGAAACAGTGGACACTGAGGAGCAAACAGTGGACCATGACGGAGCAGAAAACAGTGGACACTGAGGGAGCAGAAACGTGGGAACTGAGGAGCAAACAGTGGACACTGAGGGAGCAGAAACAGTTTGGGCACTGTGGGAGCAGAAACAGTGGACAATGAGGGAGCAGAAACAGTGGACATTGAGGGAGCAGAAACAGTGGACATTGAGAGAGCAGAAACAGTGGACACTGAGGGAGCAGAAACAGTGGACACTGAGGGAGCAACAGTGGACATTGAGGGAGCAGAAACAGTGGACACTGAGGGAGCAGAAACAGTGGACACTGAGGGAGCAGAAACAGTGGACACTGAGGGAGTGGACAATGAGGGAGCAGAAACAGTGGACACTGAGGGAGCAGAAACAGTGAACACTGAGGGGGTGGACAATGAGGGAGCAGAAACAGTGGACACTGACGGAGCAGAAACAGTTGACACTGAGGGAGCAGAAACAGTGGACACTGACGGAGCAGAAACTGGACACTGAGGAGCAGAAACAGTGGAACTGAGGGAGCAGAAACAGTGGACACTGGGGAGCAGAAACAGTGGACACTGTGGGAGCAGAAACAGTGGACACTGAGGGAGCAGAAAAAGTGGACATTGAGGGAGCAGAAACAGTGGACATTGAGAGAGCAGAAACAGTGGACATTGAGGGAGCAGAAACAGTGACACTGAGGGAGAGCAGAAACAGTGGACTCTGAGGAGCAGAAACAGTGGACTCTGAGGAGCAGAAACATGCACACTGAGGAGCGAAACAGTGGACACTGAGGGAGCAGAAACAGTGGACAATGAGGGAGCAGAAACAGTGGACAATGAGGGAGCAGAAACAGTGGACACTGAGGAAGCAGAAACAGTGGACACTGAGGGAGCAACAGTGGACATTGAGGGAGAAACAGTGGACAGAAACAGTGGAGCAGAAACAGTGGACACTGAGGGAGTGGACAATGAGGGAACAGAAACAGTGGACACTGAGGGAGCAGAAACAGTGAACACTGAGGAAGTGGACAATGAGGGAGCAGAAACAGTGGACACTGAGGGAGCAGAAACAGTGGACAATGAGGGAGCAGAAACAGTGGACACTGAGGGAGCAGAAACAGTGGACAATGAGGGAGCAGAAACAGTGGACACTGAGGGAGCAGAAACAGTGGACACTGAGGAAGCAGAAACAGTGGACACTGAGGGAGCAGAAACAGTGGACACTGAGGGAGTGGACAATGAGGGAGCAGAAACAGTGGACACTGAGGGAGTGGACAATGAGGGAGCAGAAACAGTGGACACTGAGGGAGTGGACACTGAGGGAGCAGAAACAGTGGACACTGAGGGAGCAGAAACAGTGGACACTGAGGGAGCAGAAATAGTGGACACTGAGGGAGCAGAAACAGTGGACACGGGGGGAGCAGAAACAGTTGACACTGAGGGAGCAGAAACAGTGGACATTGAGGGAGCAGAAACAATAGACACTGAGGGAGCAGAAACAGTGGAATCTGAGGGAGCAGAAACAGTGGACTCTGAGGGAGCAGAAACAGTGGACTCTGAGGGAGCAGAAACAGTGGACACTGAGGGAGCAGAAACAGTGCACACTGAGGGAGCAGAAACAGTGGACACTGAGGGAGTAGAAACAGTGGACAATGAGGGAGCAGAAACAGTGGACACTGAGGGAGCAGAAACAGTTGACACTGAGGGAGCAACAGTGGACATTGAGGGAGCAGAAACAGTGGACACTGAGGGAGCAGAAACAGTGGACACTGAGGGAGCAGAAACAGTGGACACTGAGGGAGTGGACAATGAGGGAGCAGAAACAGTGGACACTGAGGGAGTGGACAATGAGGGAGCAGAAACAGTGGACAATGAGGGAGCAGAAACAGTGGACACTGAGGGAGTGGACAATGAGGGAGCAGAAACAGTGGACACTGAGGGAGCAGAAACAGTGGACACTGAGGGAGTGGACAATGAGGGAGCAGAAACAGTGGACAATGAGGGAGCAGAAACAGTGGACACTGAGGGAGTGGACAATGAGGGAGCAGAAACAGTGGACACTGACGGAGCAGAAACAGTGGACACTGAGGGAGCAGAAACAGTGGACGCTGAGGGAGCAGAAACAGTGGACACTGAGGGAGCAGAAACAGTGGACAATGAGGGAGCAGAAACAGTGGACACTGAGGGAGTGGACAATGAGGGAGCAGAAACAGTGAACACTGAGGGAGTGGACAATGAGGGAGCAGAAACAGTGGACACTGAGGGAGCAGAAACAGTGGACACTGAGGGAGCAGAAACAGTGGACGCTGAGGGAGCAGAAACAGTGGACACTGAGGGAGCAGAAACAGTGGACACTGAGGGAGTGGACAATGAGGGAGCAGAAACAGTGGACACTGAGGGAGTGGACAATGAGGGAGCAGAAACAGTGGACACTGAGGGAGCAGAAACAGTGGACACTAAGGGAGCAGAAACAGTGGACACTAAGGGAGCAGAAACAGTGGACACTAAGGGAGCAGAAACAGTGGACACTGAGGGAGCAGAAACAGTGGACACTGAGGGAGCAGAAACAGTGGACACTGAGGGAGCAGAAACAGTGGACACTGAGGGAGCAGAAACAGTGGACACTGAGGGAGCAGAAACAGTGGACACTGAGGGAGCAGAAATAGTGGACACTGAAAGAGCAAGAAACAGTGGACACTGAGGTAGCAGAAACAGTGGACACTGAGGGAGCAGAAACAGTGGACACTGAGGGAGCAGAAACAGTGGACAATGAGGGAGCAGAAACAGTGGACACTGAGGGAGCAGAAACAGCGGACGCTGAGGGAGCAGAAAGAAAATTATATTTGCCCGTAGAGACCAGGAGACATTTCTACAGAGAAAGGAGAGCAGGCAAAAAAAGACAGCTAGAAGGATAGGCGATGCAAACACAAATATATACAAACATATACGCAAAAAAACATGAGAGAAAGAGTGAATGGGAGAGAGAGGGAGAGAGAGAGAGAGAGAAGAGAGAGGGGGGGGTGGAGGGAGGAGGGAGGGAGGGAGAGAGAGACGGGGAAGGAAAGGGAGAGGAGTGGGATGTAGAGGAAGGTGGATGAGGATAGAAAGACAGAGACAGAGGGAAACGGAGAGAGACAGAGAAATTAAATTATTTATTCACAGAGAGACAACTGGATCATAGAGGAAGGGGAGGGGTCGATGGTCGAACAAATAAAGGATTAATATTACGCAAAACAACTTCAAGTCCATCTGAAACAAACTGGACACAAACTCACAGCCATAAACCGATACTACTTGCAAAAAACAACCTCAAAATAACAAACAAAGACTTCGTAGCATCTATTATTTCTGAGGCTTTTCATGAAAATAAAGCTGTATTTAAAAAAATGATATTTGGACCAGTACAGGCATGGTGTTAACAGAGTCTAACAGAGAGAATGCTTAGAAGAGGAGAAAATAATATGCTCTCTCTCTCTCTCTCTCTCTCTCTCTCTCTCTCTCTCTCTCTCTCTCTCTCCTCTCTCCCCTCTCTCTCTCTCTCTCTCTAATACCGCTCAAAAGGTAATTGTAAGCAATTAAACGTGAGAGCTGCAAAATTAGATTTTGGGCTGAATGAGGGCATTTAAGCTGGCAGTCTTCAGAACCCTGACAGACCCTCACTCTGAGGCCACCCAGCTCCTACTGCTTTGGGATTCTGCTCAGACAGTGTGGGGCCCTGTCAGCCACCAGGGTGTCCCCTCTTGTTCTTGTCACGGTCCTTTCAGCCCCCTGACATGGCCCCTAGGTGCCATCAAGTGCCCTCTACTTCTTAATAGCGCAGATGATTTTAGAAATGACTTTTTGTTAGCGTTCTCGTTGGTAATTGTTTGGTGTTTATTTCTCTTTTTTTCATGTTCATTTTTTCGTTCCTCGGCTAGAGCTATGATGTTCACCAACGGTGAGATTTTGCATCTGTGACTGTTTTTACTCAACATTTAGGTAGCCGCATTCCAACTTCAGGGATACTTTTGTTCAAAATCACATATTGAGCCATGAGGCCACTGACTCTGAACAAATATGGTTTTGCAACTGATATTTTTGCTTTTAAACATGAAGCGGTTATCACTGGAATGGCTATTATAAAATGGCACTTATTTCCCTGATGGGGTTTCATATATAACTGACTAAGTGACAACAGCACACCCAGCATGAAAAGACAAAACAAGCTGCGGAAAAGAAGAGAGACAACAGACACAAGCATTTGGCAAGAGACAGTATGAAGCTCAAAATCTATATGGAAATTTCCTAAACATTTAACTACCTCTATACTTCTGTAATTGTTAACCATGAATTTGGTTGTGAAGGTGAAGATGGCGGATTGATATTTGGAGGAAAGTTATACGTTACTACTTCTAATAATCATAGCAATTATGATTATAATAATTGTTGTGGTGGTTATTGCTCTTCTTCTCCTACTTCTTTTTCTTCTTCTTCTAATTATTATAATTATCATCATTGTTGATATTGACAAGGAGGAGTAGGAAGAGGAGGTGGAGAAGACGAATTGCGAAGAAGAATTGCGAAGAAGAATTGCGAAGAAGAAGAAGAAGAAGAAGAAGAAGAAGAAGAAGAAGAAGAAGAAGAAGAAGAAGGAGGAGGAGGAGGAGGAGAAGGAGAAAAAGAAGAAGAAGAAGAATTGCGAAGAAGAAAGAAGAAGAAGAAGAAGAAGAAGAAGAAGAAAATCGACAATAGCAGCAACAACAACACCAAAAAACTAGAGGAAGACACAACAAACAAACATTAACAGCTTTCAAATGGACTTTTTACAAAGCTAAACCAACTCAGTTCCTGTATCCCCAAATCCTCCTTTGATAATCACCATCAGTCCATGTAAAATGAGTACAAAGAAACCCCCCCCCCAAAAAACACACAAAAAAACCCACAACAACAACAACAAAAAAACCCACCTTTATTCTTTTGAACAAAAATAGACGAGACGACAGCATCAAACAAAATATGAATGAGTTTGTTCAATGTTTGGTACAGTGCTACGACCCAACTCACACGCAAACACTGACTTCATGGATGAAACAACCTTCCAAATAATGACCAAAACCCAATGCAGAACAAGATTAGTGGAGCAGACAAAGAAAGATAAAGAAAAGATGGCATTAAAAATCATGTTCAGAAAGTTGTTCAAACCAGGACATGCATGACCTCAGTCATCCATTTGAATCCATTGTTCTAGAGTACTCTGGACAAAACATGAGACCATAAACCGAGGTCCCGAGTGTGTTACACATAATTATTTTGCTCACGTAAAAGAACCCACAGCAACAAGAGAGCTGTCCCTGGGCAAAATTCTGCAGCAAAAAAAGCCACTCTGATAGGGAAACAAATACAGTTGCAGACAGGAAAAGAAAAAAGATGGGTGGCGCTTCTCTTGTGGCGACGCGCTCACCCCAGGGAGAGAGAGAGAGAGAGAGAGAGAGAGAGAGAGAGAGAGAAGAGAGAGAGAGAGAGAGAGAGAGAGAGAGAGAGAGAGAGAGACTCAAATTTCATGCAGAGAAATCTGCCACGACTTAAAGTGGTATGATATGAGATAAATGTAAAATATATGAATACAGCAGAAAGATTACTATCAGAATGCAAAAACACACAGAAGGGGGGTTGCAGCTAGATTTTTGTTTTTTAAAATGTCATCAAACATTTTGTATCATGGAGGGGGAGTAAGGGGAGTGAAGAAAACTAACAAAGAGATCATGAAAAAAATTATGTTAATCCTTCAGAACAACCAGGGCTGGGGCAGTGGTGGGAGACAGAGGTGGGAGAGGATGCAGCAATATTGGATTGTTACAGTCCCCCTCCCGCCCCTACCTTCCTCTTCCATCCCTTCACGCTTTGGAAATCAAGGGGGCGAAAATCTGTTGATTTCATTTGCCTCTCTTGTCTCCTGGACACGGCCATTGTCATACAGCCTGGGGGCCAGAACAACGCCACCAGTCCACAAGATGGCGGGTGGGGAGGAGGGACGGAGGGAGGGATGGAGGAGGGGGGGTGGGGGAGAAAAAAGCAGTGGGGAGAAAAAAGGGTCAGGAAAAGAAATGGAGAGCTGACCAAAAAAAAAAAGTGAAGGAACCCAAAGAACTAAAGAATGGGAAAGGGGAGGGGAGGGGTTTGGGGGAGGGGGGGAGGGTTGAGAGTGAAGTGAACGAAATAAGGAGAAGTGGGGTAGGGAGTGGAGGGGGGAATCAATCGCAAAATGGATTTTCTCACCAAGGGGTGAGTGACTGACTTATGCCCCCGTTTAATGCAAGCTTTTTTCAGATTCACTGAGTTTTGAACAAAACAAAAAGAAGAGAGAGAGAAAAAAAAAGGCTGGGGAGAGGGGAGGGGGGGGGGGGGGGGGGGGGGGGGTAGGGGGAGAGAAGCATTATGAGAACAAAAAGCTAGGGTATATATGTAATGCAGTCAGAGAGTGTGAGTGTGAGTGTGTGTGAGTGTGTGTGTGTGTGTGTGTGGAGGGGAGGGATAGGTGGGTGCATATTTGTGCGCATGTATGTATGTGTGTGTATACACGTGTGCATGCATGTGTGTGTGCATGCTTTCCCGTGTGTGTGTGCATGCGTGTATTTGTGTGTGTGTCTGTGTGTGTGAGTGCTTGCGTGCATGCATGTTGTGGTGCACGTGCGTGGTGCGTATGTGCGCGCATACTTGCGTACGTGCATGTGCGCGCGTGCGTGTGTGTTTACATGCGTGTGTGTGTGTGTGGTGCAAGGTTGTGCTACATGCATACCTGCGCGAATGCACACATGGACATGTGCATACACACCTCTGCCTCCCTAGGCTCTGTGTGGTAGGCCCATGTAATGGATGGTGCTGTGCCCTTCTGTGAGTGTGTACATGAACACATTATCAATGCCTGACCCTCCTCTCATAAAGAAGCATCTCCCCGTAGGGATGCTGGGGGGCCTGTCAGTATAAAATTAATAGCATCCTCACCTTCTGGAAATTCTGTGCCAGGAATTCCATTCTTTTCTGTCCCTCTCTTTGTTTCTGCTTTCTTCTTTTTCTTTGTGTGTCCTCCTTCTTGTCTATTTTCTGCCTTCTTGGTCCATTCTTCCAGCCTTTTCTCCCAGAAAGACTTAAAAGATTGCAATTATCTCCAACGCCAAAGTCAAGATGCGCTGGGCCTGACTTGTCAGGTGCTTAACAGCAGCTCAATGCATTTTCGCTCATATGACAACAACGTGTTGCTGTCTGAGCGTTCAACGACGACGACGATGAAGAAGAAGAAGAAGAAGAAGAAGAACAAGAAGAACAGAAGAAGAAGAGACGAGGAGAAGAGGAGAAGAGAGAAGAGAAGTGGAGGGAGAGGACAACAACAACAACAACAACAACAAAGAATAAACATTTTAAAAAGAAAGAAAGAAAAAACAAAACAAAGATAGAAAGAAAATAGAAATAGACAAAAGAAAAGACAGACAGACAGACAGAAAAACAGAAAGAAAGAATCATGTTCAAGGCTGTTCTACAAGGATCATAATTATAGGAGAGGAGGGGGGAGAGGCCAACAAAGACAGAAGACAGACAGACAAACAGACGTTCAAGGTGCTCTACAAGGATCATACTGGAGGGAGAGAGAAGAGACAGAGGAGAGAGAGAGAGAGAGAGAGAGAGAGAGAGAGAGAATGACAAATTCTTTTATTTCGAAGATAATGATATAAGCACTCATGTGCTCTTTTACATCTAGTCCCCGCCCGTAGGGATACATCAGAGAGAGAGAAGGCAAGCAACAGATCGTGCCATGAGGCCATGATGTACTCCCTCTTCTCTTCTCCAGAGACAAGTTGTTGCTGGCTGATTTACAAAAGAAGGGCACATAAGTTGTCTGGTTTTGGCCAGTAACACGGCCTCTGCTCCATCAGGCATCAAACCTCTTGACTTGTTTTGCTTTACTGACTCTCAGAGTGTGGTGTGGTGTGGTGGTGTGGGGTGGAGGGGTGGTGGGGAGGGGTAGGTGTGGTGTGGTGTGGTGGGGTGGTGTGTGGGGGGTGGTGGGGAGGGTAGGGTGGTGTGGGGTGGTGGGGAGGTGTGGTGGGGGGGGTGGGGAGGGTAGGTGGTGTGGGGTGGTGGGGAGGGGAGGGGAAAGGGGTGTGGTGTGGGGTGGTGTGGTGGGGTGTGTGTGTGGTGGGTAAGGTGGGGTGGGGTGTGGGGCTGTGTCGGTAGTGGTGGTTGGATGTGGTGTGTGTGGGGAGGGGTAGGGTGGGTGGGGGTGGTGTGGTATGGTGGGGTGCGGGTGTAGGGTTGTGTTGGGTGTCGTGTGGTGTGGTGTGGATTGGTGGTGTGGTGTGTGTGGTGGTGTGGTGTGGTGTGGTGTAGTGGCGTGGTGTGGAAGGGTGGGTGGAGTGTGGGGTTGTGTCGGGTGTGGCTGGAGGTGTGTTGTGGTGGTGTGGTGTCGTGTGGTGTGGTGCGGCGTGGTGAGTGGATGTGGTGTGGTGTGGAGGGGTGTGGTGTGAAGTAGTATGGTGTAATGTAGTGTGTGTGTTGTGTGGTTGTAGTGTATGATGTGATGTCGGTGTGATGTGGTGTTGGTTGGTGATGTGGTGTAATATCGTTTAGTGTAGTGTAATGTGATGTGGTGTGGTATGGTATCGTATCGTGTAGTAAGGTGTAGTAGAGTGGAGTTCATGGAGTGCGGGTGGGACGTAGTGTAATGTATAGTGTAGTGTAGTGTAGTGTAGTGTAGTGTAGTGTAGTGTAGTGTAGTGTAGTGTAGTGTAGTGTAGTGTGGTGTGGTGTGGTGTGGTGTGGTGTGTGTGGTGTGGTGTGGTGTGGTGTGGTGTAGTGTAGAGTGGTGTGGTGTGGTGTGGTGTGGTGTAGTGTGATAGGGAGTGGTGTGGTAGGCTACTGCAGTGCAATGTAATGCAGCATAACGTAGCGTACCTCACTGCAGTGTAGTATAGTGTAGTGAGGTGTGGTGCAGTGCAGTACAGTACAGCGCAGCAAAGTGCAGCGTAGTGTAGAGCAGCAGAGCAGAGTAATGTAATGCAGTGCACAGCAGCATCCACAGCACAGCACATCACAAAGCAGCACAGCACAGCACATCACAATGCAGTACAGTGTAGTGCAGTGCCACGCAGTACAGTGAACATTTGGATATTCCTTCTCAACCGAATAATAAAATCTGAAATTCATGCCAGTCTCCCGGGGAATAATGTGTCACTTAAGTCTGGTGTCACCCTTTTGGGGCATGTACGAGGATAGTTTTTTAGTCAAATGGATTTCGTAATTTTTCCACAGACGTGAAAACTGCCAAGTTATGAAGTTTAAACTTTGAAACTTTTTTTTTTTATCTTTCTAGGGTAAAGTTAGCAGTCAGTTATCGTATTAGTAACACAGTAGTTTTGAAAATGTTCAATGATAATATTTTAAAACGTGAGCACGCATTAAAATGGCTTGAGCTCAAATTGAATTACATGCACACACATCCCCTCCCCCCGCGCCCCGCGCGCGCGCGCACAACACACCCCACACACACAAAACACACACACACACACACACACACACACACCCCACACACACCCCACACACACACACACACACACACACACACACACACAAATAAGTACGACGAACACGATCATCCAAATCTATCATCTATCGTCCCGTAGCCCTGACGACCGTAGGGGCACCCTCAAAGACTCAACAACCATTTTCCCCCCAAATCCTCTCTCTGTTCTCCTTTCTCAGGTTTTTTTTGAGTTCAAAGGCCTGTCCATTTCGCTGATTTATCCTCCCAGCTCTTCCTTGGTCGCCCTTTTCTTCTTCCTCCTTGGACAGTAACCTTGTAAAACTGTCTTTGCAAGTCCTTTGGATTTTGTGACATGCCCTACCATTTAAGTTTACGTTTTTTCACGATCTTAGAAGGTTCTCATGGGGTCCAATGGTTCTGGTTTCTGTTA
>CM054143.1:15636545-15699045 GCA_028751875.1 Rapana venosa | reverse complement strand
TTTTAAAGAAGGAGGGGGTGGGGGGGGGGTAGGAGGAGCTTGAAGGAAAGGGATGGAGGAGTAAGGAAGGGGGAAGGATAGGATTCAAGAAAACCATTACAGGTTATGAAAAAGACAAGGTCAGAAGCAGAAGGGAAAGGGAGGGTTATGCCAAAAATGGAATGAGCCAACAACAGAAAAACAAACAACGTGCAGAGCAGAAAACGGATTTTCTCACCATCAGGTGAATGACTGACATCACGCCCTCAATTAAAGGAAGGATTAAAAGATTTTGGACGCTGGAAAACTTTCTGGAGTAGGGCAGAGCAGTGGAGTGGAGTACTGATACAGCGGTGAACATTTGGCATAAGTCACATGATGTGCACCATTTTTCTTTTTTTGATTACAAATTAATGATGATCTCACACACACACACACACACACACACACACACTTAAGCAAGCACACATGGTAAGGATGTAAAAATAAAAAAGTAGGGAAAGAATAAAATGCCTCCAGTTCAACAAAACCCGGGGGGGGGGGGGGGGGGGGCGTACAAAATCCTGTTATATCAAAAAACTGATTCTTTCTGTGTTTTGATGAAGATGAGAAAATGGGATGAACAAATATACCTTACAGCATGCAAAATGAGCCTATTCACGTCATTATTTTTTTTTTAAACCTGTCACATTATGCCATAGTTAGATGTTTGTTTGCTCTTTTGAGTTTTTCTCTCAGCTCAATTTCAAAAACGTTAATGACACAGGAACTACCTGATACGTGATGTCAATGTGAACATTTGCTTGTATGTTATGGAGACTTAAAAGACATGGGGCACAACCATCTGACTACAGATTCCATGAAAACACTTTTGCGTAATTTTCCACCAGATAACAGTCTTACATTGCTGAAAAAAATCAATTTACTATCGCTGCATAAATGCAGTCGAATCCACGTTGAAAGATTTCATTCCCTCCCTGGAGGCTGTATCTGACATAACAGTCCACTTTGTAGCTACAATCTACTACCTAAACTAAGGAAGGAGCAGTACAGTACTAGCTGGCTGCAGAATTGATCTGTCCACTGCTAAACCAATGCCTGCACAAGTGAGTGGCTACTTTGGAGACTTACCTCCTACATGTAGCCTTGTCTAAAGATGTGATTCTGTTGCTTGCGTAACAGCATAGAGAGAGACGGACAGACAGACAGACAGACAGATAGTCAGAGACAGACAGTCAGACAGACAGACAGAGACAGAGAGAGAGACAGGGAGACAGAGAGACAGAGACAGATAGAGAGAGGGAGGAAGGGAGACACACAGGCACACAGAGACCTACATACAGAAAGGCACATAGACTGACAATGCTCTCTGATTTGAAAATGCATTGAACAGACTGAAATTAAAAAGGAAATAAGATGGTACTTAAAAAAAAGAAAGATGAAAACACAACAGAAAAAAGCGTGCATCATTATTCAGTGACATTTGAGATCTCAGCATACACAATTTTGCACACAAAGGAAACGAAAAGCAAGAGAACGGTGTGATATAAATAAGTACCAATAGTAGTTATATAATATATATATATATAATCGTTTTTATCCACCAATAAGGTAGCCGAATTCCGACTTTGGGAATATTTATATATATAGTGTACGTCTTTTAATGGCTGTGAAATTAGACTAGGAGACTTGAGGACAGACAGGCAGACAGATACACAGACCATCGAACAGACTAATAAATAGCGAACAGAAAGAAACCCTCCTAAATAATTGTCTTCTTCGAAAAACAGCTCAAAGAATATATGGGAGGAAGGAAAGGAGTCCCATAACCTATAAGGTCGTAGGGGAGCGAGGCGTCAGAGACCTCACTTCTCAAGGGGCCAGCATATTGAGGGCGGCGCCCATCTCCTCTCCCTCGCTGCTTTACCTTCCCTGACCCTAAAGACGGCAGGTACCCATTTACAGCTGGATGAACTGGGGAACTGTACTGAAGCCAAGGCGCGCAAACGGTCACCCATCCAACTGGTAACCACGCTCGACGCTGCTTAACTTGGCTGGGGGAAAGCGAGTGCTCCGACCACTGAGCTATCCCGTCCCAGACTGAACTTAAAAAGAAAATAAGATGGTACTAAAAAAAAGAAAGATGAAAACACAATAGAAAAAAGCGTGCATCATTATTCAATGACATTTGAGATCTCAGCACACACAATTTTACACAAAATGGAAACGAAAAGCAAGAGAACAGTAGTGATATAAATAAGTATCAATAGCTGTTATATAATCTCTCTCTCTCTCTCTCTCTCTCTCTCTCTCTCTCTCTCTCTCTCTCTCTCTCTCTCTCTCTCTCTCTATCTCTCGCTCTCTCTGTGCTAAAGCACCAAGGTTCACCAATGGAGAGATTTTGCATATGCAATCGTTTTTATCCACCAATAAGGTAGCCACATTCCGACTTTGAATATTTATATATCTAGTGTACGTCTATTAATAGCTTTGACATTACACTAGGAGACTTAAGGACAGACAGACAAACAGAGACCAACGAGTCAAGTCAAGTCAAAGTCAAGTCAAAGAACAGACTAATAAACAGTGAACAGAAAGAAACCCTCTGAAATTGTCTTATTCGAAAGACAGCTCAAAGAATACATCAAGGCTATTAAATGATCACAGCTTAAACTTGGGTCTGGCCAAAACGAAGCCGTGTTGTAACTACTGATGTCCATACTATTTGTGCGCCTTGGCTTCAGTACAGTCCGTCCATTCACCCAGCTGTAAATGGGTACCTGCCCTCTTTAGGGTCAGGAAAGGTAAAGCAGCAAAGGAGAGGAGATGGGCGCCGCCCTCAATATGCTGGCCCCTGGAAAAGTTGAGGTCTCTGATGCCTCGATCCCCTACGACCACACAAGTTATGGGAACATCTTTACCTTTTTTCATTTTTTAGATCACATAACTAACTAACAAAGAAGTAAAAACTAGATTTTAAAACGCTATCAGACCATATGAAGAGCACCTGGCTTCAGAGAAAAAACCACATAAACGCTCAGACAGCAGCTACAGTCTGTCATATAAGCCACACACAAAATGGCTTGATGGTTAAACATAACCAAAAAGAAACTTTAGTTCAATAATTAGCTGAACGTGAAACTTCCTTCACGGAATGTGATTTGACCAAGGTCCTTGTTTTGGCAAGTCATTTGAACAACTAAAGACCTGTTATAATCTGAGCTGTCTCCCTCCCCCCACTTTTGTCTTTTCCTGCTTTGGGATTCTGCTCAGACATCATGGGGCCCTGTCAGCCACCCTACCGTCCCCTCTTTCTTTTTGTCATGGTCCTTTCAGCCCCCTGACATGGCCTCTTGTTGTGACAGAGTGCCCCCTGCTTTTAGCTGATGTAGATAATTCAAGGCATAAATGCTGAGGAGCTTCCTTCCTTTTTTCTGCTGATTTTTTTCAGATACCCCCCCCCCCCCCCCCCCCCCAATTGTGTAAGGAAAGTTTATGTTATTGAGCACTGTCAGTAGAGGTGGGAACAAATCGTTACTCTCTCTTGTGACTGATTTTGGGAGATTTCTGCGTGGTTTTTGTTTGTGTGTGTGCTTTATTTGTTTTTCCTGTTCAGTTACTGGTTTTGTTATTGTTGCTGTTTGAGGTTTTTTTCTTTTCTTTTTGTCTCAAATTTTTATTTCTTTATCATTTTGTTTTTTCTATCACGCTTCCCCTCTCATTGCTTCTGACCTTGACCCTTTTTAAGACCTAGTACCTGGATATATTTTTTTTAAACTTTAAACCCCTTTACTCTCCTCCCCCCCCCCCCCCCCCCCCCCTTAGGCTTTCTTCCTGTGCCTATAATCTTCTGGAATCATGGCGCCATTCTTCTCCTCATAGTGTATAACAATAACTGTATCTTCAGGAACAAGGGAAGCAAATCAAAATCCACAGATTTATGACCCCTTTTGAATTCCAATGTAGGGGAGGGGGGAAGACGAGGGAAGAACTACGGCAGTTCAATAATGTTGCTGCATCACCCATTACCTCCCCCTCCCCCCCCCCCCCCCCCCCCTATCTTCTTCCACCCCTACCCCTACCTCCCAATTACTCCGTCAGGGTGTGTAACCCTTCCTGCCTCCTTCCCTTTTTTCTCCATGTTTCTCTCATTTCATGCCCTCGTTTCCTTGCACCCTGCCATTCTGACTGTTGTCTACGAGGTCCTCTCCTCTCCTCTCTTTTCTGCCTATTGTTCATCTTCTTGCTTTTCCTCGAATGTCTTTGATTGATTCAAGCTTTTCAGAAGCCAGTGGGGTAATGGTTGGGTGGAAGGAAAACTTAGGTTGTAAAATGCTCATTTTTGGAAGGTTTTTTTTTTTGGTGCTTTCTTTCCTTTTTAGATCAATGTACACTGACAGGAGATCATACCCCCCTCCACACACACACACACACATATATATATATATATATTATATATATATATATATAATATATATATATATATATAATATAGAGAGAGAGAGAGAGAGAGAGAGAGAGAGAGAGAGAGAGAGAGAGAGAGAGAGAGAGAGAGAGAGAGAGAGGAGAGAGAGAGAGAGAGAGGGCACAAAATGACTACACATGAGGTTTGTGAATGTTTCTTTCTCTAATTCTATAAAATGCTTTTTCGTCTTTTTTTTTTCTCTTTCTTTTTGTTGTTGTCTTTTTTTGGGTTGTTCTTTCTTTATCCTATTCATCATAACCATCATTGTGGTTGTTTGTCTTCATTATTTTTGTTATCATCATGATGATGATTATCATATATCTTATCTTTGTCATTGCCTTTCTCTTTCTTGATACGTATGGATGTTTACCTGCTGCTTATGATAAACTTTGTTTTTGACTTGTTTTATCACGTTTTCTATGGTTGTTTATGCTCTTTTGGGTGCTCTTTAACCAAGTTCTTTTAATATTTCCAACTTTGTACACAGTGGAAGATGATAATCATGTTTAGGAAAAGTCTCTGTGATTCTGTCTGTTAATCTGTCTGTCTGTCTTAATATTTTTCTGTCTCTGTTACTCTGTGAAGTGTGTGTGTGTGTGTGTCTGTATGTCTGTGTGTGAAAGTCAAACTCAGTTTTTTTTATTAACAGATGGTACATTGAATAACACTTGCTTTTCTCATCAAGCCATTAATGAAAGAAATATAAATAAGAAACTAAATAATGATGACAACAATAATGGTGATGACCATTTTTATTTAGTTTTATTTCATTGTATTTTATTCTTTTATTTCGAGGATAATGGAATAAGCACTCATGAGCTTTTTCATCCAGTCCCCGTGTGTATGCAGTTGTAAATTATGTCATCCATTCCCACTGGGACACAATGGCCTACTCTTCCAAAAAGCGGAACGGGTTTTAACGTGTGCACAAGGTGTTCAGCGTGCGTTCGCACACGGACTTCGGGACCATGACGACGTGTGTGTGTGTGTGCATGTGTGTGTGCATGTGTGTGCGTGCGCACGTGTGTGCATGCGTGTGTCTGTCTGTATATCTATTTTATTTCACTATAATCAAGATGTCTTTCATATGACATTTTTGTCAGTCCTGGATTATGAAATTTGTTGAATTTGAATACATAAACTGTATCAACAACTTTATCCTCTCAAATATCATTTGAAAAGTTAGTTTAAAATCAGTATGCTGTGTGTGTCTTGTCAGTTTTTGGTGATGTTTTGTTATCATTTTCTTTCCTAAAATGTCAGTGTGTGAACTGCGTTATTGTAGTCCCTAATCAGGGCAACGGTCAGATGAAAAGATATGTGAATGCTTATCTGTAATCTTTGGACATATAGACTATCATCCCCTTGTCTATCTTTCTCTCCCTCCCTCTCTGTATTGTTCCAATTTTGATTTGTGTACTGCAGGACAGTACTCCCTCTCTCCACACACCCCCCACACACACACACTCACACACACACACACACACACACACACTCACGCACACACATTAATACATAAATTCAAACAGACAGACAGAGAGACATGGACAGAAACAGAGACAGGGACAAAGAAAGAATGATCATTATGCCCAAAAGACATTAAAGATACTCACAACCAAACAACCAATCATCCGCAAGAGTACAGAACAGATGACTGATGAGGCGACGGGCCATCTTAATAATTACGAAAAAACACAACCACCAACAAAACAAAACAAAAACCCACAGAGACAGAAAGTTATTAAAACTACCAAAACTTGATAGTGGGGGTGTCTTGATCTGGCGACCGTCAGTCAGACGACCGTTATTAACGTCTGGAGACTGGAGAAGGAGGGAGGGAGGGAGGGATGGAGGGAGGCGGTAGAGGCCACATCACTAATGTAGCAGGCCGGGTTATGATTGCTGCCTTGTGTTGTGGCGGAGCCGGGATTTGCAATAATGACTCTCTGCCTTGGATTTCTTCAGACACTACACTACACTACACTACACACACACACACACACACGCACGCACGCACGCACGCACGCACACACACACACACACATACACACACACTGTGTGTGTGTGTGTTAGTGTTTTTTTTCTGTTTCTATTTTTCATTTGGAGTTAGTTTTTATTATTATTGGTTATGGTAAAAATGTAGTTAGATAATATTGATCAAGTTGTTAAGCAAAGGCAATGCTTATTCAATGTACCATCTGGAAATAAAAAATCTGACTTGACTTGACACACGCACGCACGCACTCACTCACACACATACATCTACATCTATACACACACACACACACACACACACACACACACACACACACACACACACACACACACATTGGTAGAGGTTGCAATAATGTAGTATTTCAGTATAATTATTAAGAAATTTGTTCTTAGATAGATCGCTTGATAAAAAAAAAGAAAGCAAAGGCAATGCTTATTCAATGTACCATCTGGAAATAAAAAATCTGACTTGACTTGACTTGACACACGCACGCACGCACTCACTCACACACATACATCTACATCTACACACACACACACACACACACACACACACACATGGGTAAAGGTTGCAATAATGTAGTATTTCAGTATAATCATTAAGAAATTTGTTCTTAGACAGATGGCTTGATGGAAAAAAAGCAAATGCATTGCTTATTCAATATACCATCTGGAAATAAAAAAATTTGACTTGACTTGACTTGACATCTATCCTAACCCACACCCACTGACTCTTCACTTTACTCTGCTGCTACTAGCGAGTATAGTCAGTCAGTCTTCTCCTGTACTGGTATAATAATTATATGACGGCCTCCATGCCCCCTTCCTTTTCTTTAAAGAGACTGAACTATTAAGGAAGGGGTGGAGGTGGGGGGGGGGGGGTAGATAGGTTAGGGGAGGGGTGAAGGGGGGTATTTAGGTGTGGTGGTGAAGTTGAAGGGGAAAGGAGTGGTTGTAGATTTGGGGGGATGGGGGATGAGGGATGGGAGGGGATGATGGTTGGTTTGGAGGAGGCAGGGATAATGATAATGGATGAGATGGAGGGAGGGGAGAGAGGGAGAAGAGAGAGAGAGAGAGAGAGAGAGAGAGAGAGAGAGAGAGAGAGAGAGAGAGCGCGCGTGTGTGTGTGTGTGTGTGTTTGTGTGTGTGCACATGTGTGTTGGGTGGTGATGGTCTGGAAATAATTATTAAGGTGTCTGTTGTGGAAATTAATCGATATGACCGTTGGAAAATGTAGTTTTGTCATGGTTATATTAAAACATTTACAAACATTGAAACAGAAATAGAGAAACAGAAGCACGCGCGCGCGTGCGCGTGCGTGTGTGTGTGTGTGTATGTGTGAGTGAGTGTGTATGTATGTGTATGTACGCATACACGGGGCAGAGAGAGAGAGAGAGAGAGAGAGAGAGGAGAGAGAGAGACAAACAGAGAGAGAGAAACAGAGACAGAGAGTGAGAGTTTACAGCATCATTTTCCCTAACGACTCTTCCAGAACAAATGAATATTACCAAAAAATCGTCCGTTTATAATTAATCTAAAAACAACAACAACAACGACAAAAAGTTGGAGTTAGAAGATCACACATTCACCTGCGATACAGAGATGCCCCAGATTTACACCAATCTTCTCAGAAATTGTGCTTCCTCTCTCAAAAGACTTACTTGTAAGCAAACAATGCAAGATTATTATTATTATCATTATCTATTCTTCTTGTTTTCCAAATTAAATTGTTCAATCACTTAAGCTGTTTAGGTTTTAGATTGATATAGACACCACTTAGACAACGGTTGTTAATTGATACCTGATTTTGTTTAAATGTTCTGAGCAGCTTATGTTCTCCGATTTCAATACTCTCTCTCTCTCTCTCTCTCTCTCTCTCTCCCTCTCTCTGACTCTCCCTCCCACCCTCCCTCTCTGTATCTCTCTCCCTCCTTCCCCCCCCCTCTCTCTCTCTCCCACCTTCTCTCTCTCTCCCTCCCACCCCCCCTCTCTCTCTCTCACTCTCTCTCATAAACAGTCCATCTGAAGTCTGTAGTCTAAAATCTCTCTCACACACACTTCATTAATTTGCACGCACACACATAGAGATATTCTCTCTCTCTCTCTCTCTCTCTCTCTCTCTCTCTCTCTCTCTCTCTCTCTCTCTCTCTCTCTCTCTCTCTCTCTCTCGCTCCTCTCTATCTCATCCCCCCCCCACACACACACGCACACACACATACACAACACCACCACAACAAATCACAGACACACAACCACCACCACCGCCAATGCCACCACCACCACCATCACCACAACAACAATATCTACACACACACACACACACACACACACACACACACACACACACACACACACACACACACCACACACACAAATACTAACAAAGCTAGGCAAACAGTTTGTGTAGAATCAGTGGCAATTGAAAGACCTGAAAGATTGGCTGTCCATTGACAGGCAAATAAACCAAAACTCCCTGCGCCCTAACAGGCTAATGAATCTCAACAAAATGCAAAATGTTCAACAATTAGTACCACATAGGCGGTTTGTTTTTAAATTAAAACGCTCCCCCTCTCTCTCTCACACACACACTCACTGTCTGTCTGTCTGTCTGTCTGTCTTTCTTTCTCTCTCTCTCTCACTCACTCACTCTCTCTCTCTCACTGTCTGTATCTGTCCCTCTCTGTCTCTGTCTCACTTTGTCTCTTGCTCTCCCCCTCTCTTTCTGTCTGTCTGTCTGTCTCTCTCACTCACTCACTCTCTCTCTCTCTCACTGTCTGTCTCTGTCCCTCTCAGTCTGTTGTCTGTCTGTCACTCTCTCTCCTCTCTCTCCTCTCTCTCTCTCTCTCTCTCTCTCTCTCTCTCTCTCTCTCTCTCTCTCTCTGTCTTTCTGTGCACGAAAGGAAGAAGAAGAAAAATCGATAGGACAAGTGTAAGAGCAGGCTACTGTGGGTTTAATAACTGACTAGTAACTAAAACAGCCCTCTGTCTCCTGCTAGGGAATGACGTATGCAAATGCAATTAGTTCTCACCCCACTGACGCTGCCAGGGCCGGATGTGATTTTGTCACAGACACAGAGAGAGAGAGAGAGAGAGAGAGAGAGAGAGAGAGAGAGAGAGAGAGACAGACAGACAGACAGACAGACAGACAGAGACAGAGAGAGAGAGAACTCAGAGAGAGAGAGAGAGACAGACAGACAGACAGATAGAGAGACAGACAGCAGACAGAGACAGACAACCAGAGACAGACAGACAGACAGCAAGAGACAGACAACCAGAGACAGACAGCCAGAGACAGAGAGAGAGAGACAGACAGACAGACAGCCAGCCAGCCATTGACAGACAGACAGCCAGAGACAGACAGACAGCCAGAGACAGAGAGAGAGACGGGGAGAGAGACAGACAGCCAGCCAACCAGCCATTGACAGACAGACAGCCAGAGACAGACAGACAGCCAGAGACAGACAGACAGCCAGAGACACAGAGAGAGAGAGACGGAGAGAGAGAGAGAGAGAGAGGGGAGAGAGAGACAGACAGACAGGCAGACAGCCAGCCATTGACAGACAGACAGCCAGAGACAGACAGACAGCCAGAGACAGACAGCCATAGAGAGAGAGAGAGAGAGAGAGAGACAGACAGACAGACAGGAAGACAGCCAGCCATTGACAGACAGACAGCCAGAGACAGACAGCCAGCCAGAGACAGACAGCCAGAGAGAGAGAGAGAGAGAGAGAGAGAGAGAGAGAGAGAGGGGAGAGAGAGAGAGAGGAGAGAGAGAGAGAAAAGAGAGAGAGAGAGAGAGAGAGAAGAGAGAGAGAGAGAGAACAGACCAGACGCAGACACTGACAATGACAAATTCTTTTATTTCGAGGATAATGAATAAGCACTCACAGAGAGAGAGAGAGACAGAGACAGAGACAGAGAGAGACAGATAGACAAAGACAGAGAATGAGAGAGAGAGGAGAGAGACACAGAGGGGAGAGGGGTAGAGAGACAGACAGACAGAAAGAGAGGGAGAGGAGAGACAGAGAGACAAAGTGAGACAGAGGCAGAGACAGACAAAGACAGAGAAAGACAGAGAAGAGACAGAGACAGAAAGGGAGGGGAGAGAGAGAGGGAGAGAGACACAGAGGGGAGAGGGATAGAGAGACAGAGACAAAAAGAGAGGGGGAGAGCGAGAGACAGAGACAAAGTAAAACAGACAGATAGACAAAGCGAGAGACAGAGACAAAATAAAAGAGACAGAGAGATAGACAAAGACAGAGAGGGAAAGAGACAGAGAGAGAGACAGAGATACAGAGGGAGAGAGAGAGAGAGGGAGGGAGAGAGACACAGAAGGGAGAGGGATAGAAAGACAGACACACAGAAGAGAGGGGTAGAGCGAGAGACAGAGAGACAAAGTGAGACAGAGACAGACAAAGAGACAGACAGCGAGAGAGACAGCGACAGACAGACGGAAATACACCAAATCAAATCAAATTCTTAAATTTCGAGGAGGATAATGAATAAGCATTCAGCAATACAGTGAGATTTTTCGTATGAATCAACTGCCCATCGTTAAGGTCGCCGCATTCTGTCTGTGGGGTTGATATCTACACACGACACCTGTACACATGCGCTTTAAAAAATTTTGTCTTCCGTTCCTATCAGCACGTAGTGGTCTACTCTTCTGAAAGGTAGAACGGGTTTTACCTTGTGTGTGCAAGATGTTCTGCATACATTCGTACACGGGACTTCAATTTCCAGTCTCATTCGAAGGATGTTCAAGGGAGTGGTAATCAGTACTGATGTTAACTTCAGGGAGAGAAAAAAATCTCGAACGGGTGTCTTCGTGGTGGCTCGAACCCGGGCCATCAGATCGCAAGCTCAAAGCTCTAATCACTAGGCTATCCTGACCCTACCCCCCTACTGTGTAATAAATGAAACTTTTTTTTAGGTTAAGGCACCAGGTTGTCAAGGTCTGGGTGTGGCTCACCTCAACTATAAAGTGTAAAAAGTTCATGGCTGGAAACTTCGGATTATTGTGGTGATGGCTAGCTGATGTCCACTGAAACTCCGATCATCATCATCAGACCCGTGACCTTGGCGGTCGTGGGGGAGACATGAAAGATGATGCCGTGGTAAGCCTCCTCCATCCATCTCGGTCCTCGGCTCTGCGCAGTAGTGCCGAGTCATTCATCCTGGTCCATTCTCTGATGTTGTCCATCCATGACTTGTTCTGTCTTCCCCTCCTTCTGCCACCTTCGAGTGTTCCCTGCAGTACTGTTTTGGGCAGAGTGTTGTGGCGGGTGACGTGGCCGAACCATGTCAGCTTTTTCTTCTTGACGATGGTGAGAAGGGGTTCCTGTGGACCTGCCAGCCGTGTTATTTGACTCTTGACAAATTCGTTGGTCTTTCGTTCTCTCCAGGATATGCCCAGTAGTTTTCTATGGCATTTTGTTTCGAATGACTGGATTCGCTTTGCTGTTTCAGCAGTCAATGTCCAGGTTTCACTTCCGTACAGCAGGATCGACTGAATTAGGGCTTTGTAGAGCTTTAGTTTGATTGGGAAACTGATCTCTTTACTTTTCCATATGGTGGTGAGTTTTGTCATGGAAGATGTTGCCATGGCTATTCTGACTTTGATTTCTGTCGTCGATCGCCCGTCCTTTGTGGAGTGTAGCGCCGAGGTATTTAAAAGCGTCTACCTCCTCCAGTTGTTGGCCGTTCATGTAAATTTTAGCGGTGGCATTGCTCGTGCTGTTCACAAGTACTTTACTTTTCTCCGAGCTCACCTCCATCCCATATGCTCCAGCTCTGTTCTCAAGTCTGGTCGTAAGATCTTGCAGCTCTGTGTTACTTCCGCCCATGAGGTCAATGTCATCGGCAAACCGTAAGTTGTTGAGGGTCTGCCACCAATGGAGATGGTAGGGTGGAAGTCATGGAGGGTCTCTCTCATGATGTTTTCCAAGAACAGATTGAACAGGACTGGAGATAACAGGCATCCTTGTCGGACCCCAACTGTGGTTTTGAAGTAGTCTCCGACCTGATTGTTCAGAAGGACTGCACTGCTTGCAGTGTTGTATAGTGCTTGAATGGTTTGCACTAGTCCTTCTTCAATGCCAAACATTCTGAGGACCTGCCACAGGCCTTCGTGCCATACTCTGTCAAAAGCCTTCTTGAAGTCGATGAAGTTGTGGAACAGGTCTCTCTGATGTTGAAGATGTTTTTCCTCATGATGTGGCAGTTAAAAATCTGTTCGATTGTGCTCCTGCCTGCCCTGAACCCAGCTTGTTCCTCTGCAAGGTGTTCTTCTGCCTCCTTCTTGAGTCGATTCAAAATAACTTTGAGCATGATCTTGCTGGCGTGGCTGATGAGGCTGATTGTTCTATAGTTTTGGCATTGGCGTAAATTCCCCTTCTTGGGCAGGGGTATGATGAGTGATTGTGTCCAGTCTGTTGGCCACTGTTTTGTCTCCCAAATCTTCTGACAGATATCTGTAACATATGTGATGACTGTTTCGCCACCATGCTTGAGCAGCTCTGCTGGTATATTGTCTGCTCCTGGGGACTTTCCTACTGGTAAGCTGCGGATGGCTTCTTCCACTTCTTCCCTCAGTATAGGTAATGGCGAGGGTGCTCTTGATGTTGCTGCTTCTCTTCTATTATGTTTGTCAGGTTGTATTGGGTAGTTGTACAGTTCTTGACAATATTCACCACCTGTTCAATGCAGCTGAGCTTTTGTTGAGGAGGTTTCCGGAAGCTGTCTTCAATGACTGTGATTGGTTTGAAGTGGTTTTTTGTGAGTTTCTTCGGGAATGTGTCGTGCCTTTTTTACTGTGGCCCACTTTCATGTATTTTCGATCTCATACATTGATCACTGTGATCCACTTCTCTTCTGGGCCCTTTAACATTGACATCTTCCGAGATTGTAGGCCTCCGAGTTTTTCTTAGGGTTGTGAAGAACTTGTGGATTCTCTGCATTCTTGTCTCGAGGGTATCCAAGATGTATTGGTAGTTAGTCCATGGCTGGATGTTATTCTCTGCGACCGAGTACCTCCTTGCTGTTCTCGGCGGGCTCTATGAAGTGTTGGTGAGTTCTTGATGTATTTGTAGGAGGGTTAATGCCGCAAACCGTCCGCCAAGTTAGCTTGGAAGATCTCCACGACATCTGGTTATTCGTTTGATCCAACGTCAAATTTGATCCGTGGTATTGCAGGGCTGTTTGTTTTTCTTCAGCTTCATTAGAATACCCGCAGCACAAGGTCGTGGTTCCCTGCCTAATGTCGCTCCAGAGGTAGGTTCTTGTTCTGGCTCTGTTGATGCTGGCTTTGAAGCGCCGTGGTGTTAGATAAATCTATTTTGTATGGGATTTGCGTTTGGCGCCTGCCGGTTGTCCTCCTTTGACCTTGCAGGGTATTGGCACAATGGTAAGTCTTTGTGGGTGCAGGCAACACTCCAGCAGACGTAGACCCTGTCGTTGGGTCTCCCCAGTTCAAACTGACCAAAGTTCCGGGCCCATTGGTTGTAGAGTCCGGAGCCTCCTTTGGAAACTTCTCATGGGGCCCGCTATTGAGGGTGGTGCCCTCTCCTTTACCCTCGAAAACTACCTGTCGAACTCGATACAATCAACACTAACATAGGGGGAGGGTAGCTCACGTGGTCCGAGCCCTCGTTTCCCCAAGTCAAGTTTAAGCAGATCGAGCGTGGTTACACTGGATGGGTGGACCGTTTGGGCGCCTTTGCTTCAGTATAGTCCCCTAGTTCATCCAGCTGTAAATGGGTATCTGCCCTCTTTAGGGTCAGGGAGGGTAAAGCAGCGAGGGAGAGGAGATGGGCACCACCCTCAATATGCTGGCCCCTTGAGAAGTTGAGGTCTCTGATGTCTCACTCCCCCTACCACCACATAGGTTATGGGAGCACCTTTACCTTACTTTACCACTGAAACTCCAATACAATCAAACCAAATCAAACCAAACCAACAGCTGAACATTTTGCTAGAAAGTGGTGTTTTTCACCAAAGACCTTCTGTCCTGCCCTTCTTAAAGCTGTTTCTGTCACTGTTGTTCTCTCTCTGTCTCTCTCTGTTTGTCTCTCTGTCTCTGTCTGTATGTCTTTCCTCACTCTCCTCTTCTCTCTTCTCTCCTCTCTCTCTCTCTCTCCCCTCTTTCCCCTCTCATCTCTCTCTGATGAGCAAAGGGTGGGAAATAATGTTATTTTGAACACATCTTTCTTACGTGGCTGATTTATGGCGTGTCTCCTATGACTTGTTATGTCTTCATTGTTGTGTACTGTTTCTAAGGGCCACAGGCCTATGGAATTAAATGTTTTCCCTTGCCACCTCTCTATCTGTCTCTGTCTGTCTGTCGTCTGTCTGTCTGTCTGTCCTTCTTCCCCTCTCTCCTCTCTCTCTCACTCATCCCCTCTCTCCTCTCTCTCCCTCTCTCTCTCTCTCTGTGTCCTGCCCTTCTTACAGCTTTTCTATCACTGTTGTGTTAAGTGTGTGTGTAGTGTGTGTGTGTGTGTGTGTGTGTGTGTGTGTTGTGTGTGTGTGTGTGTTGTGTGTGTGTGCGCGCGCGCGCGCAACTGTGTGTTTGCCAAATCTGACACGCAAAGATGTGCAAGTTCACTGCTTTATTTGATAACATGTCTTCTCTGTTATTTTCTGCGACGTACCATGTCTTTGTAATGCCAGTTTCCTTATTAGCTTGATTTTGTTGATGCCAGATTTAGATTGACAATTTAATCATTATATTTGTTTTATCCACAATACTCTTTCCTCTCTCTCTCTCCATCTCTCTCTCTCTCTCTCTCTCTCTCTCCTCTCTCTCTCTCTCTCTCTCTCTCTCTCTCTCACACACACACACACACGAGTTCTTGTTTGATATGATGTTTTAAATGTTCGTTTTTGCAACGCATCGTTTCTTTGTTATAGATGTCAGTTTCCTTATTGGTTTGATTTTGTTGAAGCCAGATTTACACCGACAATTCAAATATCACTTCTTTTTCTTCTCACAAACAATATTCTCTCTCTCTCTCTCTCTCTCTCTCTCTCTCTCTCCTCTCTCTCTCTCTCTCTCTCTCTCTCTTGTATATCAAAATAATTTTCTTTGCATTCACTTGAATGTGTGTGTGTATGTGTATGTGTGTCTGATTGTGTGTTTGGGGAGTGAGGTGGGAAAGGGGAGTGATGAGCATGCGATGTTCAGTTTGATACTGTCTTCAAAGCATTTACATTCATAATCAACCCTCCGAAGAAGAACACAAGAAAGACGAAAACAACGTCACTTATCTTTGGAGAAAAAAAAAAGAAGAAATGATTAAACCCAAACACAACATTATCGAATTAACTCCACTCTGTCTCTGCTTACAGATAAGAGGGCATTCAGATTTACAATTAATGCTGAAAACTAGGACGCACTAAGCCAAGAAACCTGACGACATTTTCTTTCAACAAAACATTGTGTACACACACACACACACACACACACACACACACAAATATATATAGGCGACAGTTTTGAAAGCCCTCAAAGTGAAAAAGAATACGGCTGTAGTTTGGCTGTCACAAACGAAGCTCTGGTGTTGTTGGGCAGCTATTTTGTCTAGGAGCGCAGGGAAGGCTACACCTAAGAAGTGGAAGATAATGCATCTCTGGTTAACACTCGTGTTACAGGCACAGTGGTAAAGTTGACAGCGTAAAATGAATGCGTGTGTGTGTGGTGTGTGTGTGTGTGTGGGGTGGGGGGGGGGGTGAGTGTGGTGTGTGTGGTGTTGGTGTGAGTGTGTGTGTGGTGGGTGTGGGTGTGTGTGTGTGGTGGGGTGGGGTGGTGGGGGTGGGGTGAGTGGTGTGTGTGGTGTGTGTGTGTGTGGGGGGGGTGGGTGTGGTGAGTGAGTGTGTGTGTTGTGTATTGTGGTGTGTGTGTGTGTGTGGTGTGTGTGGGTGTGGGTGTGTGTGTGTGTGTGAGTGTGTGGTTGCTGTTGTTGTTGTTGTCGATTGTCGTGATGACCAGAATCTCGCGCCTACTTTCTGAAATGTTGCGCGAAATGGTACATATCGTTCGTGGGAGGGAGGAGGATAACAAAATATATCATGCATGACTAAAATATTCGTACCTCTGTGTGTGTGCGTGTGTGCGTGTGTGTGTGTGTGGAAGGGAGGGGGGGGGGGGGAGAAGGGTGTGTGTGTGTGTGTGTGTGTGTGTGTGTGTGTGTGTGTGTGTGTGTGTGCGTGTGTGCGTGCGTGTGTGTGCGTGCGTGTGTGTGTGTGTGCGTGTGTGTGTGTGTGCGTGTGTGTGTGTGTGTGTGCGCGTGTTGTGTGTGCGCGTGTGTGTTGTGTGTGTGTGCGTGTGTGTGCGTGCGTGTGTGGTGTGTGTGTGTGCGTGCGTGTGTGTGTGTATGTGCGTGTGCGCGCGCGCGCGCGTGTGTGTGTGTGTGTGTTTGTTCTTCAATTTAACGTCCTTCCACTAAATAGTGAGATCAGACGGGAAAGTGTGAGTGAGTGTGGACGGGGAAGGGGGGGGGGGGGGGGGGGTGCACATAGCTAATTATCCGCATTAAACAACTATAAGAAACACCAATTAAAACCATAAATAAGAAAGTCGAAGGGAAAAAAATAACAGTTTCAACACTAACTTTGCAATTCGTACAACTAGTAAACATCGTTAAACTAAAAAAAATCGTGTATGTGTTTGGTGTGTGTGTGTGTGTGTGTGTGTGTGTGTGTGTGTGTGTGTGTCTGTGTCTGTGTCTGTGTGCATGTGTGTGTGCATGCGTTAAACATCGTTAAACTATAAAAATCGCGTGTGTGTGTGTGTGTGTTTGTTTTGTTTGTGTGTGTGTGCATGTGTGTATGCATGCGTTTGTGCGTGCGTACGCTAGTAGTGTATGTGCACGCACGCGCGCGTGCGTGTGTATTTTTGTGCGTGTGTGCGTACATGCGCAAATGTGTGTGTAATACTGTAGAAGTCCATCCTGCCTTGGAATTTCATGACAGGGCTACAGTGTACGCTCCCTATCGCGATATATCTCTGCGTCAACCAGACCACGAGATACAGACACCTGCAGTGCTTGTTACAAAAAACAAAATCTGAGAAACTCTCAAAGTGCATGATGCAGCACTGTGTGGTCTCAGTCTTACCACTGAGCCGATAGTAAGCTGGGTTATCATCATCGTCGTCGTCGTCGTTGTCGTCGTCGTTGTCGTCATCATCACCACTACCACCACCACCACCACCACCATCATCATAATCATCATCATCACCATCACCTTAATCATCATTATCATCACCACCATCATCATCACCATCGTCACCACCACCACCACCATCATCATCATTATCATCATCATCTTCATCATGATCGTCATTTTCTTCATCATTTTCCTCTTCTTCTCCTCCTCCTCCTTCTCTTGATTCTTCTCCTCCTTCCCCTCCTCCTCCTTCTCCTCTTCCTCCTCCTCCTTCTTCTTCTTCTCTACCCTCCTCCTTCTCCCCCACGTCCTCCTCCTCCTTCCTCCTCCTCTTCTTGTTCTCTTACTCTTTTTCTTGTCATAAGTCTCTGCTGTGCAGTTTCGCAGTCTTCATGATCTTCTTAACCAAACGCTTCTTTAGAAGAGCAATATTTGGCTGGATCATTTCAGTTGAAACGGCATCAGACGAAACTGTTCTGTTTGAAATGTCAGAGTCTCTTGTGTAGAGTCCACTTATTCAACTTCAGGAATATTCAGTCGCTGATTACAGCCACGCTTTTTAAGTTATGCGTTTCTGTGAGGTGAAATGTTCGCTTCTTAGACATTATTGGTTTCTCTCTCTCCTAGTTTTCAAACAATCCCATCCCTCCTCCTCCGCCCCCCCCCCCCCCCCCACCCCCCCCCACACACACCTTGCCTTCCCGTTCCCAAAAATCCTGCCACCTGTACCCCTTCCATTCCCTTCCACACCCCCACACACCCATAATATCGTCCCAACTGCGAATATCACTTGAAGTGCGAAGACGTTCAACTAAAGAACCATCTTCTCCATGTGGTGGTGGTGGTGGTGGTGGTGGTGGTGGTGGTGGTGGGTGGTGGTGGTGATGATGATGATGGTGGTGGTGGTGGGGATGGTGGTGATGGTGATGATGATGATGATGTCGACGACGACGGTGACGACGACGATGATGATGATGACCTTGGTAATGCTGGTGCTGGTGATGATGACGACGACGACGACGACGATGATGATGGTGGTGGTGATGATGATGACTGACGATGGTGATGATGATTATGACGACGACGACGACAACGATGATGATTTCTGTGTAGACTGAGTTTAAATATCATTGGCTAGTCAAAGTGTATAATGTAAGTCTCCACAAATAAACAAGTCATCCATTCCTCCAAACGTGAACACGTACAGACACAAGTAAAAAAAGCAACAACAAAAAAGCAGAAGGACAGCTGTCGATTTAAATTAATCCCTATTGAAATTGGGATTGTGACGATAAGAAAACAAAAACATCCATGCTGAGCGATAAACGAAATTAAATCCGTCTGTACCCAATGGGCTTTTGATGACATTGATTCTATAAAAAACGAAGTCGCAGTGCACCGAATTATACTGTACAAATTATCCCTTTGGGCCGGGAAGTGAAGAATGATTATTCTTTTCTTTATTTTCCATCCGATACGCCTTTCAAAGGAGAACTCATATCGAGTGTCGGGTGCTTAATGATGCACTAGCATCTGGTGACAGGCCTTAATCAGTGAAAGCTGCACTGAACGGTGTTTGAATTCGTAGTTGAGTTACACGTGCGATTTTGTATTGCCCCTTCCATTCTGTTTGATGTAATGTAATGTAAAGAAAAAACTTGTACATCACTTTTCCTCAAAGTAATCCAAACTACAAAGATATTTTTTTTAATATGAGGGACGGGATAGCCTGGTGGTTAGAGTTGATGCGCGTTGCGCGCGTAATTTGTTGACGCGGGTTCGAATCTCGTTCAAGAGGATTTTTTTCTCTGAAGTTAACCTCAGTACCGGCTCCACTCTCCCCAAAAGTCCTTCAGATAAGACCCTAAACCGAGGTTCCGTGTGCGAACGCACGCAGAACATCTTGCGCACACGTTAAAACCCGTTCCGCTTTTCGGAAGAGAAGGCCATTGTGTGCCGATGGAAACGGATGCCAACGAATGCGTTCCCACGGAGTGCCCTGGTCTCTAGCGTCTTCTGATGGACTTTCTGTAGAAGACAGTCAGAACCATTGCAATCTGCAGAGAGGAAACAAACATCATCATTTTGGTTGCAAAATCTTCAGTAGTGCTCCCACGGTCCATGGGACTACGGGATAGGTGAAGGGTGCAGGTCTGAAACATACATCTTCTTGATGTTCTTGTTCTTCTTCCTCCTCATTTTCATCATCATCATCATTAGTGTCATCATCATCATCGTCATCATCATCATCAATATCATCATCATCATCATTGTCATCTTCTACTTCTTTTTCTGTTTCTTTTCTTCTTCTTCTTCTTCTTCTTCCTCCTCCTCTTCTTCTTTTTCTTCTTCTTCTTCTTTCCTTTCTGTTTTTTTTCTTTCTTTCTCTCTTTTCTCTTCTTCCTCTCTTTTCTCTTCTTCTTCTTCGTCCTCTTCTTCTTCGTCGTTGTCGTCCCCAAACGCTCATACAGCAACTACGTCAGTCATATTATGATTGAAAAATGTATTGCACTGCCGTTAAGCATAACAAATCAGGCCCAGCGCATCCGACTTGGGCGTGAAAAAGAAACCACCACCCAGATATCTCAAACGGATAATTGCTCAGAGGAGATTCGAACCCTCACTCTCAGGTCAGGTAGCTCACAGTGAGATGCTCTCTAACCGCAGGGCTATAATACATTCTGGCCCCCCTCCTGACCAGACGAGTCAGTGTTTCAGTAACGGCCATGCAAGAGCTTCAGCGGTCATCTTCAGCCAGTGTCAGAAATGTCACGGAGTGTACGAAAGTAATAATATCTCGTGCGCACTAAGCAATCTTGTTTTGAAGACAAGAAATATTATGTCTGGGTTTTGTTTTTTGGTGTTTTTTTTGGGGGGGGGGGGGGTATTTAATCACACGAAACAGACAGACATACAGGGTTTTAATTAAAATAAAAAGGGAGGTGGGGGGCAGGGGAAGGAATCATATATAACAAAAGAATCGATATCAGCAACAACTCACCCTTCCTTCTCCCCTATCATTAATTTTATCCCCACACGCATACACATACTGTCGGATGTCTTGCGCCTCTTCCGTCTTTAAAATCTTTCCTTCGTGTCTGCAACCTCAACCCCCCCCCCCCCCCCCCCCGCCCCCAACCTCCCCGCCCCAGCCCCCCACCCCACCCCTCACGTCTGCATGTGAAAGGTGTCAAGGCAGTTTGCAGACGTTCTCTCGTGTGCACAGTCTGCTCAGTCGGAGAAAATAATCTTCCAGTCTCAACAAGAACTGTCGCCTGATTCCTACCTCCCCTTCCTCCTCACGCCCCCCTCCCCCCTCCACTTCTTCCCTCCTCACTTCCAAGTTCCATCCTTCCTTCTCTCTCTTCGACATTTGTGACTTGCCTGTGCCCTCTGTGTGTGTGTGTGTGTGTGTGCGCGTGCGTGCGTGTGTGTATGTGTGTGTGTGAGGGACAGACAGACAGACTGACAGCTGGAGGGAGGGAGAGACAGACAGAAACAGACAGAGAGAGGAGGGAGGGAGGGAGACAGACAGACAGACAGACAGAGACAGAGAGAGCAGAGACAGCGAGAGAGAGAGTGAGAGACATACAGACATGAAGAGATATATATATATACATACAGAGAGAAAGAGGGAGGAGAGGGACAGACAGACAGACAGACAGGCAAACAGACGGAAAGACAGGCAGAGATACACACAGATACACAAACAGAGAGAAGGGAAAGAGGGAGGGAGAGAGAGAAAGAGAGGGGGAGGGAGGGTTAGGAAGAACTGGAAAAAAACTCTGAGGCATGCATGTATGCACTTTTGGAAACACACACACACACACACACACACACACACACACACACACACACACACACACACACACACACATGTAATATCACTCAGATGAACAACTTTCAATTGAAGACAACAACACAACACAACACACACACACCACACACACACACACACACACACACACACACACACACACACACACACACACAGAACACAACACACACACAAAAGACTGCTGTAACTGATGACCCCCCCCCCCTAACTCTCTCTCACCCCTTTTCTTTTAAGCTCTGTCAAAATTGGAATTCAAGGGAGGCAAAAATCTGATTTCATTTACCTCCCTTGTCCCCCTGCTCATACAGCCGAGAGGCAGGGAACAACGCCACGATTCCAGAGAATGGTGAGGAAGGGGGTGGGGGTGGGGGCGATGGGAGAGGGTTAGGGGTGAAGGCATGAAGGAAGAAGGGGTGGGGTGGGGGTGTGGGGGGAGCTGTAAATAAAAGGAAAATGACCTCACAGAAAAGGAAAAGGAAAGATCGCGTGGTAGTATTGATTAAAAAAAAACAAAAATAAAAGCCAACTAACAAACAAAAACACAATAAAAGAAAGGGAGCCCAGTGTAAAATGAATGCCCCCCCCCCCCCCCCCCCCACCTACAGACACATCAATACAAAGAAAATAGGAATTTGTGATGATGTTTGGTTGTTGGTACAGTCTCTGAATAAGATAACTCCGCTGGAACAAGTGAGGGCTGTAAATAAAGGAAAATGACCTCAAAAGAAAAAAGGAGAGATCGTGTGGTAGTATTGACAAACAAAACAAAACACCCCTCCCCCCCCCCCCAAAAAAAAAAACCACACCAACAACAACAAAAACCAAACAACAACTAACAAGCAAACACACAATAAAAGAAAGGGATACGAGTGTAAAATGAATGCCCTCCCCCCCCCCCCC
The DNA here is from genome assembly GCA_028751875.1 of Rapana venosa. Lineage (NCBI taxonomy): Eukaryota > Metazoa > Mollusca > Gastropoda > Neogastropoda > Muricidae > Rapana > Rapana venosa. The sequence continues at coordinate 15,676,702 of CM054143.1, read as the reverse complement.
ACACACACACACACCCATCAATACAAGGAAATAATAGGAATTTGTGATGATGTTTAGTTGTTGGTACAGTTCCTGATTAAGATAACTCCTCAGGAACAAACGAGGGCTGTAAATAAAAAGGGAAATGACCTCAAAGAAAATGAAAAGGAAAGATCGTGTGGTAGTATGAGTAGTATTGAAAAACAAAACACCTCCCCCCCCAAAAAAAAAAAACCCAAAAAAAAAAACAACAACAACAAACCCCCCAAATAAACCCCAACAACAATAACAACAAAACAACTAACAAACAAAAACACAATAAAAGAAAGGGAGCCCAGTATAAAAATGAATTGCGCCCCCTCGCCCCCCCCCCCCCCCCCCCCCCCCCCCCCCCCCCCCCCTACACACACATCAATACAAAGAAAATAGGAATTTGTGATGATGTTTGGTTGTTGGTACAGTCCCTGAATAAGATAACTCCGCTGGAACAAGTAGGGGTTTGTAAATAAAAAGGAAAATGACCTCAAAGAACAGGAAAAAAAGGAAAGATCGGTGTGGTAGTATTGAAAAACAAAACAACCTCCTCCCCCCCCCAAAAAAAAACAAACCCACCCCAAAACAAACAAGAACAACTAACAAGCAAAAAGACAATAAAAGAAAGGGAGCCCAGTATAAAAATGAATGCCCCCCCACCCCCAAACACATCAATACAAGGAAAGAATGGGAATTTGTGATGATGTTTAGTTGTTGGTACAGTCTCTGAATAACTCCGCTGGAAGAAGTGGGGGCTTAAATAAAAAGGAAAATGACCTCAAAGAAAATAAAAAGGAAAGATCGTGTGGTAGTATTGAAAAACAACCCCCCCCCCCCAAAAAAAAAACAAAACAAACAACAACCCAAACAAACCCAACAACAACAACAAAAAACACACAAACCAAAACAAATAAACAAACAACAACAACTAACAAGCAAAAACACAATAAAAGAGAGGGAAACGAGTATAGAATGAATGACCTCCCCCCCCCCCCGCCCTCCCCTCCACCCCACCCCACCCCAACCCCCGCACACGCACCCACACACACAACACATCACACACACACACACACACACACACACACACACACACACACACACACACACACACACACATCAATACAAAGAAAAAAATAGGAATTTGTGATGATGTATTAGTTGTTGGTACAGACCCTGAATAAGATAACTCCGCTGGAACAAGCGAGGGCTGTAAATAAAAAGGAAAATGACCTCAAAGAAAAAGAAAAGGAAAGATCGTGTGGAAGTTTTGAAAAAACAAAACAACAACAAACAAACCAAACAACAACAAAAAAAGCAACTAACATATAAAGAAAAGCACAATAAAAGGAAAGGGAGTCGAGAATAAAAAAAATGAATGTCTCCTATCAATACAGATAAAGAATAGGACGTTGTGATGATGTGAGGTTGTTGGTACAGTTCCTAAATTGGATAACTCCGCTGGGTCTTTAATACAATCTTTTTTTGAAAGGAAAACATGTCAGGTTTTGTATGTATTGATTTACAGCGAAGTTTTATCATGTACTTCATTTTTTCTTTCCTTTTCCATTTTTTGCTTTTCTGTTCTTTTATTTTATTTTTTTACAGAAAGCAGCCAAACTGACCCTTATATATGGTTGGTGCCAATAATTGAATGTCTGTTCGAGGTCCCCAAAAGTTTGACATTGCTCGGTCATTTAAAAATGTTTTGAAATTCTTTGTCTGCCTGTGTGTTGTCTCTTGTGTGTCTGTGTCTGTCTGTCTTTGCTTTTCTATCTGTCTGTCTGTCTGTCTGTCTGTCTGTCTGTCTGTCTGTCTGTCTCTCTCTCTCTCTCTCTCTCTCTCTCTCTCTCTCTCTTTCTTTCACTGTGTGTGTGGGGGTCGGGGAGTCTGTCTGTCTGTCACTGTCTGTCTCTGTCTCTTTCTTTGTGTGTGTGTGTCTGTCTGTCTGGCTATCTGTCTATCTATCTCTCACTCACTCTCTCTCTTTTCCTCTTTGTCTCTGTCTCTCTCTGTCGCTGTCTGTCTCTCTCTATCTATCTGCTTGTCTCCCCCTCTCTCTCTCCCTCTCTCCGAGTGAACTGGAACTGAAAGTCAACTTGAACAAAAGTAATATCGTAGTATTTAGAAAAGGAGGTCATCTAGCAGCTAGAGAAAAATGGTTTTATGATAATGTTCCAATGCCTATTGTAAATGCTTACAAATATCTAGGTATAATTTTTTCTACTCGATTAAGTTTTGCAGCTGCTTGTAGGGACCTATCTAGTAAAGCAAAAAATGCCTTGTTTCAGATCATGAAGAAACTGTTTGTGTTAAATAATAATTCTCTACAACTGTTTGTTAAGATATTTGATACACAAGTGCAACCTATAATGCAGTATGGTTCTGAATTGTGGGGCTTGGATGTAAAAGCTGCTGAGCTCTGTGAATCTGTTCATTTGTTTGGACTGAAAAAGTTTTTAGGGGTAAAAAGGAAAACACCAAACGATTTAATATATGGAGAAACAAACAGATACCCTATTTTCATTACTTCCGCCGTTAGGTGCATACAGTGCTGGTTTAAATTATTAAAGATGAATAACGACAGGCTACCACGAAAGGCATATAACATGTTGCTTGATTTAGACGCAAGGGGTAAAGTTAATTGGGTATCTAATATACGAATATGTTTATCTGAACTGGGGCTTGGATATGCATGGATATATCAGGGGGTAGGACAAGAAAATGCATTTATTAAAACTCTTCGTCAGAGAATGGTTGACTGTAGATGGCAAAAGTGGGAAAATCATATCAACTCTAGCGATAGATTCGATTTATACAGGGTTTATTGTTCAACACATGTAGTAAAGAAATATCTCTCAATGAACATGGATAAACACTTGAGATTCATTCTCACTAGATTTCGTTTCGGCATATCGGACATTAATGCACATGCTTTCCGCTATAGACAAGTCTCTGCTACCGATATGCTATGTCCACTATGTAAAGAATCAGCTGAAGACGAAGTCCATTTTGTTTTGAAGTGTCCTGCTCTCACTACTTTACGTATAAGATTTATTCCACAGAAATTCTATGCCCGACCTTGTTTGTTCCGGTTAAGTTTGCTGATGGCATCAGTCCATGATAAAACTGTTCACAATCTGGCTCTATTTTTGTATAAGGCTTTTCAGTTACGAGAAAAACTTACGTCTTACGACTCTCATGTCTTTGGTACAGATGTATTATGTGCTGTCTTGTATGTTGTATACGCATATACATTATTTGCTTTTTTCTGCCCCTTTTCATATGGGGCTATGGCCTTACATGAATAAACTATCTGAAGTCTGAAGTCTGAAGTCTCCCTCCCTCTCTCTCTCCCCCCCTCCCCCCTCTCTCTCTCTCTCCCTCTCCTCTCTCTCTCCCCCTCTCTCTCTCTCTCTCTCTCTCCCCTCTTTCTCCTTCTCTCTCTCTCTCTCTCTTTCTTCTCTCTCTCTCTCTCTCTCTCTCTCTCTCTCTCTCTCTCTCTCTCTCTCTCTCTCTCTCTCTCTCTCTCTCTCTCTCTCTTTTTCCCTCTCTCTCTGTGTAAGGATGGCACAAGTGGTAAGAAAGAAGAAGAAAGAAGAAGGGGAAGGCAGGTCCAGTTCAATCAAACCAGTTAATGAAGAGAAACTTACGACGTCCTCTGGGGGCAAAAACAGCCCTCGATTTCTGTGAACAAGAGATGGAGAGAGGGACAGGGCAGCAATAAGAAAACAAAACAAGATAAAAAAGAGAACAACGGGGTGAATTATAGGGCATTGCGAAACAAGAGAGTGGAAAGAAGAAAAATAGTTTACAGCTGCTGAAGAAAGAAGAGATTTTTTTGTACAGCTGAAGAAAGGAAATAAACATTTTACAACTGCTGAACAAAGAAAATAAACATTTTACAACTGCTAAACAAAAGAAAGAAATATTTTCCAACTGCTGAATAAAGGACATGAAATACTTTACGGCTGCTAAATGAAGGAAATAATTTTACAGCTGCTGAATATTTTACAGCTGCTAAATAAAGGAAATAATTTTACAGCTGCTGAATAAAGGAAATAATTTTACAGCTGCTGAATAAAGGAAAGAAATATTTCATATAGTGCTGAACAAAAGAAATAAATATTTTACAACTGCTGAATAAAGGAAAGATTTGTTTTATAGATGTTGAATAAAAGACAGAAATATTTTATAGCTGCTGAACAAAGGCAATATACATTTTATAACTGCTGAATAAAGGAAAGAAATATTTTACAACTGCTAACGAAGGACAAATAATTTACAGATGCTGAACAATAGAAAGAAAAGTTTTACAAACAGCTGAACAAAGGAAAGAAATGTTTTACAACTGCTGAACAAAAGGACAAAAATATCTGACAGACAATGAATAAAAGATGGAAATATTTTTTAACAGCTGAATAAAGCAGATAAATATTTACAACAACTGAACAAAGGCAAGAAATATTTACAACAACTGAACAAAGGCAAGAAATATTTACAACTACTGAACAAAGGCAAGAAATATTTTACAGCTGCTGAACAAAGGCAAGAAATATTTACAACTACTGAACAAAGGCAAGAAATATTTTACAGCTGCTGAACAAAGGCAAGAAATATTTACAACTACTGAACAAAGGCAAGAAATATTTTACAGCTGCTGAACAAAGGCAAGAAATATTTACAACTACTGAACAAAGGCAAGAAATATTTACAACTACTGAACAAAGGCAAGAAATATTTACAACTACTGAACAAAGGAAAGAAATATTTTACAGCTGCTGAATAAAGGAGATCAATATTTAGAACTGCTGAATAAAGGAAATCAATATTTTACAACTACTGAATAATGGAGAGAAATATTTTACAACTGCTGAATAAAGGAGATACATATTTAGAACTGCTGAATAAAGGAAAGAAATATTTTACAGCTGCTGAACAAAGGCAATAAACATTTTATAACTGCTGAATAAAGGAAATAAATATTTTACAACAGCTAATGAAGGACAAATAATTTACAGTCGCTGAACAAAAGAAAGAACTGTTTTACAACTGCTGAGAAATGAAAGAAAAGTTTTACAAACTGCTGAACAAAGGAAACAAATGTTTAAAACTGCTGAACAAAGGACAAAAATACCTGACAGATGCTGAATAAAGGATGGAAATATTTTTTTAACTGCTGAATAAAGGAAATAAATATTTACAACTGCTGAATAAAGAAGAGAAATATCTTACAAACTGCTAAACAAAGGTGGGACATGTTTTACCACTGCTGAATAAAGGAGAGAAATATTTTGAAACTACTGAAAAAAAAGTATAGGAACATAAATAGAAAGTCTGAAAAAAATTCTTCACACTTTTTATGTCTGAGAGTAAAGACAACCATTCGCTCCTCTATCAGCATAGAACATTTCTATGCTTTTTAGCTTGATATCTTCCAATGCCTTTCAGCTTTATGTCGTCCCAGGCATTTTAGCTTCTATAATTGTTTTCAAATGCATTTTAGCTTGTATGTCTTCGCATGCATTTAAGCTTTGTGTTATTTTCCATGCGTTTTATCTTGTAAATCTTCCAATGCATTTTAGCTTGTCTATCTTTCAAACTATTTTAGCTTGTATCTTTTCCCATTCATTTTAGTTTGTACATTTTCCCATGCATTTAGCTCGTATCTTTTTCCATGCATTTTAGCTTGTACATTTTCCCATCTATTTTAGCTTGTATATTTTCCCATATATTTTAGCTTGTATATTTTCCCATGCATTTTAGGTTATATATTATCTCCCCATGCATTTTATGTTGTATATCATCCAATGCATTTTAGCTGGTATATCTTAAGATGTAATAAACATACTTTTCTCTGTGTGTGTGTGTGTGTGTGCGTGCGTGCGTGCGTGTGTGTGCGTGCGTGTGCGTGCGTGTGTGTTTGCGTGCGTGTGCGTGCGTGTGTGCATGTGTGTGTGTGTGTGTGTGACATGCAGGAAAACTTTTTCATGCATGCTTGTATCTACACAAGAGTGGAAAGAAAAAACAGAAAGAATCAATGCCCCACACACTACAGAAAAAGCTAAGGAGTATTAAAAAAAATCACGATACAGTGAATTTCTAAGACGAAAAAGAAAAACTTAACAGAAAAAGTTTTTTTTTTAAAAAGGGGAGGGGGGGGGGGGGGGGGGGGGGGGGTCAGTAAGCAATTAAACGTGAGAGCTGCAAAATTGGATTGGGGCTGAATGAGGACATTTAGCTGGCAGTCCTCAGAAACCCTGACAGACCCTCATTCTGAGGCCACCCAGCTCCCTACTGCTTTGGGATTCTGCTCAGACAGTGTGGGGCCCTGTCAGCCACCAGGGTGTCCCCTCTTGTTCTTGTCACGGTCCTGTTAGCCCCCTTGACATGGCCCCTTGTTGTCATAAAGCGCCCTTTACTTTTGGCTGAGAGGATAATTTAGGACACCACTGCTGAGAAGCTTCTTTCTTTTGTTGTTGTTGTTTGAATTTTTTCAGATTTTCTTTTTCGTCAAAGGATTTCAGAAGAGTTTCTGGTAGTCAGCACTGCTACTAGAGATGCAACAATGCTGGACATTGGCTGACTTTTCTTTTGACCACTGCTATTGCAATTTTGCCTCTCTTGAGATAGAGTATGGTGAGTGATCGATTTCATTCCACTCTTTTTGCTGTCAGAAACTTTAACCCGATTGATCGCAAATAAAAGAAATTGTTGTTCTTCTTCAGCTACAACGCCGAGGGTCACCGAGATTTTTGCGTATGCGACCATTTTTGCCCGCCATTAAGAGAGCCACATTCGGATTTTTGGGGATGTTTTCTAAACAAGACACCAGTGTACATGTCCATATGATATAACTATTTCTAGTCCTCCATCCTCACTGCCATGAATGGCCTACTCTTCAGAAAGGTCGAACGCACGTGTTTACGTGTGTGCAAGATGTTCCTCGTCCATTGGCATACAGGATCTTGGTTTACAGTCTCATTCAAATGACTTGAAAGTGACAAATAACTGAGATTCAAACTGGCTGCAAATCACATCGCGAATATTTCATTCTTTTCTATCGAGGATAATGGAATAAGTACTTATGTGCTTTTTTACATCCAGTCGCCGTCTGTATGCGGTTTTGTAAATTCTGTCATCTATTCCCACTGGCACACAATGGTCTACTCTTACAAACAGCAGAACAGGATTTAACATGTGCGCAAGAATAATTAAAACTAGAGAGAGACAGACAGACAGAGAGACGGAGAGAGAGAGAGACATACACACAGACAGACAGACAGAGAGAAAGAAACAACACACACACACACACACACACACACACACACACACACACACACACACACAACACACACACACACACGAAGGAACACGGGAGGGAAGGGAAGGAAGAGACAAGAGCTGTCTCGTCTTTTACCACTGGTAACCATTACAATAAAACATACATATTCTTTACATTTGTTTTTCTTTCTATCTCAACATCAGGAGTCTCTTTTTTCCAGCACAAGCAGCATTCCTACCTTCCTAAAAATTCGGTATTGAAAAACTTCCACTTTATCCCTCTTTCGTGCCTGTTTTTTGTTTCTTTTCCTGCTTATTTTCTGTCTCACTGGCTTTTTTCTATCGGCCTCTCATTCTCTATTTTGAAAAAAGAAAATATCATTCTTGCTTCTTTATCACCCTGTCCCCAAACTTGTTTTTAAAATCTGTAATGGTTTCCTTGAACCTTGCCCCCTCCCACACCCACCCCCCCTTACGCCTTCATCCCTCCCCCTTCAACCTCCCCCCTGTCCCCCACCCCCTTTCTCCAGCCATCTCGAGGATCTGCAGCCTTGCTTCTGTCCTCAGGCTGTATGACAATAACTGCAGCTCTGGGAACAAGGGAGGCAAATGAAATCAACAGATTTATGTCCCCTTTTGAATTCCAATGTAGGAGGGGAGGAGAGAGAGTGTTCAATAATGTTGCTGCATCACCATTACCCACCCACCCACTCTTCCTTCTCTTCCCCACCCCTACCCCTACCTCCCAATTACTCCGTCAGGGTGTGTAACCCTTCCTGCCTCCTTCCCTTTTTTCTCCATGTTTCTCTCATTTCATGCCCTCGTTTCCTTGCACCCTGCCATTCTGACTGTTGTCTACGAGGTCCTCTGTCTGTCTGTTTGTCTGTCTGTCTGTCTGTCTCTTCTCTCTCTCTCTCTCTCTCTCTCTCTCTCTCCTCCCCTCTCTCTCTCTCTCCTCTCTCTCTCTCTGGGTAGCCTGGTGGTTAGAGTGATGTATTCGTGATCTGCTGACCCGGGTTTGATTCTCGTTTCAAGAGGATTTTTCCTCTGGAGTTAACATCAGAGCCGACTCCACTCTCCCCAAAAGTCTTTCGGATGAGACTATAAACCGAGGTCCCAGTGTGCGAACGCACGCAGAACATCTTGCGCACACGTTAAAACCTGTTCTGCTTTTCGGAAGAGCAGGCCATTGTGTGCCGGTGGGAACTGATGACAGAATTCACAAAACTGCATCCACACGGGGACTGGATGAAAAAGCACATGCGTGCTTATTTCATTATCATCGAAAAAAATTAATATAAAAATCTTTTCTTTCTTTCTTTTTCTTTTTTCTTCTTCTTCTTCTTCTTCCTTCTTCTTCCTTCTCCTTCTTCTTCTTTTCTCTTCTTCCTTCTTCTACTTCTTCTTCTCCTTCTCTTCCTTTTCCTCTGTGTCTGTGGTTTATCAATGATTCTTTATGGAGTAGCGAATCAGAGGCTGGGTGAAAAAAACAAACAAACCCGCCAGTCGTAAATGACTGCTTTGAGAGCAGTTTTTTGGCTGACCGGTTTCTATTTCTTTGGTCTATATACACGAACTAGATATCATTAATTATACAAGAAGGGGGTTTCTGGATGTCTTCGTTTTTTGATGTAGTAAAATGGTTTTTTATTGTGAAATAATTATGTTTTTCTTTCTTTCATCTCTTCTTCTTCTTCCTTTTTTCCCCCATCTTTTACACAATCATCGTCATTATTCAAATTCAAAATTCAAATTCAAAAATTTTATTATCTCAGAGACAGAGAAATTCTGAAATTATCATTTTTTTTCTGCTTCTGCATGATAGTTGCGATAGTTGCGGATTGTCTATCCACTGATCATAGTGATTGTCTGTTGTCTGTTGTGCTGTTCTTCTGTCTGCTTCTTCTTCCTGTTCTATTCTCCTTTCTCTTCTCTCTTTCTCTCTGTCTAAATGTCATTTTTATGCTCCTCGCTTCCTCAAGTGCTTTTTTCTGTTTGTTCAATATGTCCTGTTTTCTCCCCCGTCCCCCCCCCCCCCTCTCCTCCTCCACTCTCTCTCTCCTCTCTCTGTGCTCCCAGTTATTATGTGTGTGTGTGATGTGTGTGCTGGCAGGCGCTGTGTTGTGTGTGTGTGTGCGTCAGCGCGCGGGTGGTTTGTGGATGTACTGGTGGTGTGTGTAACTCTGTGTGTGTGTGTGTGGCGTGGGAGTGTGTGTGTGTGTGTGTCGTGCGCGCGCGCGCCGGTGCTTGCGAGCACGAGATGTGTGTGTGTGTGTATGTGTATGTGTGTGCGTGCGTGTGTGGTGTGTGTGTGTGTGCGTGTGCGCGCGCGTGCGCGTGTGCGTGCGTGCGTCTGCATGCGCGCGCGTTTGTGTGTGGTTTAGGAGATGAGGGATCCCGATGAAAGTCACAAGTCAAATTTCAAAGGATCTCGTGGATTAATTTACATTCCTCTGTTGTGAATGGTAAACAGCGTTTTGGCCTGATGTTGGTTAAAAGACGCAAAATCAGATCATTCCACTTTCTGTGCAAATGACGACACGAATAAATGATTTATTTTATTTGACACAGGGGGTCAGAATATTAATTCACTGAGGAAATTTTACTAACAAAAATACGATATCATGACTACCTAGAAAATTAATCCACTGAGAATTGCTACTAACAAAAATATGATGTCATGACTATCTAGAACATTAATCCACGAAGGAATTGCTACTAACAAAAAATTATATCAATACTGTCTAGAAAATTAATCCACTAAGGAATTGCTACTAACAAAAATATGATATCAATACTGTCTAAAAAATTAATCCACTGGGAACTACCAACAACAAAAATATGATATCAATACTGTCTAGAAAATTAACCCACTAAGAAATTCCTACTAACAAAAATATTATATCAATACTATCTAAAAACTTAATCCACTTTGAAGTACTACTAACAAAAAATATATCATGACTATCTAGAAAACTAATCCACCGGGAATTACTACAAACAAAAATACGTTATCATGACTATCTAGAAAATTAAACCGCTAAGGAATTGCTACTACTAACAAAAATTACTATACCATTACTATCGTTCATAATTCAGAGAAGAAAACAACAACCAACTTGTGATGAATAAATCATGGGTACATAGTTACATGCATCGGCATGGCTGTGCTGAAAGGAGAGGAGAAAGACGTGTACTGCAGCATGGGAAGGGAGGGAGGGGGGAGAGAAAGAGAAAGAAAGAAAGAAAGAGAGAGAGAGAGAGAGAGAGGAGAGAGAGAGAGAGAGAGAGAGAGAGAGAGAGAGAGAGAGAGGAGAGAGAGAGAGGAGAGAGAGAGAGAGAGAGAGAGAGAGAGAGAGAGATGGATGGATAACACGGAGGGCGATTTTGGCGACAGCGCTTGTTGAGACTGGAGGATTATTTTCTTAGGTCACCAGACTGTAGAGAAAAGTGCCACCACAGCTGCCTTGACACCTTTCAAATGCAGCAGACATGGAGAGGGGGGGGGAGGGGGGGGGAGAGAGGGGGGGGGGAGAAGATAAGGAGAGAGGAGGGAGGGGGAGAGAGAAAGAGAGAAAAGGCCAGGGTTGAGGTGGGTGGTGGTGGTGGTGGGAGTATGGTAGTGGATGCAGTGAGCGAGAGAAGTAAAGAGAGGGGTTGTATGTAAGTTCGAGATGCAGTAGGTTTCTGAACAGTACGAAGAGAATCTTAACCTATCTTCTGGAAATTCTGTGGCTAGGACTGCCCTCTTTTCTATCCCTCTCTCTTTGGTTCTGCCTTGTTCCTTTTCTTCCTGTCGCATCCTTCTCGTCTATTTTTCTGCCTTCGTGGTCCATTCTCCTGCCTTTTTTTTTTCTAAAAAGACTTTAAACATACACTTCTCTTCCACGCTGATGCGCTGGGCCTGACTTGTCAGGCGCTTAACGGCAGCGCAATGCATTTTCGCTCATAAGACAGACAACATTAGTTGCTGTCTGAGCGTTCGATGAAGAAGAAAGTATGATTTTAAGAATAATCAGGTACGGAGAGAATAGGAACAAAAATGATAGGAGTGGAAACATTCACACCCTTCATGCAGACATGCTACAGACAAATAAAAATGGAAAAGGTATGGACAAACTAAATTGATAACAAGTCAGGGGATACCTGGGTAGTGCATGTATGGATCAGACAGACAGACAGACACACAGGCAGGCGGGCAGACAGACAGACAGACAGAGAGGCAGACAGGCAAGTAGGCAGGCAGGCAGACAGGCAGGCAGGCAGGCAAACAGATAGACAGAGAAGTAGGCAGGCAGACAGGCACGCAGGCAGACAAGCAGACAAGCAGACAAGCAAGCAGACAGACAGACAGACAGAAATACAGACAGACAGGCAGGCAGGGAGACAGACAGACACGCAGACATACACACAGGCAGGCGGGCAGACAGACAGACAGAGAGGCAGACAGGCAGGTAGGCATACACGCAGGCAGACAGACAGGCAGGCAGGCAAACAGACAGACAGAGAAGCAGGAGGGCAGACAGACAGACAGGCAGGCAGGCAAGCAGACAGACAGACACACAGAAAGACAGACAGCCAGCCAGACCAGACAGTCAGGCAGACACACACACACACAGGCAGGCAGAAAACAGGCAGGCAGACAGGCAGACAGAGAGGCAGGCAGACAGAAAAAACAGGCAGACAGAGAGACAGACTGACAAACAGATAGACAAACAGGCAGACAGAAATACAGACAGAAAGGAAGACAGACAGACAGACACACAGGCAGACACACACACAGACAGATAGACACACAGGCAGACAGACAGACATACAGACACACACAGACAAACAGACAGACAAAGTTTTTTAGTGTAGTCTTTGCTCACAGCTATCAAACAAGAGCCAAGTGTTCAAGGAGGTGTGTGCTTCTGGTTTAACCCTTTTGTTTCTTGTCATCTGATATCTTTTGAAACTTGTTTGTTTTCTGTTTCTCACAATGTTCAATGCGAAATGGCCTATTCTTGTGGAAGTTTTCATCTCTTTCTGTCTGTGATCTTTTTCAACTCTCAGAGAACAAGTTTCCCTTTACATTGATTTGTGTTCTATAACTTGCGCCTGTGAATTAAGTTGCTCTGGTGTTTGTGTTCGTTGGAAATAATCAGTTTTGTAATAATAATAATATATGGAATTTATGTAGCGCTGAATCTTGTAAAACAAAAAAATCGAAGCGCTTATAACCACCCATTACTGACTATCTGTGCTATGATTACAGTCATATAGATCATTGGCTGGAATTTTTTTTAAATCCTAGATTTTTGTGCTTGTGTGTGTATGTGTGTGTGAATGTGATGTGTGTGTGTGTGTGAGTGTGACTGGCTGACTGTATTTGTGTGTGTTTGCGCGCGCGCATGTGTGTGTGTGTTTGCGCGCGCGTGTGCGTGCATGTGTGTTTGTGCGCAGCGCATGTGTATGTCTACGTGTATGTGTGTGAGTGTGTGTGTGAGTGTGTGTGTGTGTGTGTCCGCGCGCGCACGTAACTGCATCATAGAGCAAGCCATTACAAACTGGTACGTTTCCTAACGTTAAAATTAAATACTATCATTGTTAGTAGTTTTCAAAACCACTGTGGTAGTGGTAAGATAAATGACGGCTAGCTTGATTCCTGGTAAAACTTCTACAAGTTAAAACTTTATATAGCAAGACAGACAGATCTCTCTCATCTCTAGACATTCACCAAACCCACTCGACCTCAACTCTACCAGTCAGCGCATGGCCAAGAAGATGACACTGAAACGCACTAACGCTCAGGGAACCAATATGAATGTCAGATGTTTCGCTGAGATGCAAAAGCCAGGTCTTCACTTCACTGCGCTGCACTGCACTGGACTGGACTTTATTGCTATGCACTGTGTTGCACTGTTTTGCATTGTGCTGTGCTGCGCTGTTCTGAGTTGCACTGCTCTGCACAACATTACACGACACGACACTACACTACACACTACACTACACAACACTACAATACAGTACACTGCACTACACTTAACTGTACTACACTACACTAAACTACGCTACGCTACACTACACTACATTGCACTATACTAAACTACACTACATTCACTACACTACACTACATCACAGTGCACTCCACTCCACTATACTAGACTACACTACATATACACAATACTACACTACACTCCACCACACTACACGGCACTGCGCTACATTGCACTGCACTAGAACTACACCATACAACACTGCACTACACTATACCACACCACACCAACCTACATCACACCACACTACACCACACCAACCCCACCATACAATACTACAACCACATCACACCACACCACCACGACACACCACACCAAACCACACCACAACACACCACACCACACTACACCACACTACACCACACTACACCACACCACACTGAACCACACTACACCACACCACACCACATCACACCACACTACAAACACTACACTACACTACACTACACCACTCCACACCACACTACAACACTACACTACACTACACCACACTACGCCACACCACACTACACCACACCACACCACACTACACTACATTACACCACACATACACCACACCACACCATACCACACCACACAACACTACACCACACCACACCATACCACACCACACAACACTACAACCACACCATACCACACCACGCTACACCACACTACAACTACACCACACCACACCACACCACACTACACTATACCACACCACACAACACTACACTACACAACACAACACCACACCATACTACACTCTACTACACCACACCACACCACACCACACCACTCCACACCACACAACACCACACTACACCACACCACACACCACACCACACTACACCACACCACACTACACCACACCACACCACACCACACCACACTACACCAACACTACACCCCACCACACCACACTACACCACACCACACTACACCACACGACACGACACCACTCCACACCATACCACACTACACTACACTACACTACACCACACTACACCACACAACAACACACCACACGACACTACACCACACCACACCACTCCACACCACACCATACCACACCACTCCACACCACACCACACCACACCACACCACACCACACCACACCACCACACCACACCACACTACACCACACCACACGACACTACACCACACCACACTACACCACACCACACGAAACTACACCACACCACACCACACTACACCACACCACACTACACCACACTACACCACACCACACACACTACACTACACCACACTACACTGCACTACATCACACCACACCACACCACACCACACTACACCGCACCACACCACTCCACTCCAACACCACACCCTCACACCACCACCACACACCACACACCACACCACTCCACACCATACCACAACTACACACACCACTACACCACCCACACACACACCAACACACCACACCACACACACTACACCACCCACACCACACCACCCACACCACACCACACCACCACACCATACCACACACACCACACTACCACACACACCCACACCACACCCACACATACCACACTACACCACACCACTCCACACCCACCACACCACACTACCACACCACTCCACTCCACACCACACCACACCACCTCCACACCACTACCACACCACACCACACCACACCACCACCACTACCACACTACACCACTCACCACACCACAACCACACCAACCACACCACACCACTCCACACCACCCACCCACAACCACACACACCACTCCACACCACCCACCCTACACCACTCCACACCACACCACACCACTCCACACCACACCAACACCCACTCCACACCACCCACATCCCACACACACCACACCACACCACTCCACACCACTCCACACCATACCACACCACCCACACCACCACACCACACCACACCACACCACTCCACACCACACCACTCCACACCACACCACACCACACCACACCACACCACACTACACTACACCAGCATTATGAAAGCAAGTCAGCAATGTGGCGCCTAATGAAGCAGAGTACGTCCTTTTCAACCACCAGACAACTTCTGTGCCCTCCTCCTGGAAAACAACCAAGAACTCGGGTCTCTTGAGAAAGATGAACTGTTACTATCCGGGAACACAATCTTCTGGCTTCTCAATCCCTCAACGTAAAATAATCCATGTATAACTATAGAATATTGGTTTAAGAGAGAAGCGCTGGGCGTACTACATATTCCTCTTCTTCGTCGAACGCTCAGACAGCAACTATTCTTGTCTGTCATATGTCATGAGCGAAAATGCGTTGCGCTGCCGTTAAGCGCCTGACAAGTCAGGCCCAGCGCATCCGACTTAGGCATGGGAGAGAATTGTTATCTTGTATGTCTTTTCTGGGGGTGGGGGTGAATCCAGGAGAATGGACCAAAAAGGCAGAAGAAAATAGACAAAGAAGGTGATAGGAAGAACAGAAACAAACAGAAAGGAAGGATAGAAAAGAGGGAAAGTTCCTAGCACAGAATTTGCAGAAGGTGGGGATGCTATTTATGCTGACAAATCCCCAGCATCTCCATGGGGGGGGGGGGGGGGGGGGGGGGGGGGGATAGCACAATAAACATGTCCACTCTGAGAAAGGGCAATCAGCATTCATTGTACGAATTTCTAAGGACACGGGTGCATGTTCACTGCGATGGTCTGTGCATCTGTGCATGGACACACACACACACACTGTCTGCATTATATAATTCTCCAGCTTTTTGTTCTCATAATGCTTTCCCCAAGTCACCCATCCATCGCACTTTTTTCTCTCTTTTGCTTTTTTCTTCAAAACCTCAGTGAATCTGAAAAAAAGCTTGCATTAAACGGGGGCATAAAGTCAGTCACTCACCCCTTGGTGAGAAAATCCATTTTGCGATTGATGCCCCCACACCTCCCCTCCCTACCCCACTTCTCCTTATTTCCTTCACTTCACTCTCCCCCCACCCCCACCCCAACCCCACCTTTCCCATTCTTTAGTTCTTTGGGTTCCTTCACTTTTTTGTTGTTGTCAGCTCTCCATTTCTTTTCCTGACCCCTTTTTTCCCTCCACTGCTTTTTTGTCCCCCCACCCCACCTCCTACCTCCCTCCCTCCCTCCCTCCTCCCCACGCGCCATCTTATGGACTGGTGGCGTTATTCTGGCCCCCAGGCTATATGACAATGGCCGTGTCCAGGAGACAAGGGAGGCAAATGAAATCAACAGATTTTCGCCCCCTTGATTTCCAAAGCGTGAAGAGGAGAAAAGGTGGGGATGGGGGTGGAGGTGGGAGGGAACTGTAACAATCCAGTATTGCTGCATCCTATCCCGCCTCTTGTCTCCCACTACTGCCCCAGCCCTGGTTGTTCTCAAGGACTTAAATCTTTCCCCAACATTTGTGTGTGTGTGTGTGTGTGTGTGTGTGTGTGTGTGTGTGTGTGTGTGTGTGTGTGTGGTAATTTTCTTCTCTCTACTTACTTCTCACGAACTCGTCTTCTCATGTTTACATTTTTTTTTAATCTAGCTGCTGTCCTCTTCCTTTTCTATCTAGATCTCGATTTTTCATCTTCTGTCTTTAAAGGCGAAAAAGCCTCTGAAGTCGGAGTATGGCTGCCTATACCGCGAGGTACTTAAAAACAGTCATACACGCAAACTTCTCATATCAGTGTGCAGTTTCAATCTCACAGTTGATTCCCAGGTTGGGATGGGTGAGTCAGGGTGCACATTCTGGGTGACACCCAGAGTGTTAAGCTGGGGAATGCACTACAACAACAACAACAACAACAACAACAACAACAACAACAACAACAACAACTGTACATCTTCTTTGTGTGATCTGTCCAGCATACAGATGAGACTTTAAACCGAGGCCCCGTGTTCGAACGCATGCAGAACATCTTGCGCACACGTTAAATCCTGTTCCGCTTTCCGGAAGAGTAGGCCATTGTGTGCCGGTGGAAACAGATGACAAAATTTACAAAACCGCATACACACGGGGACTGGATGTAAAAAAGCACATGAGTGCTTAATCCATTATCCTCGATATAAAAAAAAGTCATCTGAGCGTTTTGATTTGTTGCTTTACAAGATTCAGCGCTATATAAATTCCATACATTATCATTATTATTATTATTATTATTATTATTATTATTATTATTATTATTATTATTATTATTATTATTATTATTATTATCTGTCTAGCATACAGTAGATATGTGAATGCACAGATGCACTGGTAAGACTGAGGTGATAACTATCGATATTAGAACAGCTTCCTAGCAGCTTTTTCAAAGTCATCTTATAGTTTTTTCTTTGTCTGCTCCACTAATTCTCCACTGACTCACAGTGATTAATTATACTACGGGTAATTCCCAATGGTTTCGTCCATGAAGTCAGTGGTTGTATGTAAGACTTGGGTTTCGATACTATAATTATCAATTATTGAACAACTTAAGAATACTTCTTTAAAGCTGTTGAGTCATAACTATATCAACTATTGAACAATATGAGAATATTTCTTTAAAACTGTTGTGTTATGGTCTTTTTTCTACCTCTCGTATTTATGTTGTTGTTGTCATTGTTGTTGTTCTTATTGTTACTAGTAGTAGTAGTAGTGGTAGTAGTAGTATCATTATTCTCTTCTTTTTTTAAAATTCTCATTTCTTGTTTTATTATCATCATTGTTATTGCTACTATCATCATTGTTGTCATTAGCAAAGGTGTAATTATTAGTGAGTTTTTCCCTTTGACCATAGTCCTACCAACCAAAGACCATTCTTCCCTTTCGAAATCCAATGCAGAATGAATTATAAGAAAAGTACAGCAGACATTTTCAAACTAGTTCTACCTGGGTTTAAAAAAATAATTTTACGCTGTCTCTTGACATATGTTTATCTCTTCGTTTATTTCTCTTGTGTTTTTTCAATGTTTGTTATTCTTTTAATGCTCTGTGTGCTGTATTTGCAGAATGAGTGAAATTCCTTATAAAGATAAGAGAGAATGACAGTTTGACATCAACTCTGGCGTGTTTTTTTTTTTTGGGGGGGGGAGGGAAACAAAAGCTCAGCTGCAAGAACATTATTTGTTCAGTCAGTGACCTCATGGCCGAAACTGCCATATTCTTATTCTTCATCGAAGCGCTCATACAGCAACTATAGCGCAGCCGTCAAGCACCTGACAAGCCAGGCCCAGCGCATCTAACTTCGGCATGGGAGAGAGTTATCTGTTCAGGATTTCCAGAAATAAAAGGCAGGAGAATGAACCAAAAAGGCAGAAAATAGACAGGGAGAGGGTGACAGGAAGAAAATGAACGATCCAGAAACGAAATAGAAAGACAGAAAAGAGGGAATTCCTAGCACAGAATTTTCAAGACGATGGGGATACTATTTATACCGAGAGGCCTTTGGCATCCCCACGGGAGTTGGGAGGGGGACAAATGATGTTACAACTACCACTCTGATGCTAATTATTTAAAAAAAAGATAATTTGCAACAGTATATTTTTTCAGAGTCAGTGCCCTCATGGCCCAAACTGTAATGTAACCCACCCCCCCCCCCCCCCAAAAAAAAAAAAGTACTGAGAACAGTGGGGTTTTTTTAAATCAATAACTTAAATCATCTACCTAAGCACGAAACAGAGATCAATCCATAACAACAAGAGGCCATGTCAGGGGGCTGAAAAGGACCGTGACAAGAACAAGAGGGGACTCCTGGTGGCTGACAGGGCCCCACACTGTCTGAGCAGAATCCCAAAGCAGTAGGGAGCTGGGTGGCCTCAGAGTGAGGGTCTGTCAGGGTTTCTGAGGACTGCCAGCTAAATGCCCTCATTCAGCCCAAATCCAATTTTCTGTCTCTCACGTTTAATTGCGTACAATTAGTTTTTGAGCGGAATTCCTCAGGGAAAAAAAGCCCTCTAAAAAGCTCTCTCCTCTCTTCTCTTCTCTTCTGGTCTCGTCTTCGTCTTCTTCTTCTTCTTTCTCTTCTTTTCTATCCCCCTCCCCCCCTCTCTCTCCTCTCTCTCTCTTCTCTCTTTTGTTATCATGTATTTTGTTTATGTATATACATTCTATGGGTTTTTACTGCCGTTTTTTTACTGCTTGTTCTTTCATTCTAGGTCTTTGTCCATTTACTCTGCTCCTCAGGTTCAGGTTTATGTCCCAGTTTTCATTTCTGCTCCCTCAGTGTCCACTGTTTTTGCTCCTCAGTGTCCACTGTTTCTGCTCCCTCAGTGTCCACTGTTTCTGCTCCCTCAGTGTCCACTGTTTCTGCTCCCTCAGTTTCCACTGTTTCTGCTCCCTCAGTGTCCACTGTTTCTGCTCCCTCAGTGTCCACTGTTTCTGCTCCCTCAGTGTCCACTGTTTCTGCTCCCTCAGTGTCCACTGTTTCTGCTCCCTCAGTGTCCACTGTTTCTGTTTCTGCTCCCTCAGTGTCCACTGTTTCTGCTCCGTGTCCACTGTTTCTGCTCCCTCAGTGTCCACTGTTTCTGTTTCTGCTCCCTCAGTGTCCACTGTTTCTGTTTCTGCTCCCTCAGTGTCCACTGTTTCTGCTCCCTCAGTGTCCACTGTTTCTGCTCCTCTGTCTCTCTCACCATCATTCAGTGGGCCTTGCAATGCTAACGCCATCCCTAGACATGCATCACTGGGAACTGGGAGTCTTCACGTCAACCACTCAGCGGTGCAGGCAATGGGCAGATCAATTCTACTACTTCGGTCAGTACAATAGGCAGTTCAATTCTACTACTTCTGTCAGTACAATGGACAGATCAATTCTACTTCTGTCAGTACAGTGAGAAGATCAATTCTACTTCTTCTGTCTACCTCTGTCAGTACAATGAGCAGATCAGTTCTACTACTTCTGTCAGTAAAATAGACAGATCAATTGTACTGCTTCTGTCAGTACAATGAGCAGATCAATTACACTTCTGTCAGTACAATGGGCAGATCAATTCTACTTCTGTCAGTACAATGGGCAGATCAGTTCTACTACTTCTGTCAGTACAATGGGAAGATCAGTTCTACTATTTCTGTCAGTAGAATGGGCAGATCAATTCTACTTCTTCTGTCAGTACAATGGGCAGATCAATTCTGCTACCTCTGTCAGTACAGTGGGCAGATCAGTTCTACTACTTTGTCTACAATAGGCAGTAAATTCTACTTCGTCTAAATAGGAATCAATACTTTTTCAGTAAAATGGCAGATCAATTTTATTCGTCAGTACAAGGGGAGATATTTTCTGTCAGACAATAGGCAGAAAATTTCTTCAGTACATGGCAGTAAATTCTTCTGTCAGTACAAGGGCAGATAATTTTTTGTCGAAATGGCAGATAAATTTTTGTCAGGAAATGGGCAGATAAATTTTTCTTCTGTCAGTAAAGGGGCAGATAAATTTTCTTCTGTCAGTAAAAGGGGCAATCTTCTTCTGTCAGTACAATAGGCAGATCAATTCTTCTGTCAGTAAAATGGGCAGATCAATTCTTTGTCGAAAGGGGCAGTCAATTCTTCTGTCAGTACTGGCAGTCAATTCTACTTCGCTCCCAGACTTTTACTGCTCTCCTCCTTATTGAAAGCACCCTTCACATTGGCCCCCTGTCGCATGTCCCGGACGTAGTAGAAAACCCAGGGAACAGACCGGGGGGGAAGTAATGTTACTCACTGATTGGGACCCCACAGAAACCCGCTTTAGGGGAGGATGTACAGTGGTAATACTAACGGAGTGTGAGGAGTTCGGTACGTACTTCCCTACTTTGTTCTTCGTTTAGTCTGTTCACTTAAAGTAATATAGACAGAAATTTTTCCCTGCTTGTACGGGGTTTGAGCGCTTGATGATACAATATTTACAGCTACTGCAGGTTTCTCTCTGTGTGTAAAATTGGGGCCCTGTCCCCTTTGGTGTCCACGTTGCTATAACAGTGTGCAAACCGTGTTGTTTTCTAGATACACGTAACTTTGTTCTCTCAAAGAAAATAGGGTTTTATGGAGCAGGATCGTTCAGTGTTTAGAATGCCCTGGGGGACGGGATAGCTCAGTGCTCAGAGCACTCCCTTGCTCCAAGCTAAGGTTAAGCAGTGTCAAGCGTGGTTACCAACTGGATGGGTGACCGTTTGCGCGCCTTGGGTTCACTACAGTCCTCCAGTTCAACCAGCTGTAAGTGGGTACCTGTCCTCTTAAGGGTCAGGGAAGGTAAAGCAGCGAGGGAGAGGAGATGGGCGCCACCCTCAATATGCTGGCCCCTAGAGAAGCTGAGGTCCCTGACACCTAATTCCCCTACGGTCACATGGGTTTTGGGACATCTTTACCCTTTTTTTTTAACCTTAAAATGCCCTTCTCTCACACACACAAACGCACACACACATGCGCATGCATGCACATGCACGGGGGGCATGCACGTGCATACACATGTGCATGCTTGCGTGTACACACACACATACACACCCACTCACTCACATTCACAGACGAACGTGCATGAAACCCATAAGTTGGGTGATAAGAGTGCTACGTTTTGTAGCTTACACGGAGAAAAAGAGGGGCTTGAGAAGGAATGAACCAAAATATACACTGTGAATGTTGAACAACAGGAGAACTGGAAACAACGCTTTCAACAAAAAAGGTTTTCTATCACAATTCTATACACAATCTCTGAACACCCAAACCTTGACGTCCACCACAAATAAAACAATAAAAATAAAGCATGCCACGAAGAACATAACCGGGAAAGTTAATGAGGAACAATTTCGCCAATCATCCACCTTACAAAGATCTAGAACGCACTTTATGACAACAAGGGGCCATGTCAGGGGGCTAAAAGGACCGTGACAAGAACAAGAGGGGACACCCTGGTGGCTGACAGGGCCCCACACTGAGCAGAATCCCAAAGCAGTAGGAGCTGGATGGCTTCAGAGTGAGGGAGGGTCTGTCAGGGTTCTGAAGACTGCCAGTTAAATGCCCTCATTCAGCCCAAAATCCAATTTTGCAGCTCTCACGTTTAGAACTAATTGCTTACTGAACGCTCCCCCCACCCCACTCCTATACCCCAACCCCACCCCTCTTATTTCTTGTTTGTTTTTCGTCATCTTGGCTGTCTCCCTATCAATGTGATTTGAAATTTCGATTTTTTATTTTGTTTTCTTTTGTTTGCTTTACTTTTTGCTATTAAACCGTTCTTTGTAATGGGTATAGGGCACTGGGTCTATTTTCTCTTTCTCTCCTTCACCCTGTAGGTACATTTTGTATGGAAAAGTGTGCGTGTGTGCATGTTAATGCGCGCGCGCGCGCGCGCGTGTGTGTGTGTGAATCTCCCCTCTCCTCCTCTCTTTTCTCTCTCTCTCTCCCCCCCTCTCTCCTCTCTCTCTCTCCTCTGTAACTACTTTTTGTTGTTGTACAATAACATTTTGTTGTTGCTGTTTTTGCTTTCTTCTCCCACCAAAATAGTAAGCACTTCGGCAACCCCTTTCATGTATGGTCAATGGCTTTTTTGGTAATAAATCATTCCAGTTCTCCCCCCCCCCCCCCCCCCCCCCTCCTCTCTCTCTCTCTCTCTCTGACTAGATATTATCGTGACTTAAAGTGGTATGAAATAAAATCTGAGCGCTTTGATTTGTTGCTTTACAAGATTCAGCGCTATATAAATTCCATACATTATTATTATTATTATTATTATTATTATTATATCGTAGGAAGCGTCCTTCCTGACTTCTTTTTGCTCCCTCTCCTTCCTATTCACAGCCTGTGCATTCATTCCGCCTCTCCTGAAAATTAAAATCACATGCGCATAGTTATGTACACATGTGTATGTGTACTTGCACACATTATGTGCATCTATGCAGTGTGTGTGTGTGTGTGTGTGTGTGTGTGTGTGTGTGTGTGTGTGTGGTGTGTGTGTGTGTGTGTGTGTTTGTGTGTGTGTGTTTGCGTGCAAGCGAGCTTCATCAAAATAATCATATCTTGAGAGTGGACACAAGAGATATCAGTTTGTGTTGTGTGCAAACGTACATGTGCATACTCAAAATGCATAAGAAAATGAAATGTTAGCAGAGGAGAATATGTTCGTTTTTAATAAAACTGCAAACAATGTCAAGATCTATGATTGTGCGAATGTGTTCGTTTTAATAAAACTGCAAAAAACTGTCAAGACCTATAATTATACGAATGTGTTCGATTCATAAAATTGAAAAAAACACCTGTCAAGACCTATAGGCGAATGTGTTCGTTTCATAAAACTGCAAACTATGTCAAGACCTATAATTATGCGACTGTGTGCGTTTTTATAAAACTGCAAACTATGTCAAAACCTATAATTATGCGAATATGTTCGTTTCATAAAATTGCAAAAAAAGCCTGTCAAGACCTATAATTATGCGAATGTGTTCGTTTTTACAAAACTGCAAGCAGCTGTTAAGACCTATGATTATGCGAATGTGTTCGTTTTTCATAAAATGCACAATGTCAAGACCTATAGGCGAGTGTGTTCGTTTCATAAAACTGCAAAATATAAGACCTATGATTATGCAATGTGTTCGTTTTATAATCGCACAACTGCAAGATATGCGATGTGTTCGTTTCATAAAACTGCAAAACCTGTCTAGAACTAGATGCGAATGTGTTCGTTTCATAAAACTGCAAACTATGTCAAGACTTATAATTATGCGAATGTGTTCGTTTTCATAAAACTGCAACAACAACAAAACAACTATCAACACCTATAGGCGAATGTGTTTGTTTTATCAAATTGCAAATAAGTAAAACCAAAAACAACAACAACAACAACACCAAACCACAAACACACAAAATCCCCATGTCAAGACCTTGCCTTTTGTTTGTTTTCTTGGCTAAGCTGTTTGCCTTTCTCCCTCCTTGTTTCAGGATCCCCTGTACTTCACCCCTGGCCCTCTTTCATTTCATTTCATTTTATTTTATTTTATTTTTTTTTGTTTTCTTATTGCTGCCCTGTCCCTCTCTCCATCTCTTGTTCACGGAAAGCGAGGGCTGTTTTTGCCCCCAGAGGACGTCGTAAGTTTCTCTTCATTAACTGGTTTGATGGAACTGGACCTGCCTCCCTCTTCTTTCTTAAAACTTGTGTCATCCTCACAGAGAGAGAGAGGGGGGGGGGGGATGAAGGGAGAGGGAGAGAGGGGGGAGAAATTGAAACTGGAGAGGTTAATGTACATGAGCCTTGGCACAATACAGAGAGGAGGAGAGGAGAGGGAGGAGAGAGAAGAGAGAGGAAAGAGAAATCGAACTTTAAGACAGGTCTGGCACTACAGAAAAGAGATGGAGGGGAAGAGGGGAGAAGAGCAGAAGGAAGAGAAGCAATATACGACAGTCGACGAGACCAAACGAGAAAAAGAGAAGAATGACAGAGACAGACAGACAGACAAGACAGAGAGAGAGGATACAGAGATACAGACGGACAGAGAGAGAAAGAAAGACAGAACAGAGATGGAGAGGGTGCAGAGGCAAAAAGAGAAATACAGGCAGACGGACAGACAAAAACAGAAAGACAGGGAGAGACAGACAGACAGAGACAGAGAGGGGGGGGGGGGGGGTGAGGGCCTTTAATAGGCAGACAGAAAAAAAATCTAAAATTCTAAGTATTTTTAAATGGCTGTGTAGTACCACACTTTGGGGGAAGTTGGAGGGGGAAGGGGGAGGGTCTCTGAGTTACTGTCATCTTCTTGCACCAACTGGAGCGGTCAATATTGCTATTTTCTTCAAAATAGAAATAAAATAAAATTGTTAAAAAAAAAGATTTCACTAAACCTTGACTTAAGTGAGATTACTGACACTCACTCCTTATTGTGGACATTCGTTTTATACTTGGTTTGAAATAACGTTTATTCATTAATAAGCCTGGAACAAGCGTAGTATGATGAAAGCAATAAGCATAGCCACAACAAGCAAGTGTTTTTTTAAACTTGAATCCGTGGAGGGGGGGGGGGGGGGGCAGCCTAGTAAGTGGTTAGAACATTACACTTGCGATTTTGATGACCCTGGGTTCGAGCCGAGGGTCAAGCCACCACCCAGACGCCTGTTCAAGGGGATTGTCCACCTGTAGTTAACATCGGGACGGGATAGCTCAGTGGTCAGAGCACTCGCTTTCCCTCAGCTAAAGTTAAGCAGCATCGAGCGTGGTTACCACTCGAATGGAAGACTGACCGTTTGCGCACCTTGGCTTCAGTACAGTCCCACAGTTCACCCAGCTGTAAATGGGTACCTGCCCTCTTTAGGGTCAGGGAAGGTAAAGCAGCGAGGGAGAGGAGATGGGCGCCGTCCTCAACATGCTGGCTCCTGGAGAAGTTGAGGTCTCTGACGCCTCAAAACCCTTACGACCACATAGGTTATGGGACACCTTTACCTTAGTTAACATCAGTACTGACTCCACTCCCCTGAAAGTCCTTCGGATGAGACTATAATAATAATAATAATAATAATGTATGGAATTTATATAGCGCTGAATCTTGTAAAGCAACAAATCAAAGCGCTCAGATTTGAATTCAGGCTGCTCTCCCCGGGGAGAGCGGGAGAACGCGTCGCCACTTAGCGCTGCGCCACCCTTTCACCTTTTTTTTTTTTCTGCAGCTGTATTTGTTTCCCTATAAACCGAGACCCCATATGCGTGCGAATGGACGGCAGAATATTTTTTGCACACACGTTAATTAAAACCCGTTTCTGTCTTTTGGATTAGAAGGCCGCTGGAGCCAGTAAGAATTGATGACGATTTTGTTTTTCAACGCGCAGACACTCTGGTGTCGTGTTTAGACGTCAGCCCCAAACTCGGAATACGGCTACCTTAATGGTGGGTTAAAACGGTGGCATATGCAAAAATTTCACCATCTGGTTGAACCTTGGAACTCGAGTCGAGAAACGGGGGGAGCGGGCGGGGAAGGGAAGGGGGGGGGGGGGGGGAGTGCTGGACTCCCGTTCTCTTGATGCTGTTTTTCATGAAGTTTTTCAATACTGCAACTGGGTTCCCCATATCCTTTTCTTGGGGTCATTCCCCCCTCCTTTTTTTGTTTTTTGTATCCCTCTACTTCTTCTTCTTTCGTGCCTTTACCCCCCAAGCCTCCCCCTTAGCCTCCCCCCTCCCTCCCCGCCTCTCCCTCCCTCTGGAATCGTTGCGTTGTTCTGTGCCCTTAGGCTGTATAACCATAGGGACAAGGGAGATAAATGAAATCAGATTTTTGCCTCCCTTGAATTCCAATTCTGACAGAGTGGGGAGGGCGGGAAAAATGGGGTGGATGTGTGTGTGTATCTGTGTCTGAGTTTGCATGTGTGCGTATGTGTGCGGGCGTGCATCTCTCAGTGTGTGTGTGTGTGTGTGTGTGTGTGTGTGTGTGTGTGTGGTGTGTGTGTGTGTGTGTGTGTGTGTGAGAGAGAGAGAGAGAGAGAGAGAGAGAGAGAGAGAGAGAGAGAGAGGAGAGAGAGAGAGAGAGATATGTATCGGCATTTCGAAGAGCGATACACGCATGTCTCATTTATTCTTCTCCCTCCTGCATGTCTGTCTGTCTGCCATGTCTGTCTGTCTGTCTGTTCTTCTCTCTCTTCCTCTCTCTCTCTCTCTCTCTCTCTCTCTCTCCTCTCTTCTCTGTCTGTCCTCTCTCTCTCTCCTCTCTTCCCTCTCTCTCTCTCTCTCTCTCTCTCTCTCCTCTCATTCTCTCTCTCTCTCTCTCTCTCTCTCTCTACCTTTCTGTCTGTCGTTATCCATCCCCCGCCGCTAGTCGTGTCTACTAGTACAGTTCTTTGCTGATTTTCTCTTCTCTCTCTCTCTCCTCTCTCTCTCGTGAAACGTCTCACTCCTATCACTCGTCTCACGGATAGCCTACGTGTGTGAAATGTTGGAGAAGAGGGGAATGAAAGTCGAGAGGGAAGGAGTAGGTATGGAATTAGGTGACAGTTCTTATTGAGACTAGAAGATTTTTTTTTCTCTTCCCAGACTGAGTAGAGTGGAGGGGGGGGAGGGACGTTGAACTGCCTGATGACACCGTTCAGATGCGCTTTGGGGTGGAAGAGGGGGGGGGGGGGGGGGGGGGAGGAGGGGGGGGAAGGAAAGTGCAGACAGAGGGGAAAGGGAGATTTTAGGATGGAGAGGCGAAAGAAGTCAAACAATACGTGCGGTGGGGGGGGGGGGGGGGGGGGGGGGAAGGTGGGGGATGCTGTATCGATTCTTTGTTACGTTGTTTCCCTATTTATACACACGCGCACGCACGCACGAGCACACACACAACACCCCACACTCATCCTTCCAAACAATAAAACTCCCACACGCACAAACCACCAACCACACACACACAAATAGAGATACACCGCCACAACCAACCCACACACACACACAATACGCACCACACGCACAAAACCCACCCCAACACACACCACAAAAATACGATACACCGCACACAACCCTCACCCCACCCCAACCACACACACCACACACACACACACCCTCACACACCACCCACACACACCACCTTAAAAATCACCATGTTAAAGGAAAACTTCGAAAAATCATTTTAGGATTAAGCATGTTATAATTTTTAAAACCTTTAAAAGGGGAAAAGTTGAATTTTGTTGGGTGCCTTCACACACTGGGTTCTTTCCAAAAGGGGGGGGGATTGTGCTGCCAAAAGGGGCAAAAAGGACGGGATGCTAGAATTGCTGTGCCCTTTTTCCTTACAAGAGGGTATCTTATAGAAAAAAAAATGAGAAAGGTCACTGAAAATAAAACAGCAAAAAAGAGACTTTTAAATAGAACTGCAATAATCGTAAATTTTTCAGGGGGAACCATTCAGAAGTTTGTACAAGTGTTTTTTCGTCAAGGAGATTAATACTTTTTTCTATAGAGAAACTAAATGCTTTATAACCAAAATTGCAAAATGGAAAAGCCTGTTGGTGAGAAAATCATAATAATATATACTTTTTTCTCCAGATGTAAAACCTTTCATGCCCCATTTTACTGAAAAAAATCCTCACTAGCATATTCAGTAAATTAAAATGGCATTTGAAAATTGTGAAAAGGGCTTTTCACAGTCCATAGACATTTTTTTATGTTTTTTAACGTTAATGATTGTTTTGTTGTTGTTGTTGTGTTTGTTTTTTTTTTTTAAATTCCTGTTGCATTGCCAAATTTTTTTCTAGTTTTTTTTTTAAAAAAAAAAAAACATCCACATTACGGTTTTTTTTTGTGGGTTTTTTTGTGGTTTTTTTGTGGGGTTTTTTTGGGTTTTTTTTTTTTTTGGGGGGGGGGGGATGGTGGGGGGGAGCGTCTAATATCACTAAAAGTGAACAGACGTAAAAATTGAAGTCAACAACACACACACACACACACCACACACACACACACACACACTCTGAGACACACAAAACCTCGCCCCTTCCATACATAATTCTTCCGTTTCAAGCGACAGGCAACATACACCACACGTGTATAATTCCTTTCCTTTATGTAGAAAAAAAAACCCAACAACCCATTCGCTTACAGAGCACAGTATAACCTGACTTTCATACATTCACAGACATTTCTGAAAATATAGTGAAAAGCTGACAGATGAAGCTGTTACGTGCCTTTAGAGGGGATAGATTTCAGTCTTCGCTGAGTAGTGCATTCCTTTGAGATCACTCCTTGCTTTCTGCAGTAAACATTGGGGGGGGGGGGGGGGGGGGGGGGGGTGGGGGAGGGGGGTCCTTTTTTCCCTCCGTTCCTCGGACGGGATAGCCTGGTGGTTAGAGTGATGCATTCGTGATTATGCTGACCCAGGTTCAAATCTCGTTCAAGAGGATTTTTTCCTTTGGAGTTAACATCAGTGCCGGCTCCACTCTCCCCAAAAGTCCTTCGGATGAGACTATAAACCGAGGTCCCGTGTGCGAACGCAGGCAGAACATCTTTGCGCACACGTTAAATCCTATTCCGCTTGTCGGAAGAGTAGGGCATTGTGTGCTGGTGGGAACGGGTGACAAAATGTACAAAACTGCATACACACGGGGACTGGATGTAAAAGAAAAGAGCACATGAGTGCTTATTCCATTATCCTCGAAATAAAAGAATAAGAAAAATACAGGTTCACCCATGGTTAAGATTCTGCATATTCGACCGTTTTTACCCAACATGAAGGTAGCTGCATTCTGACTTCGGGGATGCATGCTGGGTATGTTCGCGTTTTTGTAACCCACCGAACGCTGACAAATACGGAATCTTTGACATGCTCAGTTGATCCTCTGCATGTGTATATATACACGAAAGGAATCAAGGCACCGGCAGGTCTGCACTTGAAGTTGACCTGGGAGATCGTAAAAATCCCAACCCTTAATTCACCAAGACGCCGCCGAGATTCGAACCCACGACTTCATGGACCTATGGGATTGAAGTCGAACGGTCTGAACAGGAGCATATCCAGCGTACAACCTTTCTTCTTATTTCGAGAAGAATTAAGGTTCATGATTGAAGATCTTATTTCTTTTCCATTAGTTCATTTTTCTCATTGCGGTGTGCGTCTGTTTGGGTTTACATTTTAATAATAATAATAATAATAATACATGGAACTTATATAGCGCTATATCTTGAAAAGACAAATCAAAGCGCATGCGTTCAACCTAATCTTACACAGTCATGCAATCAATGATAAATGATCAATAGTTTAAACAAACAGATATTTACAAACATAGTGCGCTGCAGACAAAATCTATGAAATAAAATTTCAATAGTCAAATGTTTTACAAAAGCACACACACACACACACTCACTTAGGTCCTATACTTTAGCAGGGTGATAGGACATGGGGTGAGGGTGGGATAGCTCTGATATGAAACAGGAGGGGGGAAACCTTAGGTTTGAAGTAAATATGTCTTGAGGCTGGATTTAAAAGAGTCATAACTAGGTTTCTGGCGAAGAGAGAGAGGGAGCTCATTCCAGGTCGATGGACCTGAAATAGAGAAAGAGCGGCAGCCAACAGTGGATTGGTTGAATCTAGGTATTCGTAGGCACAAGGTATCTGCAGTAGAGCGGAGGGAACGTGAAGGAGTGTACAGGTTAAGACATTCACAGAGGTAGGAGGGTGCAGTTTTGTGGAGACATTTGTAACAGAGGGTACTGATCTTATAATTTACTCTCTGTGGCACAGGCAGCCAGTGGAGAGATCGCAAGAGAGGGGTAATGTGCTCAGATTTTTTCTTTCTGAGAACTAGTCGAGCTGCGGAGTTTTGTATACGTTGAAGGGAGTGGATAGATGATGCTGGCAGACCAGACAAAAGAGAATTACAATAGTCCAGATGTGAAAGAATGAGAGAAGTGACAAGTTTGGCTGTTGCATCAGTGGACAGGTACTTTCGAATTGCACTAATTTTCACTGAATATCAAGTTGTTTGGCAAAATACGCTCTAACACATGCACGCACGCACACACACATACATACATACATACATGACAGAAATTACAAAACCGCATACACACGGGGACTGGATGTAAAAAAGCACATAAGCGCTTATTCCATTATCCTCGATATAAAAAAACAAACATACAAACATACATACATACATACGCACGCACGCACGCACGCGTGTGCATGCACGCACGTATGCACGCACGTACGCACGCACACACATGCACACACACAAACACACACACACACACATGCCTTGGCAACTAGAAGCTGTGTTGTCTTTATTTGACCCTAACTGTTACTGCTGCTTACACACCGCACTTATTTGTCTTCAGTTCAATGAAGCAAAACTATTTTTTTCAAAATATCACATAACGTCGTGTAACGTAAATAAATGATCCGAAATAAGTGTTCAATGCCGCTTTCTTATGGATACATTGGATGCATACATAATACTCCATAAACGTTAAACCATACTGTCCATATCAAACAATATGAACGGGGAAGGGAGTAGAAGGAAATACGAGTTCAACCATAGTGTCCTTATCAAACGATATGAAAAAAGAAAGGGGAAACACGAAAGATCGTACATATAACTTAACCACGAATTCAAACACTTTTTTTCTATAGAGACTTAACTGATGAACACCTGTCATCAGATACCACGGCAATGTTAAGCACCTGAAACACAATCTCAGTTCTTCATTCAAGACATCTTAAAAGAGAGAAAGAGAGAAAAAAAAGGCTATTATTTTCCACTTTCCAGCCCGATGATACAATTCGTACAGTTTAATAATGTGGCACGGTGTATTAAAACTTGGTTTTTAAATTCAGTGTGATTAAGAACACGAAGGGTTTCATTTCACTCATTGCTAAGCAATGTAATTTTGCCATTATAATTGTCAGGTCTGTTTACAAAAAAAGGATTGATTTCAATCGATCGCTTGTTCTTGTAACCTGGGTAACAAGCACTGGATAACTGACTAGGGTTTATTGCAAAAAATCACATCACATCTCGGCAAGAATTTAAAGCTGAACTACAATAAAACAAGAATCATTTGTCTCGAAATTCTGTCCAATTTTTAAGCCTAAAATCCACTCCGAGAATGACACGAGACAATAATTAAAAATGGGGGTAAAAGCCACCAGTATTATTTCTATGACCAATCCTCCTAAATGATTTAAGAAAAAAACTCGAATATCCGCGAGAGCGTCAGCGTTTGCTGTGTAAAACAAAGTTCATCGTGACTGCAGTGGGGCTCAGGAGTTCTTTGTCTGAACCTTCCACGAAAAAGAAACTGCCATGATGCTTCATTTACGATTCCTCGTAGAATTCTGCATGTCTTCCGGGCGATTCCTAACCGCCCAAATCTCAATAACGAACCGGCTGAATTTTCACAAGAAAGGAGGGATCAAGATACTGTCATCATCAGCAGTAGTAGGAACAGTCGTCGTTCAGAACAATCAGACACAACAACCAAAACCGTAAGTACACACCTAAGGGATTGAGGCTCCTGAAAGACATCCGAGCTGTCTGCATTAATTTTAATCTCCTCTTCTCTTCTTTTCTCTTCTCTTCTTTTCTCTTCTCTCTCCTGACTGTTCTCTCCTCTCTCTCTTTTCTTTTCCTCTTCTCCTCTCTTTTTCTCCCCTTCCCTGTCCTGCCCTGTCTTCTCCTCTCCCTATCCTTTTCTCCTCTCCTCTCCTCTTTCTTCTCTTCTCCTCTCCTCTCTCCTCTTCTCCTCTCCTCTCTTCTCTTCTCTTCCTCTTCTCTTCTCTTCTCTTCAGAAGGGGCTTTGACCTATCTGAATAAATCATCTGAAGTCTGAAGCCTGAAGTCTTCTCTTCTCTACGTCCCCTTACCGAGTGGGATTCACAGTGCCTGGTCTTCTCCTGTGCTTGAAATTCTGCACGAGGTCTGCCCACTGGCCTCAAGCCGACACATTGCGACTTCGTAACAGCTTATTCCATTATCCTCGAAATCAAAGAATGAATAAATAAATAAACAAATAAATAAATAAATAATAATAATAATAAATGGAATTTGTATAGCGCTACATCTTGTTAAAACAAATCAAAGCGCTTGTATTCATCCTACTCTCACACATGCAACAAGTTACAATTAATAGTTTTTACAAATTGAAATGTAAACAGACAAAACAATAAACTCTCTCTCTCCCTCTGTCTACCTACCTACCTACCTACCTACCTACCTACCTACCTACCTACCTACCTACCTACCTATCTATCTATCTATCTATCTATCTATCTATCTATCCATCCATCCATCCATCCATCTACCTACCTACCTATCTATCATCTATCTATCTATCTATCTATCTATCTATCTATCTATCTATCTATATGTCTATCCATCTATCTGTCTTTCTGTCTGTGGGTAACGGGAGTGCATTTGTGCTTCACTTCAAAGTGTTTACAATATTACTGTAATACGAGAAACAGCGAAATAGAAAAAGGAGATGGAGAGTGAGACACACACACACACACACACACCACACACACACAAAACACACACACACACACCCCACACACACAACATATATATAGACAGAAGCAGACAGGCAGAAAACGACATAAAAAGGCACAAAGAGTCACGAAAAGTCATTCTTTTATTTCGAGGATAATGAATAGGCACACGTGCTTTTTTCCATCCAGTCCCCGTCCTTATCAGGGATAACATCAAGAGGGGAAAAAGGGACCCACTAAAACAACAAGAAAAGAGAGAGAAGAGAGAAAAGAAGTAGAGAGAGAGAGAGAAGGGGAAAGAGAGCGGGGAGAGAGAGAGAGAGGAGAGGAGAGAGAGGAGAGAGAGAGAGAGCCGGCAAGAGAAAAACAGAGACTGACAGATAGAGAGGGTGGGAGACATATATTTAAATATATAAAAAGAGGGGAGATAATATAGCAGTTATGAACTAAGAAGAGAGTCAATGAATTTTTGGGTGCTCTCTTTTCTCCTCTCTTTTCTCTCTCTCTCTCTCTTTTCTCTCCCCTCTCTCTCTCTATCCCTCCCCTTCTCCCTCCCCTCTCTCTCTTACACACACACACAAAACACACAACAACAACAACGCCAACGCACGCAGGCACGCACAGAGAAAGAGAAAGAAAGAGAGAGAGAGAGAGGAGAGAGAGAGGAGAGAAGGGGAGAGAGAGAGGGGAGAGAGGAGAGACAGGCAATAGACAGAGAAGAGAGAGGGAAGAATATTACTGTCTAAACCAGAGCTGTAAAACGAAAATTTAAATGAGAGTACAACTACCAAAAACCACAAAAAAACTAAAGAAAAACACATGCACCAACATACACTTCCCACCCAATCTCAATCTCAATCTCTCCCCTCTCTCCCCTCTCTCTCTCTCTCTCTCTCCTCCTCTCTCTCTCTCTCTCTCTGTGTCTCTGGTGTCTGGTCTCTGTCTGTCTATCTCTGGCTGGCTGACTGTCTCTCTATCTGTCTCCCTCTCTCTCCCTCTCTCTCTCTGTCTCTCTGTCTCTCTCTGTGTCTGTGACAAAATCACATCCGGCCCTGGCAGCGTCAGTGGGGTGAGAACTAATTGCATTTGCATACGTCACTCCCTAGCAGGAGACAGAGGGCTGTTTTAGTTACTAGTCAGTTATTAAACCCAGAGTAGCCTGCTCTTACACTTGTCCTATCGATTTTTCTTCTTCTTCCTTTCGTGCACAGAGAGACACAGAGAGAGAGAGAGTGAGAGAGAGAGAGATGGACAGTGAGACAGGCAGACAGGCACACAGACAGAGACAGACAGAGACAGACACAGACACATACAGACACAGAGATGAGAGAGAGAGAGAGTGGTAGGGAGGAGAGAGAGAGTGGTAGACAGAGAAGAGAGGGGAGAGAGGAGGGCGAGAGAGAGAGAGAGAGAGAGAGAGAGAGAGAGGGGAGAGAGGAGAACAGCCAGACAGACAGAAAAGATGGAGAGCCAGAGACAGAGCAAGACAAAAGAGGGGAGAGAGAGGAGAGAGAGGAGAGAGAGAGAGAAGGGGAGGGAGAGAGAGAGTGGGGGGGAGTGAGTGAGACGAGGGTGGGGAGAAAGAAAGAAACAGAGAGAGGGGGAAAGAGAGTAGGTAATCAAGACAGAGAGAGACAGGGACGAGTAAGAGAATACGAAATACGAATACGAGTTTATTCACAAATGCCTGCC
Source organism: Rapana venosa (assembly GCA_028751875.1). Lineage (NCBI taxonomy): Eukaryota > Metazoa > Mollusca > Gastropoda > Neogastropoda > Muricidae > Rapana > Rapana venosa. Next base: position 15,641,847 of record CM054143.1, on the reverse strand, counting down.
CATATGAGGGGTGTGTGTGTTGTGTGTGTGGTTGTGTGTGTGTGTGTGTGTGTTGGTGTGTTTGTGTTGGTTTTTGTGTATGTGTGTGTGTATGTGTTTATGTGTGTGTGTGTGAAAGCATGCAAAAATTTGAAAATTCTAATTCTTAAGAAAAAATATAATGAAATTACATACTGCTATCTCTTAATTGAAATGCTTATAATGTGTATGACAAATTTTCACTTTCAGGATTAGTAGAAACATTCATAATCTAGATCTAAAAATTTGGCTATCTGAAGAACTTCACAGCAATAAACTCTTTTCTGATTTCTTCTAAAAATGGACAACAAAGAAGGAAATTCTGTTAATGGAATCAAAAGCCTTTTCGAAGTCTATGAAGGCAACATACAATTTTCTATTTAAACTGAACTGTTTTGTACACATGCTAATAAAGTAAATATGTGATCAACAGTTGAGTATCTTTTTTTTTAAAACCTGCTTGAAATTCCCCTGTTAAATTGTTTTCTTTTACCCACCTTGTAGTCTTCTATTTATGATACCACTATAAATGTTGCTACTCACATCACATAAGGAGATACCCCTATAATTTCCAGGAACAATTACCTTCCCTCTCTTATACAGTGGTAAAATAATCGATTCTGACCAGTTGGCAGGAAAAACTCCTTTATCAAACAGAGCATTAAAGAATTTAACAAAAAAGGGGAGTAATCTTTGCAGATGCATTTTTAAACAGTTCAGGTATTAAGCCATCAGGACCCGCTGCTTTCCCTGACTTCAGTTTTCGGATAGCTAACTGCACCTCTTCCTCCAATATAGGCTGATTAAATATGCATTCATCATCTGGGTTTATGTCATCATTATCTTCTAACATATTATCAACATTACTTACATGACTTTTGTCAAGAAAGCTACTAAAGTGCTCATGCCATTACTCTGCAGAGATTTTATTTCTAACTAATTTTCTTTTCGGCATAATGCTATGTATTGTCTCAAAAAACATTTGCTTAGAATCAATAGAAGCCATTAACTTATCAATTATCAGAGTATTATGCTCTTTTTTCTTTATGGACTTCTGTCTTCTTCTTTTTTAGAATGCCGGTATTTTCTAAGTGCTCTACGAGTTAATCTTTTCTTTAATCTACATTCTTCATCATACTAGTCTTCTGTTTTCTTATGCCTATTTAGCGAAAATACCTTTTTCATCGAAACTGCTGCACTTTTAATACAGTTATTAAACAGATTTAATGTTGAATCAATGTCCCTGTCAATCAGTTGGATAACTTCATTTATTTTATCATAAGTTTCATCTGTATTCCTGACGTATTTTTCCATTACAACATTTTCTTCGACATCATTAAGACTACTAGGATTATCATTTGGAAATGAAATAGACAAGATAATAGGCAAGTGACTTGTATCAATACGTTCTACAAAACTTCTAAACAAAAGCTGTCAAATACAATAGTAAAGAGATCTGATGATAATAAGAAATAATCACTAACACTGCTACCCGAGTCGCTAATATATGTGTAGCAACCTCCACGATCGCCATAACATACCGCTCATTAGAGACAAATTCAATGCAGTGCACATATCCAGCAGAGACTTACCGTCACTATTGATTGTGTTTATCTTGGGAACGTCTCCCCTCATCAATCAGATTGTAACAATTTGTGGGGCTGACAAATGGCTCTGGTGTCACGAACTGAAATACATTTGATGTTCTGCTATTCAAATCACCAGATAGAATTATAAACATATCATTTTGGTTGAGTGTAAAATCAATCAAACAATCTTCTAACATTGATACACCATCTGCATCACTATCCATATAAGTGTAATACCTTGAACCCTCTGGTGGCAGATACGCACAGCCATACAGTGCATCTTTCGGAAAACCAAACAAAGTTTTATCAATTACAAAAAGAACAGAATCATCAGCAACAACATTCTATCCGCGAACAAAGGGCACTAACTCTTTTTTTTTATATCAAACACACAACTCCACCTGAATGTCTGCCAGCCTTTGATAATTGTATAGCAGGTTGATTAAAAAAATAGTATGTTCAGTAAGCAAATCAGAGGTGGAAGATTCCAGAAAAGTTTCCACTAAACAAACAAAATGAAAGGAAGAAATAAAAGACAAAAAATTGCGATCTTTTATCTTAGAGGACAAGCCCTCCACATTCCACTGAAGGAATGTAAAAGCATTAATTTACTTGTGTACTTTCGGTTCTGGGGGGTTAAATTAACATCATCGTCATTCTCATCGCATTCACAGCTTGTGTCCAAGTTTGAGGCAATAAACACATTGTCATCATTGTCATCAAAATCACCATTTACATTAGCGCTATTAGATGGCAACGTGTCTGTACATTCATTACCTTCAGAAATGTTTTATACTAATATACTAAATATATACTAAATTTATACTAAATATTCAAAAAATGTAACATGTTGTTCTATTCCCCTTTCAATCCACCATTTGTTGTTTGATTGCCCAATTCTTTTTGACATGTATAAAAGGAGACGTTTAGATATTCATAAGAAATATGCCACTAGTCAAGAAGTTTTATATGACTCTCAGCAATTCATAATGTCAGTTGCTGAAGTCATATATTCTTCACCTGTAAGACCATTACTGTAATTAGTTATATATATATATATATATATATATATATGTGTAATGTGTGTGTGTGTGTGTGTGTGTGTGTGGTGTGGGGGGTGGGGTGGGTGCGTGTAGGGGAGAGAAAGAGAGAGATGCGGTGTGTAATAATAGGTACTTTGGTATGAATGCGGGTGTGTCTAAATCACCATGTAGTGAATAGACATTAAACAAAATAAAACAAACAAACAAAAACAGAAATGTTTTCATTAAAAAAAATCCCATGGGTCCCATGCCACGCACTGCAGTTCCCTTTCCCCTGCAGATAGTGACATTCTGTCATTTTCACAACGTTCTGCTTCAATTTCCAACTTTGCCCCCAACTGAACCCCCGAAATCCCCACTCCCTCAACATAAACCTCCCCAACGCATTGATTGTCGGAATCATTTCCTTTTGCCCCCAAGCATTTATTCTTCCCATCGTCACACTCCTTCCCACAAATAAACAACGAAAAATTAAGCAACACTTTCTGTGGGTCGTTTACTATAACCATGGCGGCCACATCCCTATTTGAAATCAACAAGACTGTCCCCCTCCCCTGAAAAAAACCAAACTTTTTACCGTCAATAGTCAAATGGTCATATATCATCAAAACTCTGTGTCCACTGTCTCTTTTTTTTCTTTCATAAATTTCGACAAGGATTTCCTGATTTCCCTGATTCCTTTTGAAAATTCCTCCCCGATGAAAATGTTTGTCCCTTTTACTTTGTTTTTAGCTTTCAAAATCTTGATTTTTATCTTTATAGTATGTGCGGCGGGCAATAAGAGGAGAGTTTGGTTTTGAGCTAAGGCAATGTACTTTGTCAAATTCAACAGCACTGGGGAGTTCAAGCTGATCAGTAAGCAAGTCTTTCAGTCTCAATTCACAATTTTCGTTTCTCTCTCCCGCCTCCCTCTCTAGACCGTAAAATAACAAATTATTCCGTTTTGAACGTCCCTCAAGATCCACCCACTTTCTTTTCTAAACTGACCACTCTGCCCCTCAATACGAAGTTCGTTCGTTTGGTTTTTTTGTACTCTTCACTCAAAGTGCTAGCTTCTCTCCCTCAGCGTGTCCACCTCTCCCTTCAGTGTACCCTGTGAGGTTTTGGGTTCGATTCCCAGCCTCGCCCTTTCTTCCCAGTTTGACAAAAAAATCAAACTGAATGTCAAAGTCCTTCGGGTGAGACTATAAACCGAGGCCCCGTGTGCGAACGCATGCAGAACATCTTGCGCACACGTTAAATCCTGTTCCGCTTTTCGAAAGAGTAGGCCATTGTGTGCCGGTGGGAACAGATGACAAAATTGACAAAACCGCATACACACGGGAACTGGATGTTTAAAAAAAAGCACATGAGTGCTTATTCCATTATCCTCGATATTTAAAAAAACAGCAACAAGAATGTCATCTGAGCGCTTTGATTTGTTGCTTTACAAGATTCAGCGCTATATAAGTCCCATACATTATTATTATTATTATTATTATTATTATTATTATTATTATTATTACCCAGCTTTTCTTTGATGTCTCTCAGATCCTCTTTCACCCTGTCCAGCTTACGTTCATAGCTCTAGGCGTCCATACCCTCCAGTTTCAGCATCACATCCTCCAAGCTGAGACCTTGGAGAGAAAATCGTGGTTGCTGCTGCGGGGCACTGGCGTGTATGTCCACTGTCACCAGTTTTCTCCCCAACTCGGCCACTACTGCTGACTCTGGTCTGCCTCAAGTTGGCTGTTGGCTTGTCGCCTTTCTCCACAGGCCCTGGGTTCAGCTCCACATCTCCGGATCGTTAACAGCAACAGGCTTCCCCAAAAGAAGTAGGAAAAGTGGCAACGAGTCTGTACATTCATTACCTTCAGAACTGTTCAGTACAGCGCCAAAGAAGACGCCACGAATGCGGGATTTGAGAGGGGAAAAAACCACCCGAATTTTCATCTTCATTTTTTTTCAATGGCCCACTTTTTTCATAAAGGGCTGGAAAACGAAGACGAAGAAGAACCGCTAACAGGCCTGAAGTTAATTGCTGCAGTAGGCATGCTGCTGTGTCAGTGAGCTGTTCTACAGGCTATCTTGTCAAAAGCGTGACAACAGAGCAGCTGATCAACACCTCTGTTCGCAACGGCTGCTCCTCACACACACCGAGAGAGGGAGAGAACTAGTGAGAGACAGAGGGTGAGAACGAGTCTGTCTTTCTTTGTTTTCCAAGGGTAACAGAATAAATAAGCATTCGCATACATTTTTTCATCAGGCCCTCGCCCTGATTAGGGACTGAGAAACAGACAGACAGACAAAGACAGAGACAGAGAGAGACAGAGAGAGAGACAGACAGAGACAGACAGACAGAAAGAGATAGAGAGAGACAGAGAGACAGACAGGGGCAGACAGACAGAGACAGGCAGAGACAGAGAAAGAGAATCATGGTAAGAAAGAAAAAAAGGGACAACTGGAAAACAAACAAAAAAAACAAGAAAATAAAGCCAACAACAGCAAACAAAACACACACACACCCAAAAAAAAATCCCAACACACACACACCACCACCACAACGCCAACACCAAAATAACCAACAATAACAACAACAAGACTGGGGAAAAAACCCCACCAAAACAGACAGACAGACAAGAAACAAAAGCAACAAAGAACAGCAAACAGCAA
>CM054143.1:15536545-15634045 GCA_028751875.1 Rapana venosa | reverse complement strand
CATCTCCCATCAATATTCCTGCCTTCTCCAAACCATCATTTCTCCCCCCTCCCCCTCTCCCCACATCCCCAAATCTACAACCACCACCCTTTCCCCCATCATTTCCATCACCACAACTAACAACCCCCGCCCCCCCCCCCCCCCCCCCCTACCCTACCCGTTCTAATAGTTGAAACCTCTTTAAGAAAAGGAAGGGACAAGGGGGCCATCATACCAGAAGACTTCCATACAGGCCACACTCCACCTTTAGCTTCGGGGTCATGTAGTCTCTTCTATAGAGAGCTAGTCAGAACAGACATTTTCTGGCTGGTTTTCATAGTTTTGTTGTTGTTGCTTTTTTAACATATGAAAAAAAAGGTGCTGTGTACTTGTGGGGTTTTTGTTTGTTTGGTTTTTGTTGTTGGTGGTTTGTTGTTGGTTTTTGTTGTGGTTTTTTTTTTTTTTTGGGGGGGGGGGATTGAGGACATAGAGCAATACCAGATAGTCATGAGAAAAGTTGGAAATGATTATTGTATTGTCTTGTATCTTTACTTTTACTTTTTCCTTCCGCTTGTACTCTGTGGCGTCGCGGGGACAGTGTCTGCTGCAAGGCGGGTAGCTTGGAGGAGGGACAATCCATGGACTTTCAGTGTTTCTGCCACGGAATCACTCCAGCGTCGCCTGGGTCTACCTCTGGCCCTCGTGCCAGAGTACCTCAAGTTGTAAGCACGCAGGGCTGGCTGGTTTGGCGGCATCCGTGTGAGGTGCCCGAGCCACTTGGTTCGTTGTTGTTCAATATGGTGTAGGATGGGTGTGGCTCCTACCATGTCTCTGTATTGTATACCACTTGTAAGTCATGGCAGATTTATCTGCATAAGTTGGGCTGCTCTCTCCCGGGGAAAGTGTGTCACCACCACAGTAGTGCCACCCATTATTATGTGCTTTTCTTTTTCCTGTCTGCATATTATGTGTTTGGTTCCCTTCCAGAGTGGCTTTTCTCTTCAGAATTTTTGCCAGGGACAACTCTCTCGTTACCACGGGCTCTTTTACGTGCACTAATTGAGTATTGCACACAGGGACTGAATTATCGTCTCATCTGAAATGTTAGCACCCAGACCACCACTCATGGTCTAGTGGATTGGGGGGGGGGGGGGGGGGGGGAGTTTCAGGCACAAACGGGGATAAAACCACCACACACTTTAAACTGGGACTTTTGTTAGGCAGGTGCGGTACTTACCTCTAGACCACCGATTATCAAATGAGAATAGCTTCTGTTCCTAGGTGATGACCTTTCAGTTAGGAACCTAGCAGATGATGGAGGACTGAGAGGGGTACACTATTAATTTGCAGGAAAAAAAATAAAAAATTCAAACCTACCAAAACTTTGTGGGCAAAATCACACCAGTTTTGTGTCAAAGACTAGTCTTTAATGGAAAAGTGCCCTTGGCTCCCCCCCCACTCCCCCCCCTCCCCCAAGTGAATGTGCCTTAGTACATGCTGGAATGAATGCAAGAGTCATATTATAGGAAAACGAAAGGAAAAGTGGCAACAGAAACAAAGGCGGCGTGTTGCCTGACCAGCGGTAAAAAGAAGTGAAGTGAAGAGTCAGTGGGTGTGAGTTAGGCTAGATGAGTGTGTGTGTGTGTGTGTGCGCGCGCGCGTGCGTGCTTGCCTGCGTGTGCATGAGTGCGTGCGTGTGTGTATGTGTGTGTGTGCGTGTGTGGAGTCTGAAGAAATCCAAGACAGAGAGTCATTATTTGCAAGTCCTGGCTCCGCCACAACACAAGGCAGCAATCATAACCCGGCCTGCTACATTAGTGATGTGGCCTCTACCGCCTCCCTCCATCCCTCCCTCCTTCTCCAGTCTCCAGCCGTTAATAACGGTCGTCTGACTGACGGTCTGTCGCCAGATCAAGACACCGCTACTATCAGGTTCTGCTAGTTTTAATAACTTTCTGTCTCGTTTGAATTACCGTCTTCTCACTAGGAACCGTCTATTCTGTTCTTTTGTTAAAATTTCAGGTCGGTGGATTTTAGTCTAATGTCTTTGTCACAAAGTTGTGGTATTATTTCTTTTGTCAGTTGCCTCGTCTTGTTTTGTTGGTCTTGTCTGTCTTGTCTGTTTGTGAGTGTGACAGTAAATGTGTGTGTTTGTGTTCCTTCTTTTATTTAATATCTTTTACACATAAAGTGATATCAGACAAAATAAGGTGTGTGTGTGTGTTTTGTTTGTGTGTGGTGTGTGTGTGTATAATTATGTGGGGTGTGTGTGTGCGTGGTGCGCGTGCGCGCATTTGGTGGCGAGTGTATGTGTGCGTTTTGTGAGTGAGTGTGTGTGTGGTGTGTGTGTGTGTGTGTGTGTGTGTGTGTGTGTGGTGTGTTTTGTGTTGTGTGTGTGTGTGTGTGTGTGTGTGGGTGGGTTGGGGGGTGGTGCGTGTGTGTGTGTGCGAGAGAGAGAGAGAGAGAGAGAGAGAGAGAGAGAGATGAGAAGAGAGAGAGATAGAGAGAGAGAAGAGAGAAGGAGAGAGAGGGGTTTTCATAAGTATAATGTTCACTACAACTAGGAATCTGTACATAGTCATACCATTTTTTTTTTATTCTAACATTTGAAAAATTTTCAAACAAAATCCCGAAAATTAACAGTTTTACAAGAGAAAGAGGGGGGGGGGGGGGGGGGGGGGGGGGGGGGGGGGGGGGGGGGGGGGTGGGGGGGGGGGGGGGGGGGGGGGGGGGGGGGGGGGGGGGGGGGGGGGGGGGGGGGGGGGGGGGGGGGGGGGGGGGGGGGGGGGAGGGGGGGGGGGGGGGGGGGGGGGGGAGAAATTTTTAAAAAAAAAACACCAACTGGGCTCTAATGAGCCTTTCCACTATTCTAGCATTTTAAAATCATCAAACAAATGTCAGTCAGGGATAAACTGGCAGTATCAGTATTACACAACCAAGCCGGCAAATACGACTTCAACTGATCACAGTCAAAAATAACACGAAGGGTGTAATCTGGTCACCACAAATACAGGACGCATTTCGACTGAATTAAGTTTTGAGGGCATCGAGTCTTAATCTAAATATCAGACTTGTAAACACCCTATGTGTCAAATTGTTCTTAGATTGTAAGTCTTTTATATTTAGACTTGATAGATTCACGTCTGACACATCCGTTTGGTTGATATGTAGCATGATACAGAGTCTCAAACTGGTGCCGGCAAGTTTTCTTGAGAAGACAGCACCCCTCTTGTAAGGACAACGGAATTTGTGTTGACGTTGTTGTTGTTGTTGTGTTTGTGTGTTGTGTGGGGTGTGTGTGTGGTGTGTGGTGTTTTGTGTGTGGGGGTGTGTGTGTGGGGGAGAGGGAGAGGGAGGGAGGGAGGGAGGTGGGTATGTGTGTTGTGGGGGAAAGGGGGGGGGGGGGGGGGGGGGTGACGGGTCGGTTGCATACACATAAATCTCACCTTTGGTGAACCTTAGAGCTCTAGCCGAGGAACGAAAAAAACACAAGTCTCATCCGAAGGATTTTCGAGGGAGTGGAGTCAGTACTGATGTTAACCTCCAGAGGGAAAAATCCGCTCGAACTGGTGCCTTGGTGGAGACTTGAACCTGCACTGTCAGATCGCGAGCTTGACCATTCTAACCGCTAACCCCCACACCCACAGGAGGGGACGGGGTAGCCTGGTGGTTAGAGTGATGCGTATTGTGTTCGTGATCTGCTGACCAGGAATCGAATCTCGTTCAAGAGGATTTTGCCTCTAGAGTCAACATCAGTGCCGACTCCTCTCCCCGTAAAAGTCCTTCGGGTGAGACTTAAAAACCGAGGCCCCGTGTGCGAACGCACGCTGAACATGTTGCGCACACGTTAAAACCAGTTCCGCTTTTCGGAAGAGTAGGCCACTGTGTGCCGGTTGGGATTGGATGACAAAATTTACAAAACTGCATACGCATGGGGAATTGCTGTAAAAAAAACAACCAAACCCAACAACAACAAAGAGAACAGGAGTGCTTATTCCATTATCCTCGAAATAAAAGAATAAAAAAAATTTTTAAAATAAATAATAAACAGGAGGCAGAGTTTTACAAGTGACAGTGCGCTGTCTACACCCCAACCCCCCCCCCCCCCCCCCCCCCCCCCCCCCCCCCCCCCCCCCCCCCCCCCCCCCCCCCCCCCCCCCCCACTCCATTCACCTCACCCCTCTTCCCTGACCTCTCAGTCCTACTACAGGGTGGGTGACGTACAGCAGTACATCATGGACATGCCCCATGAAGATGATCTACATTTCATTTCACCGTCACTGAATTCCGGTTCTGGCAGACAGTTCCCATCGCGACACTGAACACCTCCTTTCCACAGTGCATTCTGTCAGTGGCACTCACCGGAAATCACAGGGGGTGAGAGGGTGAGAGAGAGAGAGAGGGGAGGGAGGAGAGAGAGGAGGAGAGGAGAGAGAGAGAGAGAGAGAGAGAGGAGGGGGGGGGGGGGGGGGGGGAGGGATTATTATTATTATTATTATTATTATTATTTTATATCGTGGATAATGGAATAAGCACTTATATGGTTTTTTTACATCCAGTTCCCATGTATGCGGTTTTGTAAACTCTTGTCATTTGTTCCCACCGGCACACGATGGCCTGCTCATACGAAAAGCGTAGCAGGATTTAACGTGTGCGCAAGATGTTTTGCGTGCGTTCGCACACGGGGCCTCGGTTTATAGTCTCATCCGATGGACTAAGAGAGAGAGAGAGCAGAGAGCGAGTGAAGAGAGAGAGATATATATATATATATACTATAGAGAGGGGGGAGAGAGAGAGGGAGAGGGGGGGGGGGGGGAGAGGGGGGGGGGGGGAGAGGGGGGGGGGGAGATGGAACCAAGACAGACGTAGCGACAAAGGCTTACAAATACAAGATTTTTTTTAATTTAAAAAAGCAACAGTAACAGTAAGTGCAATGCACACACTGTGTCTGATGTCGCGCACACACCCAAATATGACAGACACAGTCATGCAAGCGCACGTGTACACCCACACGCACGTGCACGCACACACAGAGACACACAACACACTGTACAGAAAAAGAGAGAGAGAGAGAAGACAGACGGAGACGGAAGAGACAGAGAGGGCAGACGATGAGAGAGAGAGAGAGAGAGAGAGAGAGAGAGAGAGGGAGAGAAGGAGAGGAGAGAGAGAGAAACACACACACACACACACACACACACACACACACACACACACACACACACAGACAAATAGAAAAAAAGACAAAAGGCAGACAGAGGAGGTCAGCTTTTGTCTTGCCAGCGCTGAAAAACAGCAAAATCCCTTAATGTCGGCAAGCAAACGCCGCTGGATAATTACAGCTGAATTGTTAGCCAATTTTTACAGGCTTTCCATAACGTTTTTCCTAATCCACTGCGTACGGGTTGTATAGTCATGTCTGCATTGACTCTCGGCGCGCGTTAAAATCCCAAGACGACAAGAAAATTACTAGAGATAAAAGTATGTCACTTCTGGTTGAGTGCCTTCACACCCATGAATAGACAACATAGAGGTAGAGATCGGTAGACCGAGGGTCTAAAAAAACCCAACAACCCTGGACCTGCCTAGAATGCGAGAAACGCGGATTCGATCCCTCTTTATACCCCAACTTCTCACGCCGAAATCGGACGCGCTGGGCCTGACTTGTCAGGGGCTTAACGGCAGACCAAAGCATTTTCGTTTATGTGACAGACAATTGTTGCTGTCTGAACGTTCGAAGAAGAAGAAAAATACCCGGAACTTTTACCCCCACCCACCCATCCACTAGGCCTTACAAATTAAAACAGGAAATCTTAGCACATGACTAATAATACCCATGTTCCACAAGATATAAGCCATTCATAGTTCTACAGATACACTGTCAAAGCAAGAAGAGTTGATACTCTGGGGTTTTTCGTTTTCTTTTTTCAAGCAAAACTGACAGGCACCAATTGGTTAGGTTATAGTAGAGGAATCAACGATTTTCACAACATTCAGGCCCCTTCCATTTTCACAAAACTAAAGGTAACTTCTCCCCTTAAACTGTTACAGGGTGAACTTGGTAACAACAACAAAATATAATAAACGACAGCAAAACTAAAAGAAAACAACAAAAGCAGAAAAACAAACACAAATAAAGCAAAAAGCAGCAGCACCCCCTAAAGCAAAAGGCACTTTAGGAAATTCTATAGCTCTGGGTCTAATATCAGAAGATTAATCATTCATCCAGCACTCCCATTTATATTTTTTTCGTTCTCCGGCTAAAGCTCCGAGGTTCACCACTGCTGAGATTTTTGCGTGTATACTGGTTATGCAGGCGAATGTCTTAACCGTCCTGCCACCTTCCTCTCTGAGCACTCGATTTAAACATAGCCACGAAAGCAAGTGCCTAACTTCGGCTCATTAAAGAAGAGAAGCTATTGAAAAGTTGAATACAGGTGATTATGATAAAATCTGCGGACGAGTGCACTCCAATAGGCAAAATGAAATTAAAACCTGCCGGCTTCGTTGGTAAAAAGGGAGCCTCTATCCCCGCTGGCTAAATCAACCACGTCGCGCCTGCTGTAGTAAACTTTTACGGACTGTTTTTCTTTTCTTTTGCAAGACATTCTCAATACAATGTACCTGCATCATTTTAACTATAATTATGATATTTCGAAAGACTATAATAATAATAATAATAATAAATAATAATAAATGGAACTTATATAGCGCTATATCTTGCAAAGACAAGACTATGACTATGACGAAAAATGAATCCCCTTAGGGGCCTCTGACCTCAAGGTTTGGCATTTGGCCCTACAGCCCCTACTTGATTCAATTAATTATCAGTGGCAGTGATTCAAATTATCAGTGGCAGTGATTCGAATTATCAGTTGCAGCTTGAGACACCAAGGAAATAAATATTTTACAAAAATGTTGCAGAATTACCAAGCTAGCAAGCAAAGCAAAACAAAACAGAACTCAAATATCCCTGTCTAAAATGTTCACACACACACCACACACACACACACACGACGTTAAAGCGTTAAAGCGAACACACACACACACACACGCACACACATACACAGCACACACACACACACACGCAACACACACAACACTACACAAACACACAAACACACACACACACACAACACTACACAACACAACACACACAGCACAACACAACACAAGACACACACCAAAACAAAAACATGGGGTATCTCCTTACCTCAAAACTTCCTTGAGATGTCCTGCGTACAACCTCCAAAGATTTTCAGGCACATTTTTAAACAAAAATAGTCATTCATATTCAGGCCAACACACACGTGCAGCACTAAAGTTCAACAACTTGTTTGACCCCGCCATTATTTTTGTCGCTTTCACCATTACAAAGTCCTAAGTGCACACGAACGGCACAGCCAAAATTGTAGTTCAAAGCCAGAAATTATCATTAAGCATTCGATCAAGCCAATGCAAACACACAAAAACGATACGGAAAGATTAATTTCAAGAAATAAGAGTAACGTACTGTGACACCGAAATAATGCACGAGAAGAAGGGAAAAAACCTTGACAACTTATCCACCTTTGTAATGCAGACATTACATTTTTCTCCAATTTTGCTGTGTTAGCAGACGACCGCGTTTTCATTGGTCAGGACTGATGAAGATTTGCACTTTTTGCACATGCGTCTTGAAAAGCAGACGATAACCTGGTAGACTTGAAAATGGGATCGTGTCAACCCGTGTTTTAAGTTTTGTGACTCTGGTCCATCAGTTATCTCAGGGACAAAAATAAATGAGGCCAATTTTTTTTTTAAAGGGGGGGGGGGGGGGGGGGGGGGGGGGGAGGGCAGGGGGTAATCTAAAGAAAATTATTTGTTAATGCTATTTGTTACGTCGATTACAATACTTTGTGTGGTTTGTGCCCATGGAAAATGATGGGCTCTTTGCGCTAGACACGCGCACGCGCGTGTGTGTGCGTGCGTGCGTGTGTAGGCGCGCGCACTCACGCCTGTGTTTTCATTTATTTATTTGTTTTATTCTTTTATTTCGATGATAATGGAATAGGCACTCATATGTTTGTTTTACATTCATTCCTCATTGTATGCCATTGGTAAATTTTGTCACCCGTTTCATCATGTGTGTGTGTGTGTGTGTGTGTGTGTGTGTGCGTGTGTTTGTGTGTGTGCGCGCGCGCGCGCCTCTGCGTGTGTGTGTGAACTCTGTGTGAGTGCCTTTTGTGTGTGTGCGTGTGAGTGTGTGTGTGTGTGTGTTGTGCGCGCGCGCGCGTGCCTTTGTGTGTGTGTGTGCGCGCGCGCGCCTCTGTGTGTGTTTTTTGTGTGCGCGCGCGCGCACACATACGCTTTTCACATAAACTTGACTTCTTCCTTAACTTCTCCAGAAGTTAATTAAAGCACTACACTGAAGTTTTTAGGCAGCATGTCGTGGATAACTTTATATTGATTGAGGAGTATGTATGTATGTGTGTGGTGGGAGGGGGTAGGGGGGGAGAGTGGAGTTCTGTCTGCCTCATCCACAAACATTAGAAGAGATCTGTGTCTATTATTATTATCATTATTATCATTATTATTATTACATACATAGGTCAGTAACCGAGCCCCGACTCTTTATGAACACATACTGTAATATTTCCGTGTGCACGCATATGCACCGCGTGCTCGCGTACACACACACACACACACACATGCGCGCGCACATACACACACACACACTCAAGCACACATGCGCGCGCACATACACACACGCGCGCGCAAGAGCGCGCACATACACACACACGCAAGCACACATGCGCGCGCACGCACATACACACACGCAAGCACACATGTGCGCACGCGCACACACACACGCAAGCGCGCTCACACACACACAAGCATACACACACACTTTTCATGTTTGCTATACTATACACCGATACGATCAGTAGCGACGAGCGCTTGATCAAGCCAGACACAACACCAGCGTTTCCGCGATTACCTCCCTTACTTCTGTTCCCGCCGCAAAACGCCTACGGTTTGGTGGCCTATGTGTGAACAAACGACAGCACATCCACGATTTTTGTTTTTCCTTTTATACAAGAGGCTGAGAAATACCTCACAGATTGTGACAGATCTAAACTTGTATGCTGCCGTTATACTTTCGTAACCTCTGAAACCGAATCTGTCTTTCCGTCAGGCTGGTTTCGCTACTGGTTTCAATCGATACATATTATTATACAGTCCTATGTGCGAATTACTGATTCGGAATGCACACGTGTGATGGTAGGCATACTTCATATGGGCGTGGGCGCGTGCGCGCGCGCGCGCGTGTGTGTGTGTGTGTGTGTGTGTGCGCGCGCGAAAGAGTGAGAGAGGTGTCATAAATAAACCTAAAGTGTATTATTATAACATTATATCACATTCTCCTTTGACATTTACAGCCACAACAGCAACAGTGACAAAAGAAACAGGCAACAAGAACTTCATCAAGTTCTTACTGCTTACCAAGATTTTTCATTAGTTTCTTTCTTTCTTCCTTTTAAACATTTATTTTCAACATAAATGTCTGGACCTGATAATAATTCTCATTCTTGTAAAAGCTACAAGAACCAATCGCATATCTTCCATAATTTTCAGCCTTTTTTTTCCCTTCTCTGTCGAAAATTCACGTATCTTCCATAATTTTCAGCCATTTTTTTTGTTCTCTGTCAAAAATAATTTTTCCGCCTCTAAACCCCTCTCCTCTTTTCTGTTGTTTTTTTTTCTTTCTTTTCCGTAGCTTCCTCCATAAGATGGAAAAGTATAGAGCAAACCCCCCCCCCCCCCCCCCCCCCCCCCCCCCCCCCCCCCCCCCCCCCCCACACACACACACAAAGGAACATGACTTCAGCTGTCAGTATGCCAATCATAGCCTGCGTGTTGACAGTTGTGTGTGTTCGGGAAAGGACGGATTCGGGAGGAGGGGGGGGGGGGGGAGGGGGGGGGGGGGAAGGAGGGTTGCAGGGGGTTGGAAAGTGGAGGGGGTTGATTGCGTAGTGTGGTACTTCAATCTCTCTCTCTTTTCCCTGTTCAAAAACCAAGCCCCTTTTGTTTCAGGAGACAAGTGTGTGTGTGTGTGTGTGTGTGTGTGTGGTGTGTGTGTGTGTGTGTGTGTGTGTGTGTGTTGTGCGCGCGCGCGCGCGTTCTTTCTTCATTCTTTAATTTCGAGGATAATGGAATAAGCATTTATGCGCTTTTTTCATCCAGTCCCCGTGTGTACGCAGTTTTGTCAATTTTGTCATCCGTTCCCACCGGCACACAATGGCCTACTCTTCCGAAAAGCGGAACGGGTTTTAACGTGTGCGCAAGATGTTCTGTGTGTGTGTGTGTGTGTGTGTGTGTAAGTGTGCTCTAGCGTTTATAAAAGGGGAAAAAGTGTAGGCACACTTTTATGTCAGAGTGCATGCGATGTTTTATGAGCACGAGTGTGAATATTATTATTATGCGCGCTGGGTAGGCAAGTAATGTGTGTGTGTGTGTGTGTGTGTTTGTGTGTTGTGGTGTGTGTGCGTGTGTGTGTGTGTGTGTAAGTGTGTGTGAGTGTGTGTGTGAGTGTGTTTAAATTGATGGCTGGTGCGCAAATCTTTGCACCCAAAACACCGCCTTTAATTGTGTGTGGGTGGAGAGTGAGAAGACAGAGAGAAAGAAAGAGAGAGAGAGAGAGAGAGAGGAGAGAGAGAGAGAAGAGAGAGAGAGAGAGAGAGAAGGAGAGAAGAGAGAGAGAGAGAGAGAGAGAGAGAGAGAGGAGAGAGGAGAGTGAGACAGAGAGATACAGAGAGACAGACAGAGACAGGCAGACAGACACACACACATACACAAAACTCACACTCACAGAAACACACACACAGAACTCTCTCTCACACACACAGAACTCACACCCACACAGAACACACACACACACACACAGAACACACACACCAGCAGAAAACTAACACTCTCAACAACACCGGTATAAGAAATTTGATCAATGTTCTATTCAAGAGTCCCTGTTGCGAGCATCCAGTTCCACAATCATGAGATTTGTACCGAGTGTGGTTCGAATCCCCCCCACATCAACAACTGAAGACTGGTTTCAGGACTGATGTGGGGGGGCCCCCTTAAAACCACCACGACACCACCACATACATATATACGTCAAGGAATAAAGACACCCAAAGCTTGTACAATACGCTAACTGGAGAGAGAGAGAGGAGAGAGAGAGAGAGAGAGAGAGAGAGAGAGAGAGAGAGAACAAAAAAAAATCAAAACCTTCTGCTTCTGACAACATGTATGTATCCCAATCACTCTATGAACACGTAATGGTAAATAATTGTAAAATACTTCTGTACATGTAACAGGAGATGGAAAGAAACAAAAACAAACAAAAAAACCAAAAACCAACCCAACAACAACATAATAATAATAACTAAAAACAGAAAACTGCAGTATCCACCATGTTTTTATCCAGGTGGAACAATACATGTTGAATGGTTGTTAAAGTCATCCACCATTGATTTATTAAAGCAGGGGTCTTTAAAGAATTTTTAAAAAAAAAAGAAAAAAAAATCAAATCCTAACACACTGCTGAATTAGATCACAAACAGCATCATGCTTTTATATATGCCATGAGAAAGAGTGATTATATATATATATATATATATATATATATATATATATATATATATATATATATATATATATGAGAGAGAGAGAGAGGGAGGGAGGTCATAAAACAGTCTTTGCAGCTTGGTCCTTGAAATTTAGCACAAAAATATGAAAGCACAACTGAACACTACATCACTATGCAATTGGCCAAAAAGGAAAAGAAAAAAAACCCAATCGTATACCTCTAATCATTGACAGAGTACACACAGTGCAGCACTCACTGGAGCAGACCAATGACTATTTATTTACAAGCAGCTAGATCTATCAGGATGCGACAGAAGACGCGAGACATCACCATTATACTAATCAACCAAATCTCTCATACTTTTTCCGAGCCAGGATTTCAGAATAGTTCCAAAACTGAGATCTACATACACACACACACAAATAATAATAAAGAAAAAGATACGTAGAAAAAAGGGCGATACAGACAGAAAGAACATCTTCATAATTAATACAGATCAAACTGGAGATACATAATAGTATAATCGTTCCCAGCTGTTTGCACAGAGATAACAAAAACTGGCATGCTATAGGAAGTTTTCGAGGTCATTTCTGTTTTGACAATACTGTCCATACTCTTTTGACGGACACAGTCGACTGAGGTCTTGTATACTTGTGTTTTTTTTTCCAATATAAAACATTTTTTCTTTTTTTTTCTTTATCTTTTTTTTTTTTTGCAAGAAAAATACCAGACACACAGACGAACTTACTTCAATACATGATGCTGACAACAATTATATATTTTTTGCTGACTGAATTCAACAATCCATTCTATAAAAACTGAAAGAACCTTAAGAAGAAAAACAAAAGAAGAAAGAAAAAAAAAGGGGGGGGGGGAGCCAATCACCAAATTGCAATATTTTCAGATCTGTCAAAGTACAGAGCTGGGAACAACCCTCACTTCAACACATTAACTTGACGTACCCACAAAGAGATAGCCTAAAGACTACTGAGTCAGATCTACAGTGGTGTCGGCCGAAACAGATAGATTCTAATCAGAAATGGGATGGCTAGACTCAAAAGAGTCTCAGGAGATTTGGGAGTCCCCCACCATAGATCTACATCATCATGATCATCACCAACAGCATGATTTCATTGAACACTGAGCCCAAACAACACGCATTGCTGAAAAAACAGAAAAAAACAAACCAACAAAAACAGATCAGTTTTGCAAGTTGATCATTACGTAGAGACACAAAACCCAGCTATACACAGGCTTTTCTCTTCTAATGGCATTCTATTAATTATCAGAGAGAAAACAAAAAAGTCACCCTGTCGCTTCCTTTAAGCAATGAAATGAAGACAATAAAATTGCGTCACTTGATTGCGTTGACCACTGGAGTCGATGACGTAAAATGCCCCAGACATCCTGCCCTCATGCAGGTTAGGCTAATGAGCAGCCAGTGTTCAAACAGGGCACAACACTGAGGACTGACTACTGCACATCTTCTTTGCCAACTTATAGAAAGAACACACTTTGCTGAATGTCAAACTAACAGGCCATCTTTCTCAACATGACGTACAAAGTGACTACTCAACACAACACGTGAGAGGTAATTTTTGTGTTTTCATTCATTAAATGAGCACATGACATAATCATATAATTATGGAACAATATCTTCAGTAGTCTAGTCATTCAAAATATGAAAGTAAGATGGGGCGAGTTAATGCATTCAAGGACTGAGATGTAAGTTTGTGTTTTTTCTATTAAAAAAATCATACCTAATGAAAACATCCAGAAAATAAGTATACTGGTTATTTTTTTCCTATTGTTACGTCAATGCATTTGGCGGAGTTATGTTAGTGATGATTCCCATACACGTAGATCTATGTACATTATCAAATGAACATTTAGCCATGAAGAATCGTGGATGCATAATCAAACACTCCCATTACATTTGAAATAAACATGTCCAAAAAAAGAAATCTGGGACAAGACCATAATGTCCTGCTACTATTCAAATTGTACAGGGCAGCAACAGCTTTTAAAAGTAATGCTATTCACAACAATCATGAAACAGAAGCCAAGAGAAAATGGTGTAATGGTTTATGAATCAACAACACTCGCAGTAATGGCCATCATTTTTTTTTCTTTCAAAAAATATACTGTACTGGCAAGTATGAGAAATGTACAATCTTGCTAAACCTATTTCATACCTGGACAAAGAATTAAACCACAGGCATTTCAGAACATTGAGAGGATACACCACCCTGTGGGTATGTATGTGTACAAAACCAAAAAAAGTCATCATTGCATACAAGACATCATGACAACACCGAGACCGCACCGAACTGCGCGCGCAATGCTGATGACTTTCTGCCAGAGGAATCAAGTACATCATGTAAGTCATTCAAGTCACCAACAGCGCACAGTCATATAACAACAATCTTCAAAAATAAGAAAGCTTCACCCACAGTTCAACCCCCCACCACACACACACACATCCTCCAAAAACAGAAGACCCACTGGCAATAAAAGAAGGATTTACCTAAATGGATTATCATTAAAATATATATGTAAGTGATAACCAAAAAAAAAAAAAAAAAGCAGTGACCCTGTTCAATTCTGGATAAATATCAAAGTTTTCAAAGAAAACAATCACAACAGACTTGTTCATCTCGTGTTCATGCCAAAAACAAACAGCATGATCAGCTCTAGAACCTGGATGTAAGGAATGAGGGAGATGCAGCGGGGAAAAGAGCCAAGGGGGAGGGGGGGGGATCTCCAAAAAGGAAGGGGGGGGGGGGGGGGGGGGGGGGGGGGAAAGGCCAGGCAGGGAGAAGGAAAGATAGGTGCCAGAAATGAAAGCAATGTGAAAAATCCAAAGCAATAAAGACAGACTAAAAATTAAAGTGTGAAGGAATTAAAGGCAAGAAGAGAATCTGAGACAGACTGAACAGAATAATGAGAAAGCAGAGAATGAACAGAATCTGAAGGAAAGAAAGACATAAAGGCAGATTCCGAAGGAAATACAGACATAAAAAACAGAATCTGAAGGAAATACAGACATAAAAAACAGAATCTGAAGGAAATACAGACATAAAGGCAGAATCTGGAGGAAATACAGACATAAAAAACAGAATCTGAAGGAAATACAGACATAACAACAGAATCTGAAGGAAAGAAAAACATAACAGCGGAATCTGAAGGAAATAAAGCTATACAAACGGAATCTGAAGGAAATATTAGAGACATAAAAACAGAATCTATGGGAAATAAAGGCATAAACAAGAATCTGAAGGAAATAAAGAAATAAAACCAGAATCTGAAGGCGATAAAGACATAGAACCAGAATCTGAAGGAAATAAAGACATAGAAACAGAATCGAAAGGAAATGAAGACATAAAAACATAATCAGAAGAAAATACTGAACAGAATGTCAAGGAAACAAAGACACAGCAGAAGAATCTGAAGGAAATAAAGACATAGAAACAGAATCGAAAGGAAATAAAGAAATAAAAACATAATCAGAAGAAAATACTGAACAGAATCTGAAGGAAATAAAGACAGAGCAGAAAGAATACAAAGGAAATAGCACAACGTCCATTTCCAAACCCAATCAGACACACCTCTCACACAGCAACCCCCCCCCCCCCCCCCCCATTTTCTGCGGTAATCGGAAAAAGTCACGGGAAAAAAAGTCACGGGAAAAAAAGTCACAGAAAAAAGTCACAGGAAAAAAAGTCACAATGGTGGTGAAATCTCTGTATCGAACGTCGGGATGGGAGGAAGTCTGTCGAAGAACTTCTTTGAGGAGTTAGCTGGAATATCAGGCTGAACGAAGCTTGTGATGTACTCTCTTCTACAAAAAGTGTGTGTGTGTGTGTGTGAGTGTGTGTGTGATTGATGAGAGAGAGAGAGGAGATGATGAGTGGGAGAGAGAGAGAGAGAGAGAGGAGAGAGAGAGAGAGAGAGACCTAATCTTAATTGATGCATATGAATGGGTCTGCATATATAGCTAGAGGAGCTAGACTGCTATTGTTGCAGTGTTAAAAATCTTTTAGTGATTGTCTGGAATCTATGACATTGGCTTTTATCCTGCTCAGATGAAATAAATAGTTGTTGACTTGAACTGGATTTGACTTGGCTGATTGTGACTTTTTTTCCTGTGACTTTTTTCCCACTCAATTTTGTGACTTTTATTCTGTGACTTTTTTCCCCGTGACTTTTTTTCCCCCTAAATTCCTTTCTGCAACTATAGACACTGTTTTGTCCTATATAACTGACATTGTAATTAACCCTGTATTAAGTCAAAAAGTTCTTACACCTCTCTGATGACATAAAAGAAAAGTAGCCTCCTGTAGTCCGTACTGCAAGCCTAGCTCACCAAGGACCCCTCGCTCACTTTAAACTTTCTGGGTCATTCTCTCCCACTTACCAGCACCACCTCAGAATGGCATCACTCAGTGAACTGAAAAGACTCTAGGATCAAGTCAGTGGCCATAGCAACTAGTTACAGTGGATTAAGCATGAGACTATTATTCTGTATTAACACAACGATAATTTCTTCCATTTTCTGTAGATCATTTCACAGGTTGGTACTAGTGACACCATAAACACCTTTTCCCGTTTATCATACAAGGTGTGTCACAAGGTGTGAACACACACACACATAAAAGTTATATACTTTGGCAGGGTGATAGAATTTTGGCTGTTGAAGGCAGGGAAAAACTATGAGATGAAGCAGGAGAGGAAAATATTAGGTTTGAAATAAATGTTTTGAGACTGGCTTTAAAAGCGTCATAAGAAGGCTTTTGGGGAAGAGAGCGAGGGTGGTCATTCCAGATCAATGGACCAGAAACAGAGAAAGAGCGACGGCCAACAATGGATTGGTTGAATGTAGGTATTCGTAAGCACAAGGTACCTGCAGGAGAGCGGAGGAAACGAGGAGTGTACAAGTGAAGACATTCACAGAGGTAGGAAGGTGCAGTTTTGTGGAGACAATTGCAACAGAGGTACTGATCTCATAGTTTACTCTCTGTGGCACAGGCAGCCAGTGGAGAGATCTAAGAGAGGGGTAATGTGCTCAGATTTTTTTCTTTCCGAGGACTAGTGGAGCTGCAGAGTTTTGTATACGTTGAAGGGAGTAGATTGATGATGCTGGCAGACCAGCCAAAAGCAAATTGCAATAGTCTAGACATGAAAGAATGAGAGACGTAATGAGTGTGGATGTTGCATCTGTGGACAGGTACTTTCGAATTGCACTAACACGTGGTAATTAATAAAAGCATGACTGGCAGGTCTGGGTGATGCATTTTTGCATAGTGTGCTGTCAATAATGACCCCAAGGTACTTCACAGCAGTGGATAGAGGGACTGATGCATTGCCAAATTGTATTGAAGCTGTTGTAATGGAAGAGTGTTTGTGTTTGGTCCTTACAAGCATGGTGTCCGTTTTATCTGCCTTTAGCTGTAACTTGTTCTGTATCATCCAATGTTGGATATCTTGAAAGTTCGTCAGTGACAGATACAGACAGATGTGACTAGACCTTGTCAAACATCGGTAATAAGCCAGTCAAAAATGTGACCTGATCTGTGTGTTGGTTCGTTTACCAGCTGGGAAAGCGAGTGATTTGATAAAGAAAGAGAAAGATGCTTGACATCAGCAGACTGGTTGTCCAAGTGAAAGTTAAAGTCACCAAGAATGATAAGTTTTTTGGGAGAGGGGCTGTAATGGTCAAGGAGTGACTGAAACTCTTGTTGGGAAACTGAAGATGTCAAATTGTTTCTACGGTTGGGAGGTAGACGATAAAGACAACAGAAAGTAACAGAGTGGCCGGGTAAGGTGAGGTTGAGTCACAGACTTCGAAAGATTCGGGTGAAAAAGGAAGGGAGTGAGAGATAGAACGAGTTGGATGCAGTGTGTCTTCGTAGATGATGGCAATGCCACTTCCACGGGAGAGTCGGGGGAAAGAAAGAGTTTTGTAGCCAGGTGGAGTCAGCTGTTTTATCTTTGGTTCGTGACCTAGTGGTTTTAGCCAAGTTTCTGTAAGAAAAGAGATCAGTGCCCAGAAGATGAAATTCATGACAAACAGTGCCCAGGCAATCACTACCAAGATCACAGTCAGTGGAAAAGAACTTGAGGTTGTATTATTATTAATATTATCATCATCATCATCATCATCACTATTATTATTATCATCATTATAATATTTTGAGGATAATGGAATAAGCATTCATGTCCTTTTTTTCATCAAGTCCCTGTGTGTATGCAGTTTTGTCAATTTTGTCATCCGTTCCCACCGGCACACAATGGCCTACTCTACCGAAAAGCGGAATGGGTTTTAACGTGATCACTTCAAGTACCTTGGAGCTATTACTGATGAAGAAGGTTCAAAGACCGAAATTCTCGAGAGAGCTGCACAAACAGCAGCAGCAATGGCGAAGCTGAAGACCATCTGGAAAGACAAAGCATCTCTCTCAGGACCAAGGTCAAGCTACTGCATGCATTGGTCATCTCCACATACCTCTATGCATACGAATCCTGGACACTGAATGTAGATCTACAAAGGAAGATCCAGGCTTTGGAGACGAGATGCCTCAGAAGAATCCTTGGCATTTCATACACGGACCCCATAAAGAAGTCCGACATACCATCACCGAACAAGTACAGCACTACGAAGACCTGCTGACCACAGTCAAGAAAAGGAAGCTCAGAGGGTATGGGCATGTGACGAGATCAGATGGGCTCTCCAAGACCATACTGCGAGGAACAGTGCAGGGGAAGAGAAGGTGAGGCAGGCCGAAGAAGAAATGGGTAGACAACATCACTGAAAGGACGGGGAAGAGCTTCTCCACAACCCAGGCAAATGGAGCCAACTGGTGCAACGTTCGTCACTGCAGTGCCCCTACGACCCAGGAGGGGCGGATGAGATGTAATGAGAATCACTACTTCTTACTCAGATTGACTTCAGGTTGTCAATTAAGCTTTCAAAAAAAATCTTTGTGCATAAAATCTAGTTTACATCCACATTTCACAATGGTAAAATCCCGTTGGTTAATGAAAATCATTATCATGATTTCTGTTTTGTGTGTTTCTTTAAAAACATATGCCTATCTATGCCGAGACATAATTCCCTGCCGAGGTTATTGTTTCATTATTCTTATCTGGTCAAGATTCTTCACCTTTAAACATCATAACACACACACACACACACACACACACGCACACACACACACCAGAGTATCAGAGATCAATCAAAAGTATGCTGTCCATAAAGGAACAGAAAGCAGCACTGTTGCTAATCCAAAACAGCATTAGCAAAAATAATTTCCAACAACAACACACAAAAAACCAACAAAAGAGAGAACAACAAAAAACCCCAACTAAACAAAACGCCTCCCACCCTCCCTTCAACCTAATTTATATTGAAGCAAGGCCAACAAAAAAAAATCTTTGAAAAAGCAACAACAACAAACCAAGAGGGAATATCAAAACTAAACCTCAACAATTATTTTTTTAAAAAGAGGCAAAATACCAGAAATTGTGGCGCACCCACACCTACCCCTACCTACTAATATCCTCTAACCTGCAAACTAGGTCAGTCCATCCATTATTGTGTCCTGCCTTGGTCATGGGTTATTTGATAAATCATCACATCTCTTCAACATGCAGCAGAGTAGGGTGGCAAGACATGGAAAGAAACACAGCCTCTTTCAGCATTGGGATACAAGCACAGTACTGGCAGAACCATCAGCCACCCCACCAGACCCTACCCTACCCATCCACCCCACCTCACCCCACCCCACCCCACCCCCACCCACTTCAATGGAAGCCACAAGATGTTCGAAGGACACAGCTGACAATCTCAATCAATCTGAAAACCAGAATGACTGATTTAAAAAAACCCAACCAAAGCCATGACATTATACATAAAACTCAATAACTTCTCAGCAAATCAGCTGACTTCCACAATATCTTGAAATAAAAAAAATAATGAAGCTTTTTTCACACAAAAAACAAACAAACATGACCACATCATAATAAAGGAATAAATGATGAGGATGATCTATCTCACAGGCAAACTCTATATTCCCAATCTTTTTTTAAAGCTTGAACATCAATCTGTCATGGACATGACATGACATGGCATGTTAGACAGGCAGACAGGCAGGCAAAATGCCCCAAGTATGATCATGAATACACACTCCCCGTGCGCGTGAGACAGGCTCAAGTATCCTCACTTCCTTCATCATTCTAAAACACATCTCATAACAAGTCAAGCATTTCAATTACATCAAAAAAAATTTTGTTTTTTAAACCCTGCAAGATTTCAGCAAGATTAAGGAAATGATTTGTACTTTAACAAAAAAAATTCTTGTAGAAATGGATTCTATGTCATTCAACAACAACAACAACAAAAAAAGAGAAAATAAAATAAAATAAAATGCAGGCTAACTAGACCTCTTTGGCTTCAAAATAAGCCACGTCCACTGACTACTGCAAGCATCACTTGTTATTAGACTACCAATCGGTGTCCATTCATCAAAACCACATGGACTTCATCATCATCATCATCATCATCACCATCATCATCAGACATCATCATCATCATCATCACAAAGGAAGCTTCTGAAGACAGAAAATGCTTCCAGAGAATAATATCTCCAACCCCATGAAGGGCAGGCATGCAGGCAGTCATGCTGAAGTGATGAACACAAGCAACCCTGACTTTTTACACTCTTCAAAGGTGGGGTAAGGGGGTGGGGAGGTTGGCTTGGGGGGGGGGGGGGGGTAGGGGGACATACATCATTTTTCTCAAAGTCAACAGAAAAACTTTCACTCACGCATCATCATCATCATCATCATCAACAACACCATAACAAGAAAATCGTAAAGCTTTGTCCTTTTTGCCAAACTGTGAACACTGTACAGCCATTGAAACAAAAACAAAAAAAGCATTTCAAGAGACAGAAAAGCTGTAGAGTCACAGAATGGGCTTTACAAGCAAAAAAAAAGAAGAAGGGGGAAAAAATAAAGAAATTGATACTGAGAAGGAAAAGAGACCGGCTTAACTGAAATGAACGGCTTAACCGAAGTGAACGTAGACTGTGGCACTGACGTGTACAAGAGAGCAAAAAAAAAAAGAAAGTGGTTCATGTCCTGTTGAAGCATGTTATTTTCTGCTCCTTACCTTTCAAAAAGAAAGGGTGGGACAGGATAATGAGGAGGGGGAGAGGACAGTGACAGAATGCAAGTCATCAAAATGTGTGGGGCAGGAGGGTTGGGGAGGGTGTTAGCTCTGAAAAATGTCACAGAAAAGAAATCACACAAAAGTCTGTCATGAATGGCATGTCATGTAAAGTGGGTGAGAAAAAAACACACACAAAAAAACCATGACCTCCAAAAATAAGTTCAGCAAACAGCAGCAACAACAAACAAACAAACAAGCAAGCAAAAAAACAAAACTGATATGATAAAATATATCACTACCAATATACATAACACATTGCCCATCACCAAAAACACACACAACACAAAACACACGCTTTCAACACAATACCTAATCCTTTTACATGTGTGCATACATGTATACAAACTGTACACACACACACACACAAATATAGCGAGGATAGGAAACAATCAGTCCAAAAATACTCTCATTTATCAGATATCTGTCATGGTTGCTGTTATGGTTTGCACCCTGTTTTGCTGTACCACAAAGGCTGTGTATGGACAGCCAGCACTCAGGACAACTCGCATGGCACAGGTTATAGGACAGCCGCCATCTAACGACTGCCCCCAAAAACTGAAAACGGTTGATAAGCGTATCACCCAGAGCTCCTTGGCCACCTCTGGCCCAATTGTTCACCACACATGCTCTCAGATTTCGTAACACCAGAGGTTGTCAATAGAAAGAGTTTATTTAAATGGGGTCGATACAAGGAAAAGAAAAGTGATAACAAAAAAGAAAAAATTATAAAATGAGGGTTCCGATACAAAAGGAAATAATTAAAAAGTGTGATTCTGATACAAAACTAAAAGAAAAGAACATTTATAGGAAAAGAAAATCAAGTTTTTTTTTTTAAAAAGAGTGTTCTGATACAAAACAAGATTAAGGAAAAGAACATTTAAGTTGGTTTTTTTTTAAAAGAATGTTCTGATACAAAAACTGATAAAGGAAAAGAAAATTTAAGGAAAAGAACATTTAAGTTGTTTTTTTTAAAAGAATGTTCTGATACAAAAACTGATAAAGGAAAAGAAAATTTAAGGAAAAGAACATTTAAGTTGTTTTTTTAAAAGAATGTTCTGATACAAAAACTGATAAAGGAAAAGAAAATTTAATTCATTTTTTAAAAAAAAGAAAATTTTGATTTGGTATGTACGCCTATTCTGCAGATGATTGCCGAGAAATACAGTTTGTTAAAGTTTTCGACAAGGCAAAAATGTTTAGGGGGCAAATCATTCCTTGTATATCATCAAGAAATTTGTATTCGTGTTTTGAAGTTTTTTTCCCCCCTTCTATTTTTTAATCATGACTAAGTCCATCTGTACACAGGCCTTGAATCTAACAACCCATAATTACAATGATTTGAAAAATAAAGCAACACACCTTTGGCAGACACAAAATTATACACTTTGGTTGACAAGAGCTTTCTTTTCAATAAGCTATGTATGAGCCAATTGTAATGTAATCAAAATCAACAGCAGAACCCTGTTTGTTAAAAAATGGTTCAAGTAGAATCCAGAGTCTGCTAAGAAATCTGAAACAAGAACAAAAATGAGGCACCACAAGAAAGAATCTATAGATATAATATAGGCATTGAAAAAAATTGTCAGTTATTTAACAATGCATATCATCAAGAGGTAATAAGGTATGCAAAAAAATTCATGGATGCTCATCTCTCAAAGTCCAACATGCAAGCAATGTTCCATGTTAATAAAAGATCTTTTGACAAATACCATGGATCGCCACACATTATTAACACTGAAATGTGATTACCGGCTCTTCAGCTATCCAGCCCAGCCCAGCTACAAGACTGAAACCTGAAATCCGGTTCTTTTATATATTTATGCTAACAATGATGTTAACTCCATAGCCGTAATAAAACATTGATTCAGCATGTTCCCATTCTTTGGGGTTTTCGATATTCTATTTAATTCAAAGGAAATGTTTTTGGTTAGCAAACTTTTTTCAAGTCATAACTCAACAAGATATTCTGAAATGTGTTAAACTTAAAAACTAACAACAACAAAAACCAAACAAACAAACAAAGAAAAAAACCCCAAAACCCACTATAGATCTCTTAGCCTATCAAATGAGGCTGAATATCTTCTTTCAGTTTAAACACTGGGTATGTTGCTAGAGCTTTGCAAATGACTAAATTGGGCTTTGTCAATATCAATATGTGTAAGTTGATTCAAAACTGGGGTAAATAAACCAGAAAGGAGTGGGTCTGTTCGATCAATGAAATAAACCAGGTTTTAGACTGCTACTAATGAAAATGTCATACTTCATGTTCAAATTGCCGTTCTACTGTGTAAATGCCAAGAACAATATTACACAGACAGACAATTTTCGGGTGAAGTGTGCTTCTCTTATTTATTATACTCATCAACCAAGTCTTTTCAAGGCAGACAGCTTATAGTCTGGTTATTTTCAGAGGCAAAAATTCCATTTAACGTATGCCCCTCCCCCCTCCAAAAAAAAGAAAAAAAGAAAGATGTAAAATATGATCTGCTCCAGCCTTCTCTCCACTCCTGTCTTTTGGCCAATGGGTAGTAAGATCCATCCAGTGGGTAGTAAGATCCATCCAATGGGTAGTAAGATCCATCCAGTGGGTAGTAAGATCCATCCAGTGGGTAGTAAAGAACTGGCTATGTACAATAAAATATGTACATGGTCATAGATTTTAATTCACATCTTTTTTGTTGTTTTCAAATCCATACACTGATACAGTCAAACGACATTCATACAAGCACCAGATTAACTCTTTTTCTTCAATCAATTGCGTTTTTGAGAAAGAGTGCGAGAGAGGGAAAGAGAGACAGAGAGAGAGAGAGTGAATTAGTCTTCATAAAACATTTGTAGCTTTCACTCTCGTTTGTCACAACATCTGTATGCTGCAATCTGTGCCACCTTCATGTTCTGAAAGGGTGTCTAGAAGGGTGTCACCCCTTCATTTTCTCTCACCTCTGTTTCCAAGGTTTTTCTAAATTTTCATTTGTTTATTTTTATCCTCCTTCTGTTCTTTTTTTTCTTTTTAATTCTTTCTTAAAGCAGTACACAACAAAATAATGTGACTCCAACCAACACTCCCCCCGCCCCACCACCCACCCAATCTATAACATGAACTTTAAAAAAAAATAATAATAAAAAAAGCAGATTTCAGCACAGAATCTTCCCACAGAACCAACTGGCACATTTTTTTCAATAGGGAGGGTTTTTAAAAGTCTGAAGAGGTTTTCATCTTAAATATATACAGATTGCCAAACATGTTGCCATAATTATCATTGTTGCTTGCTAAGTTGATGCAGGGGGGGGTGAAGTGTCATCCCCAGTTCACCATTCCGTGAACACGAGATCATCAATCATCTTTAGCAAGATCAACGAGAGAGAGAGAGAGAGAGGAGAGAGAGGAGAGAGAGAGAGAGAGAGAGAGAGGAGAGGAGAGAGAGAGAGAGGAGAGAGAGAGGTTGCTTGAAGATTCACTGACAACAAGACTGACAATGCCTTCAATATAAGTTCTAGTAGGTGGGCACTGGAAATGCCAGTCTTTGTATTACAGAAAGGAAAAAGAAAAGCACAACTGGCATTGAAACATAAAACGCTTCTCTGTATAAGTTTGATGATTACTTTAATTTTTTTTAATATATTTTTTTTTAATTTAAATTTTTTTTAAATTCTTTTATTTCAAGGATAATGGAAAAAGTATTTCAGTGCTTTTGAAATTTTGTTTAACAAATCCAGTCCCCCGGGTGTATGCAGTTTTGTAAATATTGTCCTCCATTCCCACCGTTACTGGGATTTAAACCCAAAAGCCTTCAAAGTAGAAGTTTGGTGCGTTAACCCACTGACTCTACACAAACACCCTGAAGGGACAGATATTTGGATTAGTTTTTCTTTTTTTTTTCTTTTTTTGGGGGGGTATATGATTTTATGTTTATGACACTGCAAACTGTAGTGGCTGTTTGTGTATCAATAAAATAACAGATACAAACATGGAAAAGAAAAAAACCACACCAAAAAAACCCCAAAACAACCCAACCCCTCCCCAGCACAAAACAGCGAGAGGAAAAGGAAAAACATTTTTCTCAGTATAAAGCTTCTCTTTTCAAAACGTGTACCACAGCTACCCCCAGAGCACAGTTTGATGGCAAAGAAGGTGGAGAGCGTTTACAAGTGAATCCTTCATTTGTTTTGGGGTTTTTTCCTGGTCCAAATTCACATCTGATGAATTTCTTTTTTCTTTTTTTGTTGTTGTTGTTGTTGTTGTTGCATGAATTCACCAAAAAAAATCCCCAGAGTTATTTGCTCCCACTTTAAAAAAAAATTTTAAAATCCTCTGCACCTTTTTCTCTGTACTGTACCACTGGATTCTGTCACACACTTTGCGCACGAAACAAGCACATCACCATCACATAGAATACTACATGGATGACAATTTTTATTGTTTGTTTTTTTGTAAAATTACACACACATCGGATCCGTGCTTTTTTTCCGCTTTTTTTTTCCCCACTTCATTCAGTTCACCATGTGTTAAATCATCATACCATTCTACACAATCACAAATTTAAACTTAATGAGGACAATTTTTTATACTTTTTTAAAATTCGGTACACTTTTCACTTGGAACTCTGTTCTTGTACTGACCCTAATTGTTCGACCAGTTTACATTTTCCCTCCTTCAGCTGCAGGGGGGAAAATAATCACCCAAAAAAAACAACAACCCACACACACAAAAAACTGCCAGTACTTTCAAATTAAAAAAAAAAAGTCTGCCAAACTGAAGCTTTGTTTTCACAGCAGTCTCATCACCACCATCATCATCATCAGAGAACATTGACCGCTGGGTTGTTTTCACATAACGCCAGCTATTGAATGTGTGTACACACCCACTGTAAGTAAGTACACATGGCAAATATCCTCTTGGTTGTTCCGGATTTTCTTTTCTTTTTTTCTTTTTTTTTTTTTTGCATATCCATTGCTTCGGCTTGATAAAGCTGCTTTGAAGATGAGAGAGTTTGAAATACACAGTCCTCCATGCGGCTTCTCCTGGAAAAAAAATCAGCTGGTACATTTTTGTGCACTTGAAGGTGAAGGGTAATTTATTCATCCTCCCATCACCACCGATCGGTATGCCAGTTTATGCACAGGCTGTTCAATTCTTTATTTCTGTCTTTATTTAATGCTGTGAAGAAGACTGTAAGTTGAGGAGATGAGAGGGCAGTGGGTGTTGGGGGGGGGAGGGGGGGGGGGGATGGGGGGAGGAGGCATAAGAATGTCCTGCCAGTGTGTGTGTGTTTCAACTCTGTGTGTGTGTGTGTGTGTTTGTGAAAGTCAAACTTTTATTTTCAGATGGTACATTGATAAGTAGTGCTTTTTTTCACCAAGCCATCTATCTGTCTGTGTGTGCACACGCGCGCGCTCGTGTGTACCAGTAGTCCTGTCTTGTCTTGTCTTGCCAACACACACCACTGCCAGGGACTGGAATGCTTGCTGTGCAGGTCAGGTCAGGTCAGGTCAGGTCAGGTCAGATCCTCTCATCCTGCAGTGAGTGGTAAGGCAACCAGTCGCTTCCTTCCCACCTCTGTCACCACCACCACCACCACCTCCTTCAAAGTTTTGTGTATGTGTGTGTGTGTGTGTCTCTCTCTCTCTGTCTCTACACAAAGCCGAACAACAGCCTTCATTCAACCATCTCATACCACCACCACCAAGACACAAGACAGATCAGTCTCTGACGTTTTTCAATGCTGTCGAAGATTGCACCGGTCATTCCAGACTGGTCACTTTGGCTTCTTCACTGACCAGTTTCTCCCCTTCCGAAGAGGGTGCGGTGGTCGGCGATTTGTGAGGCGTGAAAGCCGACGGGCACGGTTGAGGTGGCAACCCTGTCCCCGATAAACGGAGACGACCCTGATGCGAACGAGAGGGCACCAGAAGTAGAGGAGGACGAAGACGGAACAGAAGTGAGGGTGGCTGGTTTGGCGTTAGACGACGACGACGACGAAGACGACGGCAAGAGGCCGGACCCCCCACCTGGCTGACCTTCACCTTGTGCGACTCGCCTTGACAGTGGCCTTTGACCTCCGACAAGGTGGACATCTTCTCGCCGCAGACCCGGCAGTCGAACTGCAGCTGCTCCAGCTTCAGCATGTTCTTGCCCCCAGAGCCGCCCGTCACGAAGCAGGCCACGCGCTGGTGCGTCAGGCAGGCGTCGCGGGCCGGGTAGACCAGGTGGCACTTCTTGCAGATGTAGCCCACGTCCAGCGAGCTCTCCGAGAAGCAGGCGGCGTCCAGGCCGCCCACGGCGGCCTTGAGGTCGGCCAGGGTCTTGCAGTCCTGGGTGTAGTGGGTGAGGGTGCAGTGCAGGTCCTCCACCTTCTGGGTCACCGTCTGGATGGCCTGCTCCGGCAGGTTCAGCATGTGCAGCGGGGTGCCGAAGGACAAGGGGTCGTAGGCCAGCATGTGTTCCGCGCCTGGGGGAAGAGAGATTCAGATTCAGAATATTTTAGTGCCATTTAAATCATGTAGACGTATTTGACACAACAAAAACATCAACTATAATTATTATCTATTTTGGCTAAAAGTGAAAAGAGAGAGAAAAACACCCCGGAAAGGTGAAGGAAGGAAGGAAGGAGAGTTGATTGGGTGTTTTTTGTGTGTGTCCCTTTTTATGTTGAGGGAGCATCGTAATTGTGACGGTTTCTGTGTGTGGGGGTAGTAGGACTTGCTGGCAGTATTATGACGATAAGCAGCAGCTAAAGCAACAACAGTATTGATGATGATGATGATGATGTCAAAAATGTTGATAAACTATGACAGTGATGATGATGGTGGTGGTGGTGGTGGTGATGATCTCAAAAACATTGACTATGACAGTGGTGGTGGTGGTGGTGGTGGTGGGGGGGGTGGTGGTGGTGGGTGGTGGTGGTGGGGGGTGGTGGTGGTGGTGGTGGTGGTGGTGGTGGTGATGATGATGATGATGATAATCTCGACTATGACAGTGATCATGATGATTATAGTAATGTCAAAAACATTGACAATGACTAAGTGATTTGGGTGATGATGATAATAATAATGTCAAACACATTGACAATGACTAAGACAGTGCTGCTGCTGCTGCTGCTGCTGATAACAATGTCAAAAACATTGACAATGATTATGAGTATGATAGTGATGACGATCATGATGATCTCAACAACAATGACTATGACAGTGATGATGGTGATGATAATGTCAACAACATTGATAATGACTATGACAATGATGATGCTGATGACTGTAGTGGGCGGTGTGGGTGATAATAACAAAACAGACAAGTGCAAAGAGCCACCTGCCTTGATGCAGTTTACTGAGAAAGTGCAGCAAAATCCTAGGATGGATAACAGATAAACCCATACACAACCCAATGAACATGACTTTTCAGATCCATTACCTAATTGAAGTTGGCTTCACAACATAATGCAAGCCAAACAAACCAAATCAGACATATATCTATAAATATACTTTACAATATTTCTATCAAGGCACAGAAAAGTGAACTGAAAACTAGTGTAGGTCAGGAAACAGATTAGAGTCTCGAGAAATACGATCAAAACAGAAACTTGCCTAACACATCTTCTAACTGATTATCAAGCCTGGAGTTTCTGATTCATGAAAAACAAACTGTCTGTATGTACTCATGCTATGTATAGAACCACAGCACTCTGCTTACAAGTAGACTTTTCATCATCAACACCAACAGCAAAATAAGAAACAGAAATATCACACACACACACACACACACACACACACACACACACACACACACACACACACACAAACACACTCTCAAGACTTAATTCCTTCAACCCCTTTTGGGGTATGTAGGATTACAAACATATTCAATAGGAGAATAAACCCAACAACAATGGACTTTCAAATATTATCAGTACTAACAGGAACTGGAAATCATGTGTTCAGCATGGAAGGAGCAACTACAGTGAAATACACACACACACACACACACAAAAGAGAAAAAAAAGCAAACTGCACTACTTTTTCTATGTACCATCTGAAAATAAAACTTTGACTTTCACACACACACACAAGAAAAAAAAAGCAACTGCACTGCTTTTTCAATGTACCATCTGAAAATAAAAGTTTGACTTTCACACACACACATACACGAAAAAAAAGCAAACTGCACTACTTATTCTATGTACCATCTGAAAATAAAAGTTTGACTTTGATACACACACTTCGGATGAGACTATAAACCGAGGCCCCGAGTGCGAACGCATGCAGAACATCTTGCCCACACACGTTAAATCCTGTTCCCCTTTTCGAAAGAGTAGGCCATTGTGTGCCGGTGGGAACAGATGACAAAATTTACAAAACCGCATACACACGGGGACTGGATGTAAAAAAGCACATGAGTGCTTATTCCCTTATCCTCGATATAAAATGATAAATAAATTAAAAAATAAATTTAAAAAAAACCCTCCCCCCCCCTCACATCCCCTCAACACACACACACTACAACAACCCCCCAACCCCAACACACACACCACAACCCCCCCCCAGCCCCCCCCAAACACACACACACACAAAAAAACCCAACACGGTCAAAACCAAAAGGAAGGCAAACTGACCAGGCAGCAGCCCAGGCTGGAGCAGGGGCATGGCGGTCATGCCGGGAAAAAAGCCAGGCAACCCGCAGAGTACATGTAGTTCAGATAGGCGGGATCGAACCCAGGCAGAAACCCCCCCAGGGCCATCATCTGGGCCAGCTCTGCAGCCTGCTGGGCCGACTGCTGCTGATGGAGGGGATCTTTGCTGCTGCTGCTGCTACTGCTACTGCCGTTGTTGCTGCTGGTGGTGGTGGTGGTGCTGCTGCTGCTGCTTCCTCCTCCAGCTGTTGAGGTGCTGTTGTTGGCTGGGAGAGACCAAAGATGTGGCGGTTTGAAGTTGGTAGTAGGAGTAGAGGAGGAGGAGGAGGAGTAGTAGTAGTAGTAGTAGTAGTAGAAGTAGTAGTAGTAGTAGTAGAAGAAGTAGAAGTAGTAGTAGTAGAAGAAGAAGTAGTAGTAGAAGAAGAAGTAGTAGTATTTATTTATACCACTTTTAGTCACAGGATTTCTCTGTGTGAAATTCGGGCTGCTCTCCCCGGGGAGAGCGCGTCACAGTAGTAGTAGTAGTAGTAGTAGTAGTAGTAGTAAGATATGGCATTTATACAGCGCTGAATCTTGTAAAACAAACAAATCGAAGCGCTTGCACTCAAATTATTTACACACACATGCAACTTTCCACAAAATATCATGAATAACAGATTTCCAATTTATGCGTGCTCTAGAATACAACTGCACCCTTTCTTTTCTTTAGCAGTAGTAGTAATTGTAGAGGAGAAGTAATAGTAGAAGAGTAGGAAATAGTAGAAGTAGTAGTAGTAGTAGCAAGCAGCAGCTGTAGTAGTAGAGGAGTAGTAGTAGTAGAAGAGAAGAAGTGGTAGTGGAGGAGTAGAAGTAGTAGTAGAGGAATAGGAATTAATAGCAGTGGTTGTAGTCATAGTTTTAAAGGAGTAGTAGTAGAGGAGTAGGAATTAATAGTAGTAGAAGAGAAGTAGAAGTTTTAGTCATTGTTGTAGAGGAGCAGAAGTAGTAGTAAAGAAGTAGTAGTCGTAGAAGTAGTTGCATTATCATAACAAAGAATAGTAACATAGTATATCATTCATGATGATTTCCTCCACAACTGTTAAGTGTTTTGTGGATGATAATGAAGTGGTTTTTGTTGGGATTTTTTTTTTGGAGGGCAATTAATGTCATATGAGCATTATGTGCCTCTAGTATAAATAATGCATAAAATCTATCAGCACTCCCCCCAAAAAAAACCCCAACAACACAACAACAACAAAAAACAAGAAAAAACCCACACACTACACTAC
The DNA here is from genome assembly GCA_028751875.1 of Rapana venosa. NCBI lineage: Eukaryota > Metazoa > Mollusca > Gastropoda > Neogastropoda > Muricidae > Rapana > Rapana venosa. Next base: position 15,603,313 of record CM054143.1, on the reverse strand, counting down.
ACAACATGCACACACACACACACACTCTCGCTCTCATGTGTGTGAGTGTGAGCACACAAAACTGAAATGCCTAGAAGATGAAAATGTAAAAAAAAAAAAGGTCATGCAGCAATTTCATGACAAAAAAATTAATGTCATCAGAGAAATGAAGAGTTTCAAGAGATTTGAAAATGTCCTCAATTTTATATAATGTATATGTATAATTGAGAAAATATAAAACATATTGGAATTGCTCTTTCCTCTCATGGCATCTTATATATATATAATATATATATATATATATATATATATATATATATATATATATATATATATATATATATAGTAAAATGGCAATAAAAACACAACTATGTTGCGCTTCATTTCTCCTTTTATTTCTGTCAGCAAATTTTCGCTTCCATCTGAAGCTTCCTCGGGCTGAATGGAAAACATAATAATAAAACCATCTTTTAAACTAGTAGATTACTGAGTACTTGTTCAAAATCATCACCTACCCCACAGTGAAACATAAGCCAGCTTCCTGAGATCTTGTCATGGTTCCCCTGGATATTTCTCCCTTCCCCCTCTCCACCATCCCCATCCCCATTTCCCCCCACAACCCCCAAACCAACAATTGCCAAGAAGCAATGACAGACCTGTGAACAAAATCATATATATATGGGGTGTAGGGGGCTCTGGATAGAGGTAGTACCTTTGCTGTCTGGCGACTGCATCCTACCTGGTAGGGTGGACGGACACTCTGGTCCTCATCCATCTCCTAAATCTCTCAGATGCTGCTGGCTCCTAGCGCCACACCCCACGCTAAACCACGTGGGGGTGTGGTGTTTACACTGCATCACTACTAGGCGGAGGAGCACCTTCAGGCAGCCAACGGCTAGAGGGCGGAGGAGATCTGTGACTGATCCAACGGCCATGTGTAGGGGAGTAAACCTTTCAAATCAGGAGTGGAGCCCCGGCAGCTCCTGCAGCCAACCTGGTGCCAAACGTAATGCTCCGCATTCCTTTGGACTACACTGGCGAGGCCGAGAGGGGGATCTTGACGACTGGGCAGCCCAGGATCTCCATACACTCTGCCCAGGCTTACGCCCTTGAGAGGTCACTCCAGTGCTGCTGTTCCAGCGACAGAAACAACACGGGAGGCAGCAGTTACGAGTTATAAGTCCAGAGCGTATTGGCGTAAGCTCGGACGCTACGGGTTGTCTCCGACGGTGGGAGGGATCCTCGTGTCCCACTGGTCAGCTACCGCTCGCCTCAAGCTGAGCAGACCCCGGCCAGTAAGGTTCTGACCCGTCACAGTCTGCCTGCTTCAATGGGTGCTTGGAGCTCAGGGAAAACACCGAAGAGCAGACTGTAAATCCTGCACCAGGCAATGATAGAAGAAGAAAATAAAAGCCGCCAGCGCCGAGACTGGCAACCTGGAACGTCAGGACCATGTGCCCTGGCCTCTCCAACGATTTACAACAGGTTGACGATGCAAGAAAGACGGCCGTCATCAGCCGCGAGCTAAAGAGGCTCAACATTGACATAGCCGCACTACAGGAAACCAGACTTCCTTCCAACGGCAGACTTAGAGAAAAGGACTACACATTCTTCTGGCAGGGGAAGGGCCCAGAGGAGCACCGTGTGCACGGCGTAGGCTTCCCAGTGAGAAACTCTCTACTGTCCTCAATCGAACCACCCTCAGAGGGTACAGCTCGCATCCTCTCCCTACGCCTCACAACCAACTCAGGCCCCCTGAACATCATGAGTGCCTATGCCCCCACGCTATACTCTTCAGCAGAGGCGAAGCATGTGTTCTACGAGGAGCTTGACACCGCCATCAAGAAGTTAGCCCCTTCAGAACAGTTATATCTGCTTGGCGACTTCAACGCCCGGATTGGTTCAGACCACGCTTCCTGGCCCAGATCCATCGGCCACTTATGGTGTCAGCAAACTCAATGAGAATGGACAGAGACTTCTTGAGCTATGCTCTCTTCACGATCTCTGCATCACAAACACGTTCTTCCCCACAAAACCCGGCCACAGAGTGTCATGGCGGCATCCCAGATCTCGTCACTGGCACCAGCTGGATCTCATCATTACACGCAGGCCCTTGCTGAACTGTGTCCTCAGTACTCGCAGCTACCACAGCGCTGACTGCGACACCGACCACTCTATGGTCGCAAGCAAGGTGCAGCTCCAACCCAGACGAATCCACCGATCCAAGCAGAAAGGGCGACCACGCATCAATACAGCCATGACCTCATTTCCTGTTCACACTCCTGCAGAGAATTGGATGTCCCCCCAAGCTCCTGAGGATGATCACTTCATTTCATGAGAATACGAAAGGCACCGTCCAGCACGATGGCTCCTCCTCGGACCCTTTTTCCATCAAGAGCGGAGTTAAGCAAGGCTGTGTCCTCACTCCGACGCTATTCGGCATCCTGTTCTCGCTGCTGCTGCGCTACGCCTTTAGACAATCTGAAGACGGGGTCTACCTGCACACCAGAAGCGACGGCAGCCTGTTCAACCTCGTGCGCCTTCGTGCAAAGACAAAGGTACGCAGAGTCCTCATACGTGAGATGCTGTTCGCCGATGACGCCGCCTTGACAGCACACACTGAGGCTGTCCTCCAAGAACTCATCAACTGCTTTGCGCATGCCTGCACTGAGTTCGGCCTGACGATCAGCATCAAAAAGACGAACATCCTGGGCCAAGATGTCAGTTCCGCGCCTTCCATCTCCATCGGCGACAGCCCCCTCGACGTCGTGGAAAACTTCACGTACCTTGGCTCTGCCATCTCCAGTAGCCTCAGCCTGGACACCGAGCTGAACTCCAGAATTGGCAAGGCATCAGCAGCAATGGCTCGTCTGTCAAAGAGAGTATGGGAGAGCTCCATGCTCACCATCAAGACAAAGACCCAAGTGTATCAAGCCTGCGTGCTGAGCACATTACTGTACGGTAGCGAGAGCTATACGCCCGACAAGAACGCAGGCTCAACACCCTCCACCAACGCTGCCTCAGAAGGATCCTTGCCATCACATGGCAGGACCATGTTCCCAACAAAGAGATCCTGGAAAGGGCAGGAACACTCAGCATGTGTGGGTGTGTGTGTGGGTGGGGGGGGGGAGGGTGCGTGTAGGGGAGAGAAAAGAGAGTAGAGATGCCGTGTGTAATAATAGGTACTTTAGTATGAATGCGGGTGTGTCTAAATCACCATGTAGTGAATAGACATTAAACAAAACAAAACAAAAACATATATATACACACACACAATATACACACACATACATACACACTCAAATAAGTAAACTATACTTCTGATAAAATCCCTAGTAAATTTAAGAAAATGACATGGTTATGATCAAATTCTAACTAAGATCACAAGGTTAACTAAGACCAACCTACAGTAAATACATACACACACACACAAACATACATACATATCTACACACACACACACACACACACACACACACACACAATCAACAACACATATATATATATATATATATATATACACATATATACACACATACATATATATACACACATACCTACACACCCAAAAAAGTAAACTATACTTCTGATAAAATCCCTACTAAATTTAAGAAAATGACATGGTTATGATCAAATTCTAAGATCACAACTAAGACCAACCTACAGTAAAAAAATAAATAAATATAATAATAATTAAAAATATATATATATATATATATGATGGTGGTGATGAACTGATCCAGTATTGTACATAATCTGGGGAAAAAAATTACTTAAAAGAGAGTTGATCAGCTGCTTTCAAAACAAAATTCAGAATCTTCCAAATCTGAGAGTCAATAGTAGAGAGAATACCTGCAGACAGTGTGCTGCATATCTGTAGAAAATACTCCAGGATTTGTAACGATACAGCTGGTGCAATATGTACAGCATAACTACACAATACAGTTGCATACATATATAGATAGATAGATACATACATAGATAATTGATCTGAAGATTAATATGAAGTCAAAAGCTCTACAAACTGATGACAATCACTAGTGAGCAAATTCCCTGGACATCAATAACTGAATCAGTCCCCTTGATGATGTATCGAGCAAACCAGAAAAGCCTTGTATATGTCAAGGCGTGCTGTTAATCTGACAATGCAGCCTCTGCATCATGTCTCTGAATTTTGATGAGGATAATGACAATGAGGATTATCATGCTTACAAAAAGGGGGGGGGGGGGGGGGGGAAGAAAGAAAAGTCATTTGGGTTCACAACAATGCAAGGCCTGTACTTCCTTTCAACTTTCCTGGTGTTGGTCAACTCTACCTGGGCGATACTGACACCTGCCTGTTTGTTAGCCAGGTATTGTGAACACTTACTGCATTCTCCTACAGGAAGGGTTCGCTTCACATAGATGCTTTTCCTCTGAAAATGCATTGTGAAGTCATAGAGCTTTGATGAAGTTTTCTTGCTATGTTGTGAAAACTTGAAGAAACTTACATGATTAAAAAAACAAACAAAAATCAGTGAAACTTTCATTATGTCTTTTTTTCCCCTCAAAGCATTATAACTTAATTTGTCCATTACTTAGTAGATTTCAAGCCCAACAGATCTAATTTCTGCAATATATATATATATATCTATATCTATATATATATATATCTATATATATTATATAAATACACACACAGATATATATATGTAAAAGGAAGTCGGAATACAGAGTGGGATGGGTTTTTAAAAAATACTTATATACTTATACAAAATTGCAAGAGGGAGATATTTTTTTCTAATAATTATTAGAGGAAGGTACATATACATTTCTTTTGCTTATAATTAAAGCAAAGTGCATAGATTCAGTTTGCTGATATTATATAGTTACACCAGTAAAACGTATCATTTCATATTGTCATAGCTCCCAACATTTATCATTACATAATTACCAACAAGACACCCTACCTGAGGTCTCATTTTTCTTCCCGCTGTCTTTGACTGCTTCCTTGCTCTTCTGTTTCTCACTGGAACCTTTAGGTCCATCCTCCAGCCCGAAGGACAGGGGGAAAGCACTGCCAAGCCCTGTTCACAACAGCACAATAAATAGTACACATGATGTGGAAGTACAAAGAGTAAAGAACCTAGGATTGTACTGAAATATTTGTTAACATACTTCAACTCTCTTCAAGTTACACCCAATCTTGTAACTTTGTTACAATGTTAAGCTTCCCTACCATACTGCAGTTTGTTACATTATGAAACTTTTTTTTTTTTTACAATACTAAACTTTATCACAATACTAAGCTTTGTCACAACACTAAAATTGTGTTGCAATTCAAAGCTTTGTTTAAAAAAAAAAATTACAATATTAAGCTTTCTTACAAAACTAAACTTCGTTTTGGTAGAGTGTGTTCCATTGGTTGACTAAGCTGGTAAATCGCCATTGTCTATGTGTGGCTGCTCATGTGGCACTCGCCCTACTGACAGGCAGTTGTTTTTATCTTGTTTTCATTTAAATTGTACGTGTATCAGTGTCAGATTCTTCCAACTGCCACCAATACCGACAGGACTTGGAAGAACATCAAAAAAAGAAAAAGAGGAAAGAAAGGTGGAGTGAGAAAAAGACTAAGAAATTTAAATCATCCGAAAACCCTGCTACCAACAGTCATAATGACCAATGGCCAATCTCTTCGACCAAAGACAGAAGAACTACAGGCAAACATCAATTACATGCATGAGTTCAAGAAAGCTGGCCTGCTCGCTTTGACAGAAACGTGGCTCATAGACAGTGTACCCAGCAGTGAGCTGTCTATAAATAGCTTTGGATACCCTATTTGATTGGACAGAGACAAACGGCCATCAGTAAAGAACAGGGCGGGGTGTCTGCTTCTATGTCAATGAGAAATGGTATAAGGAGGTAACCATTCAGGTCTCTTTGTGTGTGGAGGACATATAACTGCTGTCTGTATCACTCCTACCATACTACCTACCACGGGAATTCCCACAACTATTTTTTACCCTGGTCTACATTCATCCCAAAGCTAATGTGACCAGAGCATCTGAACATATTTTGAATCACCTGCATAAGTTAGATTCCATATCCCCTGATGCTCCTAAATTTATCCTGGGTGATTTTAATAAATGTACGCTAAAGAATTATTAACAGTACGTGACCTGCCCCACACGAAGAAATAAGACCCTCGACTTGTGTTATGGGACTGTAGCAGGTGCATATAAATCACTACCATTGCCTCCCCTGGGTTCATCTGACCATAACTGTATTCTTCTAGCACCTATGTACCAGTCAGTGTTTCAGCGCCTTCAGCCCATGGTCAGGACCACACAAAAATGGACTGCTGATAGCATAGCTAGTCTGCAAGGCTGCTTTGATTGCACTGACTGGGATATGTTTTACAATGTGTGCTCTGATTTGAATGAATTAACTGATGTTGTTTCTTCCTATATTTCATTTTGTGCCAGTAGTGTTATTCCAACAAAGGTGATAACTATTTACCCCAATAATAAACCTTGGGTTACAAAGGACCTAAAACATGTACTAAACCAAAAAGAAAGTAGTATTTTACACAGGAACAGAAGAACAAAAGAAACAAGTGAATAAAGAAATTAAAGCTGCTGTTGCACAAGCTAGACGTGACTATAAAAATAAGATAGAAGACAAGTTTGCAGGGAACAATTTTCGTGCTGCCTGGCAGGGAATAAAAAATATGTCAGCAGTAAACATGGTAGCTGCCCCACATAGGGTGAAGATTAGCTTCCAAGGAGTATGTGACAACAACTTACCAGACCATTTAAATGAATTTTTTACTCGCTTGAAAAGCATGATTTTTTGGATGAAATAAATGGCCTGAAGCAATCTCTACCCTTTGAGAATAGCATCATTGTTAATGAAACAGTTATTTGTAGACACTTAAAGGCAATAAATATCAACAAATCTCCCGGACCAGATGGCATATGTGGCAGAACCCTTAAGTTCTGCGCTACTGAGCTTGCCAGTGTCCTTCAGCACCTGTTCCAAGCCTCGCTGGACACTAGCCAGATACCAGTTATTTGGAAGACTTCCAATGTAATACCTCTTCCAAAGAAACCAAATCCTTCTCGGCCTAACGATTTCAGACCTGTAGCCCTCACATCACTTGTGATGAAAACATTAGAAAAGATCATAAAATCTCTCATTCTTTCCCTACAGAGAAAGACCTTGACCCACTACAGTTTGCCTACAGGACAGGACGAGGTGTGATGCCAAACCGTTCATTTTGAACAAGTTGTACAACCACTTAGAAGCACCTGTCTCTCATGCCAGAATATTGTTTGCTGACTTTAGTTCAGCTTTCAATACAATGCAGCCTCATGGTCTTGTTCACAAAATACTTTCAAAATTTGATGTGACTATCAACTTGTTCATTGGCTGATGGAATTTTTAACTAACAGACCGCAGCGGGTTTTTGCCAATAACATATCTTCATCCGTTAGATTTACCTGTACGGGTTCTCCACAGGGATGCATTCTCTCGCCACTCCTGTACATTCTATACACAGATGATTGCAGAAGCAGCTATGAAAATTCCTTTCTTGTAAAATTTGCCAATGACAGTGCTCTTTTGTCTCTCTTATCTGGATCTGTCCAAAACCATGGTGCAGCCCTCACTGATTTCGTCAATTGGTGTGATGAGGCATATCTGGAGCTAAATGTTTCTAAAACTAAAGATCTTCCTATCAATTTCAGAAGATCGGGTCACACTTCTGAGCATGTTACCATCCATAGTCAAGAAGTTGAAAATGTTTCGAAGTACAAGTATCTGGGAACTATTTTTGATGACAAATTAAACTGGGATGCTAACACTGGCGCTATTGTCAAAAAGGGACAACAACCTATGTATTTTCTGAGGAAGATTAACTCATTTTTTGTTGACAAAAAGATTCTTTCTTTGTTCTACAAGTCTTACATAGAGAGTGTTCTAAGTTTTGCTTTCATCTGTTGGTACAACAACCTTAGTGTTAAAAACAAGAATAGTCTTCGGAGAATTGTTAGAATCTGCTAAAAAATAATTGGAGAAGAACAAAGAGATCTCAAGCCCTACTGCGATCAGCAGCTTGTGCGCAAAGCGACTGCCATCTTGGCTGATCCATCCCATGCTATGTCTTCGGAATTTCAGTTATTGCCTTCAGAACACCGCTTTCGGTGCTCCAACAGTAAAACAAATAGAAAAAGAAATTCCTTTGTTCCAGTAGTCATTCGAATTCTAAATTCAAAACAGCACTGACCAAACAGTTTTACATTCTCTGATATACCCCCCTGATTGTCAAGTGCGTGTGTGTGTGTGTGTGTGGTAATTCTTCTTCGTCCAACGCTCAGACAGCAACTATTGTTGTCTGTTATATGAGCGAAAATGCGTCACGCTGCCGTTAAGCGCCTGACAAGTCAGGCCCAGCGCATCCCACTTCAGCACAAGAGAGAATAGTTACCTTTTAAATTCTTTCTGGAAAAAAGGCAGGAGAATGGACCAAGAAGGCAGAAAATAGACAAGAAGGAGGTGACAGGAAGCAAAGGAACAAGGCAGAAACAAAGAGAGTGATAGAAAAGAGGAAATTTCTAGCACAGAATTTCCAGAATGTGGGGATGCTATTTATACTGATAGCCTCCCCCCCCCCCCCCCCCCAGCATCTCCACGGGAGATGTGTGTGGTAATGAAAATAAGTACTCCTGTATCTTGCTTTTGGCTTTCAAGATGATTTTGTTTGTGGTGTGTGTGTGTGTGTGTGTGTGTTTATGTCTTTACTAGATAATGGTCATATGGTGCGGGGGTGCATGTGTGTGTGTGTGATAAAACTGTGTTCATATATTGGTGTGTGTATGGGTGTGCGCGTGTGTGTGAATGCGCACGTGCGTTCACGCGTAAAATAAAAAAAAATTATATCTTTTCCAATCAATGGTTTTTACAACATTGTATTCCTATATTGGTGTGTGTGTGTGAGTACTCGGTGCGTGTGTGTGCGGGCACCTGGGTTTGTGTTTGTGTATGATAATTTTTTAAAGCTATCTTGGAATGCTTATAACAATCTGAAATGTATTTTTCTTGTGTCATTTGAGATAGATAATTATAGGTATCAAGGTGCCTGTCAGTAGTGTAATTGCCCTTCATGGGATGATTAAAGTGTTTTTGACTTGACTTGACTTGACCAGAGGGAGCCACCAGCGAACAGATCTGCAACGTGAGGACAGGGTAGGACTACCCCTGAACCAAATCACCTCATGGATGTGAGTACATTACATGTTGGCAATGAGGATGTCGACATTTGGAGAATTAACTGACTTTGATCTAGAAGGGGGAAAGTTTGGGTACAGTACGTTGAATGGAAGTTATTTTTAATGGAACGTTATTTTTCGGCAAACGACATCGATAATGCAGGAAAGAAGAGAGCTATTCTATTGAGTGTTTGTGGCAGAACTCACGTGTGACTCGTTATTCAGATGATAACACGTATGCTCAGATGAATGGAAAGAAGTGGTACTGAACCTTCTTAAACCCAAGCCATCTGAAATTGTGCAGCATTCAATTTCTGTACTAGCAACTGATAATCAGATGAGTCTGTTGCCTGTAGGTTATCTCATCTATCTGCAAAAGTTTCAGACCAGTCTGTTGCTGTGTAGGTTAGTTCGTTGCCTCATCTATCTGCAAATTATAACTTCTGTGATTCTTTGGAGGGCATGTTGAGGGACAGGCTGGTATGTGGGATTCACAATGATCGTATGCAAAGGCGATTGTTGGCAACATCAGATCTGACTTTCCAAAAAGCATTGGAAATCACACAGCTATGGAATTGGCAGATAGGAATGCCGCTGACATACAACTTTACAAGGGAGTCTGTTGGCTGCAAAGTGGACTATCCAGGAAAAAAACCCAGGATGTTATTCAAGTTAGTATGGACAAAGTGTATAGGACTCTCCAGGAGGAGGTACATGTTCTTTCGAAAGGCCAGAGATAAAATATTGTGTTGGTTTTGCAAAGAGAAAGGACGTGTTCAAAATCAGTGTTGTAAACATAAAGCAAAACATCAACAATGGGATGGGACAGCCTTGTGGTTAGCATAATATATATATTCATGATCTGCTCAACCGGGTTCGAATCTCGTTCAAGAGGATTTTTCCTCTGGAGTTAACATCAGTGCCGACTCCACTCTCCCCAAAAGTCCTTCAGTTATAAACCGAGGTCCCCATGTGTGAACGCAGGAAAAACATCTTGCGCACACATAATAATAATAATAATGTATGGAATTTATATAGCGCTGAATCTTGTAAAGCAACAAATCAAAGCGCTCAGATGACTTTTTTTTTTAAAGTATCGAGGAAAATGGAATAAGCACTCATGTGCTTTTTTACATCCAGTCCCTGTGTGTATGATAAGTGAGTGTGAATAGTCATTCAGGATTGATAAGTGAATGTGAACAGTCATCAGAAGAGACAAAACATCAGAGTGTGATTCACATTGGAATTTGGAGCAGCTGTTTTCTTACAGCTGGAGATATGTCGTAGACTCTGTTTGGTTGTTGGATTAAGTTGCGGAAATAAGATATCACCAGAGGGAGCTTCCGGTGAACAGATCTACAATGGTCAGCTACAAGTGGTGTGTTCCTGATCCAAACAACCTCATCAAATATGAGTACATTACAAATACTAAGCTTTGATACAAAACTACACTTTGTTACAAAACTTACCTTTGTTACAATACAAACTTTTGGTACAGTTGGAAATTGAACCTGGGTGCAGTTGGGAATTGAACCTACCCATTTTGCCACAACAGTCAGGAGGTAGGCTACCTCCTTGCGCTTTGAACTATCATGGGCTCTTTAGATGTGCACAAGTCCACAAGCACATGGGAATTGAACCCAGAACTTCAGAGTATACTTGTTCGGCAGGTGTTCACAGCAACTAAACCATCCTGCCACCTTCCTTCTTAGAGAGAGATTCAAGTCATCGCCCAGTAATGCGCAGAGACCTATTACCGATAGTTCATGACATACATGCAGTGCAAGCGCAGGCTAACAGCCCACATGAAGTCAATGTCCTTAATGCCGAAGATCAATACATCATTCTAAAAGTTCAGCAGCAACATAAACTTGGCTGTGACTTATGCACAAACAAAAAACAAAAAGGTCTTTGACTTGGCCACACAGGTCACTTCAAAAGGCCATCCCTAGTCATTGATCCACCTTGAGCAAGTTTCCTTCCAGTTGTATGAAATTACAGCTTATCATAAATAAACTAGAGTTTGTGTGTGTGAGTGATAAGGTATGGTGGGGTGCAGTGTGTGAGCGTGGTTGTGTGCGTGTTCTTTTTTTTCTCTTGTGTGTGTATGAGCAAGTGTTTATTTTTTTAATATTTTATTCTTTTATATAGAGGATAATGGAATAAGCACTTATGTGCTTTTTTACATCCAGTCCCTGTGTGTATGCGGATTTGTGAATTCTGTCATCTGTTCCCACCAGCACACAATGGCCTACTCTTACAAAAAGCGGAACAGGACTTAACGTGTGCGCAAGATGTTCTGTAAGAGTGTGTGTGTATCATGGTGTGGTGTGGTGTGGTATGGTGGGGTGCAGTGTGTGTGTGTGTGTGTGTGTGTGTGTGTGTGTGTGTGTGTGTGTGTGTGTGTGTGTGTGGACATCACAGGCAATGCTGATATAGAGGGGGAAAATGAAAAACTATGCAACAGTTGAACTGATGACAATATTGTGGGAGATCTGTCGAAAACCTGAAGAAAGTTGGAAAATTGTTGACATTCTTTCTGGTTTTAAGATAGTCCTTTTTCAATATATCAGATTCAAATGAATTGTGTTTGGCAAGCTTACATACTTTTTAATTATCTTAACCTTATCAACATACAGCACTAAATAAGAAGCTGTTATGGGTCTCATCTAAATACAGAATTTGTATACTTGATACAGCACTTAAAACTGTTTTTCTTTCGTTTCATGGCTAGAGCTCTGAGGTTCACCAAGGGTGAGATTTTGCATAATCCATCGTTTTTACCCACAGTGAAGGTAGCTGCTTTCCGACTTCAGGGATACATAGTTAGACATGACTTGAAAACTTGATCTTTCATCTGGCCAGCGTGGCAGCAACAAAGTCTGCATGCTGTTGACACACAGCTGAGGAAAACAACGACTTGAGCTGGAGTTCTTGCTGTGAAGTCATCAAGACTAGTCACTGATTCTTTTTCTGGGCAACATGTCACAGACAGGTTGAACATGGCAGAGGTCATCTCTTTTCAGGTAGCTGGGTGCATGCTGGGCATGCTGGTGTACTCAGCCATTCCAGAAGCCACAGTAGGTCAGTCTGCTCCTCTGGCAAAGGTGGATGGCTGTTATTAATATACACAGGTGGAAAATGTCAGAACATACCTAGGATGGAATCGTTGGATAAACTTATACTGCTGCTTCAAAGATTTTGGATGTAATTTTTGGCATTGTCCAAATGGCGTTAGCTGCTTCAAAGAGCAGACAGAACAGTCGTCTGCACATCCTGCTCAAGTCATTCTCACTGGCAGCTTGAAGTTGGAGGCATGTTACCAACCAAAAACGCCACTAACCAGTCAAAAAGCAACCTATCCCCCAAGTCGAAATGCCGCTACCTTCATGGCTGGCAAAGATGGTCACATACACAACATCTCATCATTGGTGAACTGTGGAGCTCTAACCAAGGAAACAAAAAATAAACCAATTCTTAGCTGCAACAACTCTTTAGGTTTTCATTTCCTCATTCAAGCTAGCATGAAGACTTTGTTAAACAAAGCCTGACAAGCTGGTGAGGACTACATCAGTACGTGACTCCCTCTACTGGACTGAGACAATTTTTCCCGTAACTAGAACACACCGTAACTAGAACACACCGTAACTAGAACACACCATAACTAGAACACACCGTAACTAGAACACAGAACAGAAAAAAGCAGAAACGTCATGACAGACTTGATTGATTTCGTGTGTGAACTACAAGAGAGCAAGCGACAACAGACTGACATACCAGGCACAGCAGTGGGGATGCCTAGGGCAGCAGCGTTCAGTTCTTGCTGAATCTGAGCTAGCTGTTGCTGGGAGGTGCTGGTGGAGGCCTTCTCCCACAGCCGGCCACCCTCCATCTCAGCACTCTGCTGTCGGAGCAGCCCTGTCACTGCTGTGGGGTCGGAGATCTCCCGCTCAGCGTCGGACTGGTTCTGGATGTAGCTTTTGGCGTTGTCTATATGGCGTTTGGTGAAAATGTGGTCCTGGACGGTGAACTTGTGCGAGTACTTGAAGTTGCACAGCTGGCACTCTTCTGGAACTTTGGGGAAATCCACCTCCGGGCTGACGTTATTGGACATGGCCAGTTTGGACTTCTTCTCCTTGGCGCGGGCATTCTGGAACCACACCTGGACCACCCTCTTGGCCAGCCCGATTTCGTTGCCGAGAAGCTCGCACTCTGTCATGGTCGGGGTTTTGTAGTCCTTGAAGAGGAGCTTCATGACTTTGACCTGCAGGCTGGTCATCTGCGTGCGGTACCGCTTCTGCATGGGAGTGCTGGGCTTGGGGGAAGAGGGGTTGCTACCTAGGTCTCTTTGGTGCTGGCTGTCGTTGAAATCCGAATGGGCTTCAGAGCTGGAGTTGTCGTAGTTGCTGGCGAAGCTGAGGTCCAGCTTTTTCTGGAACTCTCGGCTGGCTTTTTCAGCGGCGGCACTCATGGAGGAGGTTGGCTCCCTGCTCCTGCTCAGGCCCGAGGTGAAGCTGCTGCTGTTCAAGCTGCTGTTCAAGCTGTTGGCCAGGCTGTTGTGGTTGAAGCTGCGTTCCAGGCTGCTGGCGGGGAGGGCCGGTCTGGTGCTGTGGTGACTGCTGGTCTTCTCTGGCGCAGGGTCAGCAGCGTACTTGCTGGTGCTGCTGCTGCTGCTGGTGCTGCTGGGCTTGACAGACACACTCAGGTCCAGAGGCGCCTCGTTGTCCAGACAGACAGACACGGCAGGGGGAGGGGGTGGAGGAGGTGGTGGTGGAGGAGGAGGTGGTGGTGGTTTGTCTGAAGGCTTGTTGTGGTGGAGGGGAGTGGAGGTGAGAGGTTCAGGGGTGAGCGGAGGTGGCAGAGGGGAAGGAGGTGCAGCCCCGCTGAGCTCGGAGATGTACTTCTTGTAAGCATTCTCATAGAGATGCTGCATGGACATCTGAATGGGCTCCGAGGCCAGAGGAGGTGGGTAGTTCATGCCGAGGTTGGCTGGAGGCAAGAAGGACATGTAGGGCTGCATGCTGCTGGGGCTCAACAGCTTGCTGAAGTCGGCTGAGGAAGCCGAGGCACTGGATGGGTAAGAAATGGAAGGACTTGGCAAGGAGTGGGCTGGGTGGGGCGGCTCCATGACAGCATCAGGGATGGAGTCCACGTTGATCTCCCCCTTTGCCATCTCCTCGGGGTGCTTGGTGGCCAGGTGAGATTCCATAGCAGACTTGGCCCGGAAGAGCGCTCTGCAGAAAGGGCAACGCTTGTGGATGAGCTGCTGGTGGGCGCGGTACTGCCCTTGCGTTCCCTGGCCCGCGTGTTTTGGAACCACACCTGCACCACGCGCTTCTTCAGCCCCACCTCCTGAGAGATGGACTCCAGCTGCTTGCGGCTGGGATTGCAGTCCAGCTGGTACTTCTGGTACAGGTAGTCCAGCTGCTCAGGAAGGATGGTGGTCCTCAGGCGTTTGTCTCTGGGCTGGTCGTCGCATTTGTCGTCATCCGAGACATCCAGCTTGCGCTTGTTGGGGCTGAGCGTTCCAAGAGAGGAGGGGATGGAGGACAAGGTGGAGGTGAGGGTGCAGGACGAAGTCATGGGAGCCGTGGCCACAATGTTCTTGCTGTCTTCTTGCTGCGCCAGGGACTGCAGCATGCCAAAGGCCGAGGTAGCGGAAAAGGGCGCGAAGAGGCCCGAGTTGAGGTCGTGCATTTTCTGGTGCTCCTGCCACAGGTCGATGCGGCTGAAACTGATGTTGCATTTGTCACAGCGCACAGGTTTGCCGATGATGGCGGGCGGCACAGCAGACTCCTTCTGAGAGGTGATGGAGAGGTTGAGAGAGTCTGACAACCCTGACTCGTCCAGTGAGGTGCCGCTGGAGAAACTGTCCTCGTCTAGCATGGTTGGCAGCGGTTTGTTGTTGTTGTTCTCAGACAGGCAGGGGCGTTTCTGATGTTTGATCAGTTCATAGTATTTCTGGAACACAGCTCCACATTTCTTACACAGGTAGTTAGCACTGGGCGTTCTCTGGAAAGGGCTTCCACTCTCCTTGGCCTCCACAGCAGGCTGGTTCTCATAGATTTTCCTGGCTTTCTGCCGAGCATTCTGGAACCAGACTACTATTACCCTTGGACTGAGATTGAGCATCTTTGACAAGTGGTCCAGTTCATCATCCTTGGGGTAAGCATTCTGCTCAAAATACTCCTGCAGAATTTTTACCTGGGCATCCGTGAAGCGTGTCCTGTTGGCGCGCTTGGTCACAGAGTTGGGGGTGGGGTTGAGGGTATCTCTGGGCAGGCTCATAGGGTGGACATCAAATAAACTGGGGAGAGCAGCAGTGGGGGTAGGAGTAGGAGTGGGAGGAGCAGAGCACGTAGGAGTGGAGGGGATGGAAGACACGTTGGAGGGGGTGGAGGTGTTGGAATGACTCTCATGATCTTTCTTCTCCTCCATGTCAGGCTTAGGCAAGAGGTCCAGGCTGAAGGGTGGGGGAGGAGGCTGAGGAGGCTGAGGGGGCTCCGGCAGGGGCTGGGGTTCGGGTTCAGCTGGCTCCTCTTGCTTTATGGGGGGCAAGGATTCCTCCATCTCCCCTGGCTCTGCCTTCACCGAAGCTGGGATCTTGCCGTTTTCTCATACTCCTCCAGGTCAATGGTGGTGGAAGGGGGGATGTTGAAGTTGTAGGGCGAGTCCTTGTTCCGCTGCCTTTCCTTGAACAAGGTGTTCCTGAACCAGTGTTTGATCACCTTCTGGGGCAACCCGGACTGCTCGGACATGATGTTGATCTGAGCTTCCGTGGGGGAGTTGTTGATGTCAAAGTTGGCTCGCAATATCTTGAGCTGCTCATCGCTAATCCTGGTGCGCACACGCTTCTGGTTCTGAGCGGCATTTGCCGCTTGCTGCATCTGTTGCTGGGCGGACATCAGACTGGAGTCCATCAGGCCCAGGTTGAGGGGAAAGCTGGAGCCAATGTCCAGTCCTGCACCGGGCATCATGGGCATCAGGGGGTCTGCAACCCCATGAGGTTGACAGGCATGGGCATCATGCCAAGCATGGGCATGATCTGAGCCATGTCATAGGGACTGGGTAGCTGAGGAGGAGGTGGGGGAGGAGGAGGCATCTCCTCTTTACTGGCTTTGCCAGACACGGTCTTGTCTGCGGTGGAGATAGAAGCAGTGTTGGTAGCGGCTGCCGTGGTGCTCTGGGGCATGGTCTGGGTGGGTGTGGAGGTCATGGGCTGACTGATGACAGCTGCCTCAGCTTCAGCTCTGGGCTGCTTCTCTTCCAGGTAGTCTTTGAATTTTTCTACGAACTCTTCCACCATGGTGATAGGAATGACTGTCTTGTGCACCGCCTCCTCGTGCGCTTTGAGGACGAAGACACTGGAGAACTCAGAACCACACTGCAGGCAGCGACACTTGTTGAGCTCAGGGAGGTCCACCTCCAACGAATCTTTCGCCTCTTCTTCATTGTCTTTGACAGTGACGTCTTGCTGCTCTTGGCTTGGCTGTTCCACATTTTCCTTGTCTTCCACAGTGTCCTTTTCTTCTTGCACCTCTTTCTCTGCCTCTATGCTCGTGTCCTGTTCTTCCGTCTCTTTTTCTCTTCCTTTTCTTCTGTTCAGTGAGGATTCGTTGAACTGCATCACATATTCGAATCCAATGTTTTCCAGCAAATTCTTCTGGATCTGTGGTTTGAACCTGCCCATGAACCCTCTGGGCCTGGCCATCAGGACAGGCAGGGACGCTGCCAGAACAGGGTTGCTTGGTTGGTCTGACGTCTTCAGGATTCCAGCCAGGCAGGCTTCTGAGGTGTTGGTGGACATCTCAGACTTCATCCCTGCATAGGAGTCGACAGGGATGTCAGAAGCTGTCTCGTCCATGGAGTCTTCTTCAGCATCCACTAGCATGGCCATACTGTCAAGTTTATCCTCACCATCCTCCATGTCCTTGACCAGGTCGTCTGCTCTGGCCTGCCGGCAGTCCTCAGACTCTTTGTGCTGCTGTTGTACATCAGCCTTATCTTCACAGCGCTGGTCCCCTCCTTTCTCCACAGACTGGCTATGTTGCTGCAACTCACTCATCATCTCCCTCTCCATGGCAGCAGCAGAAGCGAACGATGCCAGAGCAGTAGTGGAGTTGCTGAAGGGAGCGGCAGGGTTGCTGAACAGGGAAGGCATGGCCTGCAGCATGGGGATGGAGTTCAAGCCTTGCATGGCCTGCAGCATGAGCGACTGGCTGCTGGCAGCGGTCATCTGCTGGTGCTGCATCATCTCCATGTACAGCTGCATCTGCTGGGCCTGAGCCTGGGCTGCGTCCAGCCCCATGTCTGTGTGCTCGATGATGGGCTGGTTGAAGCTGATCTGCCCTGTCATGATCAGGTCGTTCAGCTTACTCATTTTGACCTGGTGGCTGCTACTCCTGTGGTGACCTTCCATGTCCGAGAAAGTGACGTTACAGAGGTTACATTTATAGGGCTTCTTGCTGGAGATGGATCTCTCATTACTGTTATCACTGTTTGTATTACTGTTTGTTATATTGCTGCTGCTACTGCTGCTGCTCATAGCTTCACTGGGTTTCTTTGGTACAGACACTGACGGTGTTCCCTGGCTCTTGCCGTTGCTGGCTCTGAGGTTCTGGAGGTGACTGACAGAGTTATAGTGAGTTAACAAAGTGTTTTTCTGGCTAAAGGACTCTTTGCAGACTTCACACTTGTATGGATGACTGGGACTGAGGTAACGATCTTGAGGGTAAGTGGGCATGCTGCCAAGTTGGTGCTGCGGTGTCTTGTAGTGAAGTGTCAGATGACTGTGCTTAGGAAATGCCACCCTACACCGCTGACACTGATACTTGGCAGGGGATTCTTCACACAGACCCAAGGGCACAGCGTGGCATTTCAGGAACTCTTCTAGAGCTTGCGGGCTGGCAAACTGCTTCTCCAACTGCTCTGCATTTTCATCTCCATCCTTCAAACTGTGACGCATTCACATGCATATTCTGTTTTTCAGCCATTTTGGCAATGTCTGCAGCTAAAGCATCAATGCCTCGCCTCTTGGGCATGGCGTTCTTCTCAAGCGCATTGCCAGAAGCAGAATCTGATTTGGGCAGATGCGGGAGAGTTCTGGAACAATGTGAGGTCAGGTCACAGCCCAGGAAATCCACCAGGAAGTGTTCAGACTCCTGATTGTGGATCAGAGATGCCATCTTCTTGTCCAGGGAGTTGCAGATGTTGTCCAGCTCCGCTTTGCTCACGTTCACATGCTCCTTGTGCAGATGGACCTTGAGCGCCTTTAAGGAGCTGAAAGAGGCCGAGCACAAGGCGCACTGGGTGATGGCTTTGGCCAGGTGGTACAGGCTGTGGAGGTGGAAAGACGCTTCATCCTTGAAAGACAACAGCGAGGAGGAGCACTGCTGGCATCGGTAAGGGGTACCACCGGAGCCTTCCCGATCCCCCTTGTGTACATGGATGTGCTTGAAGTGGTCCTGCAGAGCCTGCGCTGTCTTGAAGTACTGGTTGCAGCCTTTCTTCCAGCACAGGTAGCCAGGGCCCCGTGGCGTCTGCTTCAGCTCCAAGTGGCCCAGCTCGTTCTGATGCGCGTACAGAGCATCGATGGTGGAGAAGGTGCGGGAGCAGATCCTGCAGTGGTAGGTCTCCTCCCCCTCTCTCTTGCTGCCAATGCTGCCACTGTCGACCAAGCCTGCAACACACACAGACAGGTTACAGCATGTAGCAACAAGCCTGCAACACACACAGACAGGTTACAGAGCATGTAGCAACACATAAGTCCTGGATGTTATGTATTCATCCAGTACCTAGTCCATGAGGTTTTTTGTGGGGTTTTTTTTCCCCGTTAGAGCTCTGAGGTTCACCAATGGTGAGATTTTTGCATGATTATACAACCTTCCCTCTCCCCAAAAAAAACAACAACAACAACAACAAAACTCCAACAACAATAAAACAAACCCATTCAGGTAGCTGCATTCTCACAACAGGGATGAAGTCTAAACACAACACCTGTGTACATGTTTATTTTTTTTTTTCATTGTCATCCTTTCCTACAGGCACTCAATGGCTTACTCTTTGTGAAAAATGGAACGGTTATTTTAAGGTGGGTGCAAGGTGCTTGGTATATGTTTGCATTGATACAGGGATACCTGGATAGTCTCATTAGAAGGACTTTGATAATCAGTTCGATTTTCTTGTCAAACTGGGAAGAAGAAAGGGCAAGGCTGTGAATTGAACCCAGAACCTCGTGGTTTACTTGTTAGGCAGGTGAATGTCTTAACTCAATGAGGTTGGCTCAACTCAACTCATCTTTACTCAACTCCTTCACTGTGACGTGCTGAAGCTTAAGATTTGGCGGAATTATGATTATTTTTTAATACACTAAACGATGTTCAACTGAAGGGAAAGTACTCTGGCCTGTTGGGCAATCATTTTTCTAAACACAGTTGCTTCCCTTGACCATCAGCTTGCCTAGTTTGTGTGTGTTGACTGATTTTGTTTGACATGTTGACAAGCGTATTTTGGGGGATTTCGGGCTCTCCAGTGTTATGATTCATTTTTAAAAAATGTATGGTGCAAAAAGTGACATCAGATGGATTCAGCCAACTTCAGGGAACTTTACTTTGATGAAATATCATCACATTGTTTCAAGGGGACTAGATGATGAACAGTTCAAGCCATGTAAGATAAGCAGCCCTAATTTTCATAACTTTTTATTTTTTTAGCATTCAGTGATATATTTTGAAAATTTGTAAAAAAGAATAAAAGAAAAAAGAAAAAAAGAGATGTTGAGCTGTGTAGTTCTGATGACATTATCATTATGCTGGAGTACACCTGCGATCAGAACAATCTCTATTTTACCTGCTGGCTGACCAAACAGTCTTCGGATGAGACTATAAACCGAGGCCCCTGTGTGCAAACGCATGCGGAACAACTTTCGCACACATTAAAACCCGTTCCGCCTTTTGGAAGAGTAGGCCATTTTGTGTTGCAAGGAGCAGATAACAAAGTAAAAAAACAAGCAGGAGCAGATAAAGTAAAAAAACAAAAAAAAAAACCGAGCATGCATGACACAGGTGTCATGTTTACCGATTTACCAGTTTAGACACCATCCTAGAGGTGGGTTGGATCTCAGGAGCTGTATACAGCTTCGGCCATCGTTTTGGCAACTCTTATGACGGCACTGGAACCTTCGGATGAGACTATAAACCGAGGCCCTGTGTGCGAACGCATGCATGAACATCTTGCGCACACGTTAAATCCTGTTCCGCTTTTCGAAAGAGTAGGCCATTGTGTGCCGGTGGGAAAAGATGACAAAATTTACAAAACCGCATACACATGGGGACTGGATGTAAAAAAAAGCACGTGAGTGCTTATTCCATTATCCTCGAGAGAATTTTTTTTTTCATCTGAGCGCTTTGATTTGTTGCTTTACAAGATTCAGTGCTATATAAATTCCATACATTATTATTATTATTATTATTATCATCATCATTATTTCTTTGCAATGATTCAGCATGTAGAAGAATTTCTGCTATTAACACTTGCCTCCATCATCATTCACCAGGATTGCCTTATGAATAACACTACAGGATGCCAACATAGTTTGCTGATGGATGTTACTGCTGCCTCAAAAACAACCAGGTTGCCTGAAAACCGTAAGAGCCCAGCCTTCTAACATGAGGGAAAGTCTACCTGCTACCAACAACGAAACAGGTCCACAGGTGATACCAGCTTAAGCCCTTCCCACTCCCACGTAAGTACACAGGGTCTACCAGGGTCTATGCTCTTTCCTACTCCCATGTACAGTACATATGGGTCTACCAGGGTCTAGCTCTTTCTACTCCCTCTCATCATCACAGGTCTACCAGGTCTCATGCTCTCTTCCTACTCCCATCTCAGTACACGGTTCTACCAGTCTATGCTCTTTCCTCTCTCCCTCTCCTCTCCTCTATGTCTTCCCTTCTTCACCACCACTTCATCTACACCAAGGGTCATACGCAGGTCTAATGTCCTTCCCACTCCCAAAATCAGTACACAGGGAGTACCAGGGTCTATGCTCAGCCTGATCTTTGTGACATCATTCATGATTGATTGATTGACCAAGCCTTAGGCCTGGACTTCCCTCATTGGTCTTTTCTCTCTCTCTCTCTCTCTCTCTCTCTCTCTCTCTCTCTCTCTCTCTCTCTCTCTCTCTCTCTCTCTCTCTCTCTCTCTCTCTCTCTCTCTCTGTGGCTTCCCTTGCTTGGGCTACCAGCAAAAACACTTCACTCATCCCATGAAGGGCAATTACAATACTGACAGGCACATTGATACCTATACTTATCTCACAAGACACAAGAAAAATACATTTCAGATTGTTATAAGCATTCCAAGATAGCTTAAAAAAATATCATACACAAACACAAACCAGGTACGCGCACACACACGCACCGCGACACACACACACACACACACACACACACACACACACACACACACACACACACACACACACACACACACACCAATGTAGGAATACAATGTTGTAAATACCATGATTGGAAAGAAATTTTAAAAACAATTTGCGTGCACGCACTGCACATTGACACACACGCGCACACCCATACATACACACACCAATATATGAACACAGTTTTATCACACACGTGCACCCGCGCACCATAATGACCATTATCTAGTAAAGACATAAACACACACACACACACACACACACACACACACACACACACACACACACAACACACACACACACACACACACACAATTTAGAAATCATTCTTGAAAGCCAAAAGCAAGATACAGGAGTACTTATTTTCATTACTACACACACACACACACACACACACACACCCACGCACAGACAATCAGGGGGGTATATCAGAGAATGTAAAACTGGTCAGTGCTGTTTTGATTTTAGAATTCGATTGACTACTGGAACAAAGGAATTTCTTACAATACTAAGACGCTTTTGTGTGAGCTGTGTATGAAGTGTTATTGTTTTTTTTCTCCTTTTTGTGCATCAAAACGCCATTCACAGGACTTTCAGCAATGTTGGAGTGTATGCTGAACACTGCACTTCAAGAGCAGACACTGTCCTCTTTCAAAGTGGCCAGCAGAGGTGATCACACTGCTATTATTCTAAGACTTACAAGCAAAGCTGACAGCCATTTCCCTGTCGCCTCCGATCAAAGGTCATATCGATCAAAGGTCATATCGAAGAAAGGTCATATCGATCAAAGGTCATATCGCAAGAAATAGTTTAGCCAGGTATCCCGTGGAAGAAAATGAGCAGAAGCACACAGAGCAAACCGTGATGAAAATGTGAACAAACAACAGGTTCCATCTCCCTCCGGTTTATTTTACCCACCTGGCCCAGTCAAGTATATGCTGCAAACCGTGTAGAGAGTGACACTCCCACTGATGTGTTTATGTATGATTCTTGCCCCCCATCTTCCAATAGCTATTATGATAATCAGCAGATTGACTTGACACAACATGACATAGACAGACAGACAGTGACACTGACAGTCAACTTTGACAATAATTATAGAAAGTGATCAGTTCTAGAACTTCTGAGAATACTTCAAGAATATTCTGGAAACTTCTAGAACTTTCTGAGAATACTTCAAGATTATTCTGGAAACTTCTAGAACTTTCTTAGAATACTTCAAGAATATTCTGGAAATTTCTAGAATTTCCTAGAATACTTGAATATTCTGGAAACTTCGTGAGCAAACAAACATATGTGCAATTCTACATGTAATAATATTTCTCAATAAAACAATACTCAAAGCACCAATGCATGCATCATTGAAGCAAAGAATATCATTCATGGCAGTCCTAGAAAATCTTCTTACTAGGAACTCCCATGTACCTTTGTAACAATAAGTAACAATCAGCAACGGAGACACTCACGAGTAACGTGGTAGTACTTACTGCTTCTACAATACCGCTACTTTATTGCTACTCACCGGTTTTGCAGCTGGCTCTGCCATTGGGCCTAGCAAACACTGAAACAGTCCCCTCACCAACCCATGTGGCAACATCTTGCGCACACGTTAAATCCCATTCCGCTTTTCGTAAGAGTAGGCCATTGTGTGCCGGTGGGAACAGATGACAAAATTTACAAAACCGCATACACACGGGGACTAGATGCAAAAAAGCACATAAGTGCTTATTCCATTATCCTCGATATAAAAGAATTAAAAAAATAAAATAAAATAAAATAAAAACTTTCAGAAGGAAAACCCCCCACCAAAACAAAAATTCCGCTTGGAGAAAATAATTTCATTTATAGTTATATTCCGATTAGCGTCTTTAAGCGTCTGGGCCTATCACTCAAAGATTTATTCATATATGAACCAGAGATCATTTTGGTGAAAAAGTACATAATGTGAAGAATACGGAAAAAAAACCTCCACATGTACTCAACCAGCACACGAGCCATCATCAACTGAGTGAAGGGCTGTAGCTAGAGATCTCCACCTGACATTAAGTACCCTACACATTCTTCTACCTCCATAACTTAAACCACACACCACCACCATCACAGATGTACACGTGAGTAAACCTACCTTTTTTTTTCTTTCTCAAACACTTCAACCTAGGCTACGTATTGTATATCCATCCCCACAAAACAGATGAGCAATAGTATTATTATTATTATTTCCTTTGTCTCCCCTCACTTCTTCAACCCCCCAAAACTCCTGAATCAAATATATAGTATAATCATCAACGAGGGCTAGGGCCTACATCTTAATTTAAACTGGTGAGCTCAGGTGTTTGAGACCCTGACACCTTCCAAGCACACGGTGGCACATCAACAGTCACATGCTCAACCAAGCTTCAACAAGGCCCACCCATCTCTCTGTCTCTCTTTCCCTCTCTGTCTCTCTTTCTTTCTCCCTAACCTCCCTCCCAAACCTGCCACACCTTCCCCCCCCCCCCCCCCCCCCACCCCCCTCCCAAGTAAATGTCAGCACAACCACATACCAGTAGCAAAAATCCCTTACTCCCCCCCCCCTGCCCCCCCTTCGCCCCTCCGAATCCCTTTCTCTCTGTCTCTCTGAATCCCCCTCCAGTTTCCTGCTTGAGTCATTAAGGAAAGCAATAACACAGACGCAGAGGGAGATTTTTGCTGGTCACTGAAGCATGTCTCAAAC
Source organism: Rapana venosa (assembly GCA_028751875.1). Taxonomy (NCBI): domain Eukaryota; kingdom Metazoa; phylum Mollusca; class Gastropoda; order Neogastropoda; family Muricidae; genus Rapana; species Rapana venosa. The sequence continues at coordinate 15,578,934 of CM054143.1, read as the reverse complement.
AAAGAGGCTCCCTAGCATTCTCAGCAACCATTCTCCACCCTCCCGCATTAGCTCCTCTCCCCACCCCTCAGTAGCCCCTTCCCCCCCCCCCTCCCCCCCATAACAAAAGATTCACAAAATCACCTCCACAAGTCCCCCCCCTTTCCCCCACCCAATACCAGCATAGAGAAAGCAAAGCAGGAAGGACGTCTTTTTCTACAGCTACCCCCTTTACTACAGTAGACGGCCTAACACAACAGGAAAAGGAGGGTGAAGATGGAATGCTAATGTGAGGGGGGGATTGGGGGGGGGGGGGGGGGGGGGGGGGGGCAGTATAGAGTTACAGGTTAAGGTGGGGGTGGGGGGGGGGGAGTGTGTGGTGGGGTGGGGTGGGTGGGATAGTAGAAGTTGAAAGTCTGTGACTGGATTTCAAAACTTTGGGTATTTTTTTTCTTTCTTATACATGTGTGGTTTATTAATGCAGGTGTAGGCTCCACTTGGTGTGTGTGTGTGTTTATTTTATTTATTCTATTCTTTCATATCGAGGATAATGGAATAAGCACTCACGTGCTTTTTTTTTTTACATCCACTCCCCGTGTGTATGCGGTTTTGTAAATTTTGTCATGTTTCCCCCTCCCCACCCCATAAAAAAGATTCACAAAGTCACCTCCACAACACACAACACACACACACACACACACACACACACACACACACCACACACACACTCACCTCACTCACTCACTCACTCACTGACATGACAGTGTGTGTGTAAACTCCCCCCTAATTCCCTTCTTCTGTCTCTTTCTCCTCCTCCTCCTCTTTTCTCTTTTGCGTTCCTTCCTTCCTTCTTTTCCGCGCGCGCGCGTATTGTGTGTGTGTGTTGTGTGAGTGTGTGTGTGTGTGTGTGTGTGTGTGTGTTTGTTGTGTGTTTTGTGTGTGAGTGTGTGAGTGTGTGTGTGTTGTGTGTGTATGTGTGTGTCACTGTGTGTGTGTGTGTGTGTGTGTGTGTGAGTGAGTGTGTGAGTGTGTTGTGTGGTGGTGTGTGTGTGTGTGTGAGTGTGTGTGTGTGTTGTGTGAGTGTGAGTGAGTGTGTGTGTGTGTGACTAGGCCCCTAGTGAGGAAAACACCCTCAGGGCAGCACAGAGTCTGGAAAAACTAAAGGTGTTCATCCTGTTAACAGTGTGAGCTGTGGCTGTCCCATCCCAAGAAGGGTAACGTATTTTATTTATAAGGATGTGATCTAAAGAGTAGGTGGATGGAATTGAAGGAAGGAAGGAAGGAAGGCAAAGAGAAGAAGAGGAGGAGGAGGAGGAAAGAGACAGAAGAAGGGAGTAGAGGGGGAGTTGGTGTGGGGGTGGGAGTGTGAGTTTACACACACACACTGTCATGTGAGTGAGGGAGTGAGTAGTGTGTGAGTATGTGTGTGAGTATGTGTGTGAGTGTGTGTGTGTGTGTGTGTGTGTGTGTGTTCAATTTCAACGCATTTCCTCTTTAGGTTATACCAGAGGAGTGTGTGTGTATGTGTGTCTGTCTGTCTGTCTGCCTCAGTGTCTGTGTGTTTGTGTGCAGGCGCGCGTGTGTGCTCACGGACATGTACACACACACACACACACACACACTCACACACACACACACACACACACACTCACACAACACACACACACCCACAACATACATACATGGGACCAGGAAGCACAGTCTGTCTCTCTGTCTCTGTCTGTCTGTCTCTGTCTCTCTGTTTTTTGTCTCTGTCCAAATGTCTGTACCTCTGAATTTCTCTCTCCCCCCCCCCCCCACCTGACCCCCCTCCCCCCACTCTCTCTCTCTCTTTCTCTGCTTTTGTCTCTGTCTATATGTCTGTACGGGACCGGATAGCTCAGTGGTCGGAGCACTCGCTTTCCCCCAGCCAAGTTAAGCAGTGTGGAGTGTGGTTACCAGTTGGATGGGTGACCATTTGTGCACCTTGGCTTCAGTACAGTTCCCCCAGCTGTAAATGGATACCTGCCCTCTTTAGGGTCAGGGAAGGTAAAGCAGCGATGGAGAGGAGATTGGCGCCGCCCTCAATATGCTAGCCCTAGAGAAGTGAGGTCTCTGATGACTAGCTCCCCTATGACCTTATAGGTTATGGGACTCCTTTACCTTTACTCCTTTACTATTATGTCTGTGTTTTGGAATTTCTCTCCCCCACCCCACCCCCTTTCTCTCTTTCTGTTTTTGCTCTGTCTATTATATGTCTGTATCTCCGAATTTGTCTTTCCCCACTGACCCCCCCCTCCTCCCCGCCCCCCTCCACTCTCTCTCTCCCCCCTCCCCCCCTCTCAGAGTCTCCCTTTCTTTCTCTCGTGTATGCAGATCTATATTTTGTACTGTTTCAAATTTGTATTTGTTGAAGCCTTTATTGAGAGCAAAGGCAGGGCGAGAAAAAAAAGCCTGTAAATGCTTATTGGTAACCCTTGGAAATAAAGAAAAGAGTTTGTCTCTGTGTGTGTGTGTGTCTCTCTCTGTGTTTGTCTGGATGTCTCAGTGTCCGTCTGTCTGTCCTTTCTCTCTCTCTCCTCCCCCCCCTCCTCTCCCCCCCCCCCTCCTCTCTCTCTCTCTGTGGCCTTATATGACGTCATCGTTGCTCTGAGGCACACTCACCAGTAACAGTTGCTCTTTGTTCATGTCTAATGTCTAAGGCAGCTGGTTGATTGTGTAGGAACTATTGCCGACGTGGATACCACGTCAGTGTTCCGCGTACCGTTGGAATTGGTCTCCTTGCGGATGTTTGTTGGTCTAAAGGCTTTGACTATAACAGCTTTAATGACAAAAAAATTCCTTCAGTCAGTCAGTCAATTAGTCAGTCAGTCAGTCTCTCTCTCTCTCTCTCTCCTCTCTCTCTCTTCTCTCTCTCTCTCCTCTTTCTCTCCCTCCCTCCCTCCCTCTATCCCCTTCCCTCCCTCTCTAGCCCTCCCCCCCTTCCTCCCTCCCTCTCTCTCTCTCTCCCTAAGTCTAAATGTAGATGTGTTGTGCTCTTTTAGGTTTGCATTGTCGAAGTCCCTCATTGGGTGGGAGCAGGGACCACACGAGAGGAAAGCATGTACATTTTATGCTTGGAAATAGAGAAAGAGTATGACTCTCCCCCTCCCTCCCTCCCCCCCCTCCCCCCCCCCCCCCCCCCCCCGCCACACCCACCTTCTCTCTCTCTCTCTCCTCTCTCTCTCTCTCTCTCTCTCTCTCTCTCTCTCTCCCACTCACAGAGAGTGTACAGGCTCTAAGCATTAGCCTACATTATTAAGTACTATCAACAGGATGGTACACACACACACACACGCACATACCTGACCACACACACCTACACACACGTTAAATCCTGTTCCGCTTTTCGAAAGAGTAGGCCATTGTGTGCCGGTGGGAGCAGATGACAAAATTTACAAAACCGCATACACACGGGGACTAGATGTAAAAAAAAAGTACATGAGTGCTTATTCCATTATCCTCGATATAAAATAATAAATAAATAATATAAACAAACACACACACACTACACACACACACACACACTACACACACACACTACACTACACACACTACACTACACACTACACTACACATACTACACTACACTACACACACACACACAACCCACTCATCAGTGACTTGTCCCCTAAGGACGTGGAGTAGTGAGGACTCTGCTCAGAGTCCCCAACCCTGCTGAGTCCCTCCGTGGGCCTCAGTGAGTGGCCCTGAGCCATGATGGATGATGGCCCCTGCCCTGCCCTCTGTCTTGTCTTGCTTGGTCTTCCTGGGCGGGCTGCACTCCTGCTTTAGCCGTTGGTCACTTTTCCCTCTGTTTTCCTATGATTATTATTGGCATTGCACGCATACTGCGCTCCTCGTGATTATCAAGTTCCACACGGGTGATTCTGGGGTGTTCCACTTCTCCCACGACAGTGGAACACTGCCCTTCAGACACGTCCCAACACCCCAAACCTGAGGACCCATATATGGCCTAGTGAGCTGCCCGTGAAGGACAACGCACTCTTCTGGAGGACCTTCAGGGCACGGCAGCATTTGCCAGGGCCTCAGGAGTTGCTGTCTGAGCGCTCCATGAAGAAGAAGAAGAAGAAGAAAAAAGAAATAAAGAAAGAACACCGCACGTCGTACAGAAGAAACCCACAGAAGTAAAAACCACTTTTTGGGTGAACGATTAGTCTCTGACTGAAAACTCATGTGACTTTGCACAAGTTTGGAAGGTCTGCCTTTTTCGTCTTCTTTTTTTTTGGCTTTGTCAGCAAACACTGCACACTTTTTCTTCTGTTTTCCTATTATTACTCTTGCATTCATGCCGCACGCACTAAAAAGATCCACAGATCAAATATAAACCACTTTTTGGGGGTGAAAGAATAGTCTCTGACTCAAAATTAAGGTAGCCTAATTTTGCACAAAATCGGTAGGTTTCCACATCTTTTTTGGATTTTTCAGCAAACACTGCACACTTTCCCTTCTGTTTTTTTATGTGATTTTGCACTAATCTGGTAGGTTTCAGCAAACACCCTTAGCCTACACCTCGTCCTTTCAATAGGGTCCCCAAACACAAGGCACAAAGAGTTCACTAGGTGTTTATTTTCTCCTATTTATTGTTTTTCTTTTGGTGCAACATATATTTCAAGCATATTTTCTTCCTCTTTTTTTTTTTTAAATCATCGTCTTTCGATGGCAGCTTTAAAAGGCCACAGGAATATCAAATATTCTTGTGAAGGTGATTGACACTTCTCAATTCTGAAAAGTGTCTGGCTGTAAGGTACCACAGCAGGTGAAGCTTCAATCACGGCCGGGACCTCTGACCTCTGACGAAGGCTGGGTCAGGCCACCACAGGCATGGTTCGTGCACAAAAATGCCTAAAATGCTGTCATTGAAAGAGTTTATTGTCTAGCTTTAAAAAAAAATCGATTCCTTGAAAGCCAAGTTTCAAACATGATTGAGAAGTTGTAAGTGGCTGGCTACCCACACTTGTTTTCCTCTACTACTAGGCTATTTCTGCATTAAAAACTGGTAAGTTTGTCATCTTGTTAGACACACACACACACAATGATCAGCAAACACTGCACACTTTTCCTTCTGTTTTCCTATAGTACTCTTGCATTCACACCGCACGTACTGAAGGCATCCACAGAAAGAAAAACCACTTTTTTTTTGGTGAACGAGTAGTCTCTGACTCAAAACTCGTGATTTTGCACAATTTGGTAGGTTTATCATTTTAAAATTTTTTCAGCAAACACTGCACTCCCTCAATCCTTTGTCTGCTAGCTTCCTAACCACGACAGGCATACATGTGCAGGGGTCAGACACTTGAAGGAACACAAGCAATCCTCATCTGATGATCATTTCCAACTTTCTCGAGATAAACCTGGTATTGCTCTATATCCTCAATCCCCAAAACTGAAGAACACAGTGCATTTTGTTTCATACTTTACAAAATCAGCACACGTTTTCCAGACTAGGCGAGCACTCTGCAGAAGATACTCTATGAACCCACAACGCAACGTAACACAGGAGTGTATGTATGTACGAGCCTATGTGTGTGTGCGCGATTGCTCACTAGACCTAGGCCCTTCTGTCAAACTGGAGACTAGCCTATGTGTGTGTGCGCGATTGCTCACTAGACCTAGGCCCTTCTGTAAAACTGGAGACTTCCCTCCTGGTGTGCTTAGCCTATCACACTACACCACATCACACCACACCACACACCACACCCTCTTCTTTGTGTACCAGTAGGCCTAAGGGCTAGTGATCAACCAAGTTGACCAAGGCAGGGGGGGGGAGGGGGGTGTTCTTTTCAACAGAAACAATGCTGATTCTAGGGTTTCAAATTAAGGAGCCCAAGGGCCCCCTAAAATGAAAAAAAGGTGGATCGGTGGTCTAGAGGTAACACGCCTGTCTAGAAAGCGAAAAGTCCGGGTCGGATATGTGCGGTGGTTCAAATCCCGTGTGGGCCCCGAAACTTTTCCCCCCCATCCATTACACCATGAGTGGTGGTCTGGGCGCTAGTCTTTCGGATGAGACGATAAACCGAGGTCCCGTGTGTTGCACACAATTATTCAGCGCACGTAAAAGAACCCACGGCAACAAGGGAGTTGTCCCTGGCAAAATTCTTAGAAAAAAGCCACTCTGATAGGGAAAGAAATACAGATGCAGACCAAAAAAAAAAAAAAAAAATAATAAAGAATGGGTGGCGCTGCTCTTGTGGCGACGCGCTCTCCCCGGGGAGAGCAGCCCGAATTTCACGAAGAGAAATCTCGTGACTAAAAGTGGTATAAACAAATAAATAAATAAAATACATAAATAAATAAATAAAATTCCCGCCCCCCACCACTCATAAAAAAAGGGGACAAGTAGTAATTGCTTACAGTTTACCTTCAGTACTCTTCGTTTCTGCAATGTTTTCAAGGAAGAGAAACAAAACAAACAAGCAGATACCTTGGCAGAAAGGATTAATCTGAAATATTCTGAACGAGAATTTTAAGTTAGAAATGGTCCTATATAGTTGGGGCTTTTTGTTTGTTTGTTGTTGTTTTTTTTTCTGTTTGGTCAGTCTAGGAGGCATGTATGTATGTGTGTGTGTGTGTATGTTGGTCCGTCTGTCTGTATGTGTGTGTGTATGTCTGTTTGCATGCATGCACGTATGTATGCATGTCTTTCTGTATGTCTGTCTGTCTGTCTGTATGTAGCCTGTATAATGTATTGAGTCATTCGTATGCAGCTATTTATTTATTTATCTTATTTATTTTATTCTTTTATATGGAGGATAATGGAATAAGCACTTATGTGCTTTTCTTTTTACATCCAGTCCGCGTCTGTATGCGGATTTGTGAAATCTGTCATCTGTTCCCACCGGCACACAATGGCCTACTCTTACGAAAAGCGGAACAGGATTTCACGTGTGCGCAAGATGTTCTGCGCGCGTTCGCACACGGGACCTCGGTTTATGGTCTCATCCGAAGGACTTTTGGGGAGAGTGGAGTCTGCACTGATGTTAACTCCAGAGGAAAATTTCCCCTTGAACGGGAATCGAACCCGGGTCGTCAGATTGCGAGCGCAATGTTCTAACCACTAGGCTATCCCGTCCCCTATAACACTCTGTGACTGCTCATTCTGGCGATAACATCTTTTCCCCAACCAGCACTGATGGGAAAGGCCCCTCAACACTAGTATCTATGGGCCGAGCAGAAAGAACGCTTGCTACAACACACACACCACACACACACACACACACACACACACACACACACACACACACACACACACACACACACACACACACACATTAAATTACATTACATACACACACACACACACACACACACATTTTTTTTTTTCCCTCTCCTTCCACTACACTTTCTATTTCCCTCGTCTAATATCACTTAGAGTGAACAGAACGTTAAATTGAAGACAACAACAACACACACAGGGGGTCGGGATAGCCTGGTGGTCAGAGTGATGTGTTCGTGATCTGCTGACCCGGGTTCGATTCCCGTTCAAGAGGGGTTTTTTTTCCTCTGGAGTTTAACATCAGTGCCGACTCCACTCTCCCCAAAAGTCCTTCGGGTGAGACTATAAACCGAGATCCCGTGTGCGAACGCATGCAGAACACCTTACGCACACGTTAAATCGTGTTCCGCTTTTCGTAAGAGTGGGCCACTGTGTGCCGGTGGGAACATATGACAGAATTTACACAACCGCATACACACGGGCACTGGATGTAGAAAACTACATACACACGGGGACTGGATGTAGAAAAGTACATAAGTGCTTACTCCATTATCCTCCATATAAAAGAATAAAATAAAAATAAAATAAAAACACACACAGTCTCTCTCTCTCTCTCTCTCTCTCTCTCCACACACACACACACACACACACACACACACACACACACACACACACACACACACACACACACACACACACACACACACACACACGTAGGGGTCGCAAGGGTGTAGGTGTAGTGTGTGTCAGTGTAGTGAGTGTTGTGTGTGTGAGTACTATAAACTATAAACATCTTGACGCACATGTTAAATCCTGTTCCGCTTTTCGAAAGAGTAGGGCATTGCGTGCCGGTGGGAACAGATGACAAAGTTTTCAAAACCGCATACACACGGGGACTGGATGTAAAAAATGCACATGAGTGCTTATTCCATTATCCTCGATATTTAAAAAAAAAAAGTCATCAATGTCATGTCATACGCCCACCTACCCCAAACACACACACATTACACTCACACACACTACACATACGCCCACAACAACACACACACATACACATTACACTCATACACACTACACATACAACCCACCCCACCCCCCACACACACAAAGAGACCCTACAGCAAGCAAGCAGCTAGCCAGGTTAATTGCCTTCCTACCTGACTCTACCTTAAAACCTGACTCATTATCTCGCTTTCCCATCACAACTCACACTGTAGGTACACTTTCATGCTGTGGACAACCACTACCTGACTAGCTTTTACACATGTCGGTAGGTACGTCTGTCCCTGTCCATCTGTCACTCACAGCATTAGCTGAAAACTTCACAAGGCAACATTAATTTCTGAAAATCCGTTTCTCAGTGTGTGTTGAAGTTATTTCTTTATCTTAATGATTCGTTTCTGAGTATTTAAATTTTTTCAAATTCATTATCATCATCATTATCATTATTATTATTATTGTTGTTGTTGTTATTATTATTATTATTATTATTATTATTATCATACCATAACCATACTTTAAAAAAAAAAGTTTGACTCGAATGAATCCAAAAGTATTATTTTAATTGGAAAATGAAACTTTGTCTGGACAAAGTCTTAATAAATGGGGAATTTCGTGGGTGGTTTTTTTTGCCCCATAAACTTTTATTATTTTTAAAACTAGCTTTTATTCTCCATCACCCCTTGTTTCGTTTTGGATAAACTTTAATAATAATAGTAATAATAATAATAATAATAAAAATAAAAAAAACCCAAACTAACTGATTCATATTCAGCCCTGATTTTGGATCGCTTGCGAGTGAGATTAAAGTAACTTTTTTTTCTTTTATCGATATTGACTGTCCAATACACTTTAATTTACATTTCTACTGATCAGCTCATGTTTGAACACAATTTTGAGGTACTGGGGAAAAATGCCACAACCTACACAAAACTTTGGACACACATACACACATCTTTAAACCAGAGGTACTTATGAACATTTTTATTTTAAAGTTATCAATAGTATGAAGGTGTTTGGCATAAAGTTGCTTAAAAGTCGTAACTATCACAATCATGTTCTGGGAAAATTTAAGTGAAAACTTCATCAGTTTCTGTCCAAATGACTAACAAATCCAACAAATACAGAAAAATCCCACTTTCACTCTTCACGACCCGACTCTAGCAACTTGATGTAGCATGAAAGATTGCATACAATACTTGGTTGATGCAGATATCATCTCCCGAGCAAAATAACATGTGTGATGGATGAGGCTATAAACCGAGGCCCCGTGTTCGAACGCATGCAGAACATCTTGCGCACACGTTAAATCCCGTTTCGCTTTTCGGAAGAGTAGGCCATTGTGTGCCGGTGGGAACAGATGACAAAATTTACAAAACCGCATACACACGGGGATTGGATGTAAAAAAAGCACATGAGTGCTTATTCCATTATCCTCGATATAAAAGAATAGATAGATACAAATTTAATAAACGTACAAGTTTCAGTTGTATTGATCAGGTAAATCAGAATACTACGATTGACTGCTCGTAAAACGGGTTACAAAACTGCTACAAGTCTCTTTTTCCCTTTTTCTTTATATTACTATTTTTGGGGTGTATTCATTTAATCTCTCAAGATTTTCGTGTTGGATGCCCAGGGGCCTGCCTTTCAGCATAAATAATGTCATCCCCCACCTTCTGGAAATTCTGTGCTTGGAATTCCACCTTTTCTATCCCTCTCTTTGTTTCTACCTTCTTCCTTTTCTTCCTGTCACATTCTTCGTGTCTATTTTCTTTCTGCCTGTTTGGTCCATTCTTCTACCTTTTCTTTCGAGAAAGACTGAAAACAATTCATTCTCTCCTCTCTCTCTCTCTCTCTCTCTCTCTCTCTCTCTCTCTCTCTCTCTCTCCTCTCTCTCTCTCTCTCCTCTCCTCTCTCTCTCTCTCTCTCTCTCTCCCCCCCCCCCCCCCCTCTCTCTCTCTCTTTCACGCCGAAGTCGGGTGACTTGTTAGGTGCTTAATGGAAGCGTAACGCATTTATACATTTTTTGCTCAAATGACAAACAACAATAATAGTTGCCGTCTTAGCGATAGAGGAAGAAGAAGAAGAAGAAGAAGAAGAAGAAGAAGAAAAGAAGAAGAAGAAGAAGAAAAAAGAAGAAGAAGAAGAAGAAGAAAAAGGAAAAGAAGAAAAAGAAGAAAAAAGAAAAAGGAAAAGAAGAAAAAGAAGAAAAAGGAGAAGAAGAAGAAGAAGAAGACGAAGAAGAAGAAGAAAAAGAAGAAGAAAAAGAAAAAAGAAGATGGAAAAGAAGAAGGAGGAAAAGAAGAAGCAGAAGAAGGAAAAGAAAAAGTATCTCAAATCATTCCCTCATCCCTGATTTGAAAAATGGAAGTTTTTATTTTCTGGTAAAAAAAAAAAATTACAATGCTAACACACATCGATTTGTAAACGATATCTCTGTTACAAACTTCATTCATCATAAAATGGTCCAGCAACACAAGAATGGGTTTATGTAGGTATTGAGCAACAAGGCAATGTCAGACCACAGAAAATGCTGGGATTTGTTTATAACAGTTTGTTTTCAGCATTTTAAAATTCTCCTCAAATTCCCGTGTTCAGCTTCTAAAAACAAAACAACAACAACAACAACACAAACTACACACACACCAACACACGCACACACACACACACACACCACACACACCACAACCTTTATCCTTTTTCATCTATCATCACCAATCGCGGAACAAGCTTGAATTTGTTTCAAAAACGTTATTTTCAATCTTTATTTAAAAACAAAAAAATTCTCAAATTTACGTTTATAGTATCTGTGTGGCAAAAAAAAAAAAAAGGTCAATCCTTTTCATCATCTTTGACCAGGAAATGTCACGCCTCTGATGTAATGAATACATTACAACATGCGCGCACGATCATCCATCATGTGTGTGTGTGACTGTTGTCGATTTTGCAAAATCATTCACGGATGACGGTAATATTATACTGAAGTTACAAGATTAAAACACACGCATGCACGCGCGCGCGCACACACACTTACACACACATATATATATATTATATATATACACGCGCGGACACACACACAAAGAAGAGAGAGAGACACAGACACAGACAGGCAGACTTCAAAACCACCACCAAAACACACATACCCACAAAGAGACAGATAGCTAGAGAGAGACAGATAGAGAGAGAAAGAGACAGAGAAACACAAAGACAGAGATAAAAAGTCAGACAGACAGAAACGGGGGTGAAAGAGAAGCAGGAGAGAATAAAAACAAAATAAATACAACAATTTTTTAAAATAATTATACAATGGAAAGACAGCCATACATCCCACACTACTTCAGAACTCGTTCCTCCCCCCCTCCCCTTCTAAACCAATGATGAACCAACGAACCAAGGACAAAACAAAACAAGACAAGACAGGACCAGAGAAGACAGGACAAGACCAAGACCAACAAAAAACAAGACAAGACAAGACCAAAGAAGACTAGGCGACAACGCTCAATCATGCTGGTGATAAGTTGACAAACACGTGGGGACCTTAAGACAAATGGCCCAGTACTTGATGAGACGTGAGTAGCAGGCACAGACAGACAGGCAGGCAGGCAGGCAGGCAGTCAACCGACACGCAAGCACGCAGGCACGCGCGCGTACGCACGCACAGACAAACAGACACACACACACACCGTCTAAAATCACTAAATGTGAATAGGCGTTAAACTGAAGATATCACACACACACACACACAACTTAACAAGAGGCAAAGTCTTGTCTGTCGACGTCCTCAAACTAATCTTATCCTACTGCAAGTTGTTAAGCAGCTCTTTTTCTCCCCCTTTAAATACAAGTTATTGAAATAAAACACATACACAGAGAGAGAGAGAGAGAGAGAGAGAGAGAGAGAGAGAGAGAGAGAGAGAAGAGAGAGAGAGAGAGAGAGAGAGAGAGAGAAGTAGAAGAATTGCGAAGAAGAAGAAGAAGATGATGATGATGAAGGAGGAGGAAAAAGGGAGGAGGAGAAGAAGGAGGAAGAAGAACAAAGAGGAGAAGAAGGAGAAGAAGCAGCAGGTGTGTCCACTGCTGTCATCATCACAAAAGAGGGGCAGATAAAGAGATAGTGGAGAGAGAGTGTGTGTGTCTGTCTGTTTCTCTCTCATCTCTGTGTGTATGTGCGCGCGCGCGCGCTCGTGCGTTGTCTGTCTGTGTGTTTGTCTATCTCTCTCTCTCATCTCTCTGTGTGTCTGTCTGTATACCGCTGGTAGCGATGGCCCTACTAGTACTATCCCCTACCTACCTACCTACCTACCTAACTGCCTGCCTGCAGACACCTGTGACAGGTAGCCCGCTAATGACAGAGATACATGGCTTTCTGCTCCAGTCACTTAGTTCCTTGTCTCTCTCTCTACTGTACTGTCCGGTCCTGCCCTTCCCTGCCCTGCCCTGCCCTGCCTGCCCTTCCCTGCCCTGTCCTGCCCTTAACATCTTTTCCTTTCTCTTTTGCTGTCCTGCCCTGCCCTGCCTGCCCTGCCCTGCTCTGCCCTTCCCTGCCCTGCCCTGCCCTGCCTTCAACATCTTTTCCTGTCTCTTTTACCTCTGCTGCAGCAGCCTTCTGCTAGCTGTACAGTACAAGGGTGTCTGTCCTTCATATCAAGGATTGTTTTGTTCTTAAACAAGAAACTTTAAACACAAAACTTTCTTTGAGCGAGGAGAGAGAGAGAGCGAAAGAAGAGAGAGGAGAGAGAGAGAGAGAGAGAGAGAGAGAGAGAGTGAGTGTGTGTGGGGAGGGGGGGGGGGAGGAGGGGGAGAGATGATGGTAGTGGTGGTGGTGGTGGATATCTTGTATCTTCTTTATTGAAATCTGTCAAAGCGCACCCCCCCCCCCCCCCCTATTTCTCTATCTCTGTCTGTCTCTCTCACACACACACACGAACACACACAACATACCCCCCCCCCCCCCTCTGCCCCCCCTCCCCCACTAGCTAATTTACATGCACACAAACAATAATGATAATAATATTAAATAGAATTTATATAGCACTATATCTTGCACAAAGACAAATCAAAGCGCTTGCATTCAACCTATTCTGACACAGTCATGCAACCAATAACAAACAATCAAAAGTTTAAACAAACATGTTACAAACATGGTGCGCAGCAGACCAAATCTATGAAATAAAAAAAATGTCGATAGTCAAAACCAGTCATTCAAAAGCGCGCGCGCGCACACGCACACCCAACCACACACACACACACACACACACACACACACACACAACACACACACACACACAAGGTAAAAAAGTTAAAGAGTCCCATAACCTATAAGGTCGTAGGGGAGCGAGGCGTCAGAGACCTCACTTCTCCAGGGCCAGCATATTGAGGGCGGCGCCCATCTCCTCTCCCTCGCTGCTTTACCTTCCCTGACCCTAAAGAGGGCAGGTACCCATTCACAGCTGGGGGAACTGTACTGAAGCCAAGGCGCGCAAACGGTCACCCATCCAACTGGTAACCACGCTCGACGCTGCTTAACTTGGCTGGGGGAAAGCGAGTGCTCCGACCACTGAGCTATCCCCTCCCACACACACACAAACAAACACACACACACACACAGGTCATACACTTTGGCAGGGTGACGGGGACATGGATGGGCTAGTGAAGGAAGGGGCAGTTCTGATAGTTATGAAACAAGAGGGGAAAACCTTAGGTTTGAAAGAAATAATTATGTCTTGAGGAACAACATACATGTATGAGCGCTTTGATTTGTTGCTTTACATATAAATTCCATACATTCTTGTTCTTCTTCTTCTTCTTCTTCTTCTTCTTCTTCTTCTTCTTCTTCTTCTTCTTCTTCTTATTATTATGACGTATACACACATTCTAATAACTATCTATCTATCCATCTGTCCCGTAGTCTGACGACCGTGGGGGCACCCTCAAAGACTCAACAACCAGTTCCCTCCATTCCTCTCTCTGTTCTGCCTTTCTCAGGGTTTTGTTGAGTTCTAGGCCTGTCCTATCTCTTTATCTGCCCCTCTAATAACGCTACCAAAAAAAATGAACTACAACATCCCCCCAAAAAAGCAACAAACAACCCCCCCAAAACACCCCCCCCCCCCCCCACAACAACAACAACAACAACAAAACCCAACACAACCCACCACCCCACCATCCCCTCAATCCTACCTAAGAAAGGCAGGCAGGTTTGCTGCTGTGTTTACAGACAACAACAAAGGAAGACGTGGTGAGTTCTAAACAAAACAGGCCCCCCTACCACGAGACCCCAGTGGTCATTTTTTTCCTGTTCAGCGCTGCCTATTTCCAGCTCTTGCTGCTTGATGACAGTGGCCACTGGTCGGTCATCCTACTCTCCGGGAGACTTGGCCTGTTTCTTTTCTGGGCAGTAGTGTTAACTTGTGTTGTTGATTTTGTATTTCTCTATGTGTGTGTGAGTGTGTGTGTGTGTGCGTTGTGTGCGTTGTGTGTGTGTGTTTGTTTTGTTGTGTGTTTGTGTGTGTTGTTTCTTTTCTGGCAGTAGTGTTAACTTGTGTTGTTGATTTTGTATTTCTCTCTCTCTCTGTGTGCGTGTGTGTGTGTTGTGTTAGTGTGTGTGCGTGTGTATGTGTATGTGTGTGTGTGTGTGTGTGCATGTTTTGAAAGTGTGTGTGAGTGTAGTGTGTGCGTAGTGAGAGAGAGAGAAGAGAGAGAGAGAGAGAGAGAGAGAGAGAGAGAGGACTGTAGTCGTGTGTGTATGTGTGAAAGAGAGAGAGTGTGTGTGCGTGCGCGCGCGCGCGCGCGCGTGTGTGTGTGTGTGTGTGTGTGTGTGTGTGTGTGTGTGTGTAGTGTGTTGTTGTTGTTGTTGTTGACTTCAATTTCACGTCTGTTCACTTCTAGTGATATTAGACGAATAGTGTGTGTGTGTGTGTGTGTGTGTGTGGTTGTGTGTGTGTGTGTGTGTGTGTGTGTGTGTGTGTGTGTGTGGCGACATGTGAGAGAGACAGAGAGGAGACAAGAGACAAAGGGGGAGAAAAAAGGAGAAGAAGAGAGAGAGAGAGAGAGAGAGAGAGAGAGAGAGAATGTGTGTGTATGTGTTGCGCGCGCGCACGCGCGCGTATGTGCATGTATGTGTGTGTGCGCGTACGTGCATGATATGTGTGTGTGTATGTGTGTGCGTGCATGTGTAAGTGTGTGTGTGTGTGCGCGCACGCACACACATGCACATCCATATAATATGTATGCAAACATACATGTGATTGACGGCGTGTCTATGAGTGAATGTTCAAATAGCGTGCATACATACATACACACACACAACGCAAGCTTGCTTCTGAGAGCCGAGCCAGAACAATTAAATAACAAAAAAACAACAACAACAAAAGCCAGCGTGTATGCATGGGTTCACACCATGTATGGTTGTCCCTGGGGAAACAACAACAATAAAACAACAACAACAACACGAAAGGTAAAACCCAAAACACAAGGGAAATGGGTGAGGAGAAGGAGGAGGAGGAGAAAGAGGGGGAGGAGAAAGAGGAGGAGGAGAAAGAGGAGAAGGAGAAAGAGGAGGAGGAGGAGAAGGAGCACATAGGCAGACTAAACAGTTAAAAATATATATATATATAAAACCACCCCAAACTAACCAACAACAACAAAGGTAAAACAAACAAAACAAAACAAAAAATACACAGGAAAAGGGGGAGGAGGAGGAGAAGGAGAAGAAGAAGAAGCAAGTAGGCAGACAAAACAGTACACAAAAAAAAAAAAAAAAAAAAAAAAAAAACCATCACCACCACCACCACCACCACCACCACACCAACAGTAAAATACAAAACACACAGGAAAGGGGGAGGAGGAAGAGGAGGAGGAGGAGGAGGAAGAAGAAGAAGAAGAAGAAGAAGAAGAAGAAGAAGAAGAAGAAGAAGAAGACGAGAAGAAGAGAAGAGAAAGAAGAAGAAGAAGAAGAAGAAGAAGAAGAGAGAAGAAGAAGAAGAAGGAGAAGAAGAAGAAGAAGAAAAGAAAGAAAACAAACAAAACAGAAAGAAAAAAACCAAAAAGAAAACGAAAAAACAAAGAAGAAAAAAAGAAAAGAAAGAATAGAAAAGAAAAACGAAAGAAAAAGTAAAGAAAAACGAACAACAACAAAAAAAGAAAGAAAAAGAAAAGAAACACACACACACACAAAGAAAAAAACGGGAAAAACACACAGGGCCAAGCCAAACAGTTTCTTAGTCTCCGCATGAAAAAAGTAAATGTAAGTACAACACTGGGCATAGTTAGCATCTTCTGTCATGCTCTCAACTGACACACACACACACACACTCAATTAATGTCTACATGAGAGAGGGCTGGCTGATTCGTTCACTGAAAAATCTCTCTGTTGTTCTCAACCAACTAACTCACACGATGAAGAAAACAAACAATACCAACAAAAAAACAAACCAACAAAAAAACAAAAACAAAAAACCCTACATATACAAGTTTTTTCCCCCTCTTCTCTTCCTCTCTCTGTCTGTCTCTCTCTGTCTTGTCTGTTTCTGTCTGTCTCTCTCTCTCTCATCTCTCCTCTGTCTGTATGTCTCTGTCTGTCTCTCTGTCAGTCTGTCTCTCTGTCTGTCTGTCAGTCTGTCTGTCTGTCTGTCAGTCTGACCTGTCAGTCTGTCTGTCTCTCTGTCAGTCTGTCTCTCTGTCTGTCTCTCTCTGTCTCTCTGTCTGTATGTCCTGTCTCTCTCTCTCTCTCTGTCTGCCTCTCTCTCTATCTGTCTGTCTCTCTCTCTGTCTGCCTCTCTCTGTCTGTCTCTCTCTATCTCTGTCTGTCTGTCTCTCTCTGTTCCTCGGCTAGAGTCGGGGTTCACCAATAGTGAGATTTTTTGCGTATGCGACTGTCCCCCCTCGCCCCCCCCCCCCCCCTCCCCCCGCACACTTTCTCCCCATCATTTAAGTAGCCGCATTCCGACTTCGGAAATGAAAGATATTTTGAAACCCTAAGCAGCTGAGGTGAGACAGGGAAGACAAGGGGAGGGGTGTGAGACAGGGGAGGGAGGGAGAGAGAGAGGGGGGGAGAGAGGAGAGAGATACAGGAGAAGGAGAGAGAAAGAGGGAGGGAAAGGCAGGGGAGAGAGAGAGAGGGAGAGAGAAAGAGAGAGAGATAGAGAGAGGGAGAGACAGACAAAGACAGAGAGAGAGAGAGAGAGAAAGAGAGAGAGAGACAGATAACAAACAAAGACAGAGAGAGACAAAGACAGAGAGAGAGACAGACATAGAAAAGACAGAGAGACAGACAAAGACAGACAAACAGAGACAAAAACAGACGAGAGGAGAGACAGACAGACAGAGACAAAAGACAGAGAGAGAGAGAGAGAGAGGAGAGAGAGAAAGAGAAGATATAGAGAGAGGGAGAGACAGACAAAGACAGAGACAGATAAAAAACAAAGACAGAGAGAGACAAAGACAAGAAGACAGACTAGAAAAGACAGAGAGACAGACAGACAAAGACAGACAAACAGAGACAAAAACAGACAGAGAGAAGAGACAGACAGACAGAGACAAAGACAGAGAGAGAGAGAGAGAGAGAGAGAGAGGGAGAGAGAGAGAGAGGAGCTGCTATTTAGATTTACACAGATACAAACACGAGCAAAAACACAAAGAGAAGAAGAGACGACAAAGAAAACAGTCCAGAAATCACCTTGAAACCAAACAGCGTTTCTCATCATTTGAGAGAAGCAGAAGAAGAAGAAGAAGAAGAAGAAGAAGGGAGAGAGTTAAAGTCAAAGAGACGGACAAAGGGACAAAGCCGCTCGGATGAGCTAGCATCTCCAAAGATAAACACTTGAGCAAAACACAAGAAGAAGAGGATTTTTTAAAAAGTTACCAAAAAACCCCCACCAAACCAATAACAAAAACCGGAAAGAATATTACTTAAAACTCTGAACTCCCCCTCTCTCCACCAACCTCCACAACACTCAAAAGATAAAACAAAATAAATGGAAAAAATCTAACCACCACTCAACACTACCCCCCCCCCCCCCCCCCCCAAAAGACAACAACACCAACAACAACACACCACAACAACAACAAAACAACCAACAACCCAACAACCCCCCCCCCCCCCCCCCCCCCCCCCCCAGATAACACACACACACAAAACCAAAATAACCCCCACACCATTATTGACCTCACAAACTCCCCACCTCCCTCTCCTACCTCCCATCCCCCCCCCCCCCCCCCCCCCCACACACTCACCACACACACACACAACAAAATCAAGCCTGTGAACTTACAACTCTGAGCCAACAGCCGCTCGTGCCTCCTCCACCGTCCGATCCCCTCGGCCTGTCGTCCAAACCCCCCACCGACTGCAGACACCTCGCTGCGAATCGAACTCGACCCGAACCCTAAACCCCCCAGCCCCGCATCCGTCCCCCCTCCGACGAGGAGCTGTCGCTCAGCGGCGCGGCCGAGGCGGAGGGCAGAAGGGAATCCCACCATGTTCAACACTTCTGCATGCCTTTCCCTTGTGACCTTGGGCCAGACCGCGGCCCCCCCCCCCCCCTCCCCGGGCCCCCCCCCCCCCCCCCTCCCCCCCGCCCCCCCCCCCGGCCCCCCCCCCCCCCCCCCCAAACCAGCCCCCCCCCCCCCCCCCCCCCCCCCCCCCCCCCCAAACCCCCCCCCCCCCCCCCAAAAAAAAAAAACCCCCTTTCCCCCCCCCAAAAAACAAAAAAAAAAATTTTTTCATCCTAATAAAAATCCCCAAAAAGGGGGGGGAAAAAAAAAACCCCCCCCCCCCAAACAAACCACCAAAAAAAAGCGGAAAAAAGAAAAAAGGTTTTGGTCCCTCCTGAAAGGGGTCCCAAGGGGGGGGGGGAAAAGGTTTTTCAAACCCATGGAAAAACAAAATGGGAGAAGGGGAAAGAAAAGGGTTTTATCCCCGCCCCGATCCCGGTCCCCTTTTAAAAAAACTGGTTTTTAAGGGGGGGAGCCCAAAATTTGGAAAGGGGGAAATTTTTTTTCATAAACCTTTTTACAAAGGGCGAATCGGTTTCCTCCCATTTTTTTTTTTCCCCAAAAATAAATTTTTAAAAGGAAAAAAAACACCACCCTGAAAAAAAAAATTTTCCCCGGGAAAAAATCCCCTTTTTTTTGGGCGGCCCCCGTTTTAAAAGTTGTTTTTTTTTCAAATCCCAAAAACGGATTTAAAGAGGGAAATGTTTTTGTTTTTTCTTTTTTTCCCCTCATAAATTTGAAAAAAGAGGGGTTTTTTTTAATCAAGGAAAAAAAAAAAAAAAAAAAAAAAAGATAACAGGGGGGGTTTAAAAAAAAAAAAAATAGGCAAAGAAAAAAAAAAATAAAAAACAAAAAAAAAATAAAAATGAACAAAAAAAAAAAAAAAAAAAACTACTGGAAAAGGGGAAAAGGGAAAAAAAAAAAAATGTAAACTTAAAAAAACCCCCGGTTTTGGAGAAAAAAAAAATTTTTCCCTTAAAAACATTAAAATTTTTAACCAACAAAAAACCCAAAAAAAAAACAAAACCCAAAAAAAAACAACCCCCCCCCCCCCCCCCAAAAACAAAACGGCCCCCCCAAAAAAACCACCAAAAGAAATTTTTAAATATCCTAAGCCATGCATTTAAAAAATCCCAGAAAAAAATTCCCTTTTTTAAAGGGGGCCAAAAAAACCTGATTTTTTTTAAAAAAAAAAAAAAAAAAAAAAAAAAAAAAAAAACCCGGGGGGGGGGGGCCAACAAAACAGAGAGACAAAGACGAAGAGAGACAGACATGAAAGACAGGAGACAGACAAAACAGACAAACAAGACAAAACAACGAGAGGAGAGACAGACAGACGAGACAAAAGACAGAGAAGAGAGAGAGAGGGGGAGAGAAAGAGAAGATAAGAGAAGGGAAGACAACAAGACAAGACGTAAAAAACAAAGACAGAGAGAGACAAAGACAGAGAGAGACAGACTAAAAGACAGAGAGACAGACAGACAAAACAGCAAACAAGACAAAAACAGACAGAGAGAAGCAGACAGACAGAGACAAAGACAGAGAGAGAGAGAGAGAGAGAGAGAGGAGAGAGAGAGAGGAGCTGCTTTTAATTTACACAGATACAAACACGAGCAAAACACAAAGAGAAGAAGAGACGACAAAGAAAACAGTCCAGAATCACCTTGAACCAAACAGCGTTTCCTCATCATTTGAGAAAGCAGAAGAAAAGAAAAGAAGAAGAAGAAGGGAAGAGTTAAGTCAAAGAGACGGACAAGGGACAAAGCCGCTCGATGACTAGCATCTCCAAAGATAAACACTTGACAAAACACAAGAAAAGGATTTTTAAAAATACCAAAAAACCCCCACCAAACCATAACAAAAACCGAAAGAATATTACTTAAAACTCGAACTCCCCCCTCTCTCCACCAACCTCCACAACCACTCACAAAAAAAACAAAATCAAATGGAAAAAATCTAACCACCACCAACACTACCCCCCCCCCCCCTCCCCCCAAAAGACAACAACACCAACAACAACACACCACAACAACAACCAAACAACCAACAACCCCAACAACCCCCCCCCCCCCCCCCCCCCCCCCCAGATAACACACACACAAAACCAAAATAACCCCCACACCATTATTGACCTCCCAAACCCCCACCTCCCTTCTCCTACCCCCATCCCCCCCCCCCCCCCCACCCACACACACACACACACACACACCCCATACAAAAATCAAGCCTGTGAACTTACAACTCGACCAACAGCCGCTCGTGCTGCTCCTCCAGCCTGTCCAGATCCACCTCGGTCCTGTCGTCCAGAACCCCCATCCGGACTGCAGACACCTTCGCTGCCGAACTCGAACTCGAACCCGAACCCGAACCCTCCGCAGGCCCCGCAGTCCCGGTCTCCTCCGACGAGGAGGCTGTCGGCTGCAGCGGCGGCGGCGGAGGCGGGAGGGGCAGGAGGGGAATCTCCACCATGTTCAACAGCTTCTGCATGCCTTCCTTGGTGACCTTGTGGGCAGAGGCCAGGTGAGCCTCCAGGCTGGCCAGCCCCGCACACTCATCCTGACACAAGGGGCACTGCAGCAGGCCCACCTTGGCCTCCGCGTCCGGCCTTGAACCCGGGGTCAGAGCCCCTTGCCCGTGACCCGGCGGCGGCGGCGCCAGCGAGGCTGAGGAGGAGGTGGCGGTGGAGTCTGAGTCCGCTCCTGGAGTTTCTGGAACAGAGAGAGAGGAAAATGATTTTGTAGGTCATTCTCTGAATACAGAGATCCGCATGGAAAATGAAGCAGAGAGAAAAAGAAAAGGATTTTAGGTCACTCTCTGAATAGGGAAATCCACATGGAAAATGAGGCAGAGAGAGAGAAGAAAAGGATTTTGTAGGTCATTCTCTGAATAGGGAAATCCACATGGAAAATGAGGCAGAGAGAAAAAGAAAATGATTTTGTAGGTCATTCTCTGAATACAGAGATCCACCTGAAAAATGAGGCAGAGAAAAAAAGAAAAGGATTTTAGGTCACTCTCTGAATAGGGAAATCCACATGGAAAATGAGGCAGAGAGAAAAAGAAAAGGATTTTAGGTCACTCTCTGAATAGGGAAATCCACATGGAAAATGAAGCAGAGAGGAAAAGAAAAGGATTTTTAGGTCACTCTCTGAACACAGAATACCTGGATCTTTCTTTTTTAAGTCCATACTGATTTGGAAAGGGCGTTTGATGCAGCTCACAAAATTTGCAAGCGAATGTTTCTACATACACTAGAATTTGGACAAGGGATACAGAAACGGTTTTCCTCCTCGTTTACTTTTTTTTTATCCTCCTAAAAAGTTATATGTGTGAGTGAAATACTATCATCCAGCCTCTGCATAAAAAAGATATTACCACGGAAACCCAATAACTCCATGTTTGTTTGTTTCAAGTGCAAAAAAAAACTCGTTGAAAAGTTGTTTTTTAAATCAAGTCACACAAATTGCAGGTATTCACTTTGACGTGAAATGTCATATTTGTTGATTTCTTTTTTTTCCAACTCTATCAAACA
The DNA here is from genome assembly GCA_028751875.1 of Rapana venosa. Lineage (NCBI taxonomy): Eukaryota > Metazoa > Mollusca > Gastropoda > Neogastropoda > Muricidae > Rapana > Rapana venosa. The sequence continues at coordinate 15,556,672 of CM054143.1, read as the reverse complement.
TCTTGAACTAAAAGGTTAGGTGTTGTTTTTTTTAATCTACAGGTCAATTTAAAGACAAAATCTATATTTTAAAAAAATGCATACACACGGGGGCTGGATGTAAAAAAAAGAGCACATGAGTGCTTATTCCATTATCCTCGAAATAAACGAATAAATAAATACAAGAATAAATAGATAAAAACTGAACAAAACACAAACAAATAAACCCAAAAAAAAACAATACTGGAATAAGGGGGAAATGATCTGAAAGCTACAAACAAGAAAGGTGAATAAAGCTTAAAGCAATTTAATGCCCTGGGTCTTTGGTTTATGATTTTTTAACGTAAAATATGGCGGAAATTAATAAATATCATTATCTACTGGAAGTCTTCACACACCACACACACACACACACACACACACACACACACACACACACACACACACACACACACACACCCCCCCCCCCCCCCCCCACACACACACACACAGACAGACACACACACACACACACACACACACACACACCATGAAACCTGGACACTATCCTTAATGCACATTGGCAGTGCTTAGCCTCAATCCCGAACATGATCAAACTGGTGCATTTTGTAAATGTCGGTTTCCAAACTTCCCAAACCATGCATTTGTTTTGAAACAAAGTGAATACCCGGATCTCTCTCTCTCTCTCTCTCTCTCTCTCTCTCTCCTCTCTCTAGCTCTCTCTATCTTTTAGTCCATACTGATTTCAAAAGGGCGTTTGACGCAGCTCATAAAATTTGCCAACTTATGTTTCTACAAACAAGAAGGTTTGGACAAGGAATACAGAAACGGTTCCAACCTTCCCACCCCCTCAAGTTACCAGACTGCAAAGATTTAAGTTATCTGTTTTGGGACAGCAAAAATCAGAAAGAATAATAATTTTTAAAAACAACACCCACCTAGTGCCAAATTGTGGCTTAGGAATACAATATGAGAAAACATACTTTCAATGCCTATAAAACACCAATGTTATGTTTTTAGTAACAAGTGCAAAAAATTACAATAGTATACGCTTTCTTCCTGAAAAGGATTCACTTGTTTATCAAAAGAGGATACCAAAGATAAATACATAGTGGACAGATTCTAGCGGCAGGGTCGAAAGACTTTTAAAATGTGTTTGCCGACAAATGAAATGAACTAACAAGAAAAAAAAACGGCTTATTAGTTGAACATTTCTCGAAAACCCCCCACCTGTTTTTAGAAAGAAAAGACGATTTTATGATAGACACAAACTTAAAAGTTAAATATCTTTCATTAAGGAAGATGACAACACTTAACGAAGAAACATAGTCCATATCACTGAACTTTTAATTAGCTTCCAGGATAATATCAGCAGAGCTCAGGTAACAAAGAACTATGCACACAAAAAAAGAGAGAGAAACATTGATAAGCCAGAAAAAAGAAACAATCATAACTGGCCATGTAATTAAGAACCATTTCGTCACACACACAAAAGTAATTAAAATCTTAAATGACGGATCGAGTATTAAGTACACCATAGAGAAAAACAAAGTTTGGTATTAAAACTTTTGTCAAATAAAATGGAGTACTTTCATAACCAAGTTGATTGGGGAGGGGAGGGGGTGTATCACGAAACTATAAAAAAAATAATGAAAAAGTTTTCAGATAAAAAAAGTTATTTCTGGCGTCATTTGAGAAAGAATGCAAATGATTAACACAGATAAAGAGTTATATCTGGCGTCATTTGAAAAAGAATGCAAATGACTAACACTAATGGATTAGTGTCATTTCAGTGTAAGAGGAGAGAAACACATATCCCAATCTAAGATGATGATCAAATACTGACTTTTTGAAAAGAGAGGAAACATATACTTTGGGGGGGAGGGGGGAAGGGGATGGGGGGGGGGGGGGGGGGGGGGGGGGGGGGGGGGGGAACAACTCAACTGCTTCCAAAACAAGAGATTATTTTCAGCTCATAATGGGGTTGATCTGTTTTAAACTAATAACAAACTGATTTCATTTTCGGACAAAAAAACAACAAAACAAACAAAACAACAAAAACCAAAAACCCCTGAAATAATCTGACTCTATAATTGCCAACAGTTTAATTTTCTCTTTTCAAATGTCCAATTAGCAAAGAAGAACCTGATATCAGCAATTTTATGTGAGAATAGCGTTGCAAATTTTTAAAAAAAGCAAGCAAAAAAGAAAAAAAAAATTCACATCAACTACTTAACCATAAAATTAAGTGCCGACGAAAGATAGGTTCACTATAGTGAATAAACTTTTTATATTAAAAAAAATCTATCCATTAAGAGATAGAATTTCTCATAACTATTTAAACATGAAATTACGTGCCGACAAAAGATACGTCCACTATAGTGAAGGAATTTTCAAAATCTATCACTTCATATATATGGATGGGGCAAGACCTATGATGCATGCTATACAACGTTCTGCCTTAGATGTCTAAATGATAATGATGATAATGGATATAGTGTGGCTGATAGTACATAAGCTCACTGGACATAAGCGATCACTCAAGCTTCTGTTACACTGGTAAGGTGAGAACTAAGCACACACAGCATGCACGGTACTATCTGACTTGACTTAGCTTGAATTTGACTTCACTTGACTTTGATTTGACTCAACTTGTTTGACTTATCTTTATTACATTTGACTTGACTTGATTTGACTTAACTCGATTTGACTGAACTCGGTTTGACTTGACTTAATTTGCTTTGACTTAACTTGGTTTGCATTAACTTGAATTTGACTTGGCTGAACTTGGTCTGGCTTAACTTTATTGGACTGAACTTGGTTTGGTTTGACTTGATTTGACTTAACTTTGTCTGACTTAACTTTATTTGACTTAACTTGGTTTGAGTTGACTTGATTTGTCTTAACTTGATCTCATTTGAACTGATTTAGATTGACTTAAAAGTCGACTTGATTTGACTAGCTAGGTTTGACTTGGTTTGACTTAAACCTGGATTTACTTCACTTGATTCGACTTAACTTCTTTTGATTTCATTTAACTTGGTTTGACTTAACTTGGTATGACTTGACTTCTCTCTTGACTCCATAAGCAGTCAATGGGAGTTACTGCATCAAAGTTTCACAGTGCTGTGTGCAGCTTGAAACCTGGCAGTAGTCAATCCTTCACTCTCCACATTGACATTATATCTTAGAGTTCTTTGTGTGTATGGATAACTCATTTAAACAACAAAAAAAGCAACATTAAAACAAAACGCGAGAAAAGTTATAGATAAGGATGATGATACTTGGGCATGGTAGCCAAAAAACACAAGATAACACACACACACACACACACACACACAACACACACACACACACACACACGACAATAGACAAACAAACAAAACAAAACAAAACTACAATATCAATGACATCGCCATTTAAATGAAAGTACATGTCACACAATCAGCTCTGGAATAAGTTCGACAATCTGCTAAACAAAAATTTAGCAAAAAAAACCCCAAAAGACAAAATAAAACAACAACAACAAAAAAGCTCCAGACAAAAGAAAAAGAGACCAAGAAAAGGACAAACAAACAAGCAAAACAAAACAAACAACAAAAAAAGCCTATCAAATCTAACAACAATCAAAAGAACACTTTACCAACCCCCCTCCCCCCACCCCCCTCCCACACACACCCACCCTCACCCCCAACCCTTACCACCCCCCTACCCTCCCCCCACCCTCTCCCCTCCCCCCCCCTCCCCCCCCCCCTCCCCCCCTTTACCCTCTCCCATGAAATACTTCTCACTTTGCGGCATCATCCGAATGAAGCTAGGCGCGATTTCTCGTCATCCGCCTATCAGACGAAAGATGCTTTTAAAGGTTAAGATTTAATTTAATTCACTTGTAACAAAGAAGCCAAAGCTTGCCTTTTTTGATAATGAATCACTGAATGCTCGACACCCCCCTCCTCCTCCCCCCCCCCCTCCTCCCATCCTCTCCCACTCCCCCCCCCCCCCCCCCCCCTCCTCCTCTCTCAAGACGGCTATTAAGCGCATCAACACGCAGGCGCTTGCAAAGAATTGAGTTTCACAATTAATTAAATTTTCTCCCTTTTCATTCAACCCTCCTTCCTTCTCTCTCAGTCTCTCTCTGTCCTCTCTCTCTCTCTCTGTCTCTCTCTCTCTCTCCTTTCTCTCTCTCTCTCTCTCTCTCTCTCCCTCTCTCCATTTCAGTCTCCCCCTCCTCCTCTCTCTCCTCTCTCTTTCTTTCTCCCTCTCTCTTTCTCCATCTCTTTCCTTCCCCCTCTCTCCCTCTCTCTCCCCCTCTCTCACCTCTCTCTCTCCCTTTTCAGTCTCCCCCTCTCTCTCTCTCTCTCTTTCTTTCTCTCTCACTCTTGTACCTCCCCCCTCTTCTCTTTCTTTCTCCCCCCCCCCCCCTCTCTCTCTCTCTCTCAAGTCCCCCCCCCCTTCCCCTGACTTTGTCTACAAGTAAAGTATGTTTCTGTCGTCTTTTGCTCACGTGGCCCCCCACCCACCCCCCCCACCCCAAAAAAAAAAAAAAAAAAATCACCGAAAGGTTAACATATTCTCCGTAATTACCCCAAAGCTGAGAGTTTTAACAAATGGAAAATGTCGATATGACAATAGAACAAGAAGAGGGAAGGGGGAGGAGGAGGAAAGGGGGGAGGAGGACTTTTCTTTATTCATTGTCATTCTGTTCTTCTTCGGGAGGAGGGGGGGGAGGATTGAAATGTAATCGACGAAAGTGTGACAAGTACTCAGACGTTTAAATCACTATTAAAGATGCCTTTGATTAAAAAAAAAAAGAAAGAGAAAGGTCGGGGGGTGGAGGTGAGAGGAGGAGGAAGAACACAGAACAGAAAAAACAAAAAAATTGTCGAAAGAAGCGGCAGACAGAACCTAACATAATCAGGGCTGTTTGATCTATTTTCATTTCTACCTGCCAGCGTTATTAGTTTGATTAAAGAAAACCAATCTTTGGAAGAGGTTTAAGAAAGAAAGACAGAAAGACAAACAAAACAAAGAAAAGAAGAAAAAGGAGGACTCTTCAAATTCATCTTTCGGAATATACAAAAGAAGGGCACTGACACGCAGAGGCGTTCGCGCGTGCGAGTGCATAACACACACACACAAACGCAGACAGACATACTGACACAGAGACAGACGGAACACACACACACACACACGAACAGGCACAATAGTAAGCACGAAAGCACAAAACGCGCCGCGCGGCGCGCACGCGCGCGCACACCACACACACACACAAAGCACGCACACACACAAACGCACGAACGCACACACACACGCACACTCGCATATACACATAAACGCACGAACGCACAACACATGCACACACACACACATACACACTCAGACACATTCGCATATACACATAAACGCACGACGCACAAACTGCGCGCGCACACACAACTGGTCTAATGCACGTATTTAAATCTCTTTTCCGATCCAAAAAGAAAAGGAAAACAAATAAACAAATAACACAGAAACACACACACGAAACACACGCACGCACGCACACACACACACACACACACACACACACAACACACAACACACACACACACACACACACACACACACACACACACACACACACACAAGTGTGCAGAAATATAAAGATGCTGTGTTAGTGAAAACCATCGATCAACCTTACACTTCAGATTATGATGATGAAACTTTTGACAGTTTCTTTAATCCCGTGTGTGTGTGTGTGTGTGTGTGTGTGTGTTGTGTGTGTGTGTGTGTGTGTGATTGTGTGATTGTGTGTGTGTAGTGATTGTGTGAGTGTGTGTGTGTTGTGTGTGTGTGTATTGTGTGTGTGTATGTGATTGTGTGAGTGTGTGTGTGTGTGTGTGTGTGTGATTGTGTGGTGTGAGTGTGTGTGATTGTGTGTGTGTGAGTGTGTGTGTGTGATTGTGTGTGTGATTGTGTGGTGTGTGTGTGTGTGAGAGAGAAGAGAGAGAGAGAAGAGAGAGAGAGAGAGAGAGAGTGTGGTGTACTGCGTGTGTGGTTGTGGTTTGTGTTGTGTGAGTGTGTGTGTGAGTGAGTGAGTGTGTGTGTGAGTGGGTGAGTGTGTGGTGGTGTGAGAGAGTGTGTGTGTTTGTCTTGCTTTTGTTATTTTTGGTGTTTTTTTTTTCGCAGTATTTGTAGTATGTGTGTGTGTGTGGGGGGGGGGGGGGGGGGGGGGGGGGGGGGGGGGGGTGAGAGAGTGTGTGTGAGTGTGTTTGATTGTTTTGGTTTCGTTAATTTGGGGTTGTTGTTTTTAGATAATAAAGTATTTTGTATTAATAATAGTGAGAGGGAGAGGAAAAGAGAGAGAGAGGGGGAGAGAAGAGGGGGGAGAGAGAGGGAGAGAGAGAGAGAGAGAGGGGGGGGAGAGAGAGAGGGAGAAGAGAGAGAGAGAAGAGAGAGAGAGAGAGACAGACAGACAGACAGACAGACAAAACTGAAGCAAAATGCATGTCAGGAGCATGCAACAACAAGACGAAAACTATCTAAACTGGAACCACATAAAAATGTTAACAACTACACACACGATGCCTAAATACCACACACCTCCTGACCACAAGACAATCATCACCATCAATCACCACAACATCATCGTCCACCACCACACCCCTTTTTCTTCTTCTTCTTCATCATCATCATCATCATCATCATCATCATCATCATCATCATCATCATCATCAATCATCACGACGACGACGACCACCACCATTCTCCTCATAATCATCCTCATCCTCCTCTTCCTCATCATCACCACCGCCACTATCCCATCATCGTCGTGGTGGTGGTGGTGGTGGAGACTGTCGCCACAGGCCAGCGCCGCAGTACAAAAGAAAAAAGGCGGTATAATGGAACAACTTCTTCCATCCGATCTTTCTTAGTCCTGGGTGATTATGAAGATCAAAGGCGCTGATCAAAGGAAGTTTTCCACCGCCAATCAAATCATCTGTCATTTCTTTTTCCTCTCCTGTCTCTCTCTTGTTTCTCTGTTTCTCTCTGTTTCTCTCTCTCTCTCTCTCCCTCTCTTTCATCCTCCTCCTCCCTCACACTCTGTCTGTTTCTCTCTCTGTCCTCTGTCTCTGCTCTCCTCCTCTTCCTCCTCTCACACTGTTCTGTCCTTCTGTCTGTCTGTCTGTCTCTCTCTCTCTCCTTCCCTCCTCTCACACTATCTGTCTGTCTGTCTGTCTCTCCCCTCCCTCCTCTCTCACACTGTGTCTATTTCTCTCTCCTCTCTCTTCCTCCCACCCTTCTCTCTCTCTCTACCTCTCTCTCTCCGCCTCCTTTTCTCTCCCTCTCTCTTAAACATCCCCCCCCCCCACTTTCCTCCCCTCACCCCCCTCCTTCTCTTTCCCTCAAAAAATCCCTAACGTGCCCCTCTTGGTCTTTACTATTTTTGCTCCCTTTAATTCCCCCCCCCCCTCTTAACACCATCCCCAACTCCCAACCCCCTCCCCCCCCGCCTCCACCCCCAACTTTGAAACTTTAATTAAGAAATGAAAAAGATTAACTAATTGGTGCCATTAAAATTACAGTCTTTAAACTCCCATCCATCTTCGCTTCTGTCAGCCCAGCCGGCTATTGATTGTCCCCACAAAAACCCCCAAGTGACAAAAAAAAAAAGAGGAACGCGTCTGTCTATGCATACGGGGTGGACACACGCGAAGGCACACTCACATACACACATACCGTGCATGCATATTATAATATAATATATATATATATAATTATATTATATATAATATATATATATATATATAATATATATACTTGCATGTTGCATGTACGCGCGGGTGCATCTTTACCAACACGCGAACGCGTTAGGGTGCGAGCGCGCGCGCGCGAGGACGTCTATGCGCGCACATATACGCACACATACACACACACGCATGTACGCACACATATATACATACATACAAACATACATATAAACATACATACATACATACAATACCCACACACAAACACAACACACACACACACAACAACACCACGATACCGCAAGCACGCACACAAGTCATGTAGGCACACACATACATAGTCACGTAAAACATGTACGCCCCCCACCCCCACCCCACTGACGTATGCATACAGACAGACAGACAGACCAACAGATGGACAGACGCACAAATATACATACACACATCCTCATCTATCACATACACAGATTTTTTTTTTCAATTTCAGTAACATCAAAACGCGCCTCTGCCTTGCGAACTCAACACACCCACACACACACACCACACACACACACACACACACAACACACGCACACACACACACACCACACACACACACACAACACATTTAGATACATCATTCATCTACAAAGAATCCACTCAGCAGAAATATCATCAGCTGCAATCTCCACTCATTAGACAAAGACACCGACTCGGAGACAGAACTCCCCCCCCCCCCTCTCACCACCACCACCACCACCACCACACACACACAGACAGACAGACACACACGTACACACACATGAACAGACAGATCGGTTGTCTTGTCTTCTTTATTGGTAATATAAAATGACACCAGCATATGCGTTCTTACTACTGTGACCTCCCCCCCCCCCCCCCCCCTTCCCTCTCTCTGTCTGTCTGTCTGTCTGTCTATCTGTCTGTCTCTCCCCCTTCCCTGTGATTTTGTCTTTCCCTCTATCTGCCTGTCTTACAATCTCTCTCTCTCTCTCTCTCTCTCTCTTCTGTCTGTCTCTGTCTTCTCTCTCTCTCTCTCTCTCTCACTCTCTCCTCCCCCTCTCCTCTCCCTCCCTTACACGTGACTTTGTCTTTCCTCTATGTCTGTCTGTCTCTCTCTCTCTCTCCCTCCTCTCTCCCCCCCTTCCCTCCCTTCCCTGTTACTTTGTCTTTCCCTCTATCTCTGCCTGTCTCACAATAATCTGCCTGTCTATGCCTGTGTGTGTGTGTCTCTCTCTCTCTTTCTTTTTCAGTGACTGTTTCTGTGTTATGTCTGTCCGTGCACACACACACACACACACACACAAACACACACTTCACTGCTCCCTATCCCTTCTCTGTCTGCCAGCCTATCTCTCATTTTATCTGTCTGTCTGTCTTTCTGTAGCGTGTCTCTCTCTCTGAGAATGTTAATAATAATAATAATAATAATAATAATGTTAATTACAAGAGGTGTATCGTATTGAAGCTGATACGTTACCTGTCTGTCTGTCTGTCTATCTGTCTGTCTGTCAGTCAGTCTCTATGTCTCTCTCTCTCTCTCACAGACACACACACACCCCCGCGCACGCGAACACACTGGTAATAATAACAATCATGTTAATGAAAGAAGCTGTATCGTGTGGAGTGAAGCCGATCATTCTTTACTTTCATTATCTGTCTGTCTGTGTGTCTGTCTGACTGTCTGTCTGTGTCTGTCTGGTCTGTGTGTCTGTATCTGTCTGTCTCTGTTTCCGTCTCTCTCTGTGTCTGTCTCACTGTGTGGTTGTGTGTGTGTGTGTGTGTGTGTGTGTTTCTATTTTTGATGTGTGTGTCTTCTCCACCCACTCTAAACACCCCGCAGAGAGAGAGAGAGAGAGAGAGAGAGAGAGAGAGAGAGAGAGAGAGAGAGAGAGAGAGAGAGAGAGAGAGAGAGAGAGAGAGAGAGAGAGAGAGAGAGAGAATAGTAATGATAATCGTGTGAGTGAAAGAAGTTTCGTGGTGTTGTGTCAAGGCGTTTATTCATCCCCTTTCTTTCTTTCTTCTCTTCGTTTCTTCCTTCCTTCCTTTGTTTCCCCTTTTCCTTTCTTTCTTTCTTTCCTTTGTCTTTCTTTCTCTCTTCTTCTCTTTTCTTTCTTTCTTTCTTTCCTTTCCTTTTTCCTTTCTTTTCGTCTTCCTTCTCCTCCTTTTTTCTTCTTCTTCCCTCCCTTTGTCTTTTGTTTGTTTTTTTTCTTTGTTTCTTTCTTTCTTGCTTCCCTTTTCCTTTCTTCTTTCTTTCTTTTTTCTTTCTTTCTTCCTGTCCTGTCCTGTCTTCCTTCCTTCCTTTCTTTCTTTCTCCTTTGTCTTCCTTAAAACTTGTGCGCAGCGCTCGGCTTTAAAATATAATTAAAGACACAACCGCCATAAATTTCAACGTCATTAATTCCACGCCATACATATTTCATGTTTTTAATTACATTTCTAATGACAGTTCTTTTGTTTTGTTTCTGCTTTAGTTGTTTTGTCTATTCTCTTAGCGTTTTGTGTTGTTGGGTTTATTTTTGTTTTGTTTGTGCGTGGGTTTTTGTTTTAGTTATTATATTGTATCTTATTTGGTTTTCTTGGTTTTTGTGTGCTTTGCTTTGTTTTGTTTGTTTGTTGTAAAGAATCATCCTTCTTTTAGAAATGATTTCATTTACATATAGTGTTTCTCTGTCTATCTATCTATCTGTCTGTCTGTCTCTGACTCTGTGTGTGTATGTGTGCGCGCGCGTGTGTGTGTGCGTGCGTGTTTGTGTGTATGTGCGCGCGCGTGCGTGTGTGTATGTAAAGTCAAATTCAAGTCAAGTCTAAAGTTTATTTCCAGATGGTACATTGCATAAGCAACAAGTTTTGTTTTGTTTGTTTGAAAGAGTGATCCTTCTTTTAGAAACGATTTCATTTACACATAGTGTTTGAATCTTTCCCGGGGGTGGGGGGGGGGGGGGGGGGGGGGGGGGGGGGGGGGTGGGGGGGGGGGGGGGGGGTGGAGGCAGAAAGATGGATGGACCAAGAAGGCAGAAAATAGACAGCCAAGAAGGAGGTGACATTGTGACAGGAAGAAAAAGGAACAAGACAGAAACAAAAAGAGAGATAGAAAAGAGGGAATTGCTAGCACAGAATTTCCAGAAAGGTGGGGATGCTGTTTATACTGACAGGCCCTTTGCATCCCCACGGGGAGGGGGGGGAGGGGAGGGGCTGTATGGGGGGTGGGGGTGAGATTGTTAGTCAAAGCTACTCAGCTCTTTTTTTTTTTCCAATCAATAAGAAAAACAACACCTACACTAGAGCGCTTTGATTTGTTGCTTTACAAGATTCAGCGCTATATAAATTCCATACATTATTATTATTATTATCATTATTACTATTATTATTATTATTATCATTATTATTATTTAGTATACTCCGCAACAACTGGTGTATGTGGATCGGTGGTCTAGAGGTAACTCGCCTGCCTAGAAACCGCAAAGTCCGGGTCGGAAGTGTGCGGTGGATCGAAACCCGTTTGAACCCGAAACTCGCCCCCCCCCCCCCCCCCCCCTCCATCCATTAGATCATGAATGGTGGTCTGGGAGCTAGTCTTTCGGATGAGGTCATAAACCAAGGTCCCCGTGTGTTACACATTTAGCGCACGTAAAAGAACACACGGCAACAAGAGAGTAGTCTCTGGAAAAAATTCTGTAGCCCCCCCCCCCCCCCCTCCCCCTGCCAAAAAAAAAGCGCCACTCTGATAGGGAAACAAATACAGTTGCAGACAAGAGAGAGAAAAAAATATATATAATGGGTGGCGCTGCTCTTGTGGCGACGCGCGCGCGCGCTCTCCCCGCCCGAGGGAAGCAGCCCGGATTTCACGCAGAGACATCTGTCGTGACTTTCAAGTGGTATGAAATAAATGAATTAAAGAACTAAATGATGACTCTCTGGGTCTAAGATTGCATGCCTACTCATCAGGGAAGGTGTTTTCCTTTCATCAGTTTACTGATTGATTGCTAAATGCTTGACAACCTTGCCAAGCCTAAGGTCCAACCAAGGGCTTTGTTTTACTGGTGATTATTAACAGGCAGCTGTTGACTGTGAATAATCATTATGATGATGATGATTATAGTGTGTGTGTTGTGTGTGTGTGTATTTGTGTGATGTAAGTGTGTGTTTGTAAGTGTGTTGTTGTTGAAGTGTGTGTGGTGATGTAAGTGTGGGGTGCGTAAGTGTGTGAGTGTGTTTGTGATGTAAGTGTGTGTGAGTTGTGGTTGTAAGTGTGTGTGTGTTGTAAGTGTGTGGGGTGTGATGTAAGTGTGTGTTTGTTTATTTTAATTTTATTTAATTTAATTCTTTATATAGGTGGTGTGAGTGTGTGTGTGTGCGTTCGTGCGTGCGTGCGTGCGTGTGTGTGTGTGTGTGTGTGTGTGGGGTGTGTGTGTGTGTAAGTGTGTGTGTGTAAGTGTGTGTGTGTGTGTGTGTGATTGAAGTGTTGTGTGTTTTTTGTGTGTGTGTGTGTGATTTGAGTGTGCGGGGTGTTGTAGTGTGTGTGATGTAAGTGTGTGTGTGTGAGTCTATGTTTGTGTGTGTGGTGTGTGTGTGAGTGTGTGTGATGTAAGCGTGTGTGGTTTGAGCGTGTGTGATGTAAGTGTGTGTGTGATGTAAATGGGTGATGTAAGGTGTGTGTGATGAAAGTGTATGTGTTGTGAGCGTGTGTGATGTAAGTGTGTGTGGTGTGTGTGTGTGCGTGAGTTATTGAGTGATGTGTGTGATGAGTGTGTGTGTGTGTGTGACTGTGTGGTGTGATGTAAGTGTGTGTGTGATGTAAGTGTATGTTGTGACATGTGTGTGAGTGGGTGTGTGTGATGTAAGTTGTGATGATGTAAGTAAGTGTGTATTGGTTGTGAGCGTGTGTGTGAGGGAAGTGTCTGTGTGTGCGTGTGAGTGTTGCACGTGGTTGAGTGATTGAGTGTGTGTGAGTGATGATTGAGTGTTGTGAGGAGTGAGGGTGGTGTGAGAGAGATGTAAGTGTGTGTGTGTGTGCGAATGTAAGAAAGAGAGAGAGAGAGAGAGGGGAGAGAGAGAGAAGAGAGAGAGAGAGAAAAGAGAGAGAGAGACGGTATGTCTATGTGCCTATATACGCATGAGTATATTCCTAAGTAGACAACTTGATAGACCTTAAGATAGATACATCTACATTTACAGCACTCATATAAATTCACAACCATCTAAAACATCAGCATGTATGCTAACTTTAAAATTACATCCATTCTCTGAATATATATTTTTAAAAAATATTATTCATTCTTTTAATTTTCTTATCGATTTCGTGTTTTTTTGTTTCATTTCATTATTTTTTCAAGTGTATGATTCACATCATTCATCTCTGGCTTTTAAAAGGGTGGGAACGGATGACAATTTAAAAAAAACAACTGCATACACACGGGGACTGGATGTAAAAAACCCATACGAGTACTTATTCCATTATCCTCTAAATAAAAAAGAATAAAAGCATAACGAAGAGATTTTTTTTTAAGTCGAGCTTTAAAATCACGCTTTGTTCTTAATCACTATTTCTTCACATAGTTGTTCGTTTGTTTTTGGGGTATATTCCGAATGTTAACTACATCAAGAGTCCTTTGGCGTTTTGCGCTCGCTGGGTTATTATTATTATTTTATTTTATTATATTTTTTATTTTTCGAAGCATGCACTTTATTTCTTGTGAATATCGATCGGCATATAAAATGGCTGTGACGCGATGAAATGAGTGAGATTTTAACCTGTTCAAAAACAAAAAGAAAGAAACAAACAAAAAACATCCCGAGGTGTTTAAATGTTTGAGTAGCGAAAGAATTAACGCAGCAATAACACGAGGAAAAATGTGTGTGTGTGTGTGTGTGTGTGTGTGTGTGTGTGTGTGTGTGTGAATGTGCACATGCAACTCAGTAATTACAGCATAAAAAAAGGAGAGAGAGCATATTTTGTTTCAAATAAACAACGCATTACATCTCCTTTCTGCTTTTTTTTTTTTAATCAGTAAAACGTTTTTGATTAAAAGAAGATGATGATGATAATGATGAAGAAGAACAAGAAGAAGAAGGAGGAGAAAAGGGGAGGAGGAGGAGGAAGAGAAGAAGAAGAAGGAGAAGAAAAAGAAGCAGAAGCAGAAGAAGAAGAAGAATAGAAGAAGTAAAGAAGAAGCAGAAAAGAAGAAGTAGAAGAAGTAGGAAAAGAAAGAAAAAGAAGAGGAAGAAAAAAGAAGAAGAAGTAGAAGAAGTAGGGAAAAATAAGAAGAAAAGAAGAAGCAAAGAAGAAGAAGAAGAAGAAGCAGAAAAGAAGAAGAAGCAGAAGAAGAAGAAGAAGAAGAAGAAGAAGCAGAAGCAGAAGAAGAAGAAGAAGAAGAAGAAGCAGCCAGATCTGGTTGTGCATTACTTAAGATGCAAAAGGAATTGCGTTAATCTGCAGAAAGATAAACACATACTTTCTGCTCACATTATTTTGCCAACGCAGCAGCATCTTTGCATATATGAATAAGCTAAGGCAAAGTTTTTTCTTTCGGAAATCTCAAAAAGAATTTTTATTTTAGAACTCCCAACAGGAGTATACGAAATGTTACACTACCCCCCCCGCACCCCCCCCCCCGCCCACACAATGATGGCTTGATGAACAAACATAAAAAAGTAAAGGCATTGCTTACTCAATGTACCATCTGGAAATAACAAAATTACTTTAACACACACACTGAGACCCCACCCACCAACCCACACACACTAAGACCCCACCTACCCTACCAACCCCCCCCCCCCCCCCCCCCCACTAAGACCCCACCTACCTACCTACCCCCCCCCCCCCCCACACCTAAGACCCCACCTACCACCACCCCCCCCCCCCCCCCCCCCACACACTAAGACCCCACCTACCTACCAACCCCCCCCCCCCCCCCCCCCCAAAAAAACACACTGAAAACCCCCCCACCTACCCCCCCCCCCCCCCAACCCCCAACCCCCACCCCCCCCCCCACACACGGGAAAACCCCCCCCTACCTACCTACCCCCCCCCCCCCCCCCCAAAACTTAGACCCCCCTACCAACCTCCCCCCCCCCCCCCCCCCCACACACTGAGCCCCCCCACCTCCCTACCACCCCCCCCCCCCCCACACACACGGGAAAAACCCACCACCTCCCCCCCACCCCCCCCCCCCCCTCACACCCCGGAAACCCCCAAACCTACCCCCTCCCCCCCCCCCCACCCCCCCACACATTTGAGACCCCCCTACCACCAAACCCCCCCCCCCCCCCCCCCCACACAAAACACAAAGACCCCCCCACCTACCTACACCCCCCCCCCCCCACACACACTAGCCCCCACCCCCACCTACCCCCCCCCCCCCCCCCCCCCACACATTTAAGCCCCCCACCCACCCTACCACCCCCCCCCCCCCCCCCTAAACCCCCCAACCCACCTACCTACCCTCCCCCCCCCAAACCCCCCCAACACCCCCAAAACCCCACCCCCCTCCCTCCCCCCCCCCAAAACCCCACCCTGCCCCACCCACCCCCTCCACCCCCCCCCCCCCCCCCAAAAACCCCCCACCCCCCCTAAGCCCCCCCCCCCCACCTCCCTACCCCCCCCCCCCCACCCCCCCTAAAAGACCCCCACCCCAAAAAACCAACCCCCTTTACCCCCCCCCCCCCCCCCCCACAACCCCCCCTTGGACCCCACCTAACCTTTCCCCCAACCCCCCCCCCCCCCCCCCCACACACAAAACACAAACCCCCACCCACCTACCTACCCCCCCCCCCCCCCCACACCCCAAAAAAAAAGACCCCACCAAACTACCACCCCCCCCCCCCCCCCCCCCACAAAACACAACACGAGCCCCCACCTACCCTCCCCCTCCCCCCCCTCCCCCCCCCACACTGAGCCCCCACCTCCCTACCTCCCCCCCCCCCCACCACCCCCACACACCATACACACACAAAACCCCACCCCCTTTTCCTAAAACACCCCCCCCCCACACAAAAAAACACGGAGACCCCCCACCTACCTACCCCCCCCCCCCCCCCCCCCCCCCCCACACACAAAACCCCATTTAACCCCCCCCCCCCCCCCCTACCTACCTACCCCCCCACACACACACACAACAACTGAGCCCCCACCTCCAAACTACCTATCCACCCACACACTACCCCCCCCTCCCCCCAAACCCCCCACACACTACCATCACACATCCCCATCACACTACTACCCCTCCCCCCCCCCCCCCCCACCCCCCCACACACACGACACACATCACACAATTTTTAAAACCATGGATAAGGGTTTTTTGGCGGTAAAATTAAAAAACCCTTGTTGTTTTTATTTTTATTGTTTTTTTTTGTTTTTTGAGGAGCTGCGGCTGCTGCTTTTGGGAGGGTACCGGGGTGGTTTGGCAGTGAAGGGGAAGCGGAGGGGGAAAGCCGAGGGGGAGGAGGGGGAGGACCGGGTTGGGACAGTTCCTCTTGTCACAGAAGGAGGGGTTTTCGGGGGTTCCGTCCGAGGCAAAGGGGGTTTTTTTGCCTCGCTCTCCATCTGTTACACACACACAACAAACTCCAAAAATAAAACATAAATTTGATTCACTTCACCAGCGCGAAAAAATAAAACGGGGGGGGGGGGGGGGGGGGGGGGGGGGGGGGGGGGGGGGGGGGGGGGGGGGGGGGGGGGGGGGGGGGGGGGGGGGGGGGGGGGGGGGGGGGGGGGGGTAAAAGAAGGAAAAGAAAGAAAGAAAGAACTACAGTATAACAAACAAAAAAAAAAATACTTATTTACAAAATTTAAGATACATTTTTTAACTGCGGTATAAAAAATTCACAAACCCCCAAGCTTTTGTCATAAAATGCGATGGGGTATTACAAAAAAGAAAAACCATCATATAACTTTTACTGTGGAAAAATTCTGTGAAACACATCAACCTTAACTAGCTGTTAAGATGCTGCTGTTCAAGGGCTTTTAAAAAAAAAAAAGGTTTATGCTTAATTTAAATTTTAAAGTTTTTAAAAAATTATTTCTCAGCCAGATAAAACGAAAAAAAACCCCGGGAAAAAATCAAAGGTTTTAACCCCAAAAAAGGCACGGGCAAAAAATCTAAAACACAACCCCACCCCACACAAAAACACCCACACACACACAAAACCCCACCCCAAATTTTTTAAAAATAGTCAAGGGGACCCCCCTAAGCCTTCAGTACAAGGTCCCAAAGGAAAGGGGCCCAGGGAAAACCACAAAACACACACACAGACAGGCCGACACACAGACAGACAGAAAACCAGAAAGAAACGAGACAAAAAACAGACAACAGAGAAATTTGAGACAAAAACAGGGAGACAGACAGTAAAAAGAGATACAGAACAGAAAAGACAAACAGATAAGACAAAACAGAAACAAAACAAAAGACAGGGGGCTTACAGAGAAAGCGAGCGAGAGACGACAGAAAAGAGAGAAGAGAGGAAAAAGAGAGAGAGAGAGAGAGAGAAAAGAGAGAGAGGGAGGAGAAAAGGGGAGAGAAAAAGAGAGAGGAAAAAAGAGAGAAGGGGGAGAGAGAGAGAAAGAAAAAGAGAGAAAAAATGACCAAAGGCAGAAAAGAAGGAAGAGAGAGCAGAAGAGAGAAGAGAAGAAGAAGGGAAAAGAGAGAAAAACAGACCCACAGAAACAGACAAGGGGCCCCATAGACCCCGAGACAACCCCCAAACAGCAAGGAGACCCAAAGGGGGGTGGTTTAAGACAGAGACAGAAAAGACGACAGACCCGAGAGACCAAAGGGGCTGATTTGACAGATGACCCCCACTACTTTCCCTCAAATTTATCACCAACCCTGGGGCCTGTCCCCTAAATCTGCCAGCCATCCTCATCCTCATCCCCCTTCCCCCCCCTTTTCCCCTTTTCACCCCCCCCTCCCCACCACCAACCCACCCAAACCCCCCCCCCCCCCCCTCCCACCACCAAACCCCCACCCCCCCCCCTTTTCCCCCCAAAATTTAAAAAACCCGGGATTAAAAACCAAAAAATCGGGGGGCCCCCCATCCGGGGGCCAAAAACCCCCTCCCCCCCAAAATTTTCGTCCCCCCCCCCGCCCTCAAAACACCACACCCCAATGCGGCCACACACACACCGCCCCGCCCCGCGCGCAAAACCCCACACACACACACACAAAACCCCACACACACACACACACACACACACACAAGGGGGAAAAGACGTTAAAATTTAAAAAAGAACAAAACACACACACATTGATATCAAATATTTGTGGGAAAGGGCGTTTAAAAATGAAGAACTGCACACACACACCCACACACACACACCCCGCGCCCGCGCGCGCGCGGCGCACAAAACCCCACACACACATCACACATAAAATTGAAAAACGTTAAAAATAAAGAAAACACCACATAAAACACACACACAAAAAACCCCACACCCCCACACACAACACACCAAAAAACACACACACACAAAAAAACACACACAAACAAAATCACTCCCACACACACCACACACACTCTCTTTTTTTCTCCCCACATTTACACACACACACACAAACGCTCACCCCACACCACAACACACCACACACCCACAAAACACACAAACACACTTCTTTATGTTTTTTATCTTCTGTTCCTATTCCTGTATCCCAACAGTGTAAAAATTTTTTTCCCCCGTTTTCCCCCTTGAGGAAATAAAGTTATTAGAGAGGGGACGGGACCGGGGCGAACTGGGCAGCAAGGTTTTCCCGAAAAAGTAGTAGGGTAATGTGAGGGGTAAGGGGAAAAAGGGGAAAAATGAAAGTTGTGGTGTGTGGTGTGTTTTTGTGATGGGGGTGTGTGTGTTGGTTTGTGTTTTTTAAAAATTAGTTTTACTTTACAGTAAATTTCCCCTGAAAAAAAAAACATTAAGGGGGGGGGGTGTGGGGTTTTTTTATTATTACTTTTCTTTTTCTTCTTTCCCCCCCTTTTGTTGTTGTTTTTGTTTGGGGGTTGTTTTTCTTCTTCCTTCTTCTTCTTCTTCCCCCCCTCTTCTTCTTTTTTTCTTCTTCCCTTTTTATTTTTCTTCACTTCTTCTTTTTTCATCTTCTTTTTCTTCTTTTTTTCTCTTTTTCTTCTTTCTCCCCAAATTCTTCTTCTTGTTTTTAATATAATTATTTTTGCATTTGTTTATTATTTTTTTTTATTATTTTTTATTAAATTTTTGTAGTTGTTTTTTCGTCATCATCAAAAACAATAAATATCCAAAACATTATTAATATCCCAAAATTTTTTTATTTTTATTGTTTTGTTTTAAATTTTTTCTTGGGTGCAAAACAGGTATATTTGGGGGTTTGGGGGTGTTTTGGATGGTTTAATTTTTTCCCCCTTTGGGCTTTTTTTCCTGGTTAAAGTGACCGGGGTGCTGCTGTCCTCCTCGTTTTCCCTTTTCCCCCCATTTTAAACCCCTTTTTGTTTTTTTTTTTTGTTTTTTTTAGTTTTTTTGTTATTTTTTTTTTCGTTTTTGGGGTTTTTTGGGGGGGGAAAAGGGGTGGGTTTTGGGGGGGGGGTGGGGGTTTGGGTGGTGGGGGGGTGTTGTTGTTTGGGGGGGGGAAAATGGGGGGGGGAGGGGTTTCTTTTTGTAAAGGGGAAAACGAAAAAAGGGGTCCTTTTTTCCCCCCTGTTTAAAATGAAGGGGAACAAGTTTTTTTTTTTAATAATATATCGTCTTCTTTTGTCCCTTCTGTCCCAAAGACTAAACAAAACCCCAAAACAAAAAAACACACACACACACACACACACACACACAACACACACACACACACACACACACACATATACACACACACACACACACACAAATTGGGGTGGGGGGTGGGGGCGGGCATGTACATTTGATGCACTGTTTGTTCTTTTTCTGTTGCAAGCGAAGAAGGTGGGAAGAAGAAGAAGAAGAAGAAGGAGAAGAGGGGGGGAGGATGAGGAGGAGAAGAAGGAGGAGGAGGAGGAGAAGAAGAAGGAGGAGGAGAAGAAAAGGAGGAGAAGACGGAGGAGAGGAGAAGCAGGAGAGAAGAAGGGGAGGAGGAAAAGGAGGAGAATGGAAGAGGAGGAGAAGAAGGAGGAGAAGAGGGAGGAGGAAAAGGAGGAGGAGATGGAAGGAGGAGAAGAAGAAAGAGAAGGTAGGAGATAGGAGGAAAAGGAGAGGAGAAGAAGAAGAAAAAGGAGGAGAGGAGAAGGAGACGAGAAGAAGAAGAAGAAGGAGGAGGAGACCACCACCACCACCCCACCACCACCACCACCACCACCACCACCACCAACACAACAACAACAACAACAACAACAACAACAACAACAACAACAAAGATCAAGTTCATCTTCCTTTGTCTTGCCAATAATTGACGCCGATACTGACGATGGCGACGAACACGTTTCATGAATATAATCC
>CM054143.1:15526545-15531545 GCA_028751875.1 Rapana venosa | reverse complement strand
CTACACTACACTACACTCACTACACTACACTACACTACACTACACTACACTACACTACACTACACTACACTCATCCTTCGGATGAGACTATAAACCGAGGCCCCGTGTTCGAACGCATGCAGAACATCTTGCGCACACGTTAAATCCTGTTTCGCTTTTCGGATGAGTAGGCCATTGTGTGCCGGTGGAAAC
Organism: Rapana venosa; assembly: GCA_028751875.1. NCBI lineage: Eukaryota > Metazoa > Mollusca > Gastropoda > Neogastropoda > Muricidae > Rapana > Rapana venosa. The sequence goes on along the minus strand of CM054143.1, from coordinate 15,531,353 downwards.
AGATGACAAAATTTACAAAACCGCATACACACGGGGACTGGATGTAAAAAAGCACATGAGTGTTTATTCCATTATCCTCGAGATAAAAGAATAAATAAATAAACTACACTACGCTACGCTACACTACACTACACTACACTACACTACACTACACTACACTACACTACACTACACTACACTACACTACACTACACTACACTACACTACACTACACACACACACACACACACAACACACACACACACACACACACACACACACACACACTGCACACATACACTCCATAACCCCCCAGAAAAGGCGCACACAGACAGTCGTTCACAAAGCTAGCTCGACCAAATAAATCTTGATATATCTTCAGCGACATAGCAGCCTCTACAAGCTGTGGAATTGGAAAGGGAGGGGGGTGGGGGTGGGGGTGGGGGATGCTGGGGGTGGGGGTGGTGGGGGGGGATGGGGGTGAAATGCATGGGCGTTTAGCTGTCCACACATATCCCAACCCCTCCCCACCCCACCCCTCCCGCCTCTAAAGTTGGGGAATTAGAAAGGTGGTGGGTGGGGGGTGGGGGTGTAATGCATGGGTGTAGCTGTCCACACATATCCTACCCCCCCCCCCCTCCTCCTCATCCACTCCTCCCTCCCTCCTTTCTTCTCCCGGGCCCTCAACACACCCCGAGAAAGTGTTACAACATTATAACAACAACCAAAAATGTTGTTACACGCGAGTCACACAACCATCCCACCACCACACACAAAAAAACAACCAAAAACCCCCCAACAAGAAACAAACAAAAGCCTACCTGAACAAAATACAAAACAGCAACCTCCTACCCCTAAAAAAGACACCCCCCCAAAAAAAAAACCCACCCCAAAACACAACACACCCCAACCCCAAACACAAACTAGCAGGCAAAAACATACACAAAAAGCAACATACAAACAATCAGCCCTAAACAAAGAAAGCGATTACACACGTACATAGTAGGGGACAGACATATTACTTCTCACTACACGTGTCGTGTCAAAACTAAAAATACTGCACCACAAAATACAACAACAAAAGCACACAAAAACCCAACAAGAAACACCCCACCCTAACACAAACACTGACAAAAATCTGAAGAAAATGCAAAAAAAACAAACAAACCCACACAAACAAACAAAAAACCAACAACCCAAACAACACCACCTCCCACCATACACACCACCACTATTAAAAACGTAATAAACAACCACACACAAAAACTCATGACAAAAGCACCCCACACCAACCCACCAACACATCCCCCCAAAAACAGAGGAGAAAACATTAAAAGAACAACAAAACAAAACCAACAAACCCAACCCAGAAAGACAAAACAGAACAGAGAAGATAGTAAGGGAAAGAGGATGGAGAGTCATAATAATATAGAAAAAGAGAAAAAGAGAAAAAGTCAGCCCCCCAAAAACCAACAACAACAAAAAAACAACAAACAAACCCAAAACAAACCAAACACCCCAAGAAATGAAAAAAACACCCAAAAAAACAAAAAAAACCCAAACCACACGGGAAAAAAACAAACCAAACCAAATAAATAAAAGATAAAGAGTTGGGATGTTGAACGAAGAAGAAAGGGAGAGAGGAGAAGGAGGAGGAAGGAGGGGGGGGGGAAGGGGGGGGGGGGGAGGGAGGGAGGGAAGAGAGGGGAGGGGAAGGGGACGTTGTGTAGGAAAAAACGCATATAAAGGCAGGAACGTAGATATAGAGAGAAGATGGAGGAGACGTAAAGCAGAGAGTGGGTGAGGGTTTGGTTGATGGGGTGGGGGGGGGGTGGGGGGGCTGGGGGGGCGGGCCGAGGAGGGGGGGTGGGAGGGCAGCAAGCTAGGCAGAGAGAGACAGAGGACGAGACAGCCAGATGAGAGAGAGAGACAGAGAGACAGACACGAGAGCAGACAGACAGAAAAGCTAGGCAGAGAGACGAGAGAGCGCAGAGAGAGAGGACAGGAGAGAGAGAGGAGAGAGTGAGAGACGAGAGAGAGAGAGTAGAGAGAGAGGAGAGGAGGAGAAGAAGAGGAGAGGAGAGAGAGAGATAGAGAAGGAGAGAGAGAGAGAGGAGAGAGGAGAGAGAGAGAGAGAGAGACAGACAGACAGTCAGACAGAGACAGAGAGGCAGACAGACACAGAGAGACAGACAGACACAGAGACAGACAGAGACAAAGATGCAACAATATAACAGGACATTTTCCTGTTCTCTTTGGGCTGCGTGAAAGTGAACCTGACCGGTACAGCAAGCAAGAGGGTGGCCTGGGCAAGGGGTGGGGGTAGGGAAGAAGGGGGAGGAGGAGAGGAGGAGAGGGAGAGGAGAGAGAGGGGAGGGAGGAGGGGAGGTAGTTGGCCCAGTGTCGGGGCGGCATTATCAGGCCTATCGCCATCCCCAGGGTCCTGGGTCCCATTACAGGGCCAGGGTGCAGCAGCAAATGAAGTGTCACTCAAGCCAGCGCGTGCAATCACAGACACAACACAGAGAGTAGGGAGAGAGGGAAGAATAGAGCAGAGAGGAGAGTAGAGGAGAGGAGAGGAAGAGAGGAGGGGGGGGGGGGAGAGGGGGAGGAGAAGAGAGGGGGGAGGGGAGAGGAGGGGAAGAGAGAGAGAGGGGGGAAGAGAGGGAGAGCAGAGAGGAGAGAGGAGAGGAGAAGAGGGGAGGGAGGGGAGGGAGGGGGAGTGGGAGAGGGGGAGTGAGGGGGGGAGGAGAGGGGAGAGGAGAGAGAGGGGAGATGAGAGAGGGTGGAAGAGAGAGTGAGAGAGAGAGGAGAGGAGAGGAGAGGAGAGGAGAGGAGAGAGGGGAGAAAAGAGAGAGAGAGAGAGAGAGAGAGAGAGGAGAGAGTAGAGGAGAGAGAGAGTAGAGGAGAGAGAGAGAGAGTAGAAGAAAGAGAGATCGAAGAGAGAGAGGGTTAGAGGAGAGAGAGGAGAGAGGGAGAGAGAGAGAGAGAGAGAGAGAGAGAGAGAGAGTAGAGGAAAGAGAGATCGAGGGGAAGAGAGTGGGGGGGGGGGGGGAGGGGCGGGGAGAGGGAGAGGAGAGAGAGTAAAGTAGAGAGAAAGAATGAGGAGAGGAAGAAGAGGGAAGGAGGAAAGGAGGTCTGTGTGTATAATTATGAGAGAGGAGGGGGGGAGGGAAGGAGGGGAGAGGGAGAGAGGGGGGAGTGAAGAGAGGGGGAGGAGAGAGGGGAGGGAAAGGGAGTGAGAGGGGGGAGGGGGAAAGGGGGAGAGAGGGAGGGAGGGGGGAGCGGAGAGATGGGGGGGGGGGAGAAGGAGTGAGAGAGAGGGGTGAGGAGAGAGAGGATGGGAGAGGGGAGGAGAGAGAGAGAGGAGAGAGAGAGAGAGAGATGGGGAGAGAGGAGAGAGAGAGGAGAGAGACAGACAGACAGACAGACAGACAGGACAGACAGACAGACAGATATACAGAGACAGGGTAGACAGGCTGCTTTCTTGCAGAAGCGCTTGAAGACAAGTGTGTCAGTTACCCACAGCAGGGGAAGGGGGGGGGGGGGGGGGGGGCATTGGGGGATGGAGGGGGGTGTCGCCACACAAATACCCCACCCTCCCCCCAAAAAAAACCCCATCGACATCATCAAGTTTGTCCCAAATTTGTCAGTCCTTGTTTTCCCAGGTTCCAGATTTGTGTGTGTGTGTGTTTTGTTTGCTTGTTTGTTGTTGTTGTGGGTGTTTTCTTTAGAGAGAGAGGGGGGGGGGGGGGGAGAGAGGAGAGGGAGAGTGAGAGAGAGAGAGAGGTTTAGGGGGTTAGAGAAAGAGAGAGAGGGGGATGGATGGAGAGAGAGGAAGGGAAGGGGAGGAAAGGGAAAAGGAAAGGAAAGGGAGGAGAGAGGAGAAAGGGAACGGAGAGAGGGGAGAGAGAGAGGAGAGAGAGAGAGGATGAGAGAGAGAGAGGGGAGAGAGAGAGGAGAGAGAGAGAGAGAGAGAGAGACAGACAGACAGACACACCACGACAAAAGAAAAGACAACAGAAATAAAACAAACAAAAACACACACCCCCGACAGAAAAGAGCCCAAACTGATTTTACCCTTGTCATGCATAAGTCTATGTGTAACAACTAAATGATTTTAAAAAAAAAATCACAACACAAATACACACAGATGGAAAAGAAAGAGAAAAAAGTGACAAGACACGGGAAAGGGACGATTTTCCTTCTTCTTTTCCTCCCCCTTGCTTCTTTCTTCTTCTTCTTCTTCTTCTTCTTTCTTCTCATTCTTTTTGCATTCTTCTTCTTCTTTCCTCCTCCTCCTCCTCCCCCTCCTTCTTCTTCTTCTTCTTCTCCCTTTTCTTCTTCTCCTCCTCCTCCCTCCCCCTTCTCCTTCTTCTTCTCTACACCAGCCCTATACTAGTATCATGCATGACTTGCAATCTTCCTTGTGACAAGTGTTGAGCTTAAGACGATCGAGCCGGATTTAAAAAAAAATTTTTTTTTTTGTAATCATGCTGTTTGGGTTTTTTGGGGGTGTTTGTTGCATGTTTAGTGGTGGTTGATGTTGGTGGTTGTTTGGTTGTTGTTGTTTTTTAGAACTGGCTTGATTGCTAATCGCCAATCCTTCCCTCCCTCCTTCCCTCCCTGTCAATCAGGACTGAAACCTCAAGTCCACTCCGCCGAAATAAAAGCATGACTTTACAGAGAGTTTCTAAACCAGGGAAGGGGAGTGGTGTCTTTACGTTCCAGTTTTTGTTTGTTTGTTGGGGTTTTTTGTTTGTTTGTTGTTGTTTGTTGATGTTTGTTGTTGTTTGTTTTTTTGGGGGGGGTTGTTGTAGTGTTTTGCC
>CM054143.1:15496788-15526045 GCA_028751875.1 Rapana venosa | reverse complement strand
CAACCCACCCAAAACAAAAAAAACCCGAAATAAACAGGCAAACAAATAATTGAAGCGCATTAAAAGCCTAATCCAATCAAAAGTTAAAAATGAGTATACTGGCTTCGATAATAACGCTTTTGCATTGTAGCTTTTCAAATAGCCAAAGTCGGAAAGAAAACGAGTTTTTTCCCTTGAGGGTGACAGAATAAACTTAATAGTTTTTATTTTTATTTTTTTAAACATCTAACCCTCTTATGATAATTATAGTAATAATAGTAATAATGATGAAGATGACGACGACAACAATAAGGATAAAAAGTAGAAGATGAAACTACAAAAAAAAGAATACTATCATCTATTCTAATCTTCTTCGTTGAACGCTCAGACAGCAACAATTGTTGTCTGTTATATGAGTGGAAATGCGTTGCACTGCCTCTAAGCGCCTGAAACCATTGACGCTGGGGGCAACAGCAAAGTGAGAGGCTGTATGACCAGTGGCTTTCTTTCCCACTCATGGAATTCCACTTTGCAGCTTAGTCTTTAGTGATCGACTATGACTCTCTGACTAGGAGGCTTGACTTGCACAGTCCTTATGTGCTGCAGGCCTGGGGGCTGGTTGGCCTTTGGAGAACATCTCCAACACTGACTGTCCTTATGCCCACTTGGCCGAGAGAGTGGGAATGTACTGTGGGCAAGGCATCTCCACTATAATCAAATTTCTGCCCAGTTTCCAAAACAGCAGCTGCTTCCTCTGCTGTTTTGGAGGTTATTGTCGGACACGACGGACAAACATACACATAATTATACAAGCGCCTAAGAAATCAGGCATTGCGCATCCAACTTTGGCGTGGTAGAAAATTGTTATCTTTTAAGTCTTTATGAAAAAAAAGGCAGGAGAATGGACCAGGAAGGCAGAAAATAGACAAGGAGGAGGCCAAGAAGCCATAACATGCGTCCATTTTCGCAATGACGAGATCAAAGGTTACATGTATCCAGTTTTAGAATAACAAATTATTATAGGATCGATTCTAAACGTAAAGCATCCCCGAAGTCGGAATGCGGCTACCTTCATGGTGGGCAAAACTTGGGCGCGTACGTAAAATCTCATCATTGGTGAACCTCAAAGCTCTAGCCGAGGAACGAAAAAAACCAACCAAACCCTTACCCCCCCCCCAACCGCCCCCCCCCCCCCCACAATAAACAACAACCAAACCCCCCAAAACCAAATACAAAACAACCCAAACCAAACCAAAACAAATAAACCCAACGCACAACCCAAAAACAAAAAGTAGCATAATTTGCAAAATACGGCTCGTATATTCTCAAATCCTTCGGATGAGACTATAAACCGAGGTCCCGTGTGCGAACACATGCAGAACATCTTGCGCACACGTTAAATCCTGTTCCGCTTTTCGAAAGAGTAGGCCATTGTGTGCCTGTGGGAAGAGATGACAAAATTTACAAAACCGCATACACGCGGGGACTGGATGTAAAAAAGCACATGAGTGCTTATTCCATTATCCTCGATATAAAAAAAAAGTCAAGTCAAGTCAAATCAGTAATATACACAAAATGGTTCAAATGTCTTATTTTAGTCACAAGATGCTAGTGAATAGTATCACAGCAAATTTGTAGAATGTTTCTTTTGTACTTTTCCATAACCATATGTGTAAACAAACGACCCTAGGTTTAGCAATAGTATGCTAAAAAAGTGCGTGTGTTTTTGTGGGTCTTAAAAAAATAAAAACCCAAATTTTTATTTTAAAAATTTTCTGTGCTTTTACTCTTTGTAATTTTCATTCCCGAATTTCTGTATGGTTTGGGTTTTTTTTTTGGTTTTTTTTTTTTCCCTCTTTTCTTTTTTTTTTCCTTTTTCGCTTCTCGCAAAAAAGCTGGCAGAAAAAATATTTTTACATACAAACAAACAACAAAACAAAAAGAAGAAAAAAACCCACGCGTTTGCTTAGACGGGGGGCCTTTTTAAAACAAAAACTCACGCTTTCGTGGTTCATTCTTTTTTTCTTTTCTGGGAAATGAACATTTAAATCTACAAATCTAGCGCGCAGCAACAGAAAAGCAACAGACAGAATGACGTATGACGAGGGGGAGGGGGTGGGGAGGGGGGGGGGGGGGGAAGTAGCTGCAGCAAATGAAATAAGGAAAGGGGTGAGGGGGGGGGGGTGGGGGGATGGGGGGGGGGGGGTTAGTTTAAGGGAAAGGGGGGGAAGAACGAACGAACAATTAAACAAGATTTTTCCATTTCAAAAATTGCTTTATTTGAGGGATAAAAAATATCTACTCCTGTCTTTGCGTCCCTCTCTGTCTGTTTTGTCTTCTGCGTTCTTCTCTGATGTTCTGTCTCTCTGTCTGTACTCTGTCTGTCTGTCTCTGTCTCTGTCTCTCTTCTCTCTGTTACTGCTTCGTCTGTCTCCTGTCTGTCTGTCTCTGTCCTGTTGTCTGCCCTTCTGTCGTCTTCTCTCTGTCGTCCTTTTTCCCTTGTCTATCTCTTGCTTGAGGGCAAGTTTTAAAAAAGCCTTCCTTTTTTATTTTTTTTTCCCTTAACATTTGCTTTGTCTGTTCTGCATTTACACCCCCCCCCCTCCCCTCCAATCGTCTGTCCCTTTTTCCCCTCTGTCTCTTGCTCTCTCTCTGTTTATATCAATCTCTGTCCTGTTGTCTCTTTTTCTCCCCCTTTTTCTCTCTCCTCTCTCTCTCTCTCTCTTTTTTTCTTTCTTTCTTTCTATTCTATCAATCTTTTTTCTATTATCTATCTATCATCTATCTATCTATCTATCTTCTATCTATCTTTTTCTATCTCAATCCTCACTATCATCTACTCGATACTGTGTACACATCTATTTTTTCTACATCTATCTATCTATCTATCACTATCTATCTACCATCCATACCATCTATCACTATCCATCTTTTCACTATCCATCTACCATCTATCTACTATCTTCTTCAAAGTTTTTTTTGTTTTGTTTTGTTTTTTTTTACTTGGATCTTTTGGGGAATATTTAAAAACAATAAAAGTAATCCCGCATATAAAACAAAAATTTTACAAAGGCTTTTTTCCTTTTTCTTGCTCATCTCTTTAATTCACTTACACTACATATATCCCGTGCCTGCGCGTGCACACCACACATACATACATCATACGCGCAGAAAACACACATACACACACACACACAACACGCAGTACGCAGACACAACTCGCGCGCGGGGGGGTGCACGCATTCATCCATGCACCACATCATAATACAAGAGCAGACACACATTTCAAAACCACAAACACACAGGACACACAAACACACACATAACACTTGCATACACTGCAAGCCCAAGATGACAGACAGGCGCACGCGGCACCCCACCACAGAACACCATACATTCTTTGTTGCGGTGGAACAGATGAAGAATTTTACAAACCGCATACACAGGGGGAAGGGTTTAAAAAAACACATAAGGCTTTTTCCCATTATCCTCGAATAAAAAATAAAAAATTTAAAAAAGAATAAATAAACCACACACACACACGCAGCACGCCGCACGCACGCCCCCCCCCCCCCCCCCCTACCCCACACACATCCACACACACACACCACACACACACAACACACACACACACACACACAACACACACACACACCACGCACGCACGCACCACGCACGCACCACGCAGCACGCAAAAACCCCACCCCACACACCAACACAATGCGCGGACCGGCGTGCAAAAAAAGAAGCGCCCAACTTGAAACCCCTCGTACCATCGAAAGGGTTTTTAAACACAAGCACAGGGCTGTTTAAAGGAGTTTTCTCCCTTGAAGCGTATTGGGGGAAGGGAAGGGCCCCCCCCTTGACCGCCGACCAGAGAAAAAGAGAAGAGGAGAGTAAGGAGGAGAGAGAGGAGAGAGAGAGAGAGGAGGAGAGGAGAAAGAGAGAGAGAGAGGGGGGGGGGGGTGAGGAGAGACAGAGACAGAGACAGAGAAAGCCTTTTAAAGCATTTCTTTTTCGGTCCCTTCTGGCCTCAAAAATCTTTTGTTTTTTTTTTTTTCATTTTAAGCCCTACTTTTTTCTAATTTTTTGTTGTTTTTTTATTCTCTCTTTCGTTTTTTGTTGTTTTGTACTTGTGAGTTCATTTTTTCAAAGAATATTTTTTTGCTTTAAATATCGGACAAAAGGGAAAAAAAACCCAAACCCCGCTGGTGGATGGGTGGTTAAGGTAACGTACCGCCAAAAAACGAAAAGCCCAGATTCAATGAGGGGTCGTTCGTTCCTTTTGGGGGCCAAACTCCCCCCCCCCCATCCACCGTCACCGTCACCGATCCCCAGATTCCGAATCCTTTGGGGGCGCCTTCGAACTTTTCGACCCCTTTCTCCTCCTCTGTCTCTACCCACCCCAGGGTCTCTCAGCTTCATGTCGTCCACCCGAATTTTGTCCCCCATCTCTTCCTTTGTCTGCCTTTTTTCTTTTCCTCCTCCACTGTGCCTTGTGGGTTTGTTTTACAAGCCCAGAGGAGCGTGTGACAGGACCATTTCCCCCCCACCCATAAGAAAGGTACTGGTGCAAAATTTTTTGGGTTTAGACGTAAACCGACCCCCCCGGTGCAGCCGATTACGCACTAAAAGAACCCACGACAACAAGAGTTGTTTTGGAAAAATTAGAGGGAAAAACAAAAGCCACTTTAAAAGGGAAAACCAAAAATACGCATGCAAAAAGAAAAAAAAAAAAAATAAGGGTGGCGCGCTCTTGTGGCGACGCGCGCTCCCCCCCCGTGGGGGAGAGGCAGCCGAATTTCACCATAGAAATTCCGTGACAAAAAATAAAATACTTAAGAAAAACAGATGGGAGAAAAGGGGGGGAGGGGAGGGGGGAGGTATTAAAAACTTCCCCCTGTTTTCAAAACACCACCCCCACTAATTTTACGGGTAGCAGCACCGGCAAATAAATAAAACTTTACATGATACCCCCCTCCCCTTCAACCCCCCAACTCCCCCCTCACCCCTCAACCTTACCCCCCCCCCCCCCCCCTAATTTTCCCTTTTTTCCCCCCTTCCCCCCCCTTTTTTCCCCCCCACTTCTTTTCCCCTTCTCTCTTTCATTCCTTTTCAGAGTTTTTACAACAAAACAGATTCGGTTTTTTTTTTTCTTTTCCATCAACTTTTGGGGGAAAAGGGGGAAGGGGGGGTGGAGAAAAAGGGGAAAAAAGGATGGGGGTGGGGGGGGCAAAATTTTTACGTTCTTTGAACCGCGTTAAAGAGAAAGAGAGGAGAGAGAAGAGGAGAGAGAGAGAAGGGGAAGAGGGAAGAAGAGAGAGAGAAGAAGAGAGAGAGGGGAAAATTTTTTGTTTGGTTTTGAGGGGGGTGGTGATGGTGGCGGGGGATGAAAAAAGTGGGACAAGTATAGGGGCGGGAAAAATTTTTTAAAAAAATTTTTTTTATTTCGGATAATGGAATAATCACTCGTGCTTTTCTTTTTTCCAGTCCCCGTGTGATGCATTTTGTCAATCTTGTTATCCGCCCCACCGGGCACAATGGCCTACTCTTCCGAAAAACAGAAGGGTTTTTAAAAGGTGCCCCCGAGTTTTTGCGGCGTTTGCAAAAGGGACCCGGTTTATAGTCTCAACCGAAGGACTTTTTTGGGGGGGTGCGGGGGGAGTCGGCAATGATGTTAACTCCAGAGGAAAAATCCTCTTGGGCGAGAATCAACCCCGGGGCATCAGATCACGAATACATCGCTCTAAAACCCCCAGGGACCCGTCCCCCCACCCCCCCCCCCCCCGGACTAATGAGGGGTGGGGATGGGGGTGGGGGGTGGGGGGTGGGGCAGTATGGGGGTGGCAAAGGACCCCCATGTTTGGGGAAGAATAATGGAAAATGCAGGTGTTTGTAAGGCAAAATGTGATTTCCTGGCATAAATTTGGTTTTTTTTTTAAATTAAAATTAAAAAAAAAAAACTAAGGAAAAAATAAAATAAATTTTTTTAAAATTCAAGAAAATAAAATTCGCAACAGAAAATTAAAAACACACAGACACACCCCACCCAAAAACACCACATAAGCACACACACGATCGGCCCGCACCCCTTCCCCCCTCCTCCCCCCCCCCCCCCCCAACTAACCTCCCCCCCAAAAACCCCCAAACCCCCCCCAAACCCTCCCCCCTCCGCAAACAACACAAACAGCAACAGCCCCCCCCCCCCCCCACCCCACCCCACCCCCAAAAATTCTTTACAAAAGCTGTGATTGTGATCCCTTACCCCCTTTTTTGTTTTGTGTCTCTTTTTTTTTTTTTTTTAAAAAAACATTTTTGACTCGTTTTGTTCATTTCTACTTCTTTTTCAAAGAAAAAGACAATTTCCCCAAAAACCCCCACAAAAAGAAAATAGATAACACTTAAAAAAAAAAAAAACCAAAAAGATGTAAAAGAAAGTATTATGAAATCAGCAGTGCGCAAATCAGAAAGAAATGAAGTGATTTAAAGGGGGAGGAGGAAATTTTTCTTTTTCAAAACGCAAGAAAAAAACCCCCCCTTTACAGCCCTTTGGGGTAGGATGGGGGGGGGGGGGAGGGAAGGGGGGGGGGGGGGGGAGGGGGGGCAGGGGGGGGGGGATACAAAGGGAATGCAGGGGGAGGGGGGAAATAAAAAAAGAAGAAAAAAGGGTCCCCTCAAACACTAAGAAAGGGGGACTTGATTTTAAAAGAAACATTTTGGGGAGCTTTTTTGTCTTTTTTTTTTATCCCCCCCCCCCCTTCCCGCCCTTTCCCCCACACTCCTAACCTTTTTTTCTCTCCCCCCCCAGTCCCCCTTCCACCCCACCCCACCCCCCATCCTTTACCCCCCCCCTCGTGTCAGTAAAAGTCCCACCTCCCCCCCTTCCACCAACCCCTGCAACAGTGGAGGGTTTGGGGAAAAGGGGGAACAGGGAGAAACTGCCAGAGATGCCCCGGGAAATTAAATGAGGAGTGGGGAGGGGGAAGGGGGGAGGTGGGGGTGGGGGGTTTGGGAAACAAAGGCAAAAGAGGAGAGAGAAGAGAAAGAAGGGAAAAAGAGAGAGAGAGAGAAGAGAGAGAGAAGAGAGAGAGAGAAGAGAAGTGGGGGGAGGGGGTAAATGAGCTGGGAATAGGGGGAGGGGGCCTTAAGCAGATTTTTATTTATCGCCTTTGCTTGGAGAAAAAACATGAGGGGTGTTTTTTGGAGATGGGGGGAAAAATTTAAAGTCTGCTTCTTGCTTTTTTTGAGTATTTATTGTGGTGGGAGGTTTCCCGTTTTGTCCTGCTGTCTTCGGTCGTCTGTCTGTCTCTCAGCTGCGAGGGCTGGTTCACAGAACTGCAGTGCAGCGCATATTGGGGTAAAAAAGTGTAACAATTTTTATAGATAATTATATAAATCGAGAAAGAGAGAGAGAGAGGAGAGAGAGAGAGGGGGGAGGCAGGGGAAAGGGGGGATATCATAGTGTTTGGTGAAAAAAAGCCACTGATTTCCTAAAAAATGATTTTTACGACATGCACAGTGTTTATTTAAAATGGTTTTTCTGCTTAAATGCACACTTTATTTCACCCCTTTTCCCAAGGGGGCCCCTGTTACACTGGCTCTGTGACCACGCGGGAGCGGGCCTCCCCATGAAAACGGCAAAAGAAAAGTAAAAAAGCAAAAAGGAAACCCTTTAACACAACCGCCCCGCTCAACCTGTGAAACTCCATCCATCAAGCCACCCTTTTTCCGGAGCAGAAAAAAAAAAAAAAACCATTAATTTTTTTACTGCCCAGTACCCCTATTACTGAGAGTGCGCTTTTGTAAGAGCCCTGTTAAATCCAGGGTTTTTTAAAAACCCTACCCCCCTCCTTTCCTTCAAAGCATATCTGAAAGGATTAGAAGTTTTTTCCTTAATTTTTGCTACGCCATGTCTAAACCTTTCTGAGATTTTCCATGTCGGTCTGTTTTTCATTTGGGGAAGTGGGGTTGATTTTAAAAGGGTGATGAAAACTGTTTCCCCTGAGATTTAAAAAAAAGGGAAAAAAGGGGGAAAATTCAAAAGTTGTATGTAATTTGCATACACACTGGGTATTACAGTTGTTCCCCTTTCCTGCTTGCTTTCCATTGTCTTTTTTTAACAGATTACTTTTTATACATAAAATTTTTCAAGGACCTTTTTTCTGCCTCACGGAATCCTGCCCTGCTGTTCCCCGCCGCCATCCCAATCTCCCTCCACGCCATACCCAATTTTTTATTTCCTTCTCAGGGTTGAAAGTCCCAAGGAACCCCAAAATCACTGCCCTTGGGGCCCCCCAGCCAGAGGGGCCCCGAACTTCTGCGGTTTACTTAGTGTGTTCAAAAAGTTATTTCTATGTAATTAAAACTATAGGCAAAACCAATTTTTATCCAATGCCCCGCAATTAAAATTTTTGATTCCAAAAAAAAATTAATCACTTTTTCAGAGACCGAAAATAAAAAACACGGCAAAAAAATCAAAAACTACAGAGAAAAAAAATCGCAGTACAGAATTACGCAAGGTGGGCGGGAAGGAAGCAGAATAGAAGATAGAATTGCAAACTTTGGAATCCGGGGAGAGAGTATGGAGGGGCGGGATGTGAAAAAAAAAATTGTCAGAGTGAAGGAACAGTCACTGCTGGTGCTGAGGAGAGAGAGAGAGAGAAAAGGAAAGAGAAGAGGGAGAGAGAGAGAGAGAAGAGGAGAGAGAGAGAGAGAGAGAAAGTGTGGGGGGGGTGGGGTGGGGGTGGGTCAAGGGGGAAACATATGTTGTGTAAGTGCGCGCAAAGCGCGCCGCCGCTCGCTCGCATGTGAAAAGTGTTTCCCACATAAAAATTAATGCAATTTTTGCATGCACTTATCATACCTGCATATCTGCCGTTCAAAAAAGATACGGAATTAATTCTTGGTTGTTGAAATATAGTTTATCATGAAGCAAATACAGTAATGTAAACTTGGTCATTACTATTATTATCATTGTCAACAGGAACACTTTTCCATTCTGTTTGTTACCATAAAATATAGTTTGTCTGCTATTTTGAGTGACCTAGATTTTACAAAAAATTAGTAAATAGAAACTTAAAGAAAATATTATTTTTTCATGGTAATCTTTTAAAGTAAGACACGAAAGATTTAGTTTTTGAAACTTGAAGAAAAAAACTAATTGTTATCATCTATCTATCATCTACATCTATTATCTATCTATCAAACTATCTATCTATCTATCTTTTCTACTATCATCTATCTATCTTCATATCTATCTATTATCTTCTATCATCTATCTATTACTACTATCTTCTATCTACTACTACTACCCCCTCCCCAGTATGTATGTTTATGTAGTATGTAGTAATGTATTTTGTTGTAGTAGTATGTATCATCCACCTGTCTGTCTGTTTTTCTTCTACCTCTCGTCTTTTCATCAAACTGGTTGTCGTCTTCTGTTGCTGTCTACTATCTATCTATTATCTACAAACTATCTCTCTCTCTATCTCCTACTATCTCCTACATCTCTCTCCTATCTATCTACTATCTTCAAATCAATCTATCTATCTATCTATCTATTATCTACTACGTTTATATTCTACATATTCTTCTATCTACTGCTGTCTACTATCTGTCTATCTATTTGTCTGTTTTTTTGTCTACGTCTGTTTTCTGCTGTCTGTCTGTCTGTCTATCATCTATCTTTCTGTTGTCTTTGTTGTCTGCATCTACTATCTATCTAATTATCTATCTACCTCCCCCTACCTACCTCCTACCTACCTATCTATCTTTTTTTATTTGATCGCAAAAAAGGAACCACAAAGAGACTGAAATTAATTCCCCAAATAAAAAAAAGTGAAAAAATTTTTAGGGGGGGAAAAGTAAAATCGTGATTGAAAGACCCCACACAATACAGAAGGTCTACACTAAAAATGCACGCATCATTCGCAACCTTTGTCCCAAAGGATTTCAGTTTGACATAATGCGCTCCTTTTATTTCACAGTTTTCAACCCCCCCCCCCCCCAAAAAAACAGTAGCAAGCAAAAGATAATACAGCAAAGGGAAGATCTCCACACCCCCCTTTGTGCTCAGAGCCTGACATTTTTTCATCCATCAAAGGGACCTTACCGGGAGCAAAACCGGCCGTAAATGTTCCCGCATGCCACAAAGCCAAAGCCGCCTGTCCACCACGGGTTTATGTCAGCCGGCGTGGCTGAACCTGCAGTGTTTACAACCCCTGCCATACTTTAGGATCAGACACTGAACGCTGCAAATTTTCCGTTCTCCCCATTTTTCTTTCTGTTCTCCTTCCTTTTTTCCTTTCACTATAAAAAAAAATCCTTTTCCCTTCGAAGTAAGGGTTGCAGTTGAAGATTTGTTGTTATGATGTATTTTTAAAGTCTGTTAACATTTAGTGATATTTATAGAGGGAAGAAAGACAGAGATAGATAGAGAAGTTGAGACAGAAAAAGAGAGACAAAACGAGAGGGACCGAGAGGAGGGGGGTAGGGGGGGGAAGGAAAAAAGATTTAAAAAAAAAGGGAATAAGGGGATACAATAGAACAGTTCAGGCGACTTTTAGAAATAACCCGACTTTTTCAATTTGCCATTTACAAAAAAACGTACTAACAATCATTCCCGAAGTTCAATACCATATTTTTTTTACTACAAATTTTAAAGGACACGAGAAAAGAAAGTTCGCGAAAAATAGGCTTCGAGGCATTAGAGGGAGAATAATTAATGATTTAAAAAAAGTGAAAAAAGTTTTTACTTTTCTATTATCTCTCTGGTCAAAGTTAGAGGCTAGCAAATCTCTTATCTAAACACAAAGTCACCAAAAAAATTTTAAAAACAGACAATAAAAACCAAACCCCAAATGTTAGGCAGAGCAACTTTTCAGTTTATTTAAAACATTCTCAGGGTAAAAAAAATACCTTCAGAAGTGATGTTCGATTCGTCCGAAAAAAAGTCTACATTCATTTAAAATAGGGATATTTTTCCTCCACAAATTTTCATTTTTTTTTAAAAAAAACGACCCTTTTACCCCAATTCTTTTTGTGCATGCACCTGGGAAGGGAAAAAATGCACTTGAGATCCAAATTTATTCAGCAATCAGTTGTCACATAAATATATACGGTGTTTTTTCTTTTTCTTTTTTTCTTTTTTTTGAGGGTAAAAGGAATAAGCACTCATGGGGGTTTTTTTTTTTAACATCCAGGCCCTGTGTATGCATTTTTTAAATTTTGTCATCCGCCCCACCACCCCCCAAAGGCCCCAACTTCCCAAAAACGGAAAAGGGCTTTAAGTGTGGCAAGATGTTCTGCGTGCTTGTACAAGGGACCAGTCTATAGTTTTTTACCGAAGGACTTTTTTTGGGGGGGGGGGGGGGGGGGGGGGGGGGGTTTTGGGGGGGGGGTTTTGGTCCTCTGGTTTGGGGGGTGGGGGGGGGGGGGGGGGGGGGGGGCCGGGGGGGGGCCCCCCCGGTGGGGGGGGCGGCTTTGGGGGGGTTGGGTGCCCCCGGGGGGGGTTTGGGGGGAGGGGGGGGGGGGGGTGGGGGGGGATGAACGGGGGGGGGAAAAGGGGGGGGTGTTTGGTTTTTTTTTTTTTGGGGGGGGGGGGGGGGGTGTTGGGGGGGGGGGGGTTGGGGGGGGGGAGGGGGGGGGGGGGGGGGCAGGGGGGGAAATAATGGGGGGGGAACGTATTAAAAAAAAACCTTGGACAAAAAGAGAGATTTACTGGGGAATCAAAACAGGGAGAAGAAAGATACCTGGCAGGAAGATCAAGTGACAAGAAGGAAACACGGTGGGACAGAGAGAGAAATATCAATGCGAAAGATACACGGTTGACAGAGAAAAATTTTTGGGGGAAAGGAAATACACGGGAAAAAAGGGTCCTGGTGGAACAAGGGAGAGAGAATCACAGGGCGGGAAAAGGGGGAAAAAGAAAACATTAAGAGTAACTTTTACAAATAACTTAGAGAGAGGGAGAAAAGGGACAGGGTAATGGTGGGGCAGAGATACACTGGTGGGCAAGAGAGAGAGAGAAAGTAAAGAGAAGAGATTTTCATGGGGGAAAAGAGAGAGTACATGGGGACAGAAATATACACTGGGGGCAGAGGAGAAAAAAGAGAAGAGAAGAAAAAACTTTGGCAGAGAGAGATACACGGTGGACAAGAGGAAGGGAAGAGAGAGAAAGAGAGAGAGAAAGGAGAGAGAGAGAGAACACTGGTGGAAAAGAGAGAGAAAGAGAGAGAGGGGAGGAGAAGAGAGGGGAGAGAGAGAGAGACACGGTGGACGAGAGAAGATACACTGGGGGACAAGAGAGATACACTGGTGGACAGAGAGAGAGAAGGGGAAACTGGTGGAAACAGAGAGAGAGAGAGAGAGAGAGAGAGAGAGAAAAGAGACACTGGTGGACACAGAGAGAGATAGACTGGTGGAAGAGAGAGTTTACATGTGGACAGGAGAGATAGAGAGAGAGAGACACGGGTTTGGACACAGAGAGAGATAACTGGTGGCCCAGAGAGAGATACACGGGGGGACAGAGAGAGAGATACATGGGGGACAGAGAGAGATAGACTGGTGGACAGAGAGAGAGAGACACGGGTTGAAAAGAGAAAAGAGGATACACGGGTGGCAAGAGAGTTATACAGTGGGGGACAGAGAGAGTTATACACTGGTGGACAGAGAGAGAGATACACCTGGTGGACAAAAGAGAGTTTATACAGGGTGGACAGAGAGTAAGAGATACAGTGGTGGACAGAGAGAGAGATACAGTGGGGGAAACAGAGAGAGAGAGATAGACTGGTGACAGAGAGAGGGGATACAGTGGTGGACAAGAGAGAGAGAGAGAGATAGACTGGTGGACAGAGAGAGGGGATACAGTGGTGGAAAAGAGAGAGAGAAGAGAGAGAGAGAGAGAGAGATACACTGGTGGACAAAGAGAGAGATACACTGTGGACAAAGAGAGAGATACACTGGTGGACAAAGAGAAAAGAGAAAGACTGGTGGACAGAGAGAGAGACACTGGTGGACAAAGAGAGAGATACACTGGTGGACAAAGGGGAAAGAGAAAACTGGTGGCCCAGAGAAGAGACACTGGTGGACAGAGAGATACACTGGTGGAGAGAGAGAGAGAGAGAAGGGGAGAGAGAGAGAGAGAGAGAAAACGGTGACAAAGAGAGAGATACACTGGTGGACAGAGAGAGAGAGAATACCCCGGTGGACACAGAGAGAGAGAGAGACACTGGTGGACAGAGAGATACACTGGTGGACAAGAGAGAGAGAGAGAGAGAGAGAGAGAGAGAGAGAGATACACTGGTGGACAGAGAGGAGAGAGAGAGAGAGGAGAGAGAGAGAAAAGAGATACATGGTGGACAGAGAGAGAGAGAGATACACGGGGAGGGACAGAGATAGAGATACAATGGTGGACACAGAGAGAGAGATACATTAGTGGGACAGAGAGAGAGAGAGAGAGAGAGAAGAGAGAGAGAGAGAGAGAGAGAGAGATAACTGGTTGGACACAGAGAAAATAGAGATAGACTGATGGACAGAGAGAGAGAGAGAGAGAGAGAAGAAAAGAGAGACTGGTGGACAGAGAGAGAGAGAGACTGGTGGACAGGGAAAAGAGAGACTGGTGGACAGGAGAGAAAAGACTGGTTTTTTTTGACAGAGAGGAGAGAGAGAGAGAGAGAGAGAGAGAGAGAGATAGACTGTGGACAGAGAGATATAGAATGCATACAGTGTGACAGAGAGAGAGAGACAGAGACAAGAGAGTCCAGAAGAGGTCGAGAGAGAGACAGACCGGGGAGACAGACAGAGAGAGAGATCACTGGGGAGGACCTGGGGATGGGCAGGTAGTGTAAGGAGGACACACTACAAAATTTGTTTGAAAGGTGGTCCCTGTTTAAAATGCACTCACTTCATTTGCAGCCCTGTTGCCCAGGATACCACGTGCTCTTGTGTGTGTGTGTGTGTGTGTGTGTGTTGTGTGTGTGTGTGCGTGCGTGTTTGTGTGATGTGCGTGGCGTGTGTGCGGGGTTGTGTTGAAAGCGTGCTGCTTGTGTGTGTGAAACTTTTTTCCAGACGGTACATAGAATAAGCAGCAATTGCTTTATAAAACCAAACCAGCTATCTAAAAAAAAAGTGTGTGTGTTTTTGTGGTGGTGTGATGTGTGTGTTTTGGTTTGTGTGGTATGTGTGTATGTGTGTGTATGAGTGTGTAAGTGTTTGTTTTGGGTGTGTGGAAAGTGTTGTTTGTGGTGTGTGTTGTTGTAGTGTATATTGAGGTGTGTAAGTGTGTGTTTTGTGGTGTGTTGTATGTTATGTGTTGTGTATGTGTGTGTATGTGTGTGTGAAAGTGTGTGTGTGTTGTGTGGGGTGCTTGCGTGGGGTGCGTGCGTGCGTGTGTGTGTGTGCCCGCGTGTTGTTGCTATTGCTGCTGCTGTCACTAATGTTGAGGCTCTCACAGGAAAACAGGCAGTAACAGTAACAAGTAATTAGGCAAATGGAAGACTCACTTAATAGGACCGTGTTACGTTCAGAGCTGAGATCTCATTATTTAGTATGGTTTTTTTTCCTTTTCTTTTCACTACCAGAAGTAGTCGACCTATTAATTACTGAGATGTGTGGAGGGTGAAGTGTGGCAGATTGAAAAATAACTCATTACCTCCTCATCCCAACTCCTGCCGTTCTCTCTGTCTCTGTCTGTCTGTCTATTTGTCCGTTTCTCTATCTCTGTGTGCAAGTGTGTGTGTGTCTCCCCTTCAGTTTCTCTGCTTGTCTTTTTCTGCCTGCCCCGCCTGCCCGTCTATGTCTGTCTCTCTGCTCTGTCTGTCGTCCTCTCTCTAAGTCATTTCTGAAATTTTTATACCTGTCTGTTTTTTTCATTTAGAAAATGGAGGATTAGCATCAAAGAACCCAAGAACTTTCCCGCAGAGCAGTGGGGAGGGGGGCGGGGCAAGGTGGGGGGAGTTGGGGCCCGGGAGGGTTGGAGTGAGTGGTTGAGGATTGAAAGATTTTCAATTAACATGAAATTGTAAAAAAAAGCTTTTGAACTGAGATGGAAGTACGAAAACGACATTATTTTTGCCACTTGTTTAGTAGCTGAAACAAAAACACTCATACACACATACACACATACACCCCCAAACACACAACACACCACATTAAACACACACACACACACACCACCACACACACACACACACACACACACACACACACACACCCACAGCACCCCACAACACACACCCACACACACACCCAATACACACACACAAACACCACAACATACAACACACGCAGAGTAAAAAAAGAAAAAGATAAGAAAGTAGGGCACAATATCATTTATGAACTCAGAAAGAAAATGGTATGCTCCAAGGGAAAGGTCATGAAGTTGGAAGAATGAAGACGAATGGTCATCGCTGACAACCCCTACCAGCAATTACAGGCAATGTGCAATTCTCAGGACTTTAAAGAACAACCGCAAAGATCTCTATTGACATCTACTCTTTTTTTCCCCCACTTATCTTCCTTCTATCCTTTCCATATTGTGTTATCCTTGATCATTCCAGCCCCCTTCCTTCTCCCCCCTCCACCTCTGCCCCATCCTCTCCACCACCACCATCAGCAGCATCTTTTTTTCTCTCCCGTTCCTCTGCTAGAACTGCGAGGTTTACCAATCAATGGTGAGAATTTGTGTATGCTACCATTTTTGCCCACAGCTACAATGAAGCTAGCCGCATTATGATTTCAGGGATACATGCTGGGTATGTTCATGTTTCCGTAACCCACCCAAATGCTGACATGAAAGTCACAGGATTTTTAACATGCATATTTGATTTTCTGCATTTATATATGCACACGAATGAAATTACGGCTCTGGCAGGTCTGCACTTGAAGTTGATCACGTAGATCGTAAAAATTCCCACCCTTAAGTCACCTGACGCTGCTGAGATTCAAACCCGCAACTCTCTGGGACGATTGGATTGAAGTCGAACAGTCTTAACCACTCAGCTATAGCGTCTGTCGGCTGCATCTTTTAAGTCCAGTCCTAATCTTATTCCTTCTCTTGTGAGAAAAGTCCAAGCTTGAAAAAGTCAATAAACTTGTTGTTTTTGAGGTACTGTCCTTGGATGCAGAAATATTGAGAGAGATACAATGGAAGAGGTGGTCTTCTGTGAAGAGGAAGGAAGGGGGAGGGCGGTGGAAGGGGAGGGGGTGTGGGGGGTGAGGGGGGAGGGGTAGGTCAGTCAGAACTAAACGAGAAGGAAGTGGGGGAGAATGGAGAGGAGGAGGGAAAGGAGTTTGATTTAATATCTGTTCTTGCTGCAGTGATGAAAAACTGGAAGATAAGACGGACATCTTAATGTGTGCTTTTTTCTGCTAAGTATTAGTTGTGGTTGGTGGACGTTCCCTTTTGCTTTGTTTTTTATGTTCTTTTTATCTTTTCACCAAAGAGCCATTCTGTTACAGTTATATAAGAACATGAAGGAAGAAAAACTGTTATGATGTCTTCTCACTTTTCTGATATCAGATTCAGCGAAGAATAACAGAACCCAGAAACTAGGTTTGTGGATGGCATAGGCAATACAAAGTAATAACAGCAAGAGGAATGGAACGCCAAGGGGTGTACTGATACGAATCCATGATTGTAGCTTAAGCAGGTATTTGACAAGGGGTGTGAGCATGTCTTGTGTTGTGCAGTATGGCAGTAAGCGTACCAAATGCAATGAAGGAAGCGTACACATTGCTATAGAAAGAGAAAAAGGATGCCATAAGAAAAATAGAAGAGAGAGAGAGATTGAGAGATAGAGAGATGCTTCATTTAGTTGCAGAGAGTATCTGATGGCATAAAATGCAGTGGCGCTGAAGTGCAATATGTAATTTATAATCCCAGGCCCGAGTACAATCATTTGTTGTCATTGCCAACACCGTAATCACACTTAACATTGGTGTTCTAACCATCATTCAAAATATTACACTCAAAATCATGATTAACAAATCGTCATGTTTGTATCATCATCAGCAGCATCATTATCATCATCACAATTATACTGTTTAATATACCGCCAGATAATCCATTGCCAATATAATACATAAAAAAGAGGGAAAACCCTGCTTTCTTGCTGTTATTACTAAAACAACTGACATCAAAATAGATCCTACAGTAAATAAGAAAAAAATTACCTTTTAAAATGAAATCAACAAACGTTTACTCAGCTGTCCTGGTGTAAAATTTTGGAACTCTTTTCCCTAAAAATCTGAACAACCTTCTAATGAATGAAGGAAAATATCTGACTGCCCAACTTGTAGGCCCTTTGTGCATGGCCAAGTGAAAAGCTGTGGACACTTCTGCACGTAATAAAATAGGAAAAATGCCCTCAGTGTTAATGGTGAGGCTGATAGAGGATGCAGAAGACGGGATGGGGGAAATCACTAGCGGAAAGGAGTACATAAAACTGATGTTAAGATGGTCTCCGCTTAGATGCACAGCTTGCTTCCAGCCCTAGTGCCAGGGGAGACCATTCATTGGAAGTTTGCACTGTCGCCAACATGGCTACAGAAGCCCGGGGCCCTTCCCACAAAAAAACACAGCAACAGAACAACAAAATGATGCAGCAAAAGAAGACTTGTTTAATAGGACCGTGTCATGCTCAGCACCGTGGCACCTCATCCATCAAGCGACCTCTTCTTCCAGGAGCAGACACAAACTCATTAATTTTTCACTGCCAGCAGCAGCCGCCTATTACTGAGATGTGCTGCTTATGTAAGGCCATGGCTGAAGTGTGGCCAGATTTTCAAAACCTCATCACCTCGCTTTCCTAACCCCAACCCCCCAACCTCCTCAGAGCGTTGCTTGACAAGATTATAAGTTCATCCCTTTCCTCCTCTCTACCCCACATTGTCTGAACTTTTTCTGAGATTTACATGTTTCTCTGGTTTTCATTTGCAGGAGTAGGGGTAAGGTTATGGAATAATGAATGTCGTTTTTTGTGAAGAAAAAGATAAAAGTTGGAGAGAAAGAGAGATGGTGTGACTAGTGCTGACCATGTAGATGTTGACCAGCTTGTTCTTTTGTTTATTTCTGTGCTGCTGACTGTCTTGTTAGTATCACTTCTCTTCAGTTGTTCACTTCAGTGATATCTGTTTGTAAACTAAAGCATTATAAGTATTTGATTTTGTACAAAGAAATCAAAGCATGCATTTTCCAATTAAATTTGAATTTTATATCTCTTTAATAAAAAATATATTCTATTGTCTGCCTCACCTTTCTTGTCTTCCTACCCTCTACTTATTTGTATGAGTATGTATGTGTGTTTGTGAGGTTTTTTTGTTTTTTTCCTCATGTTTCTTATTTATCATTTTTCCTTCTCTTTTTTTTGTGAATTTTGTGTGTGAATATTTCTCATTGCATTTCCCCCTATAATGTAACAAAACCTGTATTTCATGATATATAACAATTACAACATGATAAAACGGAATAAAAGTTTTTTTAAAAACATTATTTGAAATTAGTGACATTACACTGCATTGGATGATAATGAAGTCCGGGGTTGTCAGCAAAATTAGAGTCACATGAGCAAGTGATTAGGCCACAAGAAAGACACATGAACTTGCAATAAAGTCTTTTAAAAAGTAAGTCGCAGTAGAAAAAAATAGTGATACAGAACTTAATTAGGAACACAAAGGAGATGAATTGAAGGAGGAAAAAAAGTATTTATCAAGTCTGCAGTAAAACAAAGCATGTCCATGCCCAAAGCGGGACGTGGGGGGGGGGGGGTGGGGGGGGGGGGGGGGGGGGGGGGGGGGGGGGGGGGGAGGAAGGAAAGAAAGATGGAGGAAAAACAGAAAAGGTCATGACTGAAATGCTCTCACTCACAACTACTACCAGCAACAGCAGTGTGCAGTTTCTCCTGTCTCTTCCCACAACAGCCAACATCTCCTGGATGTCTTCTTTATTTCTTTATCCTCCCCCTTCACCCCCGTCCGCCATTCCCCCCCCCCCCTTTCCTACATGGTATTACTGTCCTTTATCCTGAACATTCTACCCATCACCATATTTACCACCATCCTCCCTCTCTGACTGTCAGTATTGTCCCACCTCCCACCCCCTCCACCATCACCCTGTCAACAGTGGAGGTTGTGAAAATGGGTGAACAGGCAGAAAGGGTGCACTGAGCATGCCAGGAATTAAGTGAGGGAGTGGAGAGGATGAAGAGCAGGAGGACGGGGGGCGTGGGTATAAAAGGCAAAGAGGAGAAAAGAGAGAGAGAGAGAGAGAGAGAGAAGAGAGAGAGAGAGAGAGGAGAGAGAGAAGAAGAGAGAGAGAGAGAGAGAGAGAGAGAAGAGAGAGAAGGAGAGAGAGAGGAGAGAGAGAAGAGAGAGAAGAGAGAGAGAAAGGGAGCATGGTAAATGAGCTAGGAGGAAGTGGGGGGGAGCAATCATGCAGAGTTTGATTTATCTGTCCTTGCTGCAGCAAAAAAAAAAAATCAGTGAGGGGTGCTTTTCCAAGATAGGAGGGAAATTTTAATGTCTGCTTCTTGCTTTTCTTGAGTATTGATTGTGGTGGGTAGGTTTTCTGTGTCTCTGTTTCAGCTTCTGTCGTCTGTGTCTATTTGTCTCTTCGTCTGCCTTCTCTGTCTGTAGCCTGTCTCTGTCTGTCTCTTTCCATTTTTTGATTGTTGGTTTTAAATGGTCAATTGTTGTTCTTTTTGGGTTTGGGGGGGGGGTTTGCTTTGACACTTTTTTCAAATGATTCAGGGTTTGATTGCGTCATGGCATGTAAACTGTTGAAAAATCATAAAGTAGATCCCCCCAAAAAATTATTGTTACCCTTTCGCTGAGAAAAGGGTCTGACAAAATTTTAAATTATGGGAGAAAAGGGAAAGATATTTAGGGCAATAAATATAGTTTGACTCTTGACAATATTTTTTTGAGAAAAACTTTGTACATTTAAAAAAACCCCCTCCACAACAGTCTTTCAGGATCCTAAAAATGTGACTGTGTGGAAGAGTAGTCAATAAAAAAAATTTAATTAACTTTTAAGACTGGTATAGCCCACTTTAGGGACGGGATAGCCCAGTTGTCAGAGTACTTTTTTTCCCCGGCTAAGGTTAAGCACATCGTGCAGGGTTTCCCAAGGGGGGAGGGTGACTGTTAAAGCTCCGGGTTCATACAGTTCCCATTCACCCAGGGTAAATGGGTACCTGCCTCTTTGGGTCAGGGAAGCTAAAGAAATGAGGGGGGAGAGGGCGCCCCCCAGAGATGGCCCCTTAGAGAAGCTGAGGTCGATGCCTCGCCCCCTACCTTCCATTTTGGCATGGGGGCAGATACGAATTTACAAAACCCCAACAACGAGGGCTGGAGTAAAAAACACATAAGTGCTTACCCTTCCTTGATATAAAAATTAAAAAAAAATAACAAAAACATGTTTAAAAGGTTATGGGACAACCCCCCCCTTTTTGCTTCAGTCACTTGGAAAAAAAAGAGTGAAAATGCTGTTTTTTCATGCAACTAGTCCAAATGATCAACCTTAGGCACAAGTCAATTCCCAAAAAAAAAAGTCAAGAGGAAAGTGAAAACCTTCAGGGGAGGGGTAAAAGCTGTGGGGTGGGGAGGGGGGGGTGGGGACTTTTGGGGGAAGGAGGAATTGGTTAAAAAAGACTGGGAGTTTTTTATAGATGATGGTCCCTCAAAAATCCCTTTCATTTGCATTCCCTACCAGAAAGGAAAGGCCACCATGTTGACATGTTGTGCACTGCTGCTGTGCCCAATTCCCGGGTCCTGTATATAAAAAAAAAGCATTGAGCAACAGAAATGTCATAAAGCAAATGGAAAAATCTTTTGTACACCAAGTCCCCTAAAGCTGCGAAATCAAACCAACAAATGACCCTTATTTCCCGGGACACCCCAAAGTATTATTTCTTTTTTTTTTTCCCCTCAAATTTGTCTATTATGGCAAAGGTGGGATTTTTTGTAAAGCCTGGGGTAAAGTTTGCAATTTTTTTTTTTGGGGGGAACTTGTTTTTTAACCCCCCCTCTACCCCCAAACCCCTTTTCTTACTTGAAGTGATTTCAGTTTTTTCTTGTCTAGCTCTCTTGTGCGTCGTCTCTCTTCTATCTATCTACTAAAATCTATCTATCTTTTACTATCTATCTACTATCTATCTATCTATCTATCTATCTACTATCTATCTATCATCTATCTATCATCTTCTATCTACTATCTAACCACCCTCTTCCCAATCCACCACCCATCCACCATCCATCCATCCAATCCATCCATCCATCCACATCCATCCATCCATCCATCCACTCCTCCACCATCCCCACCATCCATCCACCCTCCACCTCCACCCATCCACTACCCCTCCCCCCTCCCCCCCTCCGTCTCTTATATTATCATAAAACTATCTACATCTATTACTATTATATTAAAATCTATCTACACCCACCTCCTCCTCCATCCATCACCACCATCCACCCACCCATTATCCATCATCCATCCATCCATCCATCCACCCATCCATCCATCCACCCTCCACCATCCCATCCACCATCCATCCACCATCCACCATCCATCCCCCCTCGCCCCTCCCTCTTTATTATCTACAATTTCTATCATCTATCTATCTTTCTTCTACTATCATCTTTTATCTATCTATCATCTATCTATTATCTACTTCATCTATCTATCTACTACTATAAAACTCATATCCCTCCTTTTCAACTTTTTCCTTTTAAAAATTTTGCATTTCCCTGTTTTTTCATTTGGAAAGTGTGGATTGGGAAAACGGAAAAATTGATGCCTTTTTTTTCCTTAAAGGGGGGGTGGGTGGGAATAAAAATTTTGCAACTTAACATGAAAAAAAGGGAGCATTTCAGATTGAGACAGACTGGTTTTTTGTTTTTATTTGATTTTTTTTGCTATTTTGTTTAGACGTGGCTTTTTTTTTTACTACCTTTTATTTGCAGGGAGGAAAAGGATAAATGAATATTATTTTTTGTGTGTGTGTGGTGTTTTGTATCAGGTTGCATGTGTATTATTTTTGCATGTATTAAAATTTTTTATGTGTGAATATATATATATATGCACAAATGGATATAAAAAATATATTATAATAAAATGTAAAAAAACAATATAATATATATACTCAACAATAAATATATAAATATATAAAATTAATATATATTATATATATATTATATGTACAAATGACGCTTTTTTTGTAGCTGTACAAGATTCACGCTATATAAATTTCCCTAATTATTATTATTATTACATATATATGTACTAAGTGTTTTGCTGTCTTTCTCTCTGACTTTTAAATCTGCATCGCAACTCATTCATTTTCAAAAAAAAAAACTGACCCCCAAGGGGAAAGGCTACGGAAAAAAAAGAAAGATAATGGCCATTGCTGACAACCCTACACGATAACAGCAAGTGCATTTTTCCCCCGATTTCAGAAGGGCCCCCAAGTCCTAAGGACACCTTTCTTACTCCACCTTCCCCACAGACTTCTCTCCCCCCCCAACCTGTTTTTTAACCCACCCCGGGTTTTTTCCTGCCTTCCCCCCTCCTTCCCTCCTTTACCCGTGTTTTTCACAGGGGCAGCAGGAGCACATTCTTCAAACCCCACTCTAAAACCTAAAACTACCCCCCACCCCCTGTCTTTTGGAACAGTTTTAAGCGTGAAAATCATTTTTAAGAGAGGAGGGGTGTGTGTTGTGTTTTGTGTGGTGTGGGTGTAGTGTGTGTGTATGTGTGTTGGGGAGTGTGTGTGTGTGTGTTTTTAGTGTGGTGTGTTTTAGTTTTTATTTTTTTATTTTTTTATTTTTTTTCGAAATAAAAGGAAAACATATGTCTTTTTTAACACTAGTCCCCGGGTTGCATTTTTTAAATTTTGTCTCCATTCCACGGCCCAGTGGCCTACCTTCCGAAAAGCGAATGGGGGTGGGGGGTGGTGAGTTTTGTTTTGTTGTGTTGTTGTTGTTATTGTTTCAAGGATGCCGCTCAGCATAGATACAAAGATGGACCATTGTTACTATTTTTGGTTTTCTTTTACTTTTTTTCTTTTTACAGCTCTGGCTTTTGATAAGTTATAAGCTTTGTGTTAGGAAGTGGTGCTGTGTTAGTAAAAAAGATTTTTTTTTTAGTTTAGCTTATTCTTTTATATCGAGAATAATGGAATAAGCACTTATGTGCTTTTTTTACATCCAGTCCCCGTGTGTATGCAGTTTTGTAAATTTTGTCATCTGTTTCCATCAGCACACAATGGTCTACTCTTAAGAAAAAAATGCGTAAAAGATTAAAGGGGGGATGAAGGGGCAGGGCAAGGTGTTACTAAATCACATCCAGAGAAGAGATAAGTGGGGAGAGAGAGAGAGAGAGAGAGAGGAGAGAGAGAGAGAGAGAGAGAGAGAGAGGAGAGAGAGAGAGGGAGAGAGAGAGAGAGAGAGAAGAGAGAGAAAGAGAGAGAGAGACAGAGAGAGAGACAGAGAGAGAGACAGAGAGAGAGAGAGAGAGCGAGAGAGAGCTGAGAGAGAGAGAGAGAGAGAGAGAGAGAGAGAGAGAGAGGAGGAGAGAGAGAGAGAGAGAGAGAGAGAGAGGAGAGAGAGAGAGAGAGAGCAGGGGAGGCTGATTTATTTGTTATTGCCGCAATGATGAACAACTAGAGAGCTTGTAGTAGAAGTAGGAAAGGGGCATTTTAGCACGTTGCTTTTTCGTTAAGTAGGCACTGTAGTTGTGATGGACATTTGTTTTTCCGTTTTTGCTTTGTTTTGGGGGATGTTTTTTAAGGGAGGGGGGTTTGTTCTTAATATATTATAAATAAAAAATAAAAATTTTAAAATTTATAATATTAATATATATATATTTTAAATAATACAGAGAGAAAAAAAGAGAGAAAGAAGTGTGCATGGAAATTTATATATGAAAGTGGTTACCTCACTCAGTTTTTCCCCCCCATATTTTCTAAAATTTTAAACATAAATTAAATTTACCATGTGCGTGTTGTCATGGTTTAAAAACATGTTGTCGGGTTTACACTAAACCAAAGTCAAATGGGGCTATTTTGTGGGGAAAAACTTTGGTTGCATATTAAAAATCTCACATTAGAAAACTCAAGCTTTTAACCCACACATTATCAAAAAAGAAAGATCTTTAGACACTGGGCTTTAAAATATCTTTGGAGCAAATCGACAAGACATTGCTCAGCCCTACTTTTTAAAATCTTGTCCCTACATAAAATAAACTTTCTTGATTCGAGATATGATACGTACAATTGAAAATTACCATTTTGTAATTGCCCCTCATGGGAGATTGAGGTTTTTTTTAATCGACTTGAAAGAAAATCCGTGAAAAATTAATCAAATGTCTCTTAATGGAAAAAACCCCCACTTTTTTCTAACTTGTGCGCGTGTGAATAGCCGGTTTGGGTCTTAAAAAATCACTACATTAAATGAAAACGAACAGAAAGAAAAAATTAATTTTTTTCAGGGGGGGTGGGGAGGTTGTAGAGGATGGAGGTAACAGAGAGAAGAGAGAGAGGGGTTTTCGAGAGAGAGAGGTCAGCTTTTACTGACGAGAGAGGAAAGAGCGGATGGAAAAGATGAAGAGAGAAAGAGAGAGAAGAGGAGAATGAGTTTGGGAGAGAGAGAGCTTCAGATTTTATAAACCACACACACAACACAACACACACACAACACAAACACACCACATAAAATAATAAGTTTATATATACATTTAAAATTATATATAAATAAAATATATTATATATATAAATAGAGAGAGAGGGGAAGAGAGAGAGGAAGGAGAAGGAAGAGAGAGAGAGAGAAAATTTGAATAGTGGGGAGGGGGGGGAAAAGATTCCACTTTGTTGTTTAAAGACACCCTTTTGAAATGGGCTTTCATACTTCAATTTTGCAATTTTCCCACCAAAGTGATCGCTATTTGCACTGACACCCCCAAAAAACGTGGAAGCGTGGCCCCTCCTATGAAAAAAAACCAAACAAAAAAGAAAAAGGGAAGGAAGACCCCTTTAAACAAAACCCCGTCGCGCCAACGCTGTGAAACTCCATCCTCAACAAACCCTTTTTTCCGCATAACACAAACCTTTAATTTTTCATTTGGGCATGCCGCCTTTTATGGGAGGGGGCTTATGTAAAGCTCTGGTTAGAGTTTGAGTTTTTTTTTTTTTTTTAAAAGGCCATCATCTAGCGCTTCACTTTCCCTTCGCCACCCCCTTGGAGAATATGCTGGAAAGAATTACTGGTTCATCCTTCTTCCCTCCCATCGTTCTTGACCAGACCTGAGGTTTGAATGTCCCCTTTTTTTTTTTTCTGAGAAGTGGGAGTTTAATTTAAGAAAATGAAAAACTCTTTTTAAGGATTCGAAAAAGAAATTTCAGTTTTAAAAATGGAAAGTGTAGAGAAAATGGATGATATAGATAGGTAATCTTTAGGTTTAAATTTTGATGGTATGACTACTTTATTTTTTACCTCCCTGTCTATTTATTTTTTGACTCTAATACACTCGAAAAAAAAGATTTCCACTTTAAAATGGATGTATAGAAAAAGCAGATGATACAGAGAGCTAATCCATAGTTATACATTTTAATGGTATGACTATTTTTTGCCTCCCTGTCTATCTATTTCGTGATTCTAATACATTGCAGTTTTCTGAAAAGCACATTGGGATGAAAATACTTTTAAGATAAATCTGATCAGTATCTGATTGATGTTGTTCAGTCACTTTTTACATTGATATTCAGATACATGGTTCTACTGCTGACTTTTCTTTTAAAGACAATGTGTTACGTGGGGTAGGCAAATCCTTATAAGTATGCTACATTCCATTTGCAAGAAACCCGCTTAGCGCTTGCTTGGCCATCTGCATAAGTGAAAAGTCATATGTCTACAGAATAATCCTTTTTGCGTAACCCAACACCACTGACAGAACACTGGACACACACACACAGACACAGACACAGACACAGACACAGACACACCCCACACACACACACACACACACACACACACACACACACACACACACACACACACACACACACACACACACACACAGATGGGAATGAACCACAGCATCTAAATGATGATGCATAAAACAACCAAAGTTCATCCCTTTAGGATAACCTTAAGTTATCACACCAACACAGCAAAACTGAAGACAGACAAAAAACTTCTGTTTTTACGTGGAAGGGGGTGGGAGGGGAGAGGGGAGACAGATAGGGATGGAGACTTAACAGATGGATGATGGAAATAAAAAAGTTCATACTTCTACTGACATACACATATCCACCTTAATCCATAGCCTCTCTTTAAAGTCTTTATCAAATTTAACTTTTTCCACCACCACCACAGCACTGGGAAAAAAGTTGTCCTATGTTGCCTGATCATCCATTTTCCAAATTTAAAAAAATCTCAGAATTATTCAAAAGAGAGAGGAGAGGGAGAGAGAGAGAGAGAGAGAGGGGAGAGAGAGAGGAGAGAGAGAGAGAGAGAGAGAGAGAGAGAGAGAGAGAGAGAGCGAGGAGAGAGAGAGAGAGAGGAGAGAGAGAGAGAGAGAGAGAGAGAGAGAGAGAGAGAGAGAGAAAAGAGAGAGAGAGAGAGAGAGAGAGCAACTACCATTACCTCAAGTAAAGCAGAAAGAGGATATAAAAATGCAAGTTTGAGGAGTTTTGTTTCGTAAATTTTCAAAACATTGGCTAAGTTTTACATAACCACCACATCTACAGTTAATCGTCGTAGACTTCTGGGAGTGAAACATTGATGTGTTCTGTGTCTGCTGCTGGAATAAGGAGTAACTTGAAGGATAAAGTTTTACAGCCCTAAAGCACGACATGGTCGTATTACATGAGTCTTCTTCCATTGGCCTTAGTGCTTTTCTGTTCCTCACTGTTTTCATACCAGGACCTGGGCAGTGGTGACAGCATCAGCACAGAATGTCAACACGTGGCATCTCTCAACAGTAGAAATGAAGTGTGTGCATAAAGGTAGAGAGAGAGACCAGCTTACCTTAACGATGATACATCTTTTGTATTTATTGCAGAGGAGCATACCTGAAACAACAACAACAACAATAATAACACACACACTACTCACAAACACACAAACCCAAACACATACACAGATACAGACACACAGGCACACACAGACACACAGGCACACACAAAGATACATAGCACACACACTATATCCGTTATTACATTTAGTGAAGAGAGGTCAAATGAAATCAAAACACACACCACACACACACACACACAACACAACACAACACAAACACAACACAACACAAACACAACACAACACAACACAACACAACACAACACAACACAACACAACACAACACAACACAACACAAACACAACACAACCAACACAACACAACCCCAACACAACACAAAAAAACCAACACACACACACACACACACACACACACACTAAAATCACTAAATGTGAATAGAACGTTAAACTGAAAAATCATACACACACACACACAACACACACACACACCACACACACACACACACACACACCCCACACACACACACACCACACACACACACACACACACACACACACACACACACCCTCCTCCTCCCTTCAAATGATTTTCACAGCTTAAACCTTTACCAAAGAGGTGGAGCTGGTTAGTGTTAGGATTAGAGTGAGGATTTGAAGAATGTTGCTCCTGCTGCTGCTGCTGATAACACTGGTAAAGGGGGGGGGGGGGAGAGGAGGAGGGGAAGGCAGGAAAGAGCCAGGGATGGTTAAGGACAACATGGTGTGGAGGTGGAGGGGGAGAGAAGTCTGTGTGGGAAGGCTGGACGTAAGAATAGGTGTCCTTAGAGATCTTGGTGGCCGTTCTTGAAAGTCAGGAGAAACTGCACGTTGCCTGTTATCGCTGGTAGGGGTTGTCAGCAAATGGCCATTCATCTTTCTTTTTCCTCCCGTCACGCCTTTCCCTTGGGGTGTACTAGTTTTTCTGATTTTATGAAAATGAATGAAGTTGTAGATGCAGATAGACACAGACAGAGAGACAGACAGAGAGAGAGGGAGACAGAGAGACAGACAGACAGACACACAAATACACGCACGAATGCACATACAGAGCACCAAACCCACACACATATACTTACACAGTCACACAGACAGAGAGATACACACACAGACACACACAGACAAACACAGACACATACAGACACACACAGACACACAGACACACATTGCTCCTTATACACTCATACACGCAAGGACTTGATGCAAAAAGAGAGAAAAGCACATGCGTGCTTATTCCAATATCCTCTAAATAAAAGAATAAATAAATGAAATAAAAATAAACACCAGTCTGTCTCAATCTGAAATATTGTCTTGTATTCTATGTTAAATTGTAATCTTTCTATTCCCAATCCTAACCACCTTCAAGGAAAAACGGACATCAATTCTCCTGTTACCTAATCCACCACTTCTCCAAATGAAAAACAGGCAGACATGCAAATCTATTAACAGAAAAGGAAGTTGGAAAATGAGGGAGCCATGAAGAGGAGAGAGAGAGAGAGAGGGGAGAGGAGAGAGGAGAGAGAGAGAGAGAGAAAAGAAAGAGAGAGAGAGAGAGAGAAGACAGACAGACAGACAGACAGGGAGATAGAACATAGAGAGACAGAGAAACAGAGAGACAGACAGACAGAAGACAGACAGGGAGATAGACATAGAGAGACAACAGAAGAGAGAGAGAGAGAGAGAGACAGAAGACAGACAGACAGAGAGATAACATAGAGAGACAGAGAATCAGAGGAGAGAGAGAGAGGCAGACAGACAGACAGACAGGCAGGCAGGGAGGGCAGATGAAATAGAAAAACAGAGACAGATGAAATAGAAAAACAGAGAGAGAGACAGAGACAGAGCAGACAGGCAGACAGGAAGACAGGGGAAAAAGACATATAGAAAACAGAGACAGACAGAGAGACAGGGAGAGAGAGAGAGAGAGAGAGAGAGAGAGGAGAGAAAAGAGAGAGAGAGAGAGAGAGAGAAAGACAGAGACAGAGACAGAGACCCAGAGAGGGAGGGAGACAGAGAGAGCAAGAGACAGAGAGAGAACCGACAATCACTTCAAGCACATGAAGAAGGGTAGGGGTTTGGGGGGTGGGGGGGGGAGGGGTACAAGGATGGTGGGAAGATGCAAGTTTTTCAACAACAAAAATCTGCAAAACTTTAGCCCAGGCTTACAAAAGTGCCACACAGCCTAACAGACAAATTCTGCTGGGAGTTAAAAA
>CM054143.1:15471642-15496288 GCA_028751875.1 Rapana venosa | reverse complement strand
TTGAAAAACAAAAGGGCCGTTCGGGGGGGGTTTTCCTTTTTTTTTTTTTTGGGGGGGGGGGGGGGAAAAGGGGGGGGGGGGGGGGGGAGGCCTTTTTTTTTTTAAAAAAAAAATTTTTTTAAAGAAAATAAAAAAGATGAAGGAAAAGGGGAAAGGGGAAGGGGGGGGGAGGAAGAAGAAAGGGGAAGAGAAGAGAAAAAGGGGAAAAGAAAAAAAAGGGGAGGGGGGGGGGGGGGAAAAGGGGAAGGGGAAAAGGGAAAAGAGGCGGGGGGTAAGGTGAATATGGTTAGAAGAAGGGGGAGGGGGGGTGGGGTTGGGGTTTTTTGGGGGGGGGGGAAAATTTAAGGGGGAGGAGGAGGGGGGGGGGGGAAAAGGGGGAAAAAGGGGGGGGAAAAACCCCCCAAATAAGGGTTTTCTTTTTTCTCCCCCCCAACCCAAACCCACCTATATAAAAAAAAAATGTTAAAACAAAAAAATTTTTTTAAAAAAAATTTTTTTTGGGCCCGGAAAATTTTCTTTTTTTTTTTCCCCCTGGAAAAAATTATTTTAAGGGGAGGGGTAGGGAACGGGGGGAAAAAAAAAGAAAAGGAATTTAAAGAATTTGGGGGAAAATTTTTAAAAAGGGTGGGGTGGGGGGAGCCAAGGGGTTTTTTTTCCGGAAAAAAGTGAGGGTTTTTTTTTGGATAGAGGGTGACGAAAGAAAAAGAAGGGGTTAGAGGAAGGGCCTTAGAAGGAAAGGGGGCGGGGGGCGCGGGGGACCCGTTTGGGGAAAAATTTTTATCCATAAATGAGTTATTTTAAATCTTAAAGCAAACGAGGTCCCCTGAGTTAAAAAAAAAAAACCCCCAAAAAATTTTTTTAAAAAAAAAAAAACCAAAAACAAAAAAAACCCCAAAAAAAAAAGGGGGGGGGCCCCCCCCCAAAAAAAATTTTTTTTTTAAAAAAATTTTTTGAAAAGACAAAAAAGGGGGGGCCCCCCAAAAAAAGGGGGGCGTTTCTTTCCTTTCACCCCCCCCGGGAAGGGGGGGAGGGTTTAAAGGAAAATTTGGGGAAAAAATTTGGTTTTTTAAAAAAATTTTTAAATTGGTTTATTTTGGGTTTTTTTTTAAAATTGGGGTTGGGGGTTGGGGAGGGGGGGGGGAAAAATTTAGGGAGGAAAAAAAAATTTTTTTTAAAATTTTGGGAAAATTTTATGGGGAAAAATTTTTTTTTGGGGAGGTGGGGGGTTTTTTTGGGGGGTTGGGGAAAAGGGGTAAGAGGGTGGATATAAAATTTTTATTTATATTTTTGGAGGTTTTGGGAGGAGGATAGGGGGGGTGGGGGGGGAGAGGGGGAATTTTTTTTTTTTTGGGGGTTTGGTGGAAATGGGGTGGATGGATGGATTATGAGGGTTTTTTGGGGGATGATGGGGGGGATGTTTAGGGTATGGGGGAAATTGGGGGGGGTTTTTGGGTGGATGGTGGAAGGTGGGGTTGGGGGGATGGATGGGTGGATTGATTTTAATATTGTATGTTGTATTTGTAGGGTTTTTTGTTGGGGGGTGGTGATGGGGGGGGGGTTTTTGGGGGGAGGGGTTTTTTTTTTTTTTTTTTT
This sequence comes from Rapana venosa, assembly GCA_028751875.1. Lineage (NCBI taxonomy): Eukaryota > Metazoa > Mollusca > Gastropoda > Neogastropoda > Muricidae > Rapana > Rapana venosa. The sequence continues at coordinate 15,494,695 of CM054143.1, read as the reverse complement.
TTTTGGGGGGGGGGGTTTGAATTATTAAATTTTGGGTTTTTTTAAATTTTTGGGGGGGGTGGGGGTTTGGAGGGGTGGTGGGGGGTGGATGGGGGGGGGAAAAGTTTATTGGGGAAAGTTTTTTTTTGGGGGTTGTTGGTGGTGGAAAGGGGATATAGGGGGAAAATTTTTTGGGGGTGGTGGATATGGATTTTTTGGGTTTTTTGGAGGGTTTTGAGGGGAGGGTTTTGATTTTTTTTTTTAAATTTTTTTTGGGAGGGATGATGGAATTGGGTTTGGAATTTTTGGGGGTGGATATTTTGGGGGGGGGATATTGGTTTTTTTTGGTTTTGGGTTTATGTTTTTTTTGGTTTTTTGTTAGTTTTTTTTGTTTTTTGGGGGGGTTTGTGTACCGCTTTCCCGTGGGGGGGTCCCATGTGGGCCCCCGGGAGGGGGGAATCTTTCTTTTCAACGTTCCGTTTATTCCAGAAGTTTTACCAAAGATTTATTTTGCCAACGACTTTCCAGTCTTCATGCTCTAAACCAAAAAAAAGGGAGAAAAAAAAAACACTTAGTTCTATGCTTTGCGTCAGAAAAAATTCCCTCAATACACACACGAACGAACAAAGCCCCCACCAGTGTAATCCAAACGACAGGGTTTTGACCCTGACTCCGTCAACAATAGAATGATATCACATTTTAAAAACGTTTTCCCCATCAGTGAAAAAAACCAACCAAACCAAAAAAAAAACAAAAAAAACCCCCTAATCTTTCCCACCCCCCCCCCCCCCACACACTACACTCACACCCACACACCACCACACACCCACACACACCCAAAAACACACCAAAAAAAAGCCAACAACAAACCCAAAAACAAAAAAAACCCTCATCCCTTTCCCCCCTACAACTAAAACCGCTCGCTCCCATAAACCAACACAACCAAACCAACAAACAACCAACTAACCGCTTTTTCTTTCTCCATTTTTTCTTACCCTTTGTATAGGCAGTACGGGGTCTGGCAGGGGAAAGGGCGGTTGGTTTTAATGGTGGGGTCTACCCCACAGACGGGTTTTATAATTAAAACACCCCAAACTCCCTGCCCCCTACTTATCTGCAAAAGAGTGAATGTTCAAGCCCCTTCGCCCCCCCAAAAATTCTCTTCTCTGTCCTCGGGGCCCGTCTGTGCTGTTCTCTTTTGTCTTCTCCCTTCTCTTTCTCTTTTCTTTCTTCTTCTTTCTTCTCTTTCTCCCTCCCCTCTCTCTACTCCTTTTTTTCTCCGTTTCTCCTTCTCTCTTTTCTTTTTTTTTTTTTCTCAGTCGTTTGTCTGTCTGTCTGTCTCTCGGATGAAAAAAACGTGTCGGTAAATATCTGTACCCTTGGGAATAAAATTATCAATCAAAAGATTTTTTTCTCTCTCTCTCTTTTTCCTCTCTCTCTTCTCTCCTTTTCTTCTCTTCTCTTCTCCTCTCTTCCTTCTCTCTCTCCCCCCTCTCCTTGTTCTCGCTTTCTTTTTCCCCCCCCCCCCCCCCCCCCCTCTCTCCTCCCCCTCCCCCCCCCTCCCCCCCGGCCCTCGGGAAATCCGCTTTTAACTAAAAAATGTTGCTGAAAAAAAGGAATAAATAAACCAAAAAAAATAGAGGCGGTCTGGACCCCACTTCTGTGGCGCCTCACCGAACTGCTAACACACACGACAAATTTTTACAATAAAAATAAAAATAGCTTTGACCCCCTTCCTAAAAGGGGAAGGAAAACTTCCCCCTGCATTTCCTTCTACACTGCAAGAAAATTAAAGGGGGGATGTTGCAACAAAAAACCATTCTTCCCGAGGAAAAAAAAAAAAAAAAAAAATTGTCCCAATCCCTTATACCACCCGTGGTGTACGGGGGGCTTCATGGCCATGGCCCCTCATGTTTTGGTCACTTCGGGTCTCTCGCTTTTGGCTGAGAGAGTTCGATCCCCCCCTTTCTCCCCACTGAGTGGTCGAGAACAGTCACGCCTAACCGGGGGAGGTGCATCTCTAGGGGTGGAAACACCCTCACAGAAAAAAAGTAACGGGTAGCTCGCGCGCACCCTTGCCCTCGGGAAGAAAAGGGGGAGGATGGTTAAAACGTTTGCCTGCCCAAAAAGTAAACCGTGGGCTCTGGGTTCAAAAAACCCCGCCCCCCCTTTTTCCAGTTTGACCCAAAAAAAAAAGAACTGAATGTCAAAAGTCCTTCGGATGGACTAAAACCGAGGCCCCCGTGTCGAACGCATCAAAATTTGCGCACCGTTAATCCGTTCGCTGTTCGAAAGAGTGGCCATTGGTGCGTGGAACAGATGAAAAATTTAAAAAAACCCCATCACAGCATAATTTTTTTTTTAAAGTCATCTGAGCGCTTGATTGTTGCTTTCAAGATTCAGCGCTATATAATTCCATACAAAATTTTTTATTATTATTATTAATTATTTTTTTTATTTATTTTTTTTTGTTGGTTGTTTTTGTTGTTTTTTTTTTATTATTATTATTATTATTACCCCCCTTTTCGAGAATTCCATTCCTGCGGTTTTGAATTTTAAAAAATTTTAAAAAATAAAAAAAAATAAGTACCGGCACATGCTGCTGCCGCGGGATTAAGAAACAAAAATCAGACATCCCCCGTGGGGAGGGGGGGCCTAAGGGGGAGGGTAAGGTTTTCCTTCCTCACCCCCCCCCCCCCCCAAGGTTTGGGTTCCCCCTCTGATGGAGTCGATTTGGGGGGGGTAAGGGGTTGAAATGGAGAGGGTTTTGTGGTGTTGTGTGTGTGTGTGTGTGTGTGTGTGCGTGTGGGTGTGTGTTTTGGGAGGGGTTGTGTGTGGGTGGGGTGTGTGTGTGTGTGTGTGTGTGTGGGGTGTGTTGTTGTGGGTGTGTGTGTGGTGTGTGTGTGTGTGTGTGTGTGTGTGTGTGTGTTGTTGTGTGTGTGTGTGTGTGGGTGTGTGGTGTGAAAGAGTTTCCTCGCTTTAAGTCCTTCCATTTTCGTGATATTGCGAAAAAGGAAAAAGGAGTATTTTGAGAAAGGTTAATAAAAAAAAATAATTTTAAAAAGGGGGGGGAAATATGTGTTGTGTCCTCAATTTAACGTCTGTTTACTCTAATGATATTGACGAGGGGAAAAAGAAAGTGTTGGAAGTTAAAGAAGGGGAGGAAGGAGTGAAAGGGAAAAGGTTTAAAAAATTGCATCAGTGTGGTTTTTTTTGTGAGAAAAAAAAAAACCTAAAAAAAGTAAGGATAATATTTTTTTAAAGGAGAAAGTGTAAACTAAACAATGTGGAAAAAGAAATAACAATAATGTAACTACAATAAATTTTCAGGGGGACATGCAATAAACACGGGCAATGAAAGGCTAGCTTTGAATTTTCAAATAATTTTTCAGAGACTGTTCAAAAGTAGGAAAAAAAGGTTTTAAATAGGGCACTAATATGTATGAGTTTGGAAAATATGATCCCCACATAGACATAAACATGGAAGTATGCGTAGGGAAGAGTGTATGTGTGTGTGTAGTGTGTGGGCGCACGCGGGTGTTTGCGTGCGTGCGTGGTTTTGGGGTGTGTGTGTGTTCTTTTTTTTTTGTCTATCCCTTCTCGTGGGAGGGAGGGGGGGGGGGGGGGGGGGATGCTGTCTTTTATCTCTCTCATCTGCATCCCTTTATCTGTGTTTCGTTTTTCGATCCCAACCCTGTCTCTGTCTGTCCCTCTCTCTCTTCTCTCTGTCGTCCTATGTCTCGGGCTCTTTTCTGTGTCCTGTTTCTTTCTCGTCCTTTTGAGAGTTTGCTTAAAAAAGCCCGGACTTACCATTTACTTCAAAAAAGGATTGAGTTTGAGTTTGAGTTTGTCTCTGTCTATCTGTCTCTGTTTGTCTTTGTCCCCCCTTTTCTGTCTCTTCTCACCCCCTCTGAGTGCGCGCGCGCGCGCGTGCCTCTGTGTGTGTGTGTGGGAGGGGCGCCCCAATCCCCAAGCGATTGGGCAACTTGTTTAAGCCAGGTAATAAATTAGAGTAAAGTCTGTCTGTCTGTCTCTTTGCTCTTTGTCTTTTTTTGTCAGACCCCTACCCCCAGTCAAAAGAGAGAGAGAGAAAAGGAGGGGAAAGAGAAGAGAGGGGAAGAGGAGGGGGAGGGGAGGAGAAGAAAAAGAAGAGAGAGAGAAAAATTTAAATTTAAATGAAAGAAGGAATGTATTAATTTAATTTAAAGGCTTTGAGAGAGAGAGAGAGAGAGAGAGAGAGAGGAAGAGGAGAGGGAGGGGAGAGGGAAAAGGGGAGAGGGAAAACACAAACATACCAATACAACAAACACACACAACCACAAAACCCCAACAACACAAAACACACACAACCCAACCCAACCCAAAACCCCCCCACCCCTTCCCCCCCCCCAACACACACGCGTACACACACTCACACATACACACACCCCCCCAACACAACGCAACACACTACAAAAAACCCCCCCTTCCCCCCCCCCCCCCCCCCCCCCCCCCCCCCCCCCCCCCCCCCCCCCCCCCAAAAAATGCTTTTCCAAAAAAAATCTCTAAAAAAAACCCACTCCCACCCCAAACACACACCCCACACACACCCAAAAAAGACACACACACACAACACACAAACACAACACACACAAGGGCACACACCAAGACAACACACACAAAAAACCACCAAAAACACACAAGAACACACACACAAGGCACAAACCCCAAAAGACCCCAACACACAAACCCCCACATACAGAACCAAACACACACTACACACACAACGGACACACACACAGACTCACACCACACATACAGACAACACCACACACAAAAAATCACACACATACAGACACACACCCCCACAGACCACACACAGACAGCAACACAGACAGACAACACGCAACACCAAAACAGACTACACACAGAACACCACACAAATCAACACACAGACCCACACACGACACCAAAAAGAGAACGCACGACTCAACACACAGACACACACACACACCAACACCACAAAACACGACATACGACACACCACAGACTCACACACACATACAGACACACCCACAGACCCAAAACAGACACACACACACGACTCACCCACAGACACACTACAGAGACACACACACGAGACACACACACAAGACACACACATACGCAGACAACCACAGAAAACACACCACAAAAACAACACACACCACTAATATCACTTTGGGGTGAAAAGACGTTAAATTTAAAACAACCAAACATACAAACCACAACACACACCAACACACCACACCACACAACCACAAAAACCCCAAACAACACCACACAAACACCACACATAAACCCCAAAAAACACAAAAAAAACCCCAACACAAAAACACACAAAAACCCGAACACCACCCCACACCAAAACACACTGTCCCCTTTCCAAAAAAAAAAGCTCTTAAATTCTTGAATGTTTCATCCACACACACACACCAACACCCCACACACACAACACATGCGTTTTTTAAAAAACCAAAATGCTAGTAATTTCCTACTCTTCATCCCACAGTAAAAACACACACACAACACCACCACAAAACACCACACCCCACACCACACACACACATGGAGGAAAAAAAAACCCCAATGATAAATAACTTTACACACAAACCAAAGATAAAAAGAGATAAAGAAGAAGGGAGAGGGGGAAAAAAGGACAGAAAAAAACACCCAAGAATTGCCCACCCTCCCAGGCGGCCAGAGAAATGACAGGCGACAGCTTTCAACCTTTACCCATTCCTCATCATCACTGAAGATAAGCGAGGGGGAAGGGGGGGGGGGGGTGGAGGACGCCGGCTGACAACCCATCCACAGTAGACCCTGCCCTGCCACCAACCACCTCCACCACCACCACCACCACACGGTACGAATGAGAGAGAGAGAGGTGGGGGTGAAGGGAGAGACAGGCAGACAGAGGCACAGACAGTCAGAGAGACAGAGACATAGAGACAAAGAGACAGACAGAGAGAGAGAGACCAGCCGCCATGGCGCAGTGGTTAGCGCCTTGGGTTACGGACTGGAAGGGTTTCGCGGGTTCGAATCCCATAAGGTCATAGGGATTTTTGGGGACCCCGGCCGGCCCCTTTACCCAGAGTGAGTGTGCTGTGGGCTCAGTGGAAGACTGGACCACACGTCGAGCTTCATCCACTTAACGGATGCGAGTTTGAGAGTGTTGCTAAAAATTACCTGACCAACACTGCAGGTGTCTGTATCTTTCGGGCCCGGTTGACGCCGGGATATATTTGATAGTAAGCGTAGAGTAACGCCCTGTCAAGTAGTCTCAAAGCATATGCACTTCCACAGCAGCATCATTACGTCATCCTCATTGTCATTGATCATCATGCAATTAAAAAATTTGCCTCTGATTCGTGGTCCCAGTTTCTCTGGTCTCATGGTGGCCTCAGATTCGTTTGCCCATACACTTTTGTGCCTGTGGTGAGTTTGTGTCAAAGCCTTTGGGGTTGGAGGTTTGCGGGGGACGGTTGTTGGAGGGACGTTGTGGTGGTTGCTACCTCGGGTGGGCAACTCACTCAGTCTGCTCCGCGACTGAGCTAATACTGTCGTTAGTAGGGGTTTAGTAGGGGTGTCCTGCGTATGTTAGCTCAGAACAGGCACCACTGAACACCGCCAAAGTGACCCAGCAGCAGTGCAGGGCCCCTCTGGCTGGTGGCCCCACGGCGGCCTGATAGTGATTGGCTCCCTGTGGACCTCCGACTCTGAGGATGAGACATAACAAACCTGGGTATGGTTGTGGCGGGGAGATTGGATTGAGCGGCGTGGGAACAGCAGGACGGGAGACGTCACAGAAGATGAGGCAGCAAAAAAAAAAAAAAAAAAAAAAAAAAAAAGACAGAGAGAGAGAGAGAGAGAGAGAGAGACAGAGAGAGAGAGAGAGACAGAGAGAGAGAGAGACACACACACACAGGACAGAGAACAGGGAGAACAGAGAGACAGATACAGAGATACAGAGAGGGGAGAGAGGGGAGAGAGAGGGGAGAGAGAGAGAGAGGAGAGAGAGAGAAGAGAGGAAATGAATGAATGAATGAGAGAGAGAATGAATGAATGAATGAATGAAAATGAATGAATGAATGAATGAATGAATGAGAGAGAGAGTAATCTTTGAATAATAATCTTCTTTTTCAAAGTTAAAGGGGTTTAAGATAAGCATTCCATACGGTGGGGTGTTTTTGGGGGGGTTTAAACGGGGGGGGGGGGGATTTGGTCATCAGAGAGAGAGAGAGAGAGAGGAGGAGAGAGAGAGAGAGAGAGAGGACAGACAGAGACAGACGACAGAGACGACGAGACGGAGAGACACAGACAGACGGACAGAAAGACAGACAGTAGACAGACAGAAACAGAAAGGAAGAGAAGAGAAAACCTGCATCCACATAACTTACCCTCCTTCCCTCCCCCCCCATCGCCCCCCCCCCCCACCTACCCACCCCACCCTCCTCTCCTATTCCCAACCCCACCACCCCCCACAACCATATCCTTCCCACCACCCCCCCACCCTACCCTTCCCCCCCCCCCTTGGCCCCTTTTTGCATGGGGGGGGGGGGGAAATTTGGGGGGGGGGGGGGGGGGGTGGGGTGGGGGGGGGGGGGAGGGAGGGGGAGGGGGGGGGGGGGGGGGGGGGGGGCGAGGGGGGTGAGGGGGCGAGTGGGGGGGAGGTTGAGGGGTGAGAGGGGTGAAGGGTGTAGGGGGGGGGGGGTAGGGGGGTAGGCTACCCTTTTGACAGAGAAAAAGGTTTTCCCAGGCAGAGATAGAGAGAGAGACACATATACGCACGCACATACATCTTATACATATACGCACGCACATACATACACACACACACACACACACACACTATATATATATATATATATATATATATATATATATTATAATATATATATTATATATAATTTATATACTCGCGCACGCATATACGAATGCACGCACGCACGCACGTTCACCACCTCACAATTTTAGGCAACATTATTCTATCCCTCTCCTCTCCCTCCATCCTTTCCTTACCCCCTTCCCCCATCTCCTCCCCCCCCCCCCCCCTCCCCTACCAACGAAAAAAAAATAATGTTCTGTATTCCAGATTCTGGTTATCAGTAGCATGATATACTAGTTGCAAAGGGGAGAGGGAGCGTGGGGGGGGGGGGGGGGGGGGGGAGGTAGAGGAGAGAGAGAAAGTGTGTGTGTGTGTGCGTACGCGCGCGCGCTCGGTGTGTGTGTATGTGTGTGTGTAGTGTGTGTGTAGTGTAGTGTAGTGTACTGCAGCGTACTGCAGTGCAGTGTAGTTTAGTTTGTATGTAATATATATATATATATATATATATATATATATATATATATATATATAGTATGTTCTTTCGAACCAGAAGGCCCATAGAGCCGGAGCTTATCCCGGTTTCTGTAGCGTTAAGCGAACTGATGGTTTTTCACCACCCCTGTGACAGGACGCTAGTCTGTCGCCAGATACTTCCCCAGCAGAGCTGGTACCCACTTGTACACCTGGGTGGAGTGAGGAAAATAGGAGTAAAGTGTCTTTCCAAGGACACAACACCGAACCGAGCGGGGATCGAACCCGCGACCTCTGGATCACGAGTTGACCGCCTAAACCACTCGACCACGGTGCCTCCCTCTATATATATATATATATATATATAATATATATATAAATATATTATATATATATATATATAGAGAGAGGAGAGAGAGAGAGAGAGAGAGAGAGAGAGAGAGAGAGAGAGAGAGAGGAGAAAAGAGAGAGAGAGAGAGAGAGAGAGAGAGAGAAGAGAGAGTGGAGAGAGATCTGTCTGTGTGTCTGTGTCTGTGTGTGTGGTGAGTGTTCGAGTGTTTAGCAAAGAGAAGAGAAGGGAGGAGGGCAGGAAGGCAATTAGCCCATTAACGTTCTGCAATTAGCGCCCTGTCGAGGGTGACAGCTGGGGGCACGAGTTGTGACGAGGCGAGGGCAGAGGTCAGGGCATGGCTGACCCCCGTGTCATTGACATCTACCCTCTTGTCATTCACCCTGTTCTCTGAGCACCCGTGTCAAGTTAGAGAGAACCACTGCTGTTTGTTTTCCTTAGCTCACCCTGTTCTGCTCTTTCTCCCTCCTTCAAAACCCCGTATGCGAACGCATGCAGAACATCTTGCCACACGTTAAATCCTGTTCCGCTTTTCGAAAGAGTAGGCCATTGCGTGCCGGTGGGAACAGATGACAAAATTTACAAAACCGTATACACACGGGGATTGGATGTAAAAAAGCACATGAGTGCTTATTCCATTATCCTCGATTTAAAAAAAAATCTGAGCGCTTTGATTTGTTGCTTACAAGATTCAGCGCTAATATAAATTCCATACATTATTATTCTGGTATGGATTTTAAAATAAAAAAGGTAAAGGGTGTTCCCATAACCTATGTGGTCGTAGGGAAGCGAGGCATCAGAGACCTCAACTTCTCAAAGGGCCAGTATATTGAGAGCAGTGCCCATCTCCTTTTCCCTCGCTGCTTTTACCTTCCCTGACCCTAAAGAAGGCAGGTACCCATTTACAGCTGGGTGAACTGTGGGGAAACTGTGCTGAAGCCAAGGCGCGCAAAACGGTCACCCATACACGTGGTAACCTCGCTCAATGCTGGTTAACCTTAGCTGGGGGAAAGCGAGCGCTCTGACCACTGAGCTGCCCTATCCCGCCTGGTATGGATATTAGTCTGAAAATACAGCAGTGTGTGAACACATTGATTTCAACTAACTCGATGTCTGTTGTAACTGATTCTCTTTTTTTATGGTATAGAATAGCAACCAATGTCGAGTATTACAGCATTATCAATTTTATTTCCAGGGGATATTGGTTTCAGGTTAAAACCCGTTCCGCATTTTGGAAGAGTACGCTATTGTGTGCCAGTGGGAACGGATGACAAAGTTTACAAAACTGCATACACACAGGGACCGGATGCAAAAAGCACAGGAGTCTTATTCCATCATCCTCGAAATATTTTTTTCAAAAAATAAATGAAAGAAAAGGAAAAAAAATGGTGGCCTTCTAAGAAGCAGGGTAAATAAACGAAGACATCTGAACTGTGTTTGCACGCATTGTTGGTCTCAGTCAGCGCTTTATTCGTGTTTATGAAATATGCGTGTATGGGTGTACATTTTGTTTGTTTTTGCCAAGGTCTGAACAGAGCTTGTGAGAAGTTATGATGAATTGGGTGTTTTGTTTGTTTGGGTTTTCCCCCCCTTTTTCCAAACTTATTCCTTGAAATACATTTTGGCCAAAGGCAGATGTGCATTAAACAATTCTCAAGAGGTCAGAGTTGTCTGTTTATTCTTGTTTTTTTTTAAAAAAATTCTTTTCTATCGAGGATAATGGAATAAGCACTTAGGTGCTTTTTTACATCCAGTCCCCGTGTGTATGCGGTTTTGTAAATTCTGTCATCTGTTCCCACCGGCACACAATGGCCTACTCTTCCGAAAAGCGGAACAGGATTTTAACGTGTGCGCAAGATGTTTTGCGTGCGTTCGCACACGGGACCTCAGTTTATAGTCTCATCCGAAGGACTTTTGGGGAGAGTGGAGTCTGCACTGATGTTAACTCCAGGCGAAAATATCCCCTTGAACGGGAATCGAACCCGGGTCGTCAGAATGCGAGCACAATGTTCTAACCGCTAGGCTATCCCGTCCCCCTTGAGTTTGAAGCAAATACGCACACTGTCCTCTAAATTATATACTAGTTTCATTTATAACTTATTTCGTTAACTTAGACGAGTGAAACGTCCACCTTGAGGCAGTGACAGTCACCACGTTCCTCTAGAATACAGTCCTGATGAGTCTCCACACTCCAAAATAGCATTAACCCAGCTCACCATAAACGCGGAAAGAAATTTAAAAAATCAAAAGTTTTTATGGGCATGGATTTTTAATGTGACGAGTGAAACGACCATCTTGAGGCAGTGACTGTCACTACTTTCCTCTGAAATACAGTCCTCAACAGTCTCCACACGCCAAAAAGCGTTGACCAGCTCACCATAAACAGGGAAAGGAATAAAAACCCACAGGGTTTTTTTTATCGAAATGGATTTTTGACGTGTGTACTAGTTGTTCTGCATGCCGCCTTGGTTTGCAGCCTCATCTGTGGGACTTTTGGAGGAGTGGAGTCAGTTAGCAATGTTAACTAACCTTAGAGGAAATATCACCTTGTAGGAAATCCGTAGGGCAGATTGGAACATGCACCTTCAGTTATTAGATAAGTTCGACGCTTTAACCACAAGACCAGGCTACATGAAGGAGGTAAAAAAAAAATATCCACTTGTTCTTGTACTCATCTTTGCTACTTCCATCGAATCTTTACCACAGGGTAAACTTTATGAGATGAGGGTTACTTCACAATGACCTTACACACACACACACACACAGAGTAAGAGTAGGCCGTTGTGTGCCTGTGGGAACTGATGAGGGAATTTACAAAACCGCATACACACAGGGACTGAATGTAAAAAAGCACATAAGTCCTTATTCCATTATCCTTCGATACAAAAGAATAAAATAAAATAAAATAAAATAGATAAACACACACAAACACACACACACACACTATCTCTCATGCCACACACACACACACACACGCACAACACACACACACACACACACACACTAACACACACACTAACACACACTAACAAAAACACACACAACACTAACACACAACACTAACACACAACACACACATACACACAACACACTAACACACACACACACAATCTACTAACCACACACACACACAGTATTAATTAAGACCACCACTACAAAAGATAAAATAAACCCAACCAACCAACAAACTAACGCAACCCAACCCAACCTAACAAAACACACACACACACCAAAAAAACCCACCCAAACCCTCATCAATAATCCAAGCGCATAATAACATGGCGTTTCCTATTTAACAAGAAACGTTTTCTCCACCACCAGCGAAGACTCGTTAGCTAAGGACCCTGTGCCAGGGTAGTTCATCAGCCCTCTGTGTGTGTGTGTGTGTGTGTGGAGGAGGTCAGGTGATAATCTCCGTTAATCACCACTGTGTTCTTTCTTTCCTGCCCTGCCCTGCCCTGCCCTGCAGACAATCACACAGCCTGACTCTTCCTGTCGCTCTGCTCCTTCCTTCCTTCCTTCTTTTCTTTCTTTCTGTCTTTCTCTTCTCTTCTCTTCCTGCCTTCCTTGTTGTTCTTTCTGCTCGTCTCTAAGCTCGTGGTGGCTTCCTGTGTTGTAGGAGAGCACAGTACTTAGTGGGTGTAGGATGGTGTGGTGATGAGCTAGCTCATAAAGGTCAGGTCAGCTTCTATATTTATTTATTTTTTTTTTTATGGATGTGGTAAAGAGCATTGACATGCTTCGTGAAGGGGGTAGTTGGTGTGGGTGTGTGTGTGTGTGGGTGTGGGGGTGGGGGGTGGGAGGGGGGTATGTGTTGTGTTTGTGTACATTTTATTGTTTTTATTATTTATTCTTTTATTTCGAGGATACTGGAAAAAGCACTCATGTGGGTTTTTTCCATCCAGTCCCTGTGTGTATGCAGTTTTGTAAATTTTGTCATCCTTCCCACCGGCACACAATGGCCTACTTTAACGTGTGTGCAGGATGTTCTGCGTGCGTTCGCACACGGGACATCGGCATAGTGTGTATATGTGTAGTGTGTGTGTGTGTGTGTGTGCACGCGAACGCACGTGGGCCGTGAATGGGCGCATGTGTTGTGTGGGTGGTTGGGTGTCAAAGTCAAAGCCTAATTTTTTTTATTTCAAGATGGTGCATTAAATAAGCAATGCATTTGCTTTTTGGTTGTTTTTTTTGGATCAAGCCTATTTATCTAGGAAAAAACATGTGTGTGTTGTGTGTTGATGTGTGTTTTGTGCTGTGTGTGTATGTGTATATGTATGTGTGGTGTGTGCTGCTTGCGTGCATCTGTGCATGTGTGCTGGCGTGCGCTGCGTGTTCGGAAGGAGTATTTTAATGGGATCCAGTGTGTTTCAGGGGACTTATTGTACAGAATTTTCTAATAAGCCTTTAAACTTTTCCCTTTTATGGGTAATACGATGTATTTTGTGGTAAATGGACCGAAGGCCCCATACAGGTTACCTGCAGTGCTGGTCAGTAACTTGACCAGCAGTTATCATCTTAGTTTATGGGTGGGTAAGCTGCGGCTCTAGCCTGCTTTTTAAACCCTTTTTATTTGGGGGAGACAGGATAGCCTGGGGCTTAGGTGATGCCTGGGGATCTGTGACCCGTGTTCAAATTCTCTTTTTAAGAGGATTTTCCCTCGGGGTTTTTAAACATCAGTCCGACTCCTCTCCTCCTAAAAGTTTTCGGATGAGACTATAAATCGAGGTCCCGTGTGAAAAAACAATAAGAAGTGTTGGGACTCTTTTTTAAACCCCCCGTTGTTTTTCAGGGGTAGGGCATTGTGTGCTGTGGGAATGGATGCCCAAAATTTTACAAAAATGCATACCAGGGGACGGGGCTGTAAAAAAGCACGTGAGGTTTTTTCCATTATCCTCGAATAAAAGAATAAATAAAAACATAAAATTTAGCAATTTCCCTTGTGTGGATGTTCCAGGGACCTTTAGCATAAAAAAAAGCATCCCCTCCCGGAAATTTTCATTTTTGGAAATCGCTCTTTTTTCTATCCCCTCTTGTTTTTGACTTTTTTTTCCTTCCTGTCACCTCCTTCTTTCACTTTCTGCTTTTGGTTACCCTCTTGCTTTTTTTTTTTTTTTGCAGATAGGTTAAAAGATAGAATTTTTTCCAACAAATTTGGGTTTGGCTGTGCCTGACTTGTCGGGCTTAAGGGCGACAATGTTTTTTTTGCCTATGACAAACAATAGTTGTGTTGAGTATTCATGAAGAGATTTTTATTCGTGACAATGTCGCCTGTGGGGATTTAGCATAATGAAAATTGGGTTTTAACACGTGATGACTGAGACAGCAAGCTACTTTTGGCAAACATCGCGAAAAAAAAACAACCAGGGGTTTTAAAGAGAAATCTTGAATATGTGTGAAAAAGACAGACCTGAAAAAGAGCAAGAACATACGGGGAGCAGTTGAGTACAGAGAAGAAAACAAAAAGTCAGGAGAGAATGGGGAAGCCCAAGGAGGAATGAATAGAGAAACAATGTACAAAAATCGAAGAGAGCCTGAAAAAGAAAAATAGAGAAGAATCCCAGATTGTAAAAGAGCTCCCCAAACAGAAAAGGCAAGAGTCAGTAAAAACCCTGGAAAAAAAGGGGAATTGCCTAACAGGAAAAAGAAAAATCGTTGGCAGATGGACGGAATACTGTTCCGAATTAAAAACATCAGGCTAGGCGCCCCCCGCGTACTTGCAAGCCAATCATCGAATAAAACAATTTCCCAAATTTCTAGGGGGAAAGTGAAGTAGCATTAGCGTAAAGAAAGGAAAATCAGCAGGAATCGACAAAACCCCCGCAGAGTGATCCAAACGGGGGGGGAAGGGGAAGACTTTCCTTACAAGTTTCTGCAAAAGATCTGGTTAACCCGGAGAGGGGCCCTACCCAGGGCCCCAAATCATCATCTCACTCCCCCCCAAAAAGGAAATCTCCAGCGTCCCAAAAAATACAGGACAATCAGCCTATAAGTCTGCCGAAAGTCATGCTGAAAGTGACCTAAACAGGCTGAAAACAGGCAGAAGAGATCTCGCCGAAGGCAGGCCGGTTTCCGCCCAAATAGAGCACCACGAACGATTTTAAACCCTGAGGGTTCTGGTGAGAAATACAGCCAGCACCAACAAGACATTTTCCCACGTCTTCATTGATTTTAAGAAGGGCCCTTCGATAGAGTATGGCTGACCCTTGGGCCCATAAAACAAATTCAAAGGGGGCCAAAACTGATCCACCCATAAAGAAACTCTACTCAAAGGCCCCCAGTGCAGTACTCGTACAGGGCACGGTGGGGGAAAATGGTTCTACCTCTTTTGGGGCCGACAGGGGATGTCTGCTGTCCCCGCACTTTTTAAAACATTTTCTCGAACGCATATGTGACGTTTGGGAAAGACCAACGGGCACAGTCGATTTGGGGGCAAAACAATCCCCAAAAATCGGTTTGCGAGCATTGACGGTTTTGGCAGGAAATGAAGAGGAAATGGCCCAACCCCCAGTGAAGCAACTGGCGAAATATCCTCACATACGGCGGAAAAACACGCCCAAAAAACAAGTCATGAAAAACGTGCCCAGCAATCACCACCAAGTACTCTCAGCGGAAAAGAACTGGAGACGTTTCCATTTCAAGTACCCTTGGGCCTATAAGTGAGGAGGGATCGAAAAACCGAAAACTAGCAAGAGCGGCACAAACGCAAACAGCAATGGCAAGGGCTGAAGACCCTATGGAGGACAGAAAAAACCCCCTCGGAACCCAAGGTAAATTACTAAAAAGCGTAGTCACCTCAAATCATGCTTTTCCAGTGAGGCTGGAAAAATGAAAAAGCAGACTACAAAGGAGGATCCAAGCGAGAAATGAGATGCCCCAGAAGGCTCCTTGGCATCTCATAAAGGGGGCCGTCACCAAAATGAAGCCCCCCAGAATGATCATCGCAGGTGGGGATATGAAGACCTACTGACCACGGCGAAAAAAAAAGGGGGGGAATCGGGTATGGGCAGTAACACGCTCAGAAAGGGCTTGCAAAGACCTTGATGGAACAGTTAGGGGAAGAGAAGACGGGGAGACGAGGAGAAAATGGGCCGACGACTCTGTGATTGGACGGGGGGACTTCGTGTCACCAGGCACTCGCCCCCGGGCCCTGTAAATGGAGCCCCCTGGTCCCCCGTTCGTCCACATGCAGCGCCCTACGACCTGGCGGGTTACGGGACTGAACAGTGAACATGGGAATTGGGGTTTTTGTTTTTTATGATGAAGTTTTCATTCGTGAGCATTTCATTGCTGTTATCAAGTTAAGATAGGAAACATTAAAGCATTTAATTTTTTTTTTTTTAAAAACCCCCTTGTTATTGAAGATTTTAATAGTAACCCCCACATCCTCTCCAAAAATCTATAATGATTTTTCTTCTCCTCTCTCTTCTCTCTCTCTCTCTCTTTTCTCTCTCTCTCTCTTCTGCTCACGCCTGTGGGTGTGTGTGTCTGTGTCTGTGTGTGTTGTGTGGGTTTTTTTTGTGTGTGTTTTTGGTGTCTGTGTGTCTGTGGGCTGTGTTCGCATTCGTTGTCCCTGCATGCGGCATGTGTGTTTCGAGCGCGTGTAGGTGTTTTGCAATATGATTACAGGGCCATCCAATTGTGCAATTTTTACGATGTCTGCAATGCACGCGGGCAAAAAAAAAGACATTTTCAAGGAGGCAGGAATTGATTTTTGTTGCCCTTTCATTTCGGAAGCATTTAAATTTCTTCAGAAAGCCCGCTTTGCCTTAAAGATATGCTCCTGGTATATGGGTGTATAATTAAATGTAATGAAAAAGGTTTTGCTCTCTCTTCTTCGTGTGTGTGTGTGTGTATGTATGTGTGTGGTGTTTGAGAGAGAGAAAGATAGGCATACGTGTGTACAAATGTATTTTTTTGATATGGTAAACTTTAGCTGGCTTTTTTTTTTTTAGGGGGGGGGGGGGGGGGGGGAGGGAGAGGGGGGGGGGTTTTGAGGGGGGGTTGTTTGTGGGGTTTTTTTTTGGGGGGGGGGGTTGGGGGGGGAGGGGGGGCGCGGGAGGCATGCCTCTTTTGAAAATTAATTTTTGAATTTATTTTGTGTCTTTCTATCAGTGACCACACAAAGAAAAAAGATGGCACAAATGTGTTTTGTTGGAGGTGGGGGGAGGAGAAGGAGGACAAGAAGACAGAGACATAAGACGAAGACCGGAAAAGGAATAGTGATACAGGAGAGACAGGATATTGAGGTGACAGCAGAGCAGAGACGAGATACAGAGAGAGGACGGAGAAGAAGAAGGGGGGGAGGGAAGACAGAGACAGAGACATAGACATGAATACAGAGAGAGAGACAGACAGCAGAGACGAGGATACAGAAAAGAGACAGAGATAGAGATACGAGGAGGACTGAAGGGGGAGAAAAAGAAGGGGAGGAGGAGGAGGAGGGGAAAAAGAGGGAAAAGGGCATAGAGTACAGAGAGAGACAGAATCGATAAGGGAGAGACAGAGATAGAGACAGAGAACAGAAGAAGAAGGAGGAGGAGGAGAGGAGGGGAGGAGGAGGAGGAGGAGGAGAATAACAAAAAAAAGGCTCAATTCGAAATGACAAAAACGACATGAAAATTGTATGTATTACTAGTGCAGTATAGCCCCAAAAATTGCTTCCTGTGCAATTTTCGACGGGGTGTGGGTTTGAGTTTCTTTTCTCTCTCTCTCTCTCTCTCTCTCTCTCTCTCTCTCTCTCTCTCTCTCTCTCTCTCTCTCTCTCTCTCTCTCTCTCTCTCTCTCTCTCTCTCTCAAGAAAATCATGTCACCATACTGTGTCACACATATTCTGTATCCTCCTCTTCTAAGTGTATGAGTTTGCCAATAATACGAATGAGGCTCCTTCCAGGATTGATTTTTGCCAAGGACAACTCTTTCACTGCCATGGGTTCTGCAAGTAAGTGCATGAGATACATTTTGCGCAGGGGACCTTGGTTTATTGTTGCCATCTCAAAGACTTGCATCCATAACACCACCCAAAGTTGGGGAATCGGGTTTATTGCGTCATCTACAAGACTTGCAAGGGACGGGATAGCTCAGTGGTCAGAGCACTAACTTTCCCCCAGCCAAGGTTAAGCAGCATCGAGCGTGGTTACCACTTGGATGGGTGGACCGTTGTTGCGCGCCTTGGCTTCAGCACAGTCCCCCAGTCCCTCACCTGTAAATGGGTACCTGCCCTCTTTAGGGTCAGGGAAGGTAAAGCAGCGAGGGAGAAGAGATGGGCGCCACCCTCAATATGCTGGCTCCTAGAGAAGCTGAGGTCTCTGACGCCTCGCTCCCCAACGACTTTATAGGTTAGGGAACACCTTTACCTTTACTTTTTACCAAGACTTGCATCAATAAAACCGCCAAAGTTGGGGAATCAAGTTTATTGTGTCATCTCAAAGATTTGCATCCAGACAACTATCTAAAGCTGGGAATCAGAAAAAAAAGTATCTTCAAACATTGGGATGGGCATAAAAAGGCAAAAGGTGTCCCTATAACCTTTAAGGTCGTAGGGGAGCGAGGCGTCAGAGACCTCAACTTCTCTAGCGGCCAGCATATTGAGGGCGGCGCCCATCTCCTCTCCCTCGCTGCTTTACCTTCCCTGACTCTAAAGCAGGTACCCATTTACAGCTGGGTGAACTGGGGGACTGTATTGAAGCCAAGCGTGCAAACAGTCACCCATCCAAGTGGCAACCACGCTCGATGCTGTTAACATTGGCTGGGGGTGGGGTTGGGAGGTTGGGGAGCGAGTGCTCCGTGCGAAGGTTTAAACCCAGGTCACTCATTTCCTAGTTGCGTACGTTCACCTCTAAAACCACCACCCAAGCATCTATTAACAGAACAAAAGCAGTAAACAACACCAACCAACAAAAAACCCAACCACCCCCAAAATAACAACAGCAACAACAACAACAACAACAAAATAATGCCCAAGTCGTTGACTCTTGGGAAGGACTGTCATATGAGGAACGTTCTTTCCGGTACTTTGGGGGTCAATTTCCTGTCACATTGTGTGTTGTCTTACAGATAAGCAGATACAGTCTGGAACAGACAAAACAACAACAACAACAACAACAACAACAAACAAACACCCTCAGCAAAGTTGTTTGTTTTCTTTTCTTTGTTTATTATTTTCTTTGGGTTTTTTTTCTGGTCTTTCATTTTTGTGTGTGTGGTCTCATCAGGTTGCAGGTGATCACGTTTCTTCTCGTTTCCGCACGGATGCACTCACTCATACAGGAGGCATTGCAGGATCGGAAAGTGCACAGAGAGAGAGAGAGGGGGGGGGGGGGGAGGAGAGAGAGAGGGAGAGGGAGAGAGAGAGAGAGAGAGAGAGAGAGAGCGGGGAGAGAGAGTGGGGGAAGGGAGAGGGAGAGAGAGGGGGAGACAGAGAGAAGAGAGAGAGAGTGAGAGATAGATAGATAAATGGATGGATGGATGGATGGATGAATGGATGGATGGATAGATGAGAGAGAGAGAGAGGAGGAGAGAGAGAGAGAGAGAGAGAGGAGAGAGAGAGAGAGAGAGAGAGAGAGAGGTGGGGGGGGGGAGAGAACTTCGAACTCTGAAATGATTTATTGTACTTCGGCCTTTGGCCACAACTCAAAGGGGAAAAATGAAGAAAATGAAAATGAAGCGAGGGGGAGAGAGGAGAGAGAGAGAGAGAGAGAGAGAGAGAGAGAGAGAGAGGAGAGAGAGAGAGGAGAGGAGGGAGAGAGAGGAGAGAGAGAGAGAGAGAGAGAAACAAACACAGAGAAACAGAGACAGACAGAGACAGAGACACAGAAACAGAGAGAGAGACACACACAGGGAAAGAGATACAGAGACAGAGAGACAGAGACACAGAGGCAGTGAGAGAGACACGAGAGAGAGACAGAGACACAAAGGCAGTGAGACAGAGAGACAGAGGTACAGTCAAAGAGAGAGATGAGAGAGAGAGAGAGAGAGAGAGGGTGAGATGAAGATAGATAGATAGATAGAGATAGAGGGAGAGAGAGAGAGAGGGAGAGAGAGACAGAGGAGAGAGAAATACGGACAGAGAGACAGAGACAGACAGAGACAGACAGAAACAGAGTGAGAGAGATCTTGTTTTCCTACGTGCCATAGGAACGAGAGATTTCTATGTTGTGTTCTATAATGTCTCCATCTGCTGCACATTTTCCACTCTCATTCTCGAGTCACTAGAATAATTATGATGATGAGGTTTATCAACATGAAGAAAGAAATGACAAATCTTTACTTAGCAAAATGTGAAACGATCGTTAAGGCTGCTTTTGGTTTTTTTTTTATATTTATTTATGATTTGTTTATTCATTTATCTATTTATTTATTTATTTATTCTTTTGTATTGAGATTAATGGAATAAGCACTCATATGCTTTTTTACATCCATTCCCCATGTGTATGCAGTTTTGTCAATTTTGTCTTCCGTTCCCACCGTCACACAGTGGCCTACTCTTCCAAATAGCGGATCGGGTTTTAACGTGTACGCAAGATGTTCTGCGTGCGTTCACACACACGGCCTCGGTTAATAGTCTCATACGAAGGACTTTTGGGGAGAGTGGAGCCTGCACTGATGTTAAACTCCAGGGGGAAAATCTCCTTGAACAGGATTCGAACCCGGGTCGTCAGATTGCGTGCGCAATGTTCTAACCACTAGGCTATCTCGCCTCTCCGTTTGGTTTGTGCCTTTGTTTTTTTAAATGGCAGGATATGATGATTCTAGTGTAGTATTGTTTGACATTTAATCAAAATCTGACTGACCATTCTGTTGCTGATCTTTTCTCGGTCCTCAGATGGATCTCCCAAGGTTCATCAATCAAAGAAGAATCATGCTTCTGACTAGATTCGAACCTACAGCCTCCCAGTCAGAATGTGTACACAGCTAACCAGCCACTGACGCAAAAGGTTTGGTAACAAGGTAAACGTATACGTGGTTATGCATTTACTTTTTGAAAACATTTATTCTTTTATTTCGAGGATAATGGAATAAGCACTCATGAGCTTATTTTCCGTCCAGTCCCTGTGTGTATGCAGTTGTGTACATGTTGTCATCCATTTCCACCAGCACACAACAGCCTACTCTTCCGAGAAGCGAACGGGTTTCAACGTAGATGTTCTGCGTGCTTTCTTTCGCACACAGGATCTCGGTTTATGGTCTCATCCGAAGTGTACAAAATGTCATCTGTACACTGACTCTCTCAGCAGCAATACAAAATGGAATGGAATAAATTGAATTAATATAAAAGGAAAAAAAACCTCCACTGTCGGCTAGAGGAATACAAAGAAAAGAAGCAAAGGAAAAAGAGCAGAAAAAAGAAGACAAAGAAAGGAGCTGTCATTGTGACAGATGCAGCGATGACAGACAGCCAGCTCCCTGTACCGTGAGTGGCAGTCCACTCCTGTGGAAAAAGAGGGAACGATGTCATCAACTGCAGCATGCACTGCCCTGCACTGCACTGTATTGCACTGTAATGCACTTCACTGCACCGCTATGTACTGTATTGCACTTCCCTGCTCTGCACTGTATTGCTCTGCACTGCTCTGCACTGTATTGCACTGCACTGCATTGCACTTCCCTGCACTGCTATGTAATGTATTGCACTTCCCTGCTCTGCACTGTATCGCACTTCCCTGCTCTGCATTGCATTGTATTGCACTTCCCTGCTCTGCACTGTATTGCACTTCCCTGCTCTGCATTGCTCTGCACTGTATTGCACTTCACTGTACTGCATTGCACTGTATTGCACTTCACTGTTCTGCATTGCACTGTATTGCACTTCACTGTTCTGCATTGCACTGTATTGCACTTCCCTGCTCTGCACTGTATTGCACTTCACTGCTCTGCACTGTATTGCACTTCCCTGCTCTGCACTATATTGCACTTCCCTGCTCTGCACTGTATTGCACTTCCCTGCTCTGCACTGTATTGCACTTCCCTGCTCTGCACTGTATTGCACTTCCCTGCTCTGCACTGTATTGCACTTCCCTGCTCTTAATTGCTCTGCACTGTATTGCACTTCCTTGCTCTGCATTGCATTGTTCTGTACTTCGCTTCAGTGAACTGTTTTGCACTGTGATTTCATTGCACTGTATAGTACTGCACTGCACTGCATTGAACTGCACTGCATTCCACTGCACTTTAATGCACTGCACATTACTGCACTGTGTTGCATTGCACTGTACTTCACTGTACTGTACTACACTGTACTGCATAGCACTGTACTGCATTGCAATGCACTTTACTGCACTGTACTGCATTGTACTGCACTGTACTGTACTTTATTGCACTGTACTGCACTGTACTGCACTGTCCTTCACTGTACTGTACTGCATAGCACTGTACTGCATTGCAATGCACTTTATTGCACTGTACTGCACTGTATTGCACTTTACTCAGTGCATTGTTCTGTACTGCATTGTTTTGGAATCACAGACAGAGTCTGGTGCTCTCAAGTTTGCTAAGTCCTTGCAGACATCAACACACCCACAATCAAGTTAACGTGTACATGCAACCATACATACATACACAATCATCGACACATGTTTCATCATCATCTGTCAATTAACAGGCTAATGAACTCACAAAACATGAAACAACAGTTCGAACATCCTCACCGTATATGAAAAGAGATCAATCATCAAATCAATGGTCCCACCTGGGTAGAGAAGGACGACTACCACTATCTCAGAAGAGAAGAACAGGTCATCATTCTAAGACTCCGCACGGGCACAATAGGCTAAGTCACCACATGTCCCCAAAGCTGAAAAATCGTTCCTTCTCCCCTGTGTGCCTATTTAAAACCACCAAAACCCCCACCACCAACCCACCCCCCCCGACTGGCGGACACATCCTTCAAAAAAATGCATGCTAATTAGCGACTGAGGAAGATTGTATGACCAAGTGAAAGAACCCTGCAAACCAAGCTGTACGGCCCACAAGAGGAACTGGAGAGAACTGAAACTGTTTTTGAGAACGAAATCTGTCTTTGCGAGATAAAATTGTGTCTCTGAGAACTGTAGCTGTGTCTTTGTAAACTGAAACTGTCTTTGCGAACTGAAAGTGTGTCTTTAAGATCTAAAAGTGTACCATTAAGTTTTCAAACTGTGTCTTTAAGATTTAAAACTGTGTCTTTAGGATTTAAAACTGTGTCTTTCATAGGAAGAACTATGTCTTTAAGATGTGGTAAAGTATATGGACAAAAAAGTGTATAGTTTGTCAGAATATTGGGAACGTTTATAACTAAATAATGCTATTTAACATTTTATATGGCGATTGTCTGCGGTGTCGTCCACTTTGCTTTACATTGAAGAACTTGTTGACGCTTCGGACATCTCTCTCGCTCTCTCTTTATAGATAGATAGATAGACAGATAAATA
>CM054143.1:15456642-15469142 GCA_028751875.1 Rapana venosa | reverse complement strand
TGTTGTTTTTTTTTGGTACAAAGAGAGGAAGCCAGCGCGCGGAATCTTCATTTGGCGGCTAGCATTGAAAGAGAAGAGGAGAGAGACAGAGAGAGATAAGAGACAGAGACAGTGACAGAGACAGAGACACACACAGAAGAGAAGACAGAGAGAGAGAGAGACAGTGACAGAGACAGACACACACAAGAAGAGAAGACAGAGAGAGAGAGAGAGAGAGAGACAACACAGAGAGAAGAAGAGAGAGAGACAGAGGAGAGGCAGAGAGATAGAGATGACTTTATTTTATTTTCCAAGGCAAAAAAAAATAGACAGAGAGAGTACATAGAGAGACACAGAGACAGACAGACAGACAGAGAAACAGAAGAAAGACAGAGAGAGAGACACAGAGAAACACACAGAGAAGAGCAACACAGAGAAGAAGAGAGACAGACGAGACAGACACACAGAAACAGACAAGATAGATAGAGACAGGACACAAGAAACAGACAAGAGAGATAGAGAGAGAACAAGCACACACAGAAACAGACAAGAGAGATAGAAAGAGAGACGACACACAGAAACAGACAAGAGAGATAGATAGAGAGACAACAGAAACAGACAAGAGAGATAGAGAGAGACACACACAGAAACAGACAAGAGAGATAGAAGAGAGAACACACAGAAACAGACAAGAGAGATAGATGAGAGAGACACACACAGAAACAGACAAGAGAGATAGAGAGAGAGACACACACAGAAACAGACAAGAGAGATAATGAGAGAGACACACACAAGAAACAGACAAGAGAGATAGAGAGAGAGAACACACACAGAAACAGACAGAGAGGAACCAAGACAGAGGAGATAGAGAGCACACACACACACAGAAACAGACAGGAGATAAGAGAAGAACACACCAAAACAGACAGAGAGATAGAAGAGAACACACAGACGACAAGAGAGAAAGCAAGACACACAGAAACCAGACACAGAAGACAGAGAAGAGAAAGAAACAGAAAGAAGAGAGTACAGAGAGAGACACACACACAGAAACAGACAAGAAGAGAGAGAAGAGAGACACACGAGAAACAGACAAGAGAGATAGAGAGAGAGACACACAGGAAACAGACAAGAGAGATAGAGAGAAGAACAAGAAGACAGACAGAGGAGAGAGACAACAGAAACAGCAGAGAGATAGAAGAGAGACACACAGAAGAAACAGACAAGAGAGAAGAGACAAGAGCAAGAACACACAAGAAACAGACAAGAGAGATAGAGAGAGAGAACACAGAAACAGACAAGAGAGAGAACAATAAAAGATAGATAGATAGAAGAGCAACACACAGAAACAGACAAGAGAGATAGAAGAGAGACACACGAAGAACAGACAAGAGAGATAGAGAGAACACACAAGAAACAGAGAAGAGAGATAGAGAGAGACAGACGACAGAGAAGAGAGAAGAAGAGAGAGAGAGAGAGAGACACACACAGCAAGAGAGATAGAGAGAGACAGAGAGAGATGAGAGAGAGACACAACACAACAGAAGAGAGATAGAGAGAGGCAAGAGAAGAGAGAGAGACAGAGAAGAGGAGAACAGACAAGAGAGAAGAAGAGAGAACGACACAACAGAAGAGGACAGAAAAGAGAAAAAGACAAGAGAGAGAGAAACAACACAGAAACAGACAAGAGAGATAGAGAGACACAACACACAAGAACAGACAGAGAAAGAAGAACACAGAATAGAAGGAGAGAGAGAGGGAGTGACACAGAGAAACAGACAAGAGAGAGAGAAGAGAGACACACAGAGAAACAGACAAGAGAGATAGAGAGGAGAGAGAAGAGAAGGAGAAGAGAGAGAGAGAAGAGAGAGAGAGAGAAAAGACAGAGAGAGAATAGAGAGAGAGAACAGAAAACAGACAAAGAGAAGATAGATAGAGAGGACAAGAAACAGAAGAGAGATAGAGAGAGAAGAAGAAGAAGAAGATAGATGAGAGGACAGAGACAGAGAGACAGACAAGAGCAGATAGAGAGGAGACACACAGACAGACAGACAGAAAGACAGACAAGAGAGAGAGAACACACACAACAAGAACAGAAAGAGAAAAGAAGAGAGAAGAAAAGACAAGAGAGAAGAGAGACACACAACAGAGAACAGACAAGAGAGATAGAGAGAGAGAGCACAACACACAAGAAACAGACAGAGAGATAGTAGAGAGACACACACACAGAAACAGACAAGAGAGAATAGAGAGAGAGAGACACACACAAACAGAAACAGACAAGAGAGATAGAGAGAGAGAAGAGACACAACAGAAACAGACAAGAGAAGAAGAGAGAGACACACAACAACGACAGAAGAGAGAAGAGAGAGAGAGAGATCAAGAAGAGAAGAGAGAGAAGAGAGACAACAACAGACAGACAGAAGACAGAAAGAGAGACAGAAACAGACAAGAGAAGAGAGACACACACACACAGAAACAGACAAGAGAGATAGAGAGAGAGACACACAGAGAAACAACAAGACGACAGAGAGAGAGACACAGAAAAGACAAGAGAGATAGAAGAGACACACACAGAAACAGACAAGAGAGATAGACAGAGAGAGACACACACACAGACAAGATAGATAGATAGATAGATAGATAGATAGAAGAGAAGAAAAACAGACAAGAGAGAGAGACAGACAGACAGACAGACAGACATTGAGAGATAGAAAGAGAGAGAGAGAAGACGAGAGAGACAGACAGACAGACAGAGCTTTTGGAAATTAAAGGTTAGTCAGTCACATGCGTTTTAAGCACAGGAAACATTTAAGTGGAAATGGCGTCAAATGACAGGCCTGGCCAAACGGTAATTAGTTAATTTTTGCCGCATCCTGGGTCGAGGGATGATCCATACCCACCTCCCCCCCATCCCCCACCCCTCTTCACCACCACTACTGGCCATTATCTGCAAAAAGTCACGTGCAATTTTCGGGGCGCTAGTTTGGGAAAATTAAAGCGGACATCAAATTGGAGCGGGTTGGGGGGGGAAAGAACAGCTTTCGCCTTGTTGACAGGAAGTGCCGGTGTTACACTCTTCTGTGCCTGTTTTGTTCTGTGTGGGAAGGAAAAAGAGAGAGGTGGGGGGATTGATGGAGGATAGGGGGTGGTGTAGAGGAGGAGGGGCAAGAGGAGGAGGAGAAGGAGGAGGAGGAAGAACATGGCCCATAGCATGGAGGAAGAGGAAGAGGAGGGAGAGGGAGGAAGAGAGGGAGGGAGAATAGACATGGGGTGGGAATTTAATAGAGCTGTTGCATTGGACCCCTCTCTCTCTCTCTCTCTCTCTTGATGAAATGGAGCGAAAATACAATGAAATGTTTCCCAGGCCTTTTCCTCCTCCCTGCCTTCCTTTTCAAGAAGATTATTGCTTGTCAATCATATCTCTGTCCTCCTTCCTCTTTCTTCTTCTTCTTCTTCTTTTTCTTTCTTTCTTTTTCTTTCTTTCAATCCGATTGCTACCCCTCATCCTCATCTTCCCCTCAGCCTCATCCCTATTCTCCTCCCTCTGTCTTCTTCCTGTGCTCTTAATGCTCATTCTGCGTTCCTTTCTATCTGGGCCGTATTATATCTCCTGCTTTTCCTCCGCTTGGAAAAGGGACGTTTTAGAAAATTGAAACAAATAAAGCTTCTTTTGATTCTGCCATGGAGTTGGGGTTTTGGGGTTTGTTTGTTGGTTGTTGTTGTTTGTTGTTGTTTTTTTTGTTTGGTTGGTTGTTGTTGTTTTTGATGCGGTCTTTCTTTGCTCTCAATCTTCCTGTTTTCTTCTTCTTCTTCTTTTTTCTTCTTCTCTGTTGTATGTCCTTTTTTTTCGTATTAGAGTTTTATCCTTTTTTTTGTTTTTGGAAGATGGTGCATTATCCTTTCTGTCCATGCTCTGTCCCTGCCTCTGTTATGTCCCTTTCTGTCTGTCTGTGTGTTTGTGTGTCTGTCTGTCTGTCTGTCTGTCTCTCTCTGTATGTCTTTTTTCATTTTTTTAAAAATATTATTTTCATTAGAGTTTTATAGAATGCATAGGACGACAGTGCTGATACTCTCTCTCTCTCTCTGCATGTTCATTATATTTTATTTATTTATTTATTTTAATTCTTTTATATCGAGGATAATGGAATAAGCACTTATGTGCTTTTTTTTACATCTAGTCCCCGTGTGTATGCGGTTTTGTACATTTTGTCATCTGTTCCCAAAGGCACTCAATAGCATACAACACATTAATATATTAGTCATGTTGCAAGGTCTCTGAGTCATGATATCAGATGGTCTACAAACCTCCAAGAGGATTTTTCCTTTGGAGTTAACATCAGTGCCGACTCCACTCCCTCCAAAAGCCCTTCGGGTGAGACTATAAATCAAGGCCCCGTGTGCGAAAGCACGCAGAACATTGTGCGCACATGTTAAAAACGTGTTCCGTTTTCCGAAAGTGTAGGCCATTGTGTGCCGGTGAGAACGGGTGACAACATTTAACAAAAAATCGCACGCACACAGGGACTGGATGTAGAAAAGCACACAAGTGGCTTTATTCCATTATCCTCGATGTGAAAAGGATGAATAATAAATAAAATGATGAAATATTATCTCTAAGCCGAAACCTCCAGTATGTGCGCACTCCAATGCTGGTTGTTGTAGGAAGCCTTTCCCAAGTGAGGATAGGGTAGTGATAGATGTCGTCTGCTTTTCGCGCGCGCGCGCGCACACACACACACACACACACTGTATTGTATAGTATTGCATTCTACTGTATTGTAGTGTAGTGTATATTCTGTGTTGTATTGTATATTCTGTATTGTATTGTATTTGTGTGTATTGTATCGTATACTACTGTAAGTCACAGCAGATTTCGCTGCGTGAACTTCGGGTTGCTCTCCCTGGTGATCAGCGCCTCCACAAGAGCAGCGCCACCTTTTTGGGGTTTCTTTTCCTATCTGCATACATGTGTCTTTGTCTCCTTACCAGAGTGGCTTTTGTTTCCTACAGAATTTTGCCAGGGACAACTCTCTTGTTGCCGGGGTTCTTCTTTTTTACATACACCTAATTCATGTTGCACACGGGACCTCGGTTTATCGTCACATCCGAAAGACCAGCGCCCAGACCACCACTCATGGTCTGATGGATGGGGGAAAAGTTTTGAGCCCAAACGGGGATTGAACCACCGCACACTTCCAACCCGGACTTTTCGCTTTCTAGGTAGGTAGGTGCGTTACCTTTAGACCACCTACACTACCTACGCTCCCGTATCAACGACAACTCAAACAGAGAGCCTCCTTCTTTCACTACTGGAACAAATTTAAATCCAATTAGTTTTCAAGACCATGAGAAAATATGGTTATGAAAACAGAAATGATTATACGACTAAGGGCAGGTAAAAACGGTAAAGGTGACCCATAACCTATGTGGTCGTAGGGAAACGAGGCATCAGAGACCTCAGCTTCTCCAGGGGCCAGCATAAAACTGAGGGCGGAGGCGCCCATCTCCTCTCTCCCTCGCTGCTTTACCTTCCCTGACTCTAAAGAGGGCAGGTGCCCATTTACAGCTGGGTGAGCTGGGGGAATGTACTGAAGCCAAGGCGCGCGAACGGTCACCCATCCACGCCCGATGCAGAGCAAAGCGCTATTGCGAAGAAGACATGGGGAAGGGTAGGGTAGAGCAGTGTGGAAAAAAATAATAAACTGATCTTTGCACCAATACCGGAATGACTACAATGCCTGTTGCACTGTTAGAACGAATCAGACCGTTACTCTGAATCATATAAATTAAAGTGCATGCTCTATACAGGCCAGTCGTGTACCCAAAGTTGTAATAAACTTTGATTGCAACATACAGCCGCACATACATGCGCAAGCGCACGCGCGCATACACACACACGCGCGCACGCGCACGACGCGCACACGCACACGCACACAACCCACTCACATCAAATTCTAACCAATATTGCCCAATAAGTATTCGTTAGACCAGGCAACAATCAGAAGGACTGTCAACTTCCAGCACAAGTTCGCGCCATCATATTAACGCCCTTTTTATTAGTTGTCGTCCCTGTCTGAATGGTAATGAGCAAGGCTGCATGTGCATTAATCTGATTGGCTCTCCTGCCTCATCAGTATGCATTAGTAAGAATCCAGTAATTGGCTATGACTTGAGGATGGGGAACGGGAGGAAGATTGGAGGGGGGGGGGGGGGGGAGGAGAGGAGGAGGAGGACAGGGTTGGGAAGGGTGGGTGTGGGGGGGGGGGGGGTTGAGAATGATGGGTTTGGAGGTGATGATGATAATGATGCACTCACTACAAGTGGTTGAAGGAATGAATTCAACAGCTCTTGTGAAGAGAGACTTCTGAGTTTTGCAAATCAAAAAAGTTTCGCTGTCTGTCTGCCTGCCCTGTCCAGTCTGTCAGTCTGTCTGTCTGTCTGTCTGTCTGTCTGTCTGTCTGTCTGTCTGTCTGTCTGTCTGTCTGTCTGTCTGTCTGTCTCTCTCTCTCTCTCTCTCTCTCTCTCTCTCTCTCTCTCTCTCTCTCTCTCTCTCTCTTTCTCTAACACACATATACAAACATGTTCGGGCAACTGCAAAAAGCTGTTGCTTGTGTTGCTCACCATAGGCTATTAGTGAGGTTCTCCCTCTCTCTCTCTCTCTCTCTCTCTCGAATGTGTGCGCGTGTGGGCATGGGCATGCATGCGCGTGTGTGCACGTCTGCATGCGTGCATGTGCCAGAACTACATGCAGGTCTACACACATATCAATTATGTGAATATCTACAATAATTATGCATGTGCACACAAGCATAATTCTGCAAAGCGGCTAGCGCGCGGGTGAAAGAACGAGAGAGAATACTGACTTATTATTAATTATGTGAGTGGATTTGCAAGACACAAAATTATGCAAGAGCGTGTATTATGTATAAAGACCATAACAATACGCGCTCTTCTCGGAGAGAGAGCAGCCCGAATTTCACGCAGATAAATATGCTCTCTCTTAAGGTAGTATACATTACAATAATAATAATGTATGGAATTTATATAGCGCTAAATCTTGTAAAGCAACAGATCAAAGCGCTCAGATGACATGATTAAAAAAAAAAATTAATATCGAGGATAATGGAATAAGCACTCAGGTGCTTTTTACATCCAATCCCCGTGTGTATGCGGTTTTGTAAACTTTGTCATCTGTTCCCACCAGCACACAATGGCCTACTCTTTCGAAAAGCGGAACAGGATTTAACGTGTGCGCAAGATGTTCTGCGTGCGTTCGCATACGGGACCTCGGTTTATAGTCTCATCCGAAGGACTTTACAATACAATACAACACAATGTAATGCAATACAATACAAATACAACACAACACAACTAAACACAATACATTACCGGGGACCGGGATAGCCTAGCGGTCAAAGCGTTGCGCTCGCAATCTGATGACCCGGGTTTGATTCCCGTTCAAGGGGATATTTTTCCCCTGGAGTTAACATCAGTGCCGACTCCACTCTCCCCAAAAAGTTTCTCGGATGAGACTATAAACCGAGGCCCTCTGTGCGAACACACGCAGAACATCTTTGCGCACCCGTTAAATCCTATTCCACTTTTCGTAAGAGTAGGACACTGTGTGCCGGTGGGAACAGATGACAGAATTGACGAAACTGCATACACACGGGGACTGGATGTAAAATAAAAAGCACATAAGTGCTTATTCCATTATCCTCGATATAAAAGAATAAAATATAAAATAAATACATTAAAAAATTTTTAATACAATACAGAACAGTAACAAGACTTGTTGCTTTACAAGATTCAGCGCTATATAAATTCCAAGAAAAAGCTTTCGACCGAGTCAACAGAGACAAGCTCTGGAAGATCCTGGAGCAGTGCGACGTGAAGGGGCAGTTGCTTGATAACATCAGAGCAATCTATGCCAACAGTATGAGCGCAGTCCGAACAGCCAGTGGAACATCCGACTGGATCCCGGTTACATCAGGGGTCAGGCAAGGCACTCTCTCCCCTTCTCTTCGTGATCTACATGGACCAGATCACAAAGGAAGCCAACCCAGATCTTGAGGCCCTGAACGAACTATTATTTGCTGACGACCAGTCCCTGATGAATCAGAACAAAGCAGTTCTTCAAGATCACACAGACCAACTCAACACAAGCTGCGAGAGGTATGACATGAAGATCAGTATCACCAAAACAGAAGTTATGTCTGTCAGCAGAAATCCAGGAAAGCTGGACATCAACATCAACGGCACCCAGCTGAAACAGACCAAAGAATTTAAATACCTTGGCAGCCTCTTCACTGAAGATGGAAAATTGGACAGAGTGATAGAAACAAGATGCCAGAAAGCGAACGCAGTCAGTTACCAACTCGCCCCCCTTCTAAAACATTCCAGCACCCCAATGAGCACCAAGGCAAAACTCATCAACGCCATCTTCGTTCCAACACTCACATACCAGTGTCAGACACGGGCCCTAACAAAAGCCTTAGAGAGAAAATTGGTCACATGTGAAATGCGCTGCCTGAGAAAAGCTGTCAACAAGACCAGACGCGACAAGATCAAGAATGAGGTGATCAGAGACATGGTCGGACTAACACCAATTCTCCACCATATCGAACAACAAAGGATCAGGTGGTTTGGTCACCTCACTAGAATGCCGCCCAACCAACCAGCCCTACGGGCATACACCACCAAATTCAATGGCTGGAAGGCAAGAGGTAGACCAAGGAGACGATGGAGCGACTCCGTGGCTGACACCCTGCGAGCCCATGACCTGTCACTACATCAAGCCTCCCGCCTAGCTGCAGACAGACGTCTGTGTCTCCCCACGACGCCGAAGGGCACCAGCGGAAGATGAAAGAAGAAGAAGATAAATTCCATACATCAGTATTATTACTATTATTATTATTATTATTATTAAGACAATACTGACTGGAACCAAGAGCACGGCCATGTTTCAAGAGCTGTGTTGACTTTCATTCCATGTGTGATGTCATTGTTTTGTTTTTTTGGCCGTGTTCAACTTCCTCTGTTCTTATCCATATGTAGACAAAGAATGGAATGGAAATGGAATGGAAACACTTTCCGTTATTTTTTTTTAGAATTCTTTTTTCACTGGTCCTTTTTGATAATTATGTGATGTAAATATATATATATATATATATATATATAGAGAGAGAGAGAGAGAGAGATAAATCAGTCGTTTAGTTTCTTACATAATCATGTGCACGTGAAATGGCGTGAGCATAACCGAATGTGGGCGCGCGCGCGCGCGCACACACACACACACTCACACACACACACACACACTCACTCTCTCTCTCTCTCTCTCTCTCTCTCTCTCTCTCTCTCTTGTACACGTAAGCGCACACACTTACTCAGCACATAAACACACGCACGCATGCGCGCGCGTACGTACATATACACACACAAGCATGCGCGTGCGCTCGCAAGTACACACGCAGGAAAGCCTGTACGCGCGCGTACACACACACACTCACACACACACACACACACACACACACACACACACACCATCACCACCACCACCACCACCACCACCAAACCACACGCCTGCAAGCACACTTACGCAATCCTCCTCCCAAGAGTGAAAAATAGTATTTATCTATTCTTTTATTCTTTGATTTGGAGGATAATGGAATAATCATGAGCTTTTTCGCACTCAGTCCCCGTGTGCATGCAGTTTTAGTAGATTTTTGTCATCCGTTCCCACCGGCACACAATGGCTTTCTCTTCCGAA
The DNA here is from genome assembly GCA_028751875.1 of Rapana venosa. NCBI lineage: Eukaryota > Metazoa > Mollusca > Gastropoda > Neogastropoda > Muricidae > Rapana > Rapana venosa. Next base: position 15,459,391 of record CM054143.1, on the reverse strand, counting down.
AAGCGGAACGGGTTTTAACGTGTGAGCAAGATGTTCTGCAATGCGTTCGCACATGGGGGGGGGGGGGGGGGAGAGGAGAGAGAGAGAGGAGAGAGAGAGAGAGAGGAGAGAGAGAGAGAGAGAGAGAGAGAGAGAGAGAGAGAGAGAGAGAGAGAGAGAGAGAGAGAGAGAGAAGAGGAGGAGGAGTGGAGTCGGCACTGACGTAAACTCTAGGGAGAAAAATACCCTGGAACAGGATTCGAACCCGAGTCAGCAGATCGCGAGCGCAATGCGCAACGCTCTAACCGCCAGGCTATCCCGTCCCCCATATAATTATTTAGAACTCGATGTTTCATTTGATAAAAGTGCGCGTGTCCTTTCACAGCTAGCTGCACTTATTGGTACAGAGAGAGAGAAATACGAAATACAAAATGCTATTTACAGAGGGTAGTAGATTAAGTTTGCTATTTATCATTATTATTATTATTATCATTCCACGCAACAACGCTTCCCTGAAAGAGAAAAGAGAGAGAGAGAGAGGGGAGAGAAGGGGAGAGAGAGAGGGGAGAGGAGAGAGAGAGAGAGAGAAAAGAGAGAGAGAGAGAAGAGAGAGAGAGAGAAAAAAGAGAGAGAGAGAGAGAGAGAAGAAAAGAGAAGACAAGACAATAAGAGAAATAGAGAGAGGGAGGGAGGGAGGGAAGAGAGAGAGAGAGAGAGAGAGAGAGAGAAGAGAGAGAGAAGGAGAGAGAGCGAGAGAGAAGAAAGAGAGAGAGAAAGAAAGAGAAGAAAAGAGGAGAGAGAGAGAAGAAAAGAGAGAAAGAGAGAAGGCAGACAACAGACAGGCAGGGAGCAGGAGGCAGACAGGCATACAGACAGGCAGGCAGAGACCCGAGACAGAGAGACAGAGAGAGAGAGAGAGAGAGAGAGAGAGAGAGAACAGACAGACAGACAGACAGACAGACAGACAGATACAGAGAGAGACAGAGACGACAGACAGAGACAAATCGGAAACAGACAGATACATAGACAAAACAGACAGAAATAGACATCAGACAGACAAACAAAAATTTAATGCAGAGACAAACAGACAAGACAGAGATAAACAGTGAGAGAGAGACAGAGACAAAGGGACAGAGACACAAAAAAGAGAGAAAAAAGGGGAGGAGGGGGGGGGAAAGAGAGAAGAAGAGAGAGATGAAGAGAAAACAGAGAGAGAGAGAGAAGAAAGAGAGGGGAAGAAAAGAGAGAGAGAGAGAGAGAGAGAGAGAGAGAGAGAGAGAGAGAGAGAGAGAGAGAGAGAGAGGAGAGAAAGCGTTAAAGCAATCTGCACTTCAACACCCAAGCCGTCATAAAACAAACACAAAAAAGAAATAAAATAATGTCTTTATCCTTCAGCTAAAAAACAATAAAAAAACAACACCACCACCAAGCAAACAAAGACACCCCCCCCCCCCCCCGTTTCCTATCCCCCCCCCTACCCCCCCCCCCCCCCCAAAAAAAAAAAAATCCACCAAGTTTATAAAACACCAGCAAAAAAACCGTAATAATTTTCATTAGATAAAAGTACACATGTCCTTTTTTTCCTTTATTTTAACCCTACCTGGCCCTCATTGGTACAGGCACACGTTGAAGATTGAAAAACCGACAGTGAAAAGGTCCAACATTCATAGTCAAGTAAGTCAAGTCAAGTCAAAAACCACTTTAATCATCCCATGAAGGGCAATTACAATACTGACAGGCGCATTGATACCTATAATTATCTCACAAGACACTAGAAAAATACATTTCAGATTGTTATAACTAAGCATTCCAAGATAGCTTTAAAAGAATTATCATACACAAACACAAAACTCAGGTGCGTGCACACACACGCACCGCGTACACACACAACACACACACACACACACACACACACACACACACACACACATTCCAATGTAGGAATACAATGTTGTAAATACCATTGATTGGAAAAAAAATTAAAAAAAAAAAATTTGCGTGCACGCACGTTCACATTCACACACACACGCGCACCCATACATACACACACCAATATATGAAGACAGTTTTAACACACATACACACACACGTGCACCCGCGCACATAATGACCCTTATTAGTAAAAGACATAAACACACACACACACACACACACACACACACACACACACACATGACGGATAATTATGGATGGGGGACTCGTTTTGGATACACAGTCCTTTACATGAAAAGTATCATCAAAGTGGCAGACGGGCAAAACAAACTTAACTATGCAAGCAAGCAAACAAACAAACAAAACAAAAACAAAGAATAATGCTGAAATTTCGTGGACATTTTTTTCCCGTGACCAAGTAAAATGGAAAAAAAAAAGCGTTTTGCTAAACACGATTCTCCTTTGTCTGTCTGTCTATCTCTGTCTCTCTGTCTGTCTCTGTCTGTCTCTCTGTGTGTTTCTCCCTCTGTCTGTCTCTCTGGCTGTCTTTCTGTGTGTTTCTCACTCTGTCTGTATGCCTCTTCAGTGAAAGCGTTGTTGTTGGGATTATTATCATTATTATTATTATTATTATTATTATTATTATATTACTATAATTATTATTATTGTTGTTGTTATTCTTTTTATTATCATTGCTATTATTATTAATATTATTATCAACAGCAACAACAGCGCGGACGGTGAAATGTTACAGACAGCGGTTAAAAGCCCCACGCTTGCTATGGTGTTGTCGTCAGTATAATGTGCTCTCTCTCTCTCTCTCTCTCTCTCTCTCTCT
>CM054143.1:15444142-15454142 GCA_028751875.1 Rapana venosa | reverse complement strand
ACAACCACTCATGTGCTTTTTTACACCTAGTCCCCGTGTGTACGCAGTTTTGTCAATTTTGTCATCCGTTCCCACCGGCACACAATGGCCTACTCTTTCCAAAAGCGGAATGGGTTTTAACGGGTGCGCAAGATGTTCTGTATGCGTTCGCACGCGGGACCTCGGTTTATAGTCTCATCCGAAGGACTGATTGCGTAGACTACGCAGATGCGTATTCACTGATTGTGACTCGGTCTTTGATGCTTACAGGCAATGCAAGGTAATGCAATGCAACGCATAGTAATGCAATGCAATACGATGCAATGCGATGCAATACAATACAATACAATACAGTGCAATACAATGCAATAGTACGCAACACAATACAAGACAATACAAGACAATACATAACAATATAATACAAAGCAATACACGATAAGACCGTAGGATGCATGCAACACAAGACGATACAATACAGTGTAATGCAATACAATACAGCGTAATACAATACAATACAACACAATACAGCACAATACAGCGCAATACAATACATTACAATACAACACACATCAATACAATACAGCACAATACAATACAACACACATCAATACAATACAGCACAATACAATACAACACAATACAGCGCAATACAATACAATACAATACAGCGCAATACAACACAATTCAATACAACACAACACTATACTGCAGTATACTCTACAGTATATGCATGAAACTGCTGAGTTCTTCATGATCGACCTCCTTTGTCTGCTCACGAAACGCTGTGTTAATATCCATGCGATAATTATCTCTTTTCTTTTCCTTCTTTGGCTGGCTAGAGCTCCGAGGTTCACATAGTTATAGCACAATTCTGCGTACGTGACCGTTTTTGCCCACCATTAAGGTAGCCGCATCGGAGATAATAATAATAATAATAATAATAATAATAATAATAATAAATGGAATTTATTTAGCGCTTTATCTTGCAAAAAAACAACAAATCAAAGCGCTTTCATTCATCCTACTCATTCACATCGCACGCACGCACACACACACACACACACCACACACACACACACACACACACACACAACACACACTCACGCACACACATAAAGGTAGTACACTCGGGCATGGTGACGGGGTTTGGACTGTTGAGGGCAGGGACAAAACTAAAATGGAACAAGAGGGAAGAATCTTAGGTTTGAAATAAATGTGTCTTGAGGCCGGATTTAAAAGCGTCATAAGAAGGCTTTTGGCGAAGGGAGAGAGGGAGGTCATTCCAGAGCGATGGACCAGAAACAGAGAAAGAGCGACGGCCAACGGTGGACTGGTTGAATCTAGATGATATAATTACAAACACAACACTGCTGTGCATGCGGATTTTGGGGTGGGTTTTTTTTTAAAGAAGTTTTAATCCGTTCCTACTGGGGAGGAAGTAGCTCAGTGGTCGGAGCACTCGCTTTCCCCCAGCCAAGTTAAGCAGCGTCGAGCGTGGTTACCACTTGCATGGGTGACCGTTTGCGCGCCTTGGCTTCAGTACAGTTCCCCCACTTCACCCAGCTGTAAATGGGTACCTGCCCTCTTTAGGGTCAGGGAAGGTAAAGCAGCGAGGGAGAGGAGATGGGCGCCGCCCTCAATATGCTGGCCCTAGAGAAGTGAGGTCTCTGACGCCTCGCTCCCCTACGACCTTATAGGTTATGGGACACCTTTACCTTTACCTTTACTGGCATGCAAAATCTTCATTGGTGCCCCCACAGTCCACGGGACTACGGGATGGGTGAAGGTGAAGGAGAAGGTGGTTAGCACGCAATGGCCTATTCATCCAAAAGGCAGAACGTGTTCCGACGTGTGCGCAATATGTTCTGCATGCGTTCCTACACAGGACACGCTTTAGGGTCTCATTCGAAGGACTTTCGGGAGAGTGGAGCTGTTACCGATGTCAACTCCAGGTGGAAAAAAAAATCCCCTCGAACGGCGGGGAGGAGGGTGGGGGGCGTCTCGGTGGTAGTTTAAACCCTCGCCATCAGACCGCGAGTTCAATTCTCTAACCACTAGGCTAACCTCCCACCCCCATCCTCCCTTTGATGCTCTATCAATGTTTCAACAGCAGCGGAAGGATATGTCAAACTGAGAATCGTGATAATTATGTTAATGGATAACCACGTTGATGATGATGATGATGATGAGGAGGAGGATGATGATGATGATGATGATGATGATGATGATGACGACGACGACGACGATGACGGCGACAACGACGATGGCGACGACGAAGACAATGCTGATGATGATGATAACGACGACGACGACGATGATGATGACGACGACGACAGTGACGACGGCGATAATGATGATGATGACGACGACGATGATGATGACGACGACAACGACGACGATGATGACTACGGCGATAATGATGATGATGACGACGACGATGATGATGACGACGACAACGACGACGATGATGACTACGGCGACGATGACGACGTCGACGATGATGATGACAACGACGATAATGATGACGATGATGACAATGACAGCGGCATCACTATCAAGAAAAGCGGAAGAACACTCCGGCGAAGCAATGCATTTTTTTATTTTAATTTTTTTGGTTGCTCTTTCTTTTTGTCTTTCCCTCTTTTCTGTTTACACGTCGATTGAATTTGCAAAGAGAATGGCGCTGGGAATGATCTTAGAAACAAGGCAATTGTGGGAGGCTGCCAGCCAGGCCTTGGCCTGATGAAAAGGAAAGTGTCTCTGCTTTGAAGACAATGCCACGGCTTTAAGGATATGCTGGCCTTTGCCATCTCTATCTCCTTTCGTTTGTTGATTTTTATTTTTTTTAAAATGGTTTTCATCGAAATGATATCGTATAATATGAGAGATAGTGGATGACCGGTGTGTGGGGGTGGGGGTGGTGGTGGTGGGGGTGGGTGTGGGTGGTGGTGGGGGTGGGGGTGGGGGTGGTATGTGTGTGTGGGGGGGTGTGGTGTGGTGTGATGTGGTGTAGTGTAGTGTTGTGTGGTGTGGTGGGGTGTAGTGTAGTGTAGTGTAGTGTGGTGTGATGTGGTGTGGTGTAGTGTAGTGTGGTGTGATGTGGTGTGGTGTGGTGTGGTGCAGTGTAGTGTGGTGTGGTGTAGTGTAGTGTAGTGTGGTGTGGTGTGGTGTAGTGTAGTGTAGCGTAGCGTAGTGTAGTGTAGCGTAGGTGTAGTGTAGTGTAGTGTAGTGTAGTGTAGTGTAGTGTAGTATAGTATAGTATAGTGTAGTGTAGTGTAGTGTGGTGGGGTGGGGTGGGGTGTAGTGTAGTGTAGTGGTGTGGTGTGTGTGTGTGTAGTGTAGTGTAGTGTCTGTGTGTATGTAGTGAGTGTAGTGTAGTGTAGTGTGGTATAGTGTAGTGTAGTGTAGTGTAGTGTAGTGTAGTGTAGTGTAGTGTAGTGTAGTGTAGTGTAGTGTAGTGTAGTGTGGTGTGGTGTGGTGTGGTGTGGTGGATTGGAGTGGATTGGAGTGGAGTGGAGTGGAGTATAGTGTAGTGTCTGTGTGTATGTAGTGTAGGGTAGTGTCTGTGTGTATGTAGTGTAGTGTAGTGTCTGTGTGTATGTAGTGTCTGGTGTATGTGGTATAGTGTAGTGTTGTGTCGTGTAGTGTAGTGCCTGAGTATGTATGTAGTGTTTGTGTAGTGTAGTGTAGTGTAGTGTAGTGTAGTGTAGTGTAGTGTAGTGTAGTGTAGTGGTGTGTGTGTGTAGTGTAGTGTAGTGTGGTGTAGTGTAGTGTTATGTAGTGAGTGTGTGTGTGTGCGTGCGTGGTGTGTGTGTGTGTGTAGTGTAGTGTAGTGTGGTATAGTATAGTGTGTGTGTACGTAGTGTAGTGTAGTGTGTCTGTCTCTGTGTCCCTGTCTCTGTGTCTGTGCGTGGAGATTTTTACCATCTTCCAAAGTCAACTTCTTAATTGTGCAGACCTACCAGTGCCTTTAATCCCTTCATGTACCTATACATACAGAAAGATCAAACATTACGTACGTTAAAGATCTTTTCACTCATGCCAGCGTTCGATGGGTTATACGAAAACATGAACATACGCAGCACACATTCTTGAAGAAGGAATACGGCTACCTTAATTGTGGGTAAAAAAACCCAAAAAAACCCCGGTCGTATATGCAAAATCCCAGCATTGGGCAACGTCAGAGCTCTAGTCGAGGATTGAATCCCCCCTCCCTCCCCCCCCCCCCCCCCCCTCCCCTCCCCAAAAAATAGCCAAACAAACAAAAACAAAACAAAACAAACGCAACAAAACAAAACAATCACAAATTTAATCATGAGTTCGCTTCAAAAATGGGTTTCAAACATAGAAACCGTAATATCATAGCTTCATCCATTCTAATTTCTCATAATGTTTCTTTTCATTATCTTGTCTTTCGCCATTTCTTTCTTCCTTTCTTTTGTTCTTTCCATTTGTTTTTTCTCTCTCTGTCTCTGTTCTCTCTCTCTGTCTCTGTCTCTCTCTCTGTCTCTCTCTCTCTCTCTCTCTCTCTCTCTCTCTTGTTTCTTTTCTGCATGCATGCGCTCACTCTTTTCCTTCTTTCACTCTTTCCTATATTGTCATTTTCTGTAAAAAAATAATTTTCTTCTTGCATTGTCTTTTTAACCCTTGACTGTTTTCTTTCGTTTAATTTTGTCCCTTTTTTTGGCAGTTTATTTTTTCCTTTCTTCTTCTTTCTTCATTTTCTCTCCAAAATATTGTTTCTTCCCTTTCCTTCTTTGTCCTTTTTGGTTTTGTTTTTGGTTTTGGTTTTTTGACATTTCATTCCTTTCTTGATCACTTTGTTGTTTTAGTTTGGGTTTTTTTTTTTTACATTGTTTTCATTTTACCCATTTTTTTCTAATAATTTTTTCAGTCACTTCATTCTCTATTGTTTTGTTTTTTTCCTTGACAATTTTCTCACGTATTTTTCTACCTAGATGGACACGTCAGTAGCGAGGTTTTATTATCCGTTTATGTAAACGGCCAGAGGTGACCATGACAACTGAATTGCCAGCAGGAAAGAGCACGAGAGAGAGAGAGAAGGGGGGGGGAGGGAGAGAGAGAGGGGGGAGGTAGAGAGAGAGGGTGGGGGGGGGGGGGGGGGGGGGGGGGGGGGGGGGGGCAGAGAGAGAGAGAGGGAGGAGGGAGGAAGAGAGAGAGAGAGAGGGAGGAAGAGAGAGACAGAGAGGGAGAGAGAGAGAGACAGACAGACAGACAGACAGACAGAGAAAGAATGAATGGATGGATGGATGGATGGATGGATGGATGGATGGATGAATGAATGAATGAATGAATGAATGAATGAATGAATGAATGAATTTTCCAAGGGTTGCAGAGTAAAGTATTCGTACATTTTTTTTTAATCCAGCCTTTGTCCTGATTAGGGACTATCAATAAAATACACACAAAAACAAAATAAAAACGCCAACTACAACAACGACAACGAGGGAGAGAGAGACAGACAGACAGAAAGACAGACAGACAGACAGAGACAGAAAAGATAGAGAGACAGAGAGAGAACACAGAGAGAAAGACAGAGCGAGACACAGACAGACACATATACACAGAGAGAGACACACAGCAAGACAGAAAGACAGAAAGACAAAGACGAGAGATATGACAAACAGACACAGACAGACAGACAAACGAGACGACAGACAGACACAGCAGAGACAGACAGAGACAGGGACACGAGAAAGACGAAAGACAGAGACAGAGAGAGGAAGAGATGGAGGGGGATGGGGGTGGGGAGGGGGGAGATGTACGCAAAATGCAATGTAATGAGTCTTATGAACTAATATCGAGTCACTTCATCTCTCTCTCAGGTCAATCATCTCTCTCATCTCTCTCTTCTAATCTCAGCTTTCTCTCATTGACTCTCTCATCTCAGTGGCTCACTTGCTGTCTCAACAAAACAAGGGGACGATGACAGAACAACACAACTTCTCGACCGTCGGTCTTTCTAAAAGAAAGAGAAGAAAAGAAAAGAGAAGAAAGAAGAGAGAGAGAGAGAGAGAAGAAGAGAAGAGAGAGAGAGAGAAAAGAGAACAGACAAAGAAAGAGAGAGAGAAGATACAGGGAGACAGTTGAGGGGAGAGAAAGAAAGAGAACAGAGAGAGAAAAGAGACGAGAGAGAGAGGAGAAGACAATAGAGCAGAGAAAGAGAAGAGGGGGGGAAGGTAGAGCAGAAATGTGAAGAAGGGTAGATACATGCGAGCACTCACTCAGGCTGCAGACATTGTTGTACTTAACAAATAAAAGGTGAACGATGACAGAGATTAGAATTGGTGCAAAAGAAAGAGAAAAAGAAAAAAGAGAGAGAGAGAGGGAGAAGAGAGAAGGAGAGAGAAAGAAGAGAAGAAGAGAAAGAAAGAAAGACAGAAAAGAGAAGAAAGAAAGACAGAAAGAGAGAGAGAGGGAGAGAGAGAGAAAAAAAAAAAGACAGACAGGACAGACAGAGAGAAAGAAAGAAAGAAAGAAAGAAACAAACAAACAAATAGACAAAAACGAAAACCAGAAACTAACACTTGTGAGCACCTTACTACTTAAGATGGAAATGGTCTTTTATGTCTCTAGTTCTGTCTCTGTTTCTCTGACGGTGTGTCTGTCTATCTAAGTTTGGCTGGTTGTTGGGTTGTCTCTCTGCCTCTGTCTCTGTGTCTGTGTCTCTGTCTGTCTGTCTGTCTCTCTGTGTAAATCGCTTAGTCTCTCCTGCTCTCTGTCTCTGTCTCTGTCTGTCTGCCTCTCTTCTCTCCCTCTCTCCTCTCTCTCCCTTCTGTCCCCCCTCCTCCTCCCCCTGCCTCCATCCCTCCCCACCTCTCTCTCTAGTCCGTCATAATCGCTTGCCCGGGTTTTTATGTAACAAAAAAAACAAAACCTTTGTTCCTGGGTGTTCAAAAAAATGTTAAAACCTTGCTGTTTCCTCACGTTCTTCCGCCTGCCTTGCAACTGTAATGCGTCCTGTCACCAATCTGATTTCCGTAACTCCACAGTGCAGTCTCTGTCTGTCAGTGGTCGGAGCACTCGCTTTCCCCCAGCCAAGTTAAGCAGCGTCGAGCGTGGTTACCAGTTGGATGGGTGACCGTTTGCGCGCCTTGGCTTCAGTACAGTTCCCCCAGTTCACCCAGCTGTAAATGGGTACCTGCCCTCTTTAGGGTCAGGGAAGGTAAAGCAGCCAGGGAGAGGAGATGGGCGCCGCCCTCAATATGCTGGCCCTAGAGAAGTGAGGTCTCTGACGCCTCGCTCCCCTACGACCTTGTAGGTTATGGGACTCCTTTACCTCCTCCTTTACAGTGCAGTCACTACAGGCAGGTAGGCAGGTAGGCAGGGAGGTAGGTAAGGCAGGTAGGTAGGTAGGTAAGGCAGGCAGGTAGGCAGGTAGGTAAGGCAGGCAGGTAGGCAGGTAGGCAGGGAGGTAGGTAAGGCAGGTAGGCAGGTAGGTAAGGCAGGCAGGTAGGTAGGTAGAGGCAGGTAGGTAGGTAGGTAGGTAGCAGGTAGGTAGGCAGGTAGGTAGGGTAGGTAAGGTAGGTTAAGGCAGGTAGGTAGGCAGGTAGGTAGGTAGGTAGGTAGGTAGAGGCAGGTAGGTAGGTAGGTAGGCAGGTAGGTAAGTAGGCAGGTAGGTAGGGTAAGGCAGTAGGTAGGTAGGCAGGTAGGTAGAGGCAGGTAGAGGTAGGTAGGTAGTAGGTAGGCAGGTAGGTAGGTAGGTAAGGCAGGTAGGTAGGTAGGCAGGTAGGTAGGCAGGCAGGTAGTAGGTAGGCAGGTAGGTAGGCAGGAGGAGGTAGGTAGGTAGGTAGCAGCAGGTAGGTAGGAGGTCAGGTAAGGCAGGTAGGTAGGTAGCAGGTAGGTAGGTAGCAGGCAGGCAGGTTAGGCAAGGGTAGGCAGGTAGGCAGGCAGGTAGGTAAGGTAGGTAGGCGAAGGCAGGTAGGTAGGGTAGGTAGGAGGTAGGTAGGAGGTAGGTAGGCAGGAGGCAGAGGCAGTAGGTAGGAGGCAGGTAAGCAGGTAGGTAGGAGTAAGTAGGTAGGCAGGCAGTGTAGGTAGGTAGGTAGGCAGGAAGCAGGTATGTAGTAGGTAGAGGAGGAGGTAGGTAGGTAGATGAGCAGAAGCAGTAGGCAGTAGTAGGTAATAGGCAGAAGCAGGTAGAGAGGAGAGAGGCAGGAGAGCACAATACGGTCGACTAATGGAGTAGATAGGAGATAGATAGGGAGACAGACAGAAGAAGAGACAGAGAGAGCAGACAGTAGATAAGATAGATAGATGATAGATAGATAGAAGTAGAAGATAGTAGTAGATCAGATCGATAGATATAGTAGAGAGGAGACAGTAAAGATCAGAAGACAGACAGATAGACAGAAGACAGACAGATAGATAGAGCAGATAGAAGACAGACAGCAGACAGACAGAAGACATACAGATGAGATAGATAGAAGAAGACAGACAGACAGACAGACAGACAGACAGAAAAACATACATATAGAATAGATAGATAATAGATAGATAGATAGATGATAGATAGATAGATAGATAGATAATAGAGACAGACAGACAGACAGACAGACAGATAGACAGAGACAGACACACGGTCAGAAAGACAGACGCACAGACCGACAGACACACAGACAAACATAAAGAAGCAAGACAGAAACAAGAGATCATCAAAGTGATGATAATAATATTCCATGGTACTTCTATTCCTCAGTTCTCTTCTTGTCACCTAGGTCTTCGCTAATCCCCCCCCCCCCCCCCCACGCCCACACTCCCACTCCCCACCTCCCTCTCTCTCCAATTCCGTCGCCGATTCTTCCCCCTCCCCCCTTACCACCTCCCCACCACCTCTCCCCACCCCACCTCCTACCTCACTCATCACATACTCTTCCTATATAAACTATGATCTTTCATGCAATTTTTTACCTTCACACCCCCCTCCTATCCCCTCCCACCCCCCCCCCCCCCCCCCCCCTTCTCCTCTTCCTCCTCACTGCACTGCCGCACTACATATGACTCGAGTGACACCCACTCCTTCCTCTGCCTTGCCTTGCCTTGCTGCCTGCCTTGTTCCTCCCCGTGCCTGCCTGCTTCCTGCCTTCCTTGCTAACCCACTTGCCTTGCCTTTGCTTGCCTTGCCTTGCCTCCTTGCTTACATCACTCCTTGCCTTGGCAAACTGCCCCGTGCACCTGCTTACCACCTTGACACTTGCCTGCTTATGCCTTCTTTGCCTTCTGCCGTTCCTTGCAGACTCACATTGCCTGTGCTGATGAATTGCCGCCTTGCAATCTGCTTGCTACATCACTTGCCTTTCCTTGCCTTGCTTAATCAGCTTGCCTTGCTTGCCTGCCTTGACGGCTTGCGCTGCTACATCAACCAGACAGACAAGCTGTGCCCCCGTAACTCAACCTTCTTACACTTCCTCCTGCCTAGTGCTTGATGCCCTTTTTCCCCCCCTGCTGAAACAACTTTGCTGGCATGTATTCCTTTTTTCTGGACTAATTCCTCACTTCCTCAATATCTTTTCACTGGATTGCTCCACGTCCTGATCACTGCATGACAAGGTGCCAAACCGAACACTGTCTGGAAAGAGCTGATGCACCAGCATGTTCACGCTGCTGAAACAGAGATATATGCACTGGCTCGGCCATGTCGTGCACATGGACGATGGACGGACCCCTAATGACCTCCTCTACGAAGAACTTGTGCAGGGGAAAACGTCCCACAGGCAGACCACAGCTGCGATTGAAAGACGTGTGCAAGACGGACTTTAAAAAAAGCCCTGAACATCAACCAGAACAACTGGGAAGCAGTAGCCCTCGAACGGTCAGCCTGGAGACAGACTGTGCAGAAAGGTCTCTCCAAGTTCGAAGAGACTCTTGCTCAGCAGCACGAGGCAAAGAGAACGAGAAGAAAGGCTGCAGCCCAGGCAGACTAACAGACCAGCATTGTCAGACTTCATCTGTGCCTTCTGCCATAGGGACTGTCTGTCATTCCCGTAATGGACTGACCAGCCAC
>CM054143.1:15436642-15439142 GCA_028751875.1 Rapana venosa | reverse complement strand
TGATACATAAAAAATATTTATAAAAAACCCCAATAGACTGGAGCTGAAATACCAATGTCTTTTCTTGCACAAATGTCTTTTTTTCCCCCTTGCCTCAATTACCTTTCAAAGTGGTATATATGCAACGATATTTCGCATATAAAGAAAACAAACGACCGCAGGCGTAAGACTTAGTATTGTTTAATATGGAGGTTAGGGGGTTTTGGGGTTGGGTTTTTTTTTGCATCGTTTTTATTTTTGTCTTTATGGGTGGGTGGTGGTGGGGGTCGTAGGTGGTGGTAGTGGTGATAGCGGTGGTTGTAGAGGTTGGGGGTGGGGGTGGGGGGGGGTGTAGAGGGACTAGGTATCTTATTACATTTAAGGTGAATGTCTTGTGTTAACTTGTAAGAAAGCATTCTTTTTTTTTCTATTGCTGCTCTCTGCTGTCTCTCTGTCTCTCTGTCTCTTTCTCTTCTCTGTCTCTCTCTCTCTCTCTCTCTCTCTCTCTCTCTCTCTCTCTCTCCCTCCCATGTTTGCTCTCCCTCCACACCCCCCTTCACACCCCTTCTCCCCACTTCTCACCCCTAGTGTCCGATTATTTTTTTGTTGTTGTCCACGAACAAAACACTATACACCCTATCGCTTTTCCCACGCCAACCCCTCTTCTTCTTGTTCTTGTTCTTCTTGTTCTTGTTCTTGTTCTTCTCTTCTTCTTCTTCTTCTTCTTTCTGTTCTTAGCAATTCTTCTTCTCCTCCTTATTCTTCTCCTCTTCTTCTTCTTCTCCCCTCTTCCTTCTCCTCCTTCCTTCTTCGCAATTCTCCTTCTTCGCAATTCTCCTTCTTCGCAATTCTTTTCTTCGCAATTTTTCTTCCCAATTCTTCCTCTCCTTTTTCTACTCCTCCTCCTTCTTCTTCGCATTCTCCTCCTCCTCCTTCTCCTTCTCTCATATCCTTCTACTTCTCCTCCTTCTTCTTCTCCTCCTCCTTCTCCACCTCCTTCTTCATGATCATGATCATCATCATCATCTCTCTTCTTCCTCTTCAACATCATCTTCTTCTTCTTCTCTTCAACATCACCTCATCACTACCATCATCATCATCATTTTCTTCTTCATCATCATCTTCTTCCTCTTTCCTCACTCTCTCCTTCTTCGTTCCTCCGTCCCTCCGTCCACCGTCCCTCCCACCATCCCTCCCTACCTCTCTCCCTCCCTCCCTCCGTGGGTCTATTAGCGAGAGCAAAACGAGAAACAATTACCAGCCTTTGGCAGTAGGCCTTGTAGTATAGGAACCAAGCTGAAAGAAAGGGACGGCCACCCATTAGTTTTTACTGTCCTCCCCCCCCCCCCCCCCCCCCCCCATTTTCTCCCTCCCCTTCTCTCTCTCTCTCTCCTCCCTCTTCCTGGCTAGTAAGGAGACATTAGAGAGGTTGGGAGAGTTGTGGAGGGTGGTGGGAGGAGTTCTCCTCGAAGGATGTGTTTGTTATCAGTACAAACAAGCATATAATATAATATTATGCATACTGTTAGAAACACACATTAAAAAAGGGTCAGAAAAAATTTAGAGTGTCGCCCAAAAAGAATTTAAAAAACAGAAGAAAAAGGGGAAAAAAATTTAAAATGACTAAATGATCAAAGTCAAAGTCTTTTTGTTTTATTTCCAGGTGGTACATTGAATAAGCAATGCATTTGCTTTAAGGAAAGGCAAGAAGATCAACTATGCACGTTATTAAAAGATCCCATAAATCATGTCAGCTTTCGGTGGGTTACGGAAACATGAATATACCCAGTATGCATCCCCGAAGTCGGAATATGGCTATCTTCATGGTCAGCAACAAATGATCGCATACGCGAAATCTCACCATTGATGAACCTCAGAGCTCTAGGCGAGAAAAAAAAACCCAAAAGACAAAAGAAAAAAAAATGACATATAGAGCATGAAAGTTACAAGTTCAGTTCTGTTGTCTTCATCGTGCTGTCGTTAGTAGGAAGCTCCACACAATGCCGCCAGATTTCACTCACTCTCTCTCTCTCTCTCTCTCTCTCTCACTCTCTCTCTTCTCTCATCCTCTCCTCTCTCTCTCTCTCTCTCTCTCTCTGTCTCTCTCTCTCTCTCTCTCTCTCTCCTCTCTCTCTCTCTCTCTCTCTCCTCTCTCTCTGTCTCTCTCTGTCTCTCTCTCTCTCTGTCTGTCTGTCTCTCTCTCTCTCTCTCTCTCTCTCTCTATCTCTCTCTCTCTGTCTATCTGTCTGTCTGTCTGTTTGTCTGTCTCTGCTGAGTTCTACGAACTCCTGAACTCCTGTAGCCCTCTCCCAGACCACTGATCTCAGTGATGTTGGATAATTATGTAGGATGTTGTGGTCTGTTTCTTCTTCTTCTTCTCTCTTCTCTTTCTTTCTCTCTCTCTCTCTCTCTCTCTCTCTCTCTCTCTCTCTCTCTCTCTCTCTCTCTCTCTCTCTCTCTCTCTCTCTCTCTCTCCTCTCTCTCTCTCTCTCTCTCTCTCTCTCTGAAGTCTCTCTCTCTG
>CM054143.1:15401642-15431642 GCA_028751875.1 Rapana venosa | reverse complement strand
CGGATGAACTGGTATAAACCGAGGTCCCGTGTAGCGAACCACGCATGACCATCTTGCGCACTGAATACGTTCAAAGCCCTTCCGCTTTTCGGGTGTAGTAAAGAGATGTCCAGTGTAGGAGTACGGGGTGGGAACGGATGACAAAATGATAAAACTGCATACACACGGAGACTAGTTAAAAAAAAACCCCATAAGCACACGAGTACTTATTGTATTATCCCAGAACACAAAAACAAAAAAAGAATAATAAAAAAAAGTAAGTATTGGGAATAAACATTGAACAAGAAAGGGGGAGAAAGTCGCGGTGGGAGGGGGCGAGTAGAGAAAGGTTATGAAGGATGGGGAGGGGTGGTGATGCGGGGATGGGGGTGCGGGAAGGACACAGGAAATGGTTAGGTACAAGAGGCGAGAGACAGGGTTTGACTGAAGCAAAACATAAAACACAAACAAAACACACAAAAAGAAAAGGACAAAAGAAAACAAAAAGGGGGGGGGGAAGGGAAATCATGTCGTTTTTGGGTTTCTTCTTGTTTGGTTTCCTTCTCCGCTCCGTGTCTGTCGTGTTATTTCCTCTTGTCTGCTTTCTCATTGTCTCTAGAATAAATAACGTTTTTGAGGTCAAGTCTTTTAATTTTTTCTTTTTTTTTTGGGGCGGGGGGTCATATTCTTTCTTGACCTTGTTCTATTTTTTCACTCTCTACTGTCTTTCCTCCTTCGATCTTTCTTATCATGCTTCCTTTCTTTCTTCTTGAAAATTTGGCGTTTCAATAGGGATGATAAAAGAGTTTTCGAGATTTGGAACTGACTTGACTTTCCTTCTTTCTCCCTCTTTCTCGTTCTGTCCTCGTTACTTTCTTCTTGCTTTCTTTTCTCGCTTTCTGTCTTTCCTTTCTGATATTCTTTCTTATATTCTTATCCTTTCCTTCTCCTTCTTCTGTCTTCTCTCTCTAACTTGTATATCTCTTTTCTTTCCCTCTTCATTTTTTCAATCTCTCGGCCCCAACATTCCGCTCCCCTATTGGGTTACCTGGGGCTCTCTTTCCTTCCTTTCTCCTCGCTTGTTTAATCTTCCCAATCTTATTTTTTCTCTTTCTTCTTCCTTTCCTATCCTTCTTTCCTTCATCTCTCTTCTCTCTTCCTCTTCATTCCTTTCTCTGTGTTTTTCTGTCCTCCGGCTCCCTTCTTCCTTCATTCTCTCTTTTTCCCCTGCTTCCTCTCTCTCTCTCCCCCCCAACCCACCACCCTCTCATGCATCATCCATCTCTCTCTCCATGCTCTATCTCCTCCAACCTCTCTCTCTCCATTCTCGCTCACACCCTTCTCATCTCTCCTCTCTCTCTCCTCTCTCCCTGTCTCCAACTTCTCCACATCTTCTCTCTTTTTCCTCCCTCTCTATCTCTCTCAGATTGGGGGGGGGGGGGGGGGGGGGGGGGGGGGGGGGGGGGGGGGGGGGGGGGGACCTGCCTCCTCTCCTTCCCGTCTCGTCTTCTCCTCCTTCTCTCACCCTCCCTCTCTCCGCACCTCTCACTTCCCCCTCTCTCTCACCTTCTCGTCTACTTCTCTATCTCTCTCCAATCACCCTCATCAAGTCGAGGAGGAAGAATCACTCGTCTCATCACGAACACCAAAATACCATCTCTTCTCCTGTGGTCTTCAGTCGGATTTCATCATCGCTCCAATCCCTCCCTCCCCTCTCCTCTCTCTCCCCCCTTCTCCACGCACCTCTCCTCCACCTATCACGAAGCAAAGTCACCGTCTCGACGGGGGGGGGGGGGGTGGGGGGTTTGGGTATTTTAGGAGTGAGGTGTTTTGTGTGAAGAACAGGGGGGGGGTCTAAAGCTCCGAATATACACTATATATCACTGCGTCGGAGCAAAGCTCACCGCTCACCCATGTATTTCTGCGACTTCAACTCACTCGGTTCGAAGTTCCCCATCACAAATATAATAAATCTCTGATCTTCATTCTCACTCCATCAGTCAACCTCCCAAAGCCCAAACTCTCTCATCAATCTCTCATTCTCTCTTCTCTCTTTCTTTCTTTTTTTTCTTTTTCTTTCACTTCCATTGTCTCTTTCTCTTATCTCTGTCTCTCTGTAATTCGTTCTTTCTTTTTATTTTTTTGGGGGGGGGGGGGGGGGGGGGGGGGGGGGGGCCAGGGGGGGGATTGGGGGGGGGGGGGGGGCAGTAAAGAAACGGGGGACCGACGGAGTCTGGTAGTCAGGGTTGGGCCAGCCAGGCTCAGGGGTGACCTGTCCGTGTGATAAGGGGAAGAGGCAACTGCCCGAGAGGCTGAATGAGTTAAAATTTCCTAAGATTTCTTTTCGGCGAGTTTCTGGAGTGTACATGATTGTTTTATCTTTCATTACAAAAATGCGAGTGGTATACGTAAAAAGCAAAATCTATGTAGGGGGTCTACAATATATAAATACATATATATATAGATATATATATATAAATGAAATGCATTTTTACTGTTGCCTTTATCATTAATTAAGGATGAGTTTGTTCCTTCATGCTTAACACAATCCTTGTGATAGCAACCTCATGATATTCGGGGGGGGGGGTGTTAGTCATTTCTATAAAGTTGTTTTGTTTTCAGGATATGAAAATCAGTTATATTAATTGAATGACTATTACCCCAAAAGGGTGAGAGCGCGCTTTTAATCTTGAAATATTGGTTTTAACTAAGGGGTTTTACCATAACCAAAAAAGAAAAGAGAATCATGGGAGCCATTGGGGGGATCATGTGTTGCACTGTCATCATTCATTTTGGTACTTGATAGGAGTTTTTTGTTTTCCTTTTTTTTTTTTTTTGGGCTATTTGGGGCGAGGGTATAATAGGTCATGAGTAGAGAGTATTATGCAGGGAGTTTTTACTTTCATTTAATTTTTGTATGGGGGGGGGGGTGGGGGGGGGGGGGGGGAGGGGACTGTATGATATTATTGTCATTGATTGTTAGTTTTATTTTGGTTTTTAGTTTGGTGCGGAGCTTATTTTTGAGTTTATCTGGGGAGTGTATTTGGTTGATTCTTTTTTTGTGGTGGTGGATTGTTTTTGGTTTGTTTTTGGCGGAGGGGGCCGGCGGGGTTAGATTCAGCTCGTTGTATATTGGTAAGTCGTTTGTATATAGGCAGGCGAGGGTTGGTGTGGCGAGAGAGCGGAGTGGGTGATAGAATAGCTAAGAGTAGCGAGTTGACTATGATGGGGTGTGGGTTCAGGGGCGAAAGTGTTTAGGTCGTATATCAGTTGTATGGGGGTTTTTGGATGTAGTGCTTGTGATTGTGTAATGTGGATTTTGGAGGATAGTGCTGCGTTTGGATCTGGTGTGTTATATGGTTTATTGGGGCTGAGGTAGATGTGTATCGCTGTACAGATGACAGTGTATACTGATTCGAGCACCACGCAGCTACAACTCTCTAAATCAGGATGCGCTCTAGTTTCCTCGATACTGTTGTTCTACGTCTTGGCTGTAGTGGAACGCGGCGGGTGACCTTTTAGACGTACGTATTTGGTTTTTTGCTGCTTTAACACCCTAACGTTCCAAGCGCTGCTAATCGGCCTTTATTCTCTAGCCTAGCTAACTACTCACAACGTGCATCTACCTTCCACGTCCTGTCATTTTTCTTAGCTTAACATCATATAGACTCTAACTCGGAGCGTCTTATCGATTTTCTATTTTTCCACAACCAAGTAATCTCAGTATAACAGTACAGTGGCGTCTAATTCTGTATACTTGCCCCTTTGTCCGAGGGGTCAATCGACGCTATTAGACTACTATACGTGTAGACTCTGAGCTTAGTGACCTAAATCACTACAATTATATAGCAGTGTTAATCTGTCTGTCGAGAGGTGCCGGTGTGGGCAGAATGCTACAGTTTACTGTAGGGGGGGGGGGCAGGGCCGAGGGGATGCCTAATATGGCGAGGAGAGAGAGAAGGAGGGGGGGCGTCTAATGCGGATGAGTGATGTCAAATTTCCCACATGTGCGCGTGAGGGATTGGGTATCTTCGAGCGGCAAAAATATAACTGTTAAGACCAATTGATTGGGGGGGAACAATGGTGGGTTCGTAGTTCTCGCGTCTGGTTTGGTGCCTTCTTCTCACTATTGAGGAAATCTTAAATTGTATGTTATTGGATTGTAATTTCAATGCGCTTTGGGGAGGTGTGGGGGCGTTGGATGCGCGGGGGAAGAGTAGCGGAGAGCCTATAGTACGGGAAGGAAGTTTTTGCGCAGTAGACATTATGTTAAGGTTAGCACTGGACGAGCGGTCCGATAGAGCATTGTAGAGATAGAGCGTACGGTGGGAGTTTTGTATAAGGGCATTAATTAGGATGTTATGTAGATGTTGTATGCTGATGTTGCGATGCCTCTCAACATTCATGTGCCTCCATCCACGAGAGCACGTTGTGAGAGAGCTGCGAGACTGCATGCTATAATCCCTCCTGTGTAGGGCGTTGCGGCGGCGATCTCTCGCTGTTCCGGCGTACTAAGTTATCGAGCGCGACAGCGGGGTCCTTATCCCGTCGCGCAGGCGGAGCGACAGAAGCTCATGCTGTTAGTGGCCAGGGAAGGGAAGATTTGGTGTATCTGCCGATCGAGTTTCCTGGCGCTCGGAAGCTATTAGGCCTTTGGGGGAGGCCGCTGTGATCTAATCAGAAGTTTAGCTTGATGTGGAGAAGCTGTTTGAAGTATTCAGCAAGAGCCTATCCTAGCACAAGTCTACTTAGTCTGTATAGTATAATTTCAGGCCGGGGGAGGGGTATCAGTCGAGCGATGCAACTTGAGAGTTTACATGAGAAGACTGTGGCACATAGGTGATTAGCTTCGTTCTAATCAGGGAAACTCGGATACGCGAAATACGGAACCCACTCTTAGTCGGTGCGGGGTGAAGGTTATTGCGTGTCTTTAGCTGCTGATCCATCGGTGAGCACTACGAGCGCGTGATGTCACGAGCTCATGACGGGCAGAGGCTCCGGGAGAGTATAGACTAGATGAGACTGTAGGAGAGCTGAGTGCTCAAGTTGATGTAGATGAGAGCGAGGAAGAGTTACGAGAGTGCGAAGAGATGAGTAGTCCATCAGCGAGAAGGAGAAGGTTAGGGATATAAAGAATCGATCTGTGCGTTGCGCCGATGGTCTGCGCTGGAGTGCTAGAAGAGCCTAGGGGACGGACGTAAGATGAGGGCAGATGCCTAGGATGGAGATATCTTCACAGAGTCCTAGATAACGATAGAGCGAGTAGTGAGAGAACGGAGTGGATGCTGGGCCGGAAACGTGCGCCGCGAGTGTGGATTATAGAGATGCGTAGGGGGCGCGTCGTAAGGCAGGCTTGTAAAGTGGGATCGACGGCGGAGAGAAGGAGGCAGTGTTATCGGTAGTGTGAGTGATGGCTACAGGTGTCAGCCCTCGCTGTTCTATGCGTCTAGTCGGTATGACTTCGAGGGCTGAGGGGCCTGGAGAGGGAGGCGGTAGTAGTGGGCATGCTTATGACTTGTTGGTAGCGTGGGGGTGGCTTTGGTTGGCCGATGGGGAGTGTAGATGTGGCGTGTCGGCCGGTAGTGGCGTATGTGCGCGAGATTACGACCTAGATGTGTGAGACAGCACATGTATCATGATCGCTAGGTTAGTTCTCATTACGTGGTGCTGACTTTATGATAGTGAGATGTTTTTTGGTTTCACTGGGGGACCTATCTGCTGTCTTGATCTCTATATACTCATATACACAAGTTCACCCACAGAATGAGACGCACAGCATTCCACGTATGTTCTTTGTAGATACTAGGTTTAGTTGTTTTCTCTAGCATATAGTTTTATCTTTAGGGACAAGGACATCTGCAGTTCCTGATTGCAGTTTATTATAATTTACTGAGAACGAGACAACAGGCTAGTAGAAGTCTCTACATCATGGCGAGTCAAATGTTTTCTCGATTGTGAGCTGATAGCTGGCGTGCTGCTTGCGGAGCGCTTGAGGATCTTAGGCTTTACGTGAGGATAGTCTGCACTAGAGGTCTGTGTGTGAAGACATTATGACATGTAACTTAGAGTTGGAAGAGAGGCAATGAGTACAGTGGTGCAGCTTGCATAGGGGGTGTTCTTCTATGCGAGGGTGTAGAGAGGACACTCTGGCGGGGCGGAGCCTTGTGCTCTATATTAGAGAGTGGACTATCATGGCGTGGCTACTGTCATGACTAGTGAGTGTCTATTAGTGATGAGATACAATTTGGATCTCTAGCACACAGAATACGAAAAGAGGAGCGGTGACAGCAAGGGACGTTGGACATCTTGGGGGGGGGCGATAGAAGTCTACTCAAGTGGGGTATATGGGGAGAAGTAGAGTGCAAGGCCGATATACAATTAGGAGGGGTTACAGGTGGGTGGGCTTGAGTGAGAGAGGGTTGAGGAGGGCACATATATATGACAGGATATACAGGGATAGGGTGGGTGTGGGACAATGATGCAACTACATCGACGGAAGTGAGTTGGTGATAGTATGGAGTATTGCTGTGGCAGGAGTATTTTCCAGGTGGACTAGAGTTCGTCGGCATACACACAGTGGAGGATCGACGACTGTGTAGCATAGGCGTGAGTGGAGGGACGAAGGGTTGTGATAATGACTAGGGGAGATGCATAAGGAGAGTCGTGGGATAGGTTATTGAGTTTCCTGACAATGAAAGGCATACAAGAGGTGAACATGGGTATAGGGGGTGTAGGAATGTGGTGGGCGTCTAGGTTGGTGGGTGAGGAGGTGGCGGAGCGGGGGCGTTGCGTCTGATTTTTATGTGGGGGAGGATGTGTTTTGTGTGTGATGGTTAGTTGGAGTTTCATTTGTGGTGGGTCTACTGTTAAGATTATATGCCGGGACAGGGGAGTGGGTGGTGAGGAATATAAGATGGGGGTAATCGGGGTGGGGTGGTTGAGAGTTGGGGGGGGGGGGCTTAGCACAGGAGAGGGAGTGTGGAGTGTTAGGGAGTATATCAGTAGGGTGTTTGTTTATAGTGGTTGTAGGTATGATTACGATTGCGGTAGAGGGAGAGCAGTGTGTGTGGGGGGGGTGAGTAGAGAGTAGGGAGAATGCTATACAGATTACTGGTTTGGGACTAGTAACAGGGGGTGCGGTGGTGTGAGAGTGAGTGATGTCATGGGAGGGTTAGTTGGTGGGGGGTGGAGTGGAGGGGGGGGGGTGGGGGGAGTGTGGGGGGGAGTACTAACATACGGGTATATCAGTTAGGGAACGGAATTCGAATGGTGGGATGGATGGGATCGGGTATGTATGTTCTGTGACTGATGACACGTAGAGGCTAATAGAGAGATGGAATATAGGCGTGGAGGTGAGGTGGGAGTAGGGATGGATAGGGGGGCTGATTAAGTACCTTGGGTGAGGGGTGCGGGACGCTAGGGGAACAGGGGGTCACAGGACTAGCAGGTCACTGTGAGGTGGGAAACATAGGGTGACTGAAGGGACTGTGCGGAGTGAGGGTGTCAGTACAACATGGCGCACACTTGAGAGTGACATCAAACATAATTGGTTGACATGGTAGAGGGGAAGGACAAGGAGGGTCAACGTTGGGAGGCGCCGTGTCTGTTGCATGGGTGTGGGATCACTGCGTGGTAAGGTGCTGATCGTGATACGAATACATGTAATATGGAAACAGATAAGTCATAGGGATACGTAAATGGACAGCATACGGAGTCTCAGATCGAGGTTGTTGATGAGTGGTTGATGTTGGTGGAGAAGAACAAGTATTTGGAGAGTGGGATTCATCATTTATATGTTATGAGGATATGGTCATAACAAGGAAGAAATCAATTTAAAGTGTTATGAGGTCAGTGAGTATTCGAGAAGTGTAGCTCTAGCGTGGTTCTAGTATGACTTTCAGTGGATGAAGAGGGGTGGTGGGGGGGTGGGAGCGGACACATGGTAGTGGTACAATTGTCTGGTAGTTGATGTTAACTTGTATATGTGGTATGTTCGTCTTGATAGATTGTTATGTCTATTATGTTTAGTGTATGTGATGGTGGATATTTGGGTTTGGTGGTTGATAGGGTGAGTGCTTAGTGTATTTGGGTGGGGAGTGGGTGATGGTGTGGGATTGGTTGGTGTGAGACAAGTTGATTTTAGTTTTGGTGTGAGGGTCGGGAGTGTGTGTTGGACATGGTTTGTGAGGAGAGAGTAATGGGGTAGGTGGTATATAGGGTAGGGCGGTTGGGGGTAGGGGGGGAGGGACAATAGGGGTGGGGGGGGTGGGGGGGTGTAGAGTGGGGGGGAGAAGGAGAGAGCGTGTGGGGAAGGGGGGGTGTGAGTTGGTGTTAGGGTCGTGACGGTTGAGAATTGTGGACAGATATGGGAATGGTGGGGGGGGGATGGAGGGGTGGGGGTGATGGATATTGTGATAGAGGAGCGATGATGGGATCGGCGGAGAGTGCGGTGTGACTACAGGATGGGGGTGGGGTAGTTCAATAGTGTCAGGCATCAAGGCTCTGCGGGCATTTGATCTGAAGTCTTACTGTCGGGCATGGTGACAATATGATGAGGGGGTGTTACACGGGGGGGGGACTTGGCGCAAGGAGACAGAGCAACAGAGTGGAGCACGGACTAGGGATGCGAGCGGACAAGAGGACGGTGATGCAGCGGATGAGTGTATAGTGAAGGCTCGCACACGCGGGTCACTATGACAGGCAGTCATGCTAGGGGGGCACGATGAGAATGGGCAGTCGCAGACACACAATAGAGGAGTTTGACGATCTGAGACACGAGTATGGTCGTGAGGCTTAGGGAATGGGGGGGCATGGCGGGAGAAAGTGGATGGGGGCTGTGGTGGAGGCTTGTGTGTGGCGGTGGAGGTTGAGGCTGGGTTGGATATGCAGGTGTGTCATCGGAGCGGGGGGGTGGTTTTTTTGGGGGGTGGGGGTGGAGGTGATACACATGTCGACAAATATCTCTTCATGGGGGGCAGGAGTGGGAGTGTTTTAGAGGACTTGGGACTTGGTGTGTCATGATGGTTGTACAGTCTGAAGCTAGGTGATCGGGATGGGACTGACAGGGCAGATCGAGTGAGTGAAAGTGTGGCGATAAGTGGATGGGAGAGCGGGGGGGGGGCGGGGTGGTGGTGGGAGGGGATGACGAATGTGATAAGTTGTGGGAAGGACGGTTGAAGATTTCGACGGGGAGAGGTGAGAGGGGTGAGTGGTGGGTAGAACATGGTGTGGTCAGTGGGATATGGTGTGGGGTGGGGGGGGGTATAGGAGGTGGAGATCACATCGGGGGGTATGAGGGAGATAAGGAGTGATACATCGAGGATGGAGTGGTCTGTCGATCATTGGGGTGGGGCGATTAGGTTGTGAGGGAAGTACAGTCGAGAGACGGGCGTGACACTGATGGGGTGGTGGGGTGAACAGATGGAGGTGCGGACGTGAGGGGGCGGATGGAGATGATTGACATTGTGTGGTGTCGACGAGGTGAGGCGATGGGGTGGATTGAGGGGGGGAGATGGACTGGGTGGGGGGACGGGTGGAGAGTAGTGTAGATGGTCATTTGGCACAGACATAGTATTTGTGTATATACACGGTAGAAAATGGATATGTAATTGATCGGGGGAGAAGCACTAGAGGTAGTGGGCGGAGTAGATATACATGTAGTGTCGCACATGTTATTTTAGCATGGACTGGTAACTGAGTGGAGTGGATGTGGTCTTGATGGCAGTGTACTTTATGAGAGATGGAGATATGTTGGATAATCACTACTTCATATGTAACGGACACTAGGATTAAGAGGAGGGGTGGTTGTTGGACTTAGGAGTGTATAGACAATGTGATTGGGGTATTATAGGATTGTGTAGTAAGTAGTACTATTGGTCGTAATCGGGATGAGTACTCATGGATGGCAGGATGACTCTTGATGCACGGGGGATAGGGGTAGTGGCGTAGGAAATGTAGCTTGGGATTTGGTGGATGGGTAGGAGTGACACATGTTCTTGTATAGGTAGCGGTGGGGATATGGATGTGAGTTTGGGGAAGAGGGATAGATATTGGGGATGATGTGTGAGTAGTGGTGATGTGTGGTGCTGGTGGTTATATGTGGTGTGTGGTGGGGATTGTAGTTATGGTGGTGGAGGGAGATGTGCAAGAGGATGTGAGGGGGGGGGTTGGAGAGATGTTGCGAGTTGGAAAATTATATGGTATAGGTAGTAATGTTTGGGGTATAAGATAATAAATTTGGATTGATGTGGTGGAATTAAGGTGGGTACTAGTAGAGGGATTAGATTGGGGAGTGTGAGATTGGAGTGTTTGGGAGCGTTGGTGATAGTTTTTTTTTTTAAGATAATTGTGTGGAACTATTGTGCGTTAATTAGGTGAGACGCTCAGGCATAGCATGATACATTTGTTGTGTGGGTGGGTTTTTGGTTCTGGGTTGTAGTATATTGAAGGATATAGGAGGGGGGATGAACGTAACAGAACACAATGGTGATTTTGTAGTTTAGACGTCGTGGTCAGGCGGACGTGGTG
Organism: Rapana venosa; assembly: GCA_028751875.1. Taxonomy (NCBI): domain Eukaryota; kingdom Metazoa; phylum Mollusca; class Gastropoda; order Neogastropoda; family Muricidae; genus Rapana; species Rapana venosa. The sequence continues at coordinate 15,421,136 of CM054143.1, read as the reverse complement.
TGACATAATGGTCTCTATCTACTATATATCTATATGTGTCTGAACTATCATCGAATGATCACGGAGAGAAGGAGGTGCGCGTGGCGAGCGTGAGGGGTGGGAGTGCGACATGGATGACGGTCGGGGGGCGGGCACTGAGGGGGAGGCGTGGAGGCGAGGGGCAGTAGAGTTGGGGGCGGGTGGGGCACGGAGGTAGGAGATGGATAATAAGATATATTTACGGAGTGAGCTGGGGGGGGGGGAGCGTACTGTGGGGGCACGTGATGCTAGATAGGTCTGCACGAGGGGATACGATAGGGTATAAGCGGGTACAGTCTTCAGGGGGGTAGTTGATATGTTAGGATGTGTATGGGATGTACGTGGGGACTCAGATTTTTACATAGGGGGGTTCTGAGACACACTAATTTATAGTATGTGGGATGGGTGTTGGTGACACACACACGATGAGCAATTGAGAAAGTTCTGTAGATAAAATGATGTATAGTAGCGTAGTTAAGTAGAGATAGGACGGGATGGTGACATGTGGGAGATAGGGGTGTGGCGTGGCGACGTTCTCTCATATCTATATCTTTAAAAGATTTTGGTTGGTTTAGCGCGTTGGCACTTCTGAAGTAGACATGCAAGAGATAGAGGGTATGGAGTCACTTCAGTTATGTGTATGTAAGTGGGGGGCACAGTAGGTGTGATGCACGAGAGTATATGTGACATAGGAGATGAGTGCAGACACACAGTGACAGTTACAATAAGTGTAGATGAGATTACTTATGCAGGGGGTGATCTGATGAGTGAGTAGGTATACTGAGTAATGATAAGCACTGATGAGTTTTAGTAAGATAGTGGGAGGGATGGTGTTGTCATCCAGTGACACTAGTGGTGTGAGATAGGAACGGGGTGACGAGGAGCGGATGATGAATTAGGACAAGGAGACGAAGCGAGGGGACATGCGCTATGGGGACGTTGGGGTTATCTCTGTCTAAGTGTCACTCCTGATATTGCGGCGTACTGGACAGGGGGGCGACGAGATATGGGGGGTTGAACATCACGAGGGGACATTGGAGTCACAGAGGCATTGATGGTGGTCTTAGAGTTATGGGAGTTGGGAGTACTGGGTGGCATTGGAGGATAGTATGCAAGTGTCAGGTGGAGCATCTGGTGGACAGTGGATTTGTGTTTTTTTCTGGGCAGAGTCAGTGTGAGAGGGTGGTATGAGGGGAGAGGAGGGGGGTGTGGAGCTACTCGACTGAAGGATGGCTCTATACACTTAGAGATAACTAGAAGTTATATATATGGGGTGGTGACATCTGAGGTAGGAACAGACGGTCTTTTCTATTGATCTTACATTCTCTTTGAGTGTTGTGTATGCAATACGGTCATGGACAGGTGGAGAGGTAGTCATTAGAAAGATTCTGGGAACACACTAGTGCTGGGGGGAGGGAGTTTCTTATTGAGAGTGGGTGTAGGTTAGGGTGTGGTGAGATGTGGGTGACACATATTGTTATACTGTTTTATAGACTAGTAGTCTTAGTTAACACGTGCGAGAGGGTGAGATCACATAATTTGTCACTGGGAGGATAGTTGTAGTATTTGATCTTAGCGGATATTTTTATGTGTGATTTAGACAGAGGAATAGGGAGAGGGGTTTATGCTTGCTTTGTGTTGCTTTGGGGGACTAGTGACTGACGATGGAGTGCAAGGTTGGTGGGTGGTATTATTAACAGGTAGTAGGGGGTGGGTAGGGACTAAGACAATTGTATTGAGTGGAGTGGCATGGAGACACTTGTATGAGGGGATGGGGGTATAGAGTGAGGGTGGGTGGCGATTAGTGTTGTTTTAGTTGGTTATGTATTTAGAGGTAACTGAGGGGGAGAGGTAGGAGGTGATGGGGGGTTGGAGTAGTGATATTAATTTTTTCTTTATACGTTTGGGCAGATAGGAGGTGAGAGTGAGTGTGACGACGTTACTATAGTGCGGATCAAGAGATTATGCAAGAGGTGGGCTTTTTATGGTTTTGAGCACATGTGTAGATCTCGTTATTTTTCATTTATATGTACGTCATAGGTGTGTGTATGAAGGGACGTGAGGATCTCGATTTGGGCACTGGCTGCAGTCAGAGGTTGTGTTTTTGTCATAGATGTGATCTCTTGAGGGGTGTGTGTAGGGGCGACGAAGATGAGTACGGGGTGGAGAGGTTCGCGGTAGTGGGTGTAGGGGGATGGGTGGACGTATGCAGAACGGGGGTACGGCGATATGGGTGTAGGGGGTGGTAGTGGGGGGGCAGGGGGGGTGGTAATATGTTAATGAGAGGAGGGGATATCTTGAGATTTGGGGCAGGTGAATAGGGGTGGGGAGGGTGGGGTGGGTGGTGTTGCAGGGGGAATTGAAAAGAAATTAAGTTAACTTAACAAAGCATTTATGATGTTATTAGGGAACGACATGAAAGAAAGTTGGTGAGACTTTGGCGATAGGATGGAATATAGAATATGTATAATCTCAGGGGGTGTATTAAGATTGAATGGATGAGTATGACTTTTTGAATATGAAGTACAACATAATTATTTTCCTTAGAACCCTCTGGTTGGCCCAATGTAGTTATTAAAAAAAATTAGTTTTGTCCCAAACACATCAACACACACTGCTCTTTTTTTTTTTTTTTTTTTTGGGGGGGGGGGGGTGGCTACAACATTTTTTTTTAATTAATAGCTACCCAAGTTTTTTTATTATTTGTTACTTGTTCTTTATCTTATCATTTCGTGCGGTTGAGGCAAGGAAAACTCGGCTAATTTCAATGGATCTGTTCGCGTGCTAAACGTGAACTGCACAAATCCAAAATAATTAATTTATTGGTAATATTCATTATTCTTTAAAAGTAAATTTTGCATATATTTGTTTTCTTAGGCTGATTTGTACGTGAGCAATCGAGACGACTTTGCTCTGAACCTCGGGGTCAGACTGAGGACAGATATGTTGTGTTATGGTATGTTGATCAATGTTGTTATTACTATTGTTACTCAGCGAGATTGTTATCATTTTTCATCAGTTTTACGAGTAAATTTATTTTGTGCTAGCTAGCTATTAGTATTATTTATTGTTTGTTTGTTGTTGTTGTTACATATTATTATATTATTATCATCACTCATCATTATGATGTGTTGTCTGTTATTACATTGTTATTGTGTTTTGTTCATTATTATTACATCATGACTTATTTATATCATCATCATCATCATTATTATCATTGTTGTATAGTCAATCATTACCATTGTTATAATCATTAATCCGAATGTACGAACTACAAACAATAACAAAAATTATGTAAGTTATAGAAACAAGCCATGTGCAAACAGCAGAAATGTGCACGTTTTTATATGAATTTGTGCCGTGATCACAACATGCAACGGTGTAACCATTGTGTTTTGTGAAAGTGGCTCGAGAAAATATCTCTCAAACTGCGGAAGCGATTTTTATTTATAGTGACTAAAAAGATCAAGTATTTTTTTCAACCCATCTCTGAATTTCGTGCTGTGCGAGTGTAGTGTTCCGAGTCTGTGCGGCGGCACTCAGCCAAGGACGCGCGCTCGCTGCGCGAGTGCTTTGCGTGCGTGTGTATCGTGCGTGCGTGCGTTCGGGTGTGTGTGTATTACAATCTTATTCCACTCTTAGGGTTCTTTCCCCAAGCCATAAAGAATAGGAACCCAAGTTGTACACCCGTCCTCTGCGGTGCACACGATTTTGCAACATACTGATCATTACTGTTCTCCTGCCTTTAGCACATGGCCAATAATTCGGAAAGGCAAACACAGGTTTTAATGGTGACTGGTGTGCAAATAGTTCTACATGTGTCTCACCACACGGGACCTTGGTTTACTCTCATCTAATTTTTTTATTTTTAGAAGAATAATAAATAGCCCCTCGTACAGCTTTTTTTTTTCTTACTTCCAACAGCCTTGGCGCATGGATTTCTGTAAATTTTGCTATCCGTTCCCACCAGCACACGGAGATACATCAGGGTGAGAAAAGAAAGGACCCTACTCTCTGAAAGGTTCAACAGGTTAAAAACGAGCGGCAAGGTGTTCTGCGGTTTTACACATGGACATCAGTTTTGCATAGTCCCGTAACCCAAAGGATTTTCTGGGGATGGGAGTCGGCACTGATATAAGCTCCAGGAGGGAAAAAAACACACCCTGAATGGTGTCCAGTGGATGCTTGAACCTGGCCATTCAGATGGCGAGTGCATACCAGATTGCTTTAACACCGAGACTATCCTTTCTGGTACAGTGCGTGTGCGTGTGCATCGTGTGTGCGTGATCGGGTGTGTGTGTTGTGTGTGACTGTTTGCGAGAGATAGAACAGACGGCACACATAGAAGCGTAGCCACTCTTGTGTAAATGTTTATGTAGATATCCGTAAATGATAAATCCTACACGTTTTACTCCAGTCGTGACTTTTAATATGTCACTTGACCTCAGAATAGACCTCAACATTCCTTCCTGGCTTATTTTATTTTTATTTTGTGATTCGATTTCGTCTGGCTGTTTGGTCCTTGTTAGACACGTATCCGATCAGTGTAGGCGCGTATAAAAACCCGACTATTTTGGGCCATGCCTGTGATTCTGATTTGACTAATAGAAACAATAAAGGAAATATTGTTTCACGTTACGAGTGCCTCTTGCGGTGCACGTGTGTGTGGGGTGGGGGGAGGGGGGGGGATTGAGGGGGGGGGGTGGGGGGGGGGGAGGGGGGCCGGGGGGGGTGGGGGAGGGATGGGCACACGATGGCACAAATCTGAGAAAAAAGTCACTCTGATAGGGAAAACAATACAAGGAAAAGAAAAAAATTAACGGTGGTACTGTTCTTGTGCGACGCGCTCTCCCCGGGAGAGCAGCTCGAATTTCACGCATAGAAATCTGTTTGTGACTTAACGTGGTGTATAGAAATGGGTGGGGGGGGGGGGGGGGGGGGGGGGGCGGGGGGGGCGGGGGGGGGGGGGGGTTGGGGGGGGGGGGGGGGGGTGGGGGCGGGGGGGGGGGGAGGGGAAATAAATGAACTTCAGTCGCCAATGAAAAGTTCTTCTGGGCAAAATAGCCCAGCAGACAAAGCATAAGTGAATTTCCGCGTCTTCACCATCTAGGTGTGCGTACTACTAGGCTTACCTTCCATCCACGACGCGCTCGCGTCCTAGATTGTCAGAAGCGCTTACGCAGCGCAACGGTCACGCATGTTTTTTTTTTTTTGATCTCATAACTAAATCGTAACAGACAACAATGAGTTGCTGCTGACTGAGCTTTCGACGAAGTAGGTTGGTTGACTGATAACATACAACTGTATGTAGGTTAGCCAACAGTACGTTTACCAACAACGTGATGCATTCGCATTTACTTCGGATGAGGCCTATAAACCGAGGCCACGCGTGTTCGATACGCACAGCATGAAGAACATCTTGCGCACACGTTTAAATCCTGTTCAAGCACTACATCCTGTTCCGCTTTTCCGTAGCATTGTGTGCGATGAAAACAGATGACAAAATTGTCAAAACTGCATACGGGGGATCGGTGACGAAAGTAAAAAAAAAGCACATGAGAGCTTATTTTCACATTATCCATCGATATAAAAGAAAAAATAATAAATAAAAATGAGTTACCCTCAACAGGCCCTAGGTATAAGAGAGAACACCACCAAGACTCGTGTCCCTAACCTCTGTTATGTGAAGGATCTTGGTATACACAGCGATACAGGGAGGTGGGTAAGACGATAGCCAGGTGTTAAAGTGATGTATTCTGATCTGCTGACTCCGGTTTTCGATTCTCGTCAAGAGGATTTTTTTTCCCTCTGCCGTTAATTAACATCAGTGCCGACTCTCGTCCCCCCTACCAACGTCCTACGGATGAACTGGTATAAACCGAGGTCCCGTGTAGCGAACCACGCATGACCATCTTGCGCACTGAATACGTTCAAAGCCCTTCCGCTTTTCGGGTGTAGTAAAGAGATGTCCAGTGTAGGAGTACGGGGTGGGAACGGATGACAAAATGATAAAACTGCATACACACGGAGACTAGTTAAAAAAAAACCCCATAAGCACACGAGTACTTATTGTATTATCCCAGAACACAAAAACAAAAAAAGAATAATAAAAAAAAGTAAGTATTGGGAATAAACATTGAACAAGAAAGGGGGAGAAAGTCGCGGTGGGAGGGGGCGAGTAGAGAAAGGTTATGAAGGATGGGGAGGGGTGGTGATGCGGGGATGGGGGTGCGGGAAGGACACAGGAAATGGTTAGGTACAAGAGGCGAGAGACAGGGTTTGACTGAAGCAAAACATAAAACACAAACAAAACACACAAAAAGAAAAGGACAAAAGAAAACAAAAAGGGGGGGGGGAAGGGAAATCATGTCGTTTTTGGGTTTCTTCTTGTTTGGTTTCCTTCTCCGCTCCGTGTCTGTCGTGTTATTTCCTCTTGTCTGCTTTCTCATTGTCTCTAGAATAAATAACGTTTTTGAGGTCAAGTCTTTTAATTTTTTCTTTTTTTTTTGGGGCGGGGGGTCATATTCTTTCTTGACCTTGTTCTATTTTTTCACTCTCTACTGTCTTTCCTCCTTCGATCTTTCTTATCATGCTTCCTTTCTTTCTTCTTGAAAATTTGGCGTTTCAATAGGGATGATAAAAGAGTTTTCGAGATTTGGAACTGACTTGACTTTCCTTCTTTCTCCCTCTTTCTCGTTCTGTCCTCGTTACTTTCTTCTTGCTTTCTTTTCTCGCTTTCTGTCTTTCCTTTCTGATATTCTTTCTTATATTCTTATCCTTTCCTTCTCCTTCTTCTGTCTTCTCTCTCTAACTTGTATATCTCTTTTCTTTCCCTCTTCATTTTTTCAATCTCTCGGCCCCAACATTCCGCTCCCCTATTGGGTTACCTGGGGCTCTCTTTCCTTCCTTTCTCCTCGCTTGTTTAATCTTCCCAATCTTATTTTTTCTCTTTCTTCTTCCTTTCCTATCCTTCTTTCCTTCATCTCTCTTCTCTCTTCCTCTTCATTCCTTTCTCTGTGTTTTTCTGTCCTCCGGCTCCCTTCTTCCTTCATTCTCTCTTTTTCCCCTGCTTCCTCTCTCTCTCTCCCCCCCAACCCACCACCCTCTCATGCATCATCCATCTCTCTCTCCATGCTCTATCTCCTCCAACCTCTCTCTCTCCATTCTCGCTCACACCCTTCTCATCTCTCCTCTCTCTCTCCTCTCTCCCTGTCTCCAACTTCTCCACATCTTCTCTCTTTTTCCTCCCTCTCTATCTCTCTCAGATTGGGGGGGGGGGGGGGGGGGGGGGGGGGGGGGGGGGGGGGGGGGGGGGGGGACCTGCCTCCTCTCCTTCCCGTCTCGTCTTCTCCTCCTTCTCTCACCCTCCCTCTCTCCGCACCTCTCACTTCCCCCTCTCTCTCACCTTCTCGTCTACTTCTCTATCTCTCTCCAATCACCCTCATCAAGTCGAGGAGGAAGAATCACTCGTCTCATCACGAACACCAAAATACCATCTCTTCTCCTGTGGTCTTCAGTCGGATTTCATCATCGCTCCAATCCCTCCCTCCCCTCTCCTCTCTCTCCCCCCTTCTCCACGCACCTCTCCTCCACCTATCACGAAGCAAAGTCACCGTCTCGACGGGGGGGGGGGGGGTGGGGGGTTTGGGTATTTTAGGAGTGAGGTGTTTTGTGTGAAGAACAGGGGGGGGGTCTAAAGCTCCGAATATACACTATATATCACTGCGTCGGAGCAAAGCTCACCGCTCACCCATGTATTTCTGCGACTTCAACTCACTCGGTTCGAAGTTCCCCATCACAAATATAATAAATCTCTGATCTTCATTCTCACTCCATCAGTCAACCTCCCAAAGCCCAAACTCTCTCATCAATCTCTCATTCTCTCTTCTCTCTTTCTTTCTTTTTTTTCTTTTTCTTTCACTTCCATTGTCTCTTTCTCTTATCTCTGTCTCTCTGTAATTCGTTCTTTCTTTTTATTTTTTTGGGGGGGGGGGGGGGGGGGGGGGGGGGGGGGCCAGGGGGGGGATTGGGGGGGGGGGGGGGGCAGTAAAGAAACGGGGGACCGACGGAGTCTGGTAGTCAGGGTTGGGCCAGCCAGGCTCAGGGGTGACCTGTCCGTGTGATAAGGGGAAGAGGCAACTGCCCGAGAGGCTGAATGAGTTAAAATTTCCTAAGATTTCTTTTCGGCGAGTTTCTGGAGTGTACATGATTGTTTTATCTTTCATTACAAAAATGCGAGTGGTATACGTAAAAAGCAAAATCTATGTAGGGGGTCTACAATATATAAATACATATATATATAGATATATATATATAAATGAAATGCATTTTTACTGTTGCCTTTATCATTAATTAAGGATGAGTTTGTTCCTTCATGCTTAACACAATCCTTGTGATAGCAACCTCATGATATTCGGGGGGGGGGGTGTTAGTCATTTCTATAAAGTTGTTTTGTTTTCAGGATATGAAAATCAGTTATATTAATTGAATGACTATTACCCCAAAAGGGTGAGAGCGCGCTTTTAATCTTGAAATATTGGTTTTAACTAAGGGGTTTTACCATAACCAAAAAAGAAAAGAGAATCATGGGAGCCATTGGGGGGATCATGTGTTGCACTGTCATCATTCATTTTGGTACTTGATAGGAGTTTTTTGTTTTCCTTTTTTTTTTTTTTTGGGCTATTTGGGGCGAGGGTATAATAGGTCATGAGTAGAGAGTATTATGCAGGGAGTTTTTACTTTCATTTAATTTTTGTATGGGGGGGGGGGTGGGGGGGGGGGGGGGGAGGGGACTGTATGATATTATTGTCATTGATTGTTAGTTTTATTTTGGTTTTTAGTTTGGTGCGGAGCTTATTTTTGAGTTTATCTGGGGAGTGTATTTGGTTGATTCTTTTTTTGTGGTGGTGGATTGTTTTTGGTTTGTTTTTGGCGGAGGGGGCCGGCGGGGTTAGATTCAGCTCGTTGTATATTGGTAAGTCGTTTGTATATAGGCAGGCGAGGGTTGGTGTGGCGAGAGAGCGGAGTGGGTGATAGAATAGCTAAGAGTAGCGAGTTGACTATGATGGGGTGTGGGTTCAGGGGCGAAAGTGTTTAGGTCGTATATCAGTTGTATGGGGGTTTTTGGATGTAGTGCTTGTGATTGTGTAATGTGGATTTTGGAGGATAGTGCTGCGTTTGGATCTGGTGTGTTATATGGTTTATTGGGGCTGAGGTAGATGTGTATCGCTGTACAGATGACAGTGTATACTGATTCGAGCACCACGCAGCTACAACTCTCTAAATCAGGATGCGCTCTAGTTTCCTCGATACTGTTGTTCTACGTCTTGGCTGTAGTGGAACGCGGCGGGTGACCTTTTAGACGTACGTATTTGGTTTTTTGCTGCTTTAACACCCTAACGTTCCAAGCGCTGCTAATCGGCCTTTATTCTCTAGCCTAGCTAACTACTCACAACGTGCATCTACCTTCCACGTCCTGTCATTTTTCTTAGCTTAACATCATATAGACTCTAACTCGGAGCGTCTTATCGATTTTCTATTTTTCCACAACCAAGTAATCTCAGTATAACAGTACAGTGGCGTCTAATTCTGTATACTTGCCCCTTTGTCCGAGGGGTCAAAAAAAAAGAAAAAAAGAAAAAGGGAAAAATAAAAAGGGAAAATGAAAACCAGTGGGGGTGATGGGAGATGCTTAAAGAATAAATTGTGGGGAGGTGAGAAAAAGGGGGCCCGGGGTGGATGTGAGGAGGGGAAAAGGATGGATGGAAAAGAGTATTTTTTTCTTTTTTTTTCTCTTATTTTTTTTTTTGCTCAGAGAGAGAGAGAGAGAGGGAGAGAAGACAGAAGACAGACAGGAAACAGACAGGAAAAAAGAGAGAGTCAGAGACAGAGAAAAGGGGGTTAGCGGAGTTTCTGTGGCTATTCAAATGGCCCCTGCTTTGTTTGTTTCTTTTTTCGTGATTTAAAAACAAATTCCCTTTGTCCCAAGGAGTTTTAAAGTCCCTTGTCTGTTGTTTCTGTCTGTCGCCCGGGGTTCTTTGTCTCTTTTCCCTGACCCCCTTTTTTCTTTCTTTTATCTTCCTCTGCCCCTTCTGTCTCTTTTTCCCCTCCCCCCACCACACACAATTTTTTTCTTCCTTCTCTCTTTTTGTCCCCTTTTTAAACTGTAACCTAAAAATAAAGATTATCAATCAACCAACCACCCTTTTCCCAACCCCAAGTTTTGGGGAATAAAAAATAAATATCAATCAAAAATCTCTTTCTTTTAAACCCCTGAAAACCTGAAAACACTGGGAATAAGATTATCAACCCAATCATCTTCTTTCCCTCCTTCCTTTAAAAATCTCCTCTCAAAAAAAATTCTTTCGGAAACCCAACCTTCACTTTTTTCAAACTTCCCCTCCTTCTCTCTCTCTCTCTCCTTCTCTCTCTCCCCTCTTCTTTCTTTTTTTTCTTTCTTTCTCTTGGCACTGGATGGAAGAAAGGACATATTGCAGCTGTATCTCATTGCAGTGCATAAGGGAAGTGACGCGTTTTCCGTTTCACATTCTGAAATTAATCACCATTGTCAGGAATTCCAGAAAAGGCGATGATAAAGATTCTTTTCCCTTTTTTTCCGCTTTCTTCTTTCTTCATTTTTGGGTGGGGTTTTTTTTTGGTTTTATTTGTTTTTGTTTTTGGTCAAGACATTTAGTCCGTCAATATTGAGCTATATGCATATAGACTTTGCAATAAGAAGATTTTTGCAAATGTGTGTGTGCGTGCGTGCGTGCCTGTGTGTGTGTATACGCGCGCGCACGCGCGCACGCTCGCTCGCATGCACGCACACACACACACACACACACACACAAAGGTTAAACACTTTGGCGGGGTGGTGGGGATTTTGGCTGTTGAAGGCAGGGACAGATATGAGATGAAACAGGAGAGGAAAATCTTACGTTTGAAATAAGTATGTTTTGAGGCTGGATTTATAAGTGTCATAAGAAGGCTTGTTGCGAAAAGAGAGACAGACAGACAGGCAGACACAGAGAGACAGAGACAGACAGACAGACAGACAGAGAACTAGAGAAAGACCGAGGGCCAACAGTGAATTGTTCGAATCTAGCTGTTCGTAAGCACAGGATATATGCAGCAGAGCGGAGGGAACGAGAGGAAGTGTACAGGTGAAGACATCCACAGAGGTAGGAAAGCACTGTTTCGTAGAGGCATTCATAACAGAGGGTTCTGATCTTAAACTTTACTCTCTGCGGGACAGGCAGCCAGTGGAAAGACAGCAAGAGAGGTGTAATGCGCTCAAATTTTTTGTTTTGTTTTTGAGGACCAGTCGAGCTGCAGACATCGAAGGGAGTGGATGGATGATGATATTGGTAGACCAGCTAAGAGATAATTAGAGTAATCCAAACGCGAAAACGGGATAGCCTGGTGGTTAGAGTGATATATTCGTGATCTGCTGACCAGTGTTCGAATCTCGTCATAGAGGATTTTTCCTCTGGAGTTATCAGTGCAGACTCCACTCTTCCCAAAAGATCCACGGATGAGACTATAAACCGAGGTCCCGTGTGCGAACGCACGCCGAACATCTTGCGCACACGTTAAAACCCGTTCCGCTTTTCGGAAGAGTAGGCCATTGTGTGCCGTTTGGAATGGATGACAAATTGACAAAATCGCATTCACACGGGGACTGGATGAAAAAAACCCACATGAGTGCTTATTCCATTATCATCGAAATAAAATAAACGAATAAATAAATAAATACATGAAAAAAAGAGAGATGTAACAAGCTTGGATGTTGCATCAGTAGACAGGTACTTGCGAATTGCACTTATACGCCTAAAGACACTGTCACTGCCTGAAGAACTTCAGTGCCGTTCCCCAAAGACTCTTGAAGAAGTTATGGGGAAGTCAAGTCATAAGCGTAGACTCCTGCAGGAGTTACGGGAAAGTCAAGCCATGAGCGTAGACTCCTGTAGGAGTTACAGGAAAGTCAAGCCATGAGCGTAGACTCCTGCAGGAGTTACAGGAAAGTCAAGTCATAAGCGTAGACTCCTGCAGGAGTTACGGGGAAGTCAAGTCATAAGCGTAGACTCCTGCAGGGAAGTCAAGTCATAAGCGTAGACTCCTGCAGGAGTTGCGGGGAAGTCAAGTAATGAGCGTAGACTCCTGCAGGAGTTACGGGGAAGTCAAGTCATAAGCGTAGACTCCTGCAGGAGTTACAGGAAAGTCAAGTCATAAGCGTAGACTCCTGCAGGAGTTACAGGAAAGTCAAGTCATAAGCGTAGACTCCTGCAGGAGTTACGGGGAAGTCAAGTCATAAGCGTAGACTCCTGCAGGAAAGTCAAGTCATAAGCGTAGACTCCTGCAGGAGTTGCGGGGAAGTCAAGTCATAAGCGTAGACTCCTGCAGGAAAGTCAAGTCATAAGCGTAGACTCCTGCAGGAGTTACGGGGAAGTCAAGTCATAAGCGTAGACTCCTGCAGGAGTTACGGGGAAGTCAAGTCATAAGCGTAGACTCCTGCAGGAGTTGCGGGGAAGTCAAGTCAGGAGCGTAGACTCGTGCAGGAGATACGGGGAAGTCAAGTCAGGAGCGTAGACTCGTGCAGGAAAGTCAAGTCATAAGCGTAGACTCCTGCAGGAGTTGCGGGGAAGTCAAGTCATAAGCGTAGACTCCTGCAGGAGTTGCGGGGGAAGTCAAGTCAGGAGCGTTAACTACGTCACGAGTGACCAGTAGGTTACCTCTCCCTGTGTCTGTTCCTTCCTGTCTTCTCTTCCCCTAATATGTTTGACTATGCGGTTTGTTTGGAACGGAAATCCCTTTTTAGGTACCTTCAGACCCCGTTGTCAAGCGGTCGTTGCCATAGAACAACACAAGAATAGCTCACTGTGCGATCAACAACTTTGTCTAAAAAGTAACAACGCATTTTCTTCGAAACCAAGTCTTCAACCAATTTTTTTTTTTAAAAGAAAAAAAAAAGAAAAGAAAAGAAGAAAAGAAAAAAAGACATTATACAAATTCGAAAATTGGAGACGACATATATCTTACAACAAAACAACCTTGATAATCGACTCGAGAAAATCTTGCGCACATGTTAAATCCTGTTCCGCTTTTCGTAAGAGTAGGCCATTGTGTGCCGGTGGGAACAGATGACAGAATTCACAAAACCGCATACACACGGGGACTGGATGTTTAAAAAGAAAAAGCACATAAGTGCTTATTCCATTATCCTCGATATAAAAGAATGAAATATAAAAAAATATAAAAAACTCGACAATCTTTCTTTTGGTTTGTTTTTTTGTTTTTTGTTTTGTTTTGCTAAGGGCGCTTTTTTTTTCTTTTTAAAACAACAATCTTCACATTTCATCTCCGAATTAGCACAATCTGTAACCGAATCATAAAACCCAACGCTCTCCCATCCTGTATTTAAAAAAAAAAAATTCAGGTGAAAACTAACACCCACCCCCACCCCACCCCACCCACCCAATTTTTTGTTTTGTTTTTTAAAATCATCATGTCCTTTCGTGATTTGGTAGCCGGCTTGTCAGATGCACAACGGTTTTTCGCTGACCAGGCAGCCTCCTTTTTAACGTGACATTTAACCGCCCTAAAACAGAAGTGTCGTCTGCTGCTGATCAGCTATTAGGGTAGTGAGTGACCAGCTAGCTACTGGCTACAGCTTCAGGTGCATCTCCAATAAACAGGTCTCACGATGATCAGCCCCCCCACACCCCCCGCCCCCACCCCCCCCCCCCCCCCCCCCCCCCCACCCACCCCTCCTTCCCCCCTCCAGGCGCTTCGTCAAACCTTCCTGCTATAGTGAGTAGGGAGAGTGGGGGGGATATCAACTCTCTCTCTGTGTCTGTCTCTTTGTCTGTCTGTTTGTTTGTCTGTGTCTGTTACTGTTTGTCCCTCTCTGTCTCTCTCTGTCTCTCTGTCTGTCTGTCTGTATCTCTCTCTCTCTCTCTTTCTTTCTTATTCTCTCTCTCATTCTCGCTCTCATTCTCTCTCTCTCTTATTCTCTCTCTCACTGTTATTACCTCTCTCTGTCTGTCTGTCTCTCTTACTTTCTCTCTTTCTTATTATCTTTCTTTCTGTCTCTCTCTCTCTCTGTCTCTGATTCTCTCTCTGTCTCTGTTTCTCTCTCCGTCTCTATCTCTTATTCTCTCTCTCTTCTCCTCCCCCCTCCTCTCTCTCTTGTTGTTGTTGTTGTTCTTCTTCTTCTTCTTCTTCTCTCTCTCTCTTATTCTCTCTGTCTCTTTTTCTCTCTTATTCTCTCTGTCTCTGTCCTCTCTCTCTCTCTCTCTCTTTCTCTCCCTCTCTCTCTCTCCCTCTCTTATTCTCTCTCACTCTTATTCTCTCCCTCTCTGTGTGTTTTCTCTCTCTGTCTCTCTCTCTCTCTCTCCCTCTCTCATTCTCTCTCTCTCTCTGATTCTCTCTCTCTCTCATTCTCTCCCACTCTCTCTCTCTCATTCTCTCCCCCTCACTCTTATTCTCCCCCTCTCCCTCTCTCTCTCTCTCTCACTCATCTCTCTCTCTCTCTCTCTCTCTCTCCCCTCTCTCTCTCTCTCTTTCTCTCTCCTCTCTCTCTCTCTCTCTCTCCTCTCTCCTCTCTCTCTCTCTCTCTTTCTCTCTTTCTCTCTCTCCTGCCTGCCTGCCTGCCTGCCTGCCTGCCTGCTCACCTTCTAGCCTACTACATCCAGTGACAGACAGCAGTGTCCACAATGTGTAACACCCACCACACGCCAACTGCTGCCAGAGACAGAAGTGCTGACTGCAGGGAATTAACAATAACATCGGCAGTCACTGAAGCTGAGCCTGATAATGATGAGGATGATGAGGAGGATGATGAGGAGGATGTCTTCTGACGTCAATGGCTGGCTGGTTGGGTGGCTGGCTGGCTCGGTGACTGGGTGGCTGGCTGGGTGGCTGGTTGGCTGGCTAGCTGGCCATGATTATTTATTTTTGGAAAGAAGACAGGAAGGACAGTGAGAATGACCGGGGTCTTTGGTCTGCAGCGAATGTGGTGATGCTTTGTTTCTGCTCTTTTTTTTTGTTGTTGTTGATTACTTTTTGTTATTTCTCTTTCACTTGATCGATTGATTGACTATTTTGATTGATTGAATTGAATGGCGTTGATCGATTTGACTATTTGATTGATTGAATTGAATGGCGTTGGTTGATTGACTATTTGATTGATTGAATGAATGGCGTTGATTGATTGACTGTTTAATTGATTGAATGAATGGTGTTGATCGATTGGCTATTTGATTGATTGAAGGAATGGCGTTGATCGATTGACTATTTGATTGATTGAGTAAATGGCGTTGATCGATTTGACTATTTGATTGATTGAATGAATGGCATGGAATGATTGACTTTGAATAAATGAATGAATGACGTTGAAGCTCTTTGTCACAGTCGATCGATCATAGTCTTTGTACAAACTGTATCGCATTATTTGGAAAGAAAGCAACGATAAAGAATGCAACTGATCCGAAACATTAGATCAAGGCTCATCCGGGAGCCGAACCTCGAGTGAGGTCAGGCCCAAGGCATGGTTCTTGCACAAAAATGCCTAAAATGCTGTCATTGAAATAGTTTATTTTCTAGCATTTTTTAAATCTCTTTTAACTCGAATCCTTGAAAATCATTTTCGAAAATGATTGAGAAGTTGTAAGTGATTACCTACTCTTGTTTTCCTCTTTTACAATTTCTGCATAAACACTAGACTAAACCGGGGGGAAAAAACAAGAATAAAGAAATATCATAACAATCTATCTATCTATCTGTCCCGTAGTCTGACGACCGTGGGGGCACCCTCAAAGACTCAACAACCAGTTCCCTCCATTCCTCTCTCTGTTCTGCCTTTCTCAGGGTTTTGTTGAGTTCTAGGCCTGTCCATTCGCTGATGTTATCCTCCCAGCTCTTCCTTGGTCTGCCTCTTCTTCTTCCTCCTTGGACAGTGCCTTGCAAAACTGTCTTTGTAATTCCTTGGGATCTTGTGACATGCCCATACCATTTAAGTTTACGCTTTTTCACGATCGTTAGAAGGTTCTCATAGGGTCCAATGGTTTGCTGGATTCTGTTATGCACGCTTTCGTTGCTTATGTGGTCTTTGTAGGAGATGCCAAGGAGTCTCCGAAAGCATCTCATCTCCACTGCCTGTACTCTTCTCTCCAAATCTGCAGTCAGGGTCCATGATTCACAGGCATACAGAAATATGGATATGACAAGGGAGCGCATTAGTCTGATCTTGGAGATAAGTGAGATATTCTTATCTCTCCAGATGGTGTTTAGTTTTGACAAAGCTGTTATTGTCTGTGCAGTCCTGCATACTACTTCTGGCTTGGATCCCTGGTCTGATACAATGGCTCCCAGGTACTTGAAGCTTTGAACTGTTTCCAGCTTCTGGTCATTAACCCTGATATCAGTGCTAATGCCGTTGGTGTTATTAGTCATCAGTTTGGTCTTCTCTGCACTGATTTCCATGCCGAATGTTTTGGAGGCCTTATTCAAGTGTTCTGTTAGGCTGGCAAGCTCTTTTTCTGATCCTGCTATTCCATCAATGTCATCTGCGAAGCGGAGGTTTGTGATCGTTCTGCCACCATCATAACAATACAAACCAATAAAAAAAAAATCAAGAAAAGTAACGACTATTACTTTTTTCATATGCTCTTGATCATTCGCATCTGAAGCTGACAATGTTACAGAACATGAAAAAAAGCTACATTTGTATACCACTTTAAGTCACGGCAGATTTCTCTGCGTGAAATTCGGGCTGCTCATCCCTGGGGAGAACGTGTCGCCACAAGAGCAGCGCCACCCATTATTTATTTAATTTTCTCTTTTGCTCTCTGCATGTGGATTTGTTACCTTATCAGAGTGGCTTTTTTTTTTTAAACAGAATTAAGCCAGAGGCAACTGTCTTGTTGCCGTGGGTTCTTTTACGTGTACTAAATGCCTGTTGCATACGGGACCTCGGTTTATCGTCTTATCCGAAAGACCAGCAACCAGACCACCACTCACGGTCTAGTGGATAAGGGGGGGGGGGGGGGGGGGGGGATTTCGGGCACAAACGGGGGTCGAACTGGGACTGTTGGCTTTCTAGGCAGAAGCGTTATACCTCTGGGCCATGGATCCACCCTGAGACAAATGCACTGTTTTAATCAGGGAACTACTTGAGCTATGCACATGGCACTGTCACTACTGATTTACCAGAGTAGCTTTTGTGAAATCAAAGAACGAAGACAAAAATTTACATGAGAGAGAGATAGACAATGACAATGACAAGGGTTCATTGTGGTAAGCTTTCAAGCCCAAGAGAGAGAGAAAGAAAGAGGGGGAGAGAGGGAGAGAGAGAAAGAGAGAAAGACAGAGAGAAGGAAAAGGAAATAGAGAGAGAGAAGGAAAAGGATATAGAGAGACAGAAGGAAAAGGAGAGAGAGAGAGAGAGAGAGAGAGAGAGAGAGAGAGAGAGAGAGAGAGAGAGAGAGAGAGAGAGAGCGAGAAGGAAAAGGAGATAGAGAAGGAAAAGGAGATAGAGAGAGAGAAGGAAAAGGAGAGAGAGAGAGAGAGAGAGAGAGAGAGAGAGAGAGAGAGAGAGAGAGAGAGAGAGAGAGAGAGAGAGTGTACAAAAAGAATGGAAAGAAAAGAGAAATGCAGACTGACAACAACAACAAAAGAAATAATAAAACAAAACAAACTAAAAACAAAGGGAAAAAACCCACACAAAACAAAAGAAAAAAAACAAAAACAAAAAAACAAACACAAAAAAGAAGCCAGAAACAAAGACTAAAAATCATGCAAGCAACAATATCAAAAACAAACCACGAACAAAACATAAATGAAAGAAGGAAAGAAAAAAAAACACACACACAAAAAGAAGGGCTAAAAATGAAAGAATATAGACAGACAGAAAGAACAGAATAAAACAAAGAACAGACAGAAAGAAAAGAAAAGAAAAAAGAGAGAAAGAAAGAAAGAAAGAAAAGAGACAGAAAGAACGAAAGAAAGAAAGAAAGAAAGAAAGAAAGAAAGGAAAGAAAGAGGAAAACAATCTAAAAAGAAAGAAAGAAAAGAATATAAAACAAAAGAAAAAGAAACAGGACTGCAATGCAATATATGTTATTGCGCGTTTTCCCAACAGCTTCTGTTTCATTTCGCCTTGTCAATCATGTCAATACATTGCAATGCATGCCATTCAATTCATGCGCGCGTACGCGAACATGCGCGTGTGCGCACACACAAGTAAAAAAAAAAACCTGTAGAAAAAACACAGGAATGGGCAAGTT
This sequence comes from Rapana venosa, assembly GCA_028751875.1. Lineage (NCBI taxonomy): Eukaryota > Metazoa > Mollusca > Gastropoda > Neogastropoda > Muricidae > Rapana > Rapana venosa. The sequence continues at coordinate 15,402,834 of CM054143.1, read as the reverse complement.
GGGTAAAGTGGACAGAGTAAAATTTAACAACCCAACCCCCCCCCCACCCCCAAAAAAAAAAAAAAAAAAAAACCCGAAAAAAAAACCGAAAAAAAAGAAAAGAAAAAAAGAAAAAAAAAAAAAAAGAACAAAAAAACTGAACAAAGTGAGCAAGCAAAACTAGTGAGTAGGGACGGAATGTCAATAGCAAAGACATAACGAGAAGAGAGAGAGAAGAGAGAGAGAGAGAGGAGAGAGAGAGAGAGAGAGAGATGGAGAGACAGACAGACAGTCAATATACGCCAGACAGACACAACAGAGACAGATCAGAGAAGACAAAAAGACGAGAAAAAAGAGACGACAGACCAGCAGTATAGATAGATAGAGAGGACTGCAAGACAGACAGAAAAATAAAAAGACAAAAGACAAGACAGACAAGAGACAGAACGAAAGGAGACAGCACAGAGTAGTCAAGCTGAGAGAGAGAGGGGAGGAGGCAGACAGATACAGACAGATAGAGACACAGAAGACAGAGAGAGAGAGAGGACAAGGAGAGAGGAGAGGGAGAGATAGAGAGGAGCAGAAGAGAGGACGAGAGAGAGAAGAGACACAGACAGAGAGAGACAGAGAGAGACAGAGACAGAGAGACAGACAGAGACGGGAGCAGAGCAGAGAGAGATAAAGATAGAGACAGAGACAGACAGAGACAGAAGAGACAGAGGCGGAGAGAGAACAGAGAGAGAGAGACAGAGAGAAGGGGGTATGAGATCAAGACAGAGACAGACAGAGACAGTTAGACAGATAGAGACAGACAGAGACAGACAGAGACAGAAAGACAGACAGACAGAGACACAGAGACAGACAGAGAGGTGGCTGTAAGCCTAGCGGCATTTCACTAAGCACAACGTTCACTTTCAGGCAATGAGCTGTTCAAAAGAAAAAAAACACTTCTCAAACTTTATAACTGCATTTCTTCTCCTCCTCCTCCTACCTCCTCCCAAACAAGGAAAACAAAAAAATAAAATAAAAATGGAAGAAAACGATCAAACAACGTAGATGACAAGAGATGGAGGGCGCGAGGGGGTGTAGTAGAAGAGGAGATGGGGTGGGGGACGGAAGAGAGGGGGGGAGGGGTTGTCAGGGGGGGGGGGGGGGGGGGGGGGGGCGGGAGAGAGGGAGAGAATTTGGGGCAAGTTAGAACTTGGGGAGCAAG
>CM054143.1:15384142-15396642 GCA_028751875.1 Rapana venosa | reverse complement strand
AAGTGGTGTCGCGTCTGCATCATATCCATGAAGGCGTTAAACTGGCAAAGTTTCATCTTGTTTTTACGATGATGATGATGATGATAGATGATTGATGATGATATGGTATGATGATGCTGAGATGATGATGAATGAACATGATAAAAATAACAATGATGATGATGATGATCATCATTATCATCATCATATTTCTCATCGTAACGTCCATGACAACTGCTTCCTCTTTATACTAATGTTATATTCACACCGAGGAAAGAGAGGAGAAAAGCACTAGAACGATGATGAAGAAGATGATGAATGATGAAGATCGGTGGTGGGGTGGTGGTGGTGGTTGAGGTGATGATGATGATGATAGATGACAGGATGATGATGAGGATGATCGTCGCCGACGTCGTGGGTGGGAGTGGCAAAGGCAGGCATACGACCGAGAGAGAAAGAGAAGAGAGAGCGAGAGACGAGAGATGAGAGAAAGAGAGATTGAGAGAGAGAGAGAGTTTGGGTGGGCCAGCGAGACAGACAGACAGACAGACAAACGGAAAGACAGAGGAGAGAGAGAGAAGAGAGAGAGAGAGAGAGAGAGAGAGAGAGAGAGAGAGAAGAGAGAGAGGGTTGGTGGGCCAGTTGAGAAAGACAAGACAGACAACCAAACAGACAGACAGACAGAGAGAGAGAGATGAGACGGACAGACAGACAGACAGACAGACAGACAGACAGAGGAGGAGAGAGAGAGAAGAGAGGTTGGGTTGGGCCAGCGGAAAGACAGACAAACAGACAGACAGAACCGACAAACAACAGACAGACAGAGGAGGAGAGAGAGAGAGAGGTTGGGTGGGCCACGCGAAAGACCGACAGACAGACAGACAGACAGACGAGGAGGGAGAGAGAGAGAGAGTAGAGAGAGAGAGAGATAGAAGAGAGAGAGCGGACAGACAGACAGACAGACAGACAGACACTGGGGGACGGGATAGCCTGGTGGGTACAGTGATGTATTCGTGATCTGCTGACCCGGGTTCGATTCTCGTTCGAGAGGATTGTTTTCAGTGCAGACTCCACTCTCCCCAAAAGTCCTTCGGAAGAGATTATAAACCGAGGTCCCGTGTGCGAACGCACGCAGAACATCTTGCGCACACGTTAAATCCTGTTCCGCCGCCGGTGGGAACGGATGACAAAATTGACAAATGTGCATACACGCGGGTACTGGATGAAAAAATACACCCGAGTGCTTATTCCATTATCCTCGAAATAAAAGAATAAACTAGCACACAGACACACAGAGAGACAGAAACACAGAAACAGACAGACAACAGACACATATAAACAGAATAGACTGGACAGACAGAGAACGAGATCGATTGAAAATAAAGGCAAACAAACAGAAGGGACATTTGCCCGCCCCATCCACAAGGAGAGACAGACAGACATACCAGACAGACAGACAGAGGCAAGAGAGAGAGACAGACAAACAGACAGACAAACAGGAGAGCCTGGAGAGAGAGACAGAGAGAAATAGAGACACTGACAGACCGAACAGACAGACAGAACAGAAGAGAGAAGATAGGGAAAAAAGAAGACAAAAAGGGGAGGAAAAAAAAGTTTACTTACCGTCTCAGCAGCAGTGACCGTGAATAAACAAATGAGAGCAGCCAAAAGCCACAAATCACCAAGAAATATTGGGGGGGGGGGGGGGGGGGGGGGGGGGGGATATAAAAAGGGGGGGGGGGGGGGGGGGGGGGGGGGGGGGGATAACAAAACAAACCTTCTCCTCCTCCCCCTCCCTCTCACATGCCTCCCCCCCCCTTCCCTCCCTCCCCTCAACCTCCCCCCACCACCACCTCCTCCTACTCTCTCACCTCCCTACTGATCTCACCTACATCTTTGTACCAAGCAACGCAAGACTTTAACTTTCTCTTTCTCTCCTGCCCCCCCACCCCCCCCCCCCCCCCCATCCCCCACTTCAACACACAACAATTATACTCTCGCAACGCACGTACATGTCCGAAACACACACACAAAAAAGAAGAAAAGAAAAGAAAGAAGAAAGAAAGAAAGAAAGAAAGAAAGAGATGAAAAGACACTCCACATCACATCACGCAGCGCACACGCACGAACATAAAACACGCAACAAAACATACACGTACGCACGCACGGTATGACCCGCACACGCTCACACAGATCAGTCTGTGTGTTATTTTTTGTTCCAATAGATGAGGCTTGATGGAAAAAAAAGCAAATGCATTGCTTATTCAATGTACCATTCTGGAAATATAAATTTTGACTTTACATTGACTCTCCTCACTCTCTCGCTCTCTCTCTCACACACACTCAAACACACCACCCGTATGCACCACACACACACAAATGTATTTTTTCTGAGCATTATGCCATGGTTGATATGAATAAAGTTTATATAATATATAATATATAAATATATATATATAGATCTATATATACATACATAATTAGTATATTATATTAAATAGCAATTGTGTGTGTGTGTGTGTGTGTGTTGTGTGTGTGTTGTGTGAGTGTGTGTGAGAGTGTGTTGTGTGTATTGTGTATTTTTTGTGGTGTGACTGCGGTGTGTCCTAAATCACCAAGTATGAATAGACATTAAACAAAACAAAACAAAACACACACACACACACACACACACACACACATTAGTCTCTGTCCGTTTGTCAGTCTGTCAGTCTGCGTGCTCATCTGTAAGTCTGTCTCTTCCTCTATCTATGTCTGTTTCTGTCTCGTCCCTCTCTGTCTTTCTGCCTGCCTCTCTCTCTCTGTCCTTTCTGCCTCCTCTCTCTCTCTGCCACTGTCTCTGTCTCTTCTCTCTCATCTCTCAACTCTCCCCCCCCCCCTCCCCTCCTCTCTCCCCCCCTCTCCCTCTCTCAACTCTTTCACGTCAAGCAAAGTGCAACAAACTTTAAAGAAATGACTGATATTCAATATTACCAGCGACTGAATATCAATATACCTCGAACTTTTTTTCTTCTCTTTTACTTTTTTTTCAACCTGGATACCTTTCATTGCAAGATATAGTAAGTGAATTTTAGTTAGCAATATTGGCTGAAGGTTACAGGATTTCACGTCACACCTGCCATCATACAATGCATCACTGTAAGTGGATCTATGCATCATACGGCAGAAGCAATAACAGCAGCACTAGAACCAGCAGTAGATTTGGCAGTATCAGCAGCAGCAGCAGAAAATACAGCAGCATGATGTAGCTAAAGAAGACACAACAATTGTCCCCCAAGAAGTGGTGTGTGTGGGGATGGTGTGGTGGTGTGGTGGTGGTGTGGTGGTGGTGGTAGCAGAAGGAGGAGAATAGAAAGGACAGTACAGCAGCAGCAGCAGCAGTAGCCGTAGTAGCAGCACAGCAGCAGCAGCAAGGTAGTAGCAGTATAGCATTAGTATAGTAGTAGTAGTAGGAGGAGGAGGAGAAAGGAGGAGAGGAGCAGCACACAGCAGCAGCAGCAGCAGGCACAGCAGCAGTAGCGGTAGTAATAGTAGAGCACAGCAGTAAGCGAGCAGCAGCAAGCAGCAGCAGCAGCAGCAGCAGTACAGCAGCAGCAGCACATCCAGCACAGCAGCAGGCAGTAGTAGTAGTAGTAGTAGTAGTAGTAGCCACAGCAGCCAGCAGCAAGACAATTAAAACTTAACCAATCATTGAAACGGGCAGACTAGAGCCTCTGAGATGGAATCACACAACGAGCACACACACAAAAACACCATTACATACATACATACATACATACATACATACATACTACACACATGGCGCCTAATCTATGCAATGCAGTGGCGTTGCACACACCCACACACACAACACACTCACACACACATACGCACACACCTCGCTCGCACACACACACACACACACAAACACAAAAAAACACACCTGGCGTTAATTCCCCATGCACTGCACTCTTCGCTCATACCCCATACCCCTCCCCTTCCCCCTCACCCCCGCCCCTCCAAAACACACACACACAAAAGCACACACCACACATCACCACCCCATGCCACTTGTGCCAACACACACAAAACCCAACACACACACACACACACAAAACACAAAAAAAATGCACACACACAAACCAAAACACACGCACACGCGCGCACACAACACACACACACACACACACTAATGCCCATGCACCAGGGCCAGTGGACAGAGTGGACACAGTGGACAGAGTGGACAGAGAGAAAGAGAGTGACCACAGGACAGGAAGAGAGCAAAGCCACATCAAATATGACGGCTAATCCTGTCGCCATTCGTCGAAATTCAAACTTGCTTTGCTAAGCCTTAAAGACCGCGGTATATCTTCTGACCTGTGCTGTCTGTCTGTCTGTCTGTCCGCTCTGTCTCGTCTGTTTTGCCTGTCTTCGGATTCTGGGCTGGCTGGCTGCGGTTGGCTGGCGGTGGGCTGTATCTGTCTGTTTGTTTTTCTGTCTGTGTCTGTGGGTCTGTCTTTCTGTGGCTTTGGGGTCCTTGGTGTGCTGTTCCCGGATGGGTGGTTTATCTCTGCTGTCTTCTGCCCGTCTGTGGCTGTCTGTGTGTCTGTTGTGTCGTCTCTGCACTGTCTCTTCGCTATGTGTCCTTTTCTGTCTTTCAGTCTGTCCCCCAAACGGGTGGTTTCGCACAACACACACACACACACAACACACAAAAACACACACACACACACACCACACACACACACACACACACACACACACCTATGTTTTTTGTTTTGCTATCAAGGGAGGTAAAGATTTATAATTAGTTGTCATTATCGTCGGTCGGGTGGGGTCGATAAATAAATAACAAGGGGGTTCAACTCCTGTCTGTCTGCTGTGTGTCATGTGTCTGTCTGTCTGCTTCTGTCTCTATCTCTTCTGTCCTATCTTTCTTTGCTCTGTGTATCTCCCCTCTTATCTTCTCTCTCTCACACGCCCCACACACACACACACAAAACCCACACACACACGCATGTGCATGCTCCTCCTGATCTCTCCTCCTGTCCTGCTCTCTCCCCCCCCTCGCTCTCCCCCCACCCCTTGGTCCCGCTCTCTCACTCCTTTATAGACCCCTTGCAATTTACCCCCCCCCCCCCCCCCCCCAACACACACAAATAACACCTAGACTCCCTTAAAGAGAGAGAGAGGAGAGGAGAGAGAGAGAAGAGAGAGAGAGGAGAGAGGGGAAAGGAGAAAAGGGGAAGAGAAGAGAGAGAGAGAGAAAAGAGAAAAGAAGAAGAAGAAAGAACAAACATAAAAAAAAAAACCCAACACACTTATTACCCCCCTACTAACCCGACTCTGAGAGAGAGAGAGAGGGAGGAGGGAGAAGAAGAGAGGGAGGGGGAGGGGGGGGAGAAGGGAGGGAGAGAGAAGAGAGGGGGAGAAGAGAGAGAGGGAAGGAGAGAGGGGAGGGGGAAACAGAGAGAACAAGACTAAGAACAGAAGAGAGAAGAGAAAGAACAAAGACAAACAGAGAAAGAGAGACAAAAGAGGCACCCGATGCTTGCACTTTTTCCCGTTTTCTGCTCTGCTGCTCTCTCTCTCTCTGTCTTCTCTGCTGTCCCTCTCTTTTCTCTCTCCCACAAACTTTTGAGAGAATAAGAGCGCACACACAACACAACCCACACACACAAACCACACCAACACACACACAACACACACACAACCACACACAAAAAAAAACACCCGCACACCCCACCCCCAACAAAACCCACAAAAACACAACAACACCCCCAACCAAACACAAAAAACACAAACTGAAGACAGACAGACAGAACAGAGAGAAGAAAGAAGAACAGAGAGACAGAGAGAGAGACACCAAACCCACCCCACAAAAAACCCAAAAAAACACAAAATAAAAAAAAAGACAAAAGGAAAAAAAAGAAAAAAAACAGTAAACCAAAAAAAAAAGAGAAAAGAAAGAAAGAACAAAAAAAAAAAAGGCAGTCATTCACGATCTTTATAGGGGGGGGGTGGTCATGGTGCCATTTTCGTTTTTTTTCCCCCCTTTTTGCCACTGACCCCTTTCTGCCGCGGGGGCCGGCCCTTAGGGCAACGGGGGGAGGGGGAGGTCAAAAGGGGGGGAGGGGGGGGGGAGGAGGCGGAGGGGAGAAGGAGAGAGAGAAGAGAGAAGAGGAGGGAGGGAGGGAAATGCCAGCAAACGATGTGACCACTGATTACAAACCACTTTGTCTTCCTTCTCTGCAGCCAGCCCATCTCTAGGATCGAGTCTTGCAGCGATTGGTTTTCCAGTCTTCCTTTCCCTTTATCATCGGGGTCGTCGCGTCTTCTTTTGTTCTCTTCTGTTTATCAGCAACACAGCACGTCGTCATCGTCGCGCGTTGTCGTCGTCATCGTCATTTTCTTTTTTCCCCCTTCTCATTCTTCTTCTTTTTCCTTCTTAAAATTTAGTGGTTGGGGTATCCGAACAGCTATCATATGATATTGCACCATAAAATACTACTCTGCTGCTACTACTTTACAACCACTACTAACTGCTGCTGCTGCTGCTGCACTGTGCGCGCGCTGCTATTACTACTACAACTACAAATACACTACTACCTTTCTAACACTACTAAAATCTTTTTCTTTTTACCTATCTTAAAATTTAGTGGTTTTTGGGGATGCCGAACCTTCATTGTAATTGGGACTCATAAACAACCACGCTGCTGCTACTACTCACAAAACAACCTCCTGCTCTCTGCTGCTGCTGCTGCTGCTGCTATTACTACACTACTACTATACTACTACTCACTACACTACTACTAAACTTCTTCTTTTACTACTTAAAATTTTGTGGTTGGTGTTGCCGGAAAAAGCTTCTTTTTATTGCACCTAAACTATACATCTGCCCTTTCAACACTACTACTACACTACCTCTGCTGGGCGCTGCTGGAGCGCTGTGGGGCGTTTAAAATAACCTTACCTTCCACTTAACTACTCACTACATACATAAACAACCTTTTCTTTTCCACTTAAAAAGGGGGTTCCAAAGCAAAAATTTTTAAAAAACACTCAATAAAAATACGCTGCGAAAAAAAAAAAAATAATGCGCGCGCTGTGCAGCTTGCTCTCTCTGGCGCGCGGCGCTATTCTTTTCATACCTAAAAAAATACAACATAATATTTTTATATCTCTTCTTTTACCCAAATTTAAAAATTTTGTGTGGGGATGCCGCGCTTCTTTTAACCCATCTTCCCACCTCGCCTCCACAAAACTCTAAAACTGTTTTTGTGCTCCTTTGCTGCTTCGTATTCTTTCTTCATTAAAATTTAAACACTACTTACATACCACCGCTTTTGTTTATTTCGTTTTCTACAATATACTACTCTCTGTTAAACTACACACCCTACACTACTAAAGATAATAAAATCTCCCGGCGCCCCTCCCCCCCCACCCCCCCCTTTCCCATCCCTCCCCCCTCCCCCAAAACCCCAAAAACCCCAATTTTCAAGTAAAATTTTCCCCCAAAAGCCCCAGTTTTTCAAACCCCTTTTTTTTTTTAAACAACTTACTTAAAAAACCTACGTTTAACTACCCAAACCCTAATTTGGTTACCTTTTCCCCAACAAAAAAATTTCCACCAACAATTTTCGATTTCCCCCCCAAAAAACCCACGCCCCACTCCCCCCCCCCCCCCCCCCCCCCCACTTCACCCAAACCCCCCTCAATGCCCCCAAAACCCAACCCAACCCAAATTTCACAACCCCCAACCCCCCCCCACCCCCCCCCCCCCCCAACCCCAACCACCCCCCCCCCAAACCCATAAAACCCCCCCCCGTCCCCCCCCCCGCCCCCGTTCAACAACCCCCCCCCCCCCCCCCAAACCCAACGCCCCCCAACCCAACCCCTTCCCAACCCCAACCCCAATCCCCAACCCCCAAACCCCCAATCTCCAAATCCCCAAACCTCCCCCCACAAATCCTCACCCGCCCCTCCTCCCCCCGCCCCTCCGCCCCCAATTTCCCTCCCCCCCACCCGTCCCCCCCTCTTTGTCACCTCCCCCCCTCCCCCCACCCTCCTCAAAACCCCAAAAACCCCCCTCCTCCCCCCCCTCCCCTCTCACCTCCCCCCTCCCAAACCCCTTCCCCCCCCCCCCCCCCATCCCCCCCTCAAACCCCCCCCCCCCCCCCCCCCCCCAAACCCCCCCCCAAACCCCCTTCCCCTTCCGCCCCCCCTCCCTCTTCTTTTCTCTCCTTTTCCCGGGGGGAAAGGGTTTAAAAAAACCCCATTTTTCCTTTTTTTTTCTGGTTGTTTCTTTTTTTTTGGTTTTTATGTGTCTCTGTCTGTCCTTTTTCTCCCCCTTTTCTTTTCTTCCCCCCCCCCTCTCTCTCTCTCCTCTCTCTCTTCTTATTTTTTCCTTTTCCCTTTTTTCTTTCCCTTTATTTCCCCATCTCTTCCCTCCCCCCCACCTTCCTTTGGGGGGAACTGGTTTGAAAAAAGCCGGGTGCTTATTCATTCCCCAAAAAAAAAGTTAAAATTACATTTTTCCCCCTTTGGGGCCGGGTTTGCCCCCAAATTCCCCCCCCCCCCCCCCCCCTTTTCTCCCCCCCCCCCCCCCCCAAAAAATTTTTTATCCACCCCCCCCCTTACAAAAAAACCCCACCTTTTAACCACACTTGCAAAAAAAACCTGTCTCATGTACAAATAATTTAAATTTTTTTTCCTGAGTTTTTTTTCCCGGGATTTTTTTTTACTTTTTTTTTTTTTTACGCAATTTACCTTTGCTTAAAAAACATCGAGACCTTACAGAAAATTTTTTTTTTTGAGCTTTTTTTTCTCCTTTTTTTCCCCCCCTCCCCATCTTTTTTTTTTTTCCTTATGGTAAAAAAAAAATTTTCAAAAATGTAACAAAAATAAAACTTGAAAAACAAAAAAAAACTTATTACCCCTTTTTTCCCTCTCCCCCTTTTCCTTTTCGGGCCCCCCTAAAACTAAACCCTCCCTTTTCCCCCCCCCTCTCCCTCCCCCCCCCGTTTTCTTCCCCACCCCCCCCCCAACCCCTTTTTCCCCTTTTCTTTTTGAAACTTACAAGAAAATGAAAAAAAAACCCCCCCCCTTTGAAACGTCTTTGGTTTAAAAAAATTTTAACAACCCCCCAAACAAAGTTTCCCCAAAAATATCCCCACTTTACACGGGACATTTTCACTTTTTAAAATTTTCCCTCCCCCCCCCCCCCCCCTTCCCCCCCCCCCCCCCCCCCCCAAAAAAAAATTTTTTTCCCCCCCCCCCAAAAAACCCCCCCCCCCCCCCCCCCTTCTCCCCCTATTAAAACCCCCCTTTCCATTTCCCCCCCCATCCCCTTTTTTCTTTTCCCTTTTCATGCTGGCCCTAGAGAAGTGGGGTCTCTGACGCCTCGCTCCCCTACGACCTAATAGGTTATGGGACTCCTTTACCTTTACCTTTCCTTTACAAAAAGAGAACACCACCAATATATTAACAGCTACAGCATTGAAACAAACAAAACATCATGATACATCATGTAGCAGAATAATTTCATTTTCTTTCTGTAAGCTTTTTGTTCTTGGCATTTTTTTTTCTCATGCTTTTTTTTATTTTATCGCGTTGAATGTGTATCCTTTTGCATACATACAGGTCGATGACCTTACATGAAAAATCGTTTTGTTGAGACGTTGAGTCTCTCTCTCTCTCTCCTCCCCCCCTCCCCTATCTCTCTCTCTTTCTCCCCCCCCCCCCCTCCCCCCTCCCCCCCCCCCCTCCTCCTCTCTCTCTCTATGGTTCAAACAAAATATATTCAAGAAAAGTGTAACAAAAAAGTATAAACATACACATGACAGGACAAAAAGTAAACTTATGACAGTCCTCTCTCTCTGTGGTTCAAACATAAATATATTCAAGAAAAGTGTAACAAAAAAATATAAACATACCATGACAGGACAAAAAGTAAACTTATGACAGCCCCTCTCTTTTTTCCTCTCTCTCCTCTCTCTCTCTCTCTCTCTCTCTCTCTCTCTCTCTCTCTCTCTCTCTCTCTCTCTTCTCTCTCTCTCCTCTCCTCTCTCCTCTCCTAAACAGAATGTATTCAAGAAAAGAGTCGCAAAATACAAAGCATACTTGACGACAGGACGACAAGTACACTTATGATAGTCATCCTCCCACCCTCTCTCTCCTCTCTCTCTCCTCTTCTCTTATGTCTGTATGCCCCTCTCTCTCTCTCCTCTCTCTCTCTCTCTCTCTCTCTCTTCTCTTCTTCTCTCTCTGGTTTAAATAGAATTTATTCAACAAACATTGTCACAAAAATATAAGCATACCTCGACGACAGGACAACAAGTACACTTATAACAATAGTTCTCTCTCTCTCTCCTTCCCTATCCTCTCCCCCCCCCACCCCACCCCTCTCTCTCTCATCCCCCTTCCCCCTCTCCTCTCCTTCTCTTCCCTCTCTCCCTCCCCCCCCCCCCCCCCCCCTCTCTCTCTCATCCCCCCTCTATCCCTCTCTCTGTGTCTCAATCGTAGTTACATAATCATTTGACACTGTAACTTGCGCAGCTTCCTTAACAACACGTAACATGCTGTTAGCAGTCACATTGCTGGTTAGGCCAGCAGTAGCAGTATGAAGGAAAGGTATAAAACAGCCTGGCGCAGCCAGCTTTATCAATAATGATCTACGGTCATGTAACAACAACAGGCCGGCAACACATAATTAAAGGCTACACTCCTGCTTTAGAAATTGGCACCTTTCTTTCTGGTTTATTTTTCTATAAAAGGTAAAGGTGTCCCATAACCTATGCGAGTCATAGGGGATTGAGGCATCAGAGACCTCAACTTCTCTAGGGACCAGCATATTGAGGGTGGCGCCCATCTCCTCTCCTCTCGCTGCTTTATCTTCCCTGACCCTAAAGAGGCAGGTACCCATTTACAGCTAGGTGAACTGGTGGAACTGTACTGAAGCCAAGGCACGCAAACAGTCACCCATCCAAGTGGTAACCACGCTCAATGTTGCTAAACCTTAGCTGGGGAAAGCAAATGCTCTGACCACCGAGCTTCCCCCCCCCCCCCCCCCCCCCCCCCCCCCCCCCCCCCCCCCCCCCCCCCCCCCCCCCCCCCCCCCCACCCTCCATTGTTTTTCTATATGACTCTTATATTCATACCACACGTACTAAAGTATCCACATATATATGAACACTTTTTTTGGTGAAAGACTAGCCTCTGACTCAAAACTCGTGTGATTTTGCACAAATTTGGTAAGATTTTTTTTCTCTTATTTTTTTTTTAGCAAACACTGTACCCCTCGGTCCTTTGTCGTCTGCTAGCTTCCTAACAGCAATGTGCATGCGCAGGGTGAACATTGTAGGAACACAAGCAATCCTCATTTGATGATCATTTCCAACTTTCTCATGACTATCCGGTATTCTTCAAAATTCTCAGGACTACCTGGTATTGCTCTTTATCCTCAATCCACCCCAAAACAAAATACGCAGTGCATTTTTCTAACATTTTTTCTTTTTTAAATGTGAAAATTCTTCAAAACAATTTTCCGACTAGCACTCAATACAAGATACTACACGACCCGCAAGCTAATGCAGGAGTGTAACCATACGGTCTGCAACATAATCTAGATGTCCTGCAGTGCCAGACATGTCGTGCAAGTTAGGTGAAGTCCTACACACGCTACTTAGCCACAGCCGATCAGCAGTGACCTTTCCTTGACCAGTGGTCAGAACTGTCTTCTCACCCGGCTGAACTCTAAGGTCAGCGCAAGTATGCACGCATGCATAATGATATTATATAATATGCATGCAACCGTGCATGTATACTCACATGCGAGCAAGATACACACGGTCCCAAGAAGGTGTTCTTGCATACACATACACGCGTGTGTGTGCGTGCGTGCGTGCGTGCGCAAGCACACGCATACGGCAGGTTCTCTGTGAGAGTGTGTGTGTGTGTGTGTGTGTGTGTGTGTGTGTGTGTGTGTGTGTGTGTGTGTGTGTGTGTGTGTCTGTGTGTGTGTGTGTGGTGTGTGTGTGTCTGTCTGTCTGTCTGTCTGTCTGTCTGTCTGTCTGTCTGTCTGTCTGTCTCTCTCTCTCTCTCTCTCTCTCTCTCTCTCTCTCTCTCTCTCTCTGTGTGAAAACAACAACATTTAAAAATGTTTTTTAAAGATCGTTTCATCGAAGAAGTAAAAACAACATACACATTCACTCACACACACATACACACCACCGCCCCCACCCCACCACACAACAACCACCACCACAACCACCAACCACCACCACACAACACCACACCACCACACCACACCACCACCACCACACAACAACCACCACCACACAACCACCACCACCACCATCACCACCACTACCACCACCACACACCAACCACCACCAACACACCACACAAACACTACACCAACAACAACAACAAACGACTCCTCTTCAGGGAGATGGTCAGTGTCTTTCCCCCCTCCCCCCCCCCCCCCCCCCCCCCCCCCCCCCCCTCCCCCCCCCCCCCCCCCCCCCCCTCCCCCCCACCAT
>CM054143.1:15366642-15376642 GCA_028751875.1 Rapana venosa | reverse complement strand
CAGACAGACAGACACAAAGACAGACACAAAGACAGACACAAAGACAGAGATGATATGAAATGATAAGGTAGGGTAGTAGGAAAAAGAGGAAGGTGGTGTGGGGAGAGGGAGGGGGACGGTTTGTGGAGGGAGAGGAGGAGGGGGAGCGAGGAGAGAGACAGAGAGAGAGGGAGGGGAGGGGGGAGTGACGGGGGAGACAGAGAGGAGGAAGAGATGGAGGAATGGTGTTAAAGACGGGGTGGGGGTGTAATGGGAGATTTGGGGGAGAGAACAAACGAATGAAGGTTAAGTTTTTCGTTTAATGAGAGGCATGAATAAGAACAATAGTGATGGCTTCAACAGACACACACATACACACACACATACACACACACGCACGCACTCACCCACGCGCGCGCGCACGCGCACACACACACACACAACTGTCAGTCAAAATACGTAAATCAATTATTCAAGCATTCAGTTAATTAAATCAACCAATCAAATATATCAAATGGCGGTATCATAAACAAATTGATATCCTTGTAGAATTATGGGGGGGGGGGGGGGGGGGAGGGGGGGGGGTAAACCCTATCATTATATGTACACCCCCCCCCCCCAAAAAAAAAAAAAAAAAAAAAAAAGAGAGAGAGACAGAGACAAGACCACAAATTTATTGAAAAGGTTGGGCACAGTTTGAAAGGATATGTAATTATCATTGACATCAGTTTAGACAGACAAACAGACAGAAAAGACAGGAAGACAGACAGACAGACATAGGAGAGAAAGAGAGAGAGAGAGGGGGGGGGGGGGCAAAAGTGAGAAAGACAGATACCAAGACAGAGACAGACACCAAGACAGACAAGAAACAAACAGACAGAGGAACAGACAGACAGATAGACAAACAGGCAGACAGACACACAGATAGACAGAAGTGATTACAAGTGACAAGGATGGCGTAAATCACACAGGCGGTTCGCCACATCAAAGGGACTGCTTCCCTCAGTATTGTCACTTTGGCCACAATTTAGTATTATTGTTCATTTACCAGTACAGCACACCTTGCTCTTCAAGAGTGCCAGTCTCTCTCTCTCTCTCTCTCTCTCTCTCTCTCTCTCTCTCTCTCTCTCTCTCTCTCTCTCTCTCTCTCTCTCTCTCTCTCTCTCTCTCTGTGGTGTGTGTGTGTGTGTGGTGGGGGGGGGGGGGGGGGGGGGGTATGTGCGTGTGGGCGTGTGTCTGTAATATTTTTTTTAACATTTTTTTAAATTCTTTTCTATCGAGGATAATGGACTTAGTACTTATGTGCTTTTTTTACATCCAATCCCCGCGTGTATGCGGTTTTGTCAATTTTGTCATCCGTTCCCACCGGCACACAATGGCCTACTCTTACGACAAGCGGAACAGGATTTAACGTGTGCACAAGGCGTTATTATACGTGCGCTCGCACACGGGGCCTCGGTTTATAGTCTCATCCGAAGGACTTTTGGGGAGAGCGGAGTCTGCACTGAAGTTAACTCCAGGGGAAAATATCCTCTTGAACGGGAATTGAACCCGGGTCGTCAGATTGCGAGCTCTAACCACTAGGCTATCCCGCCCCCCTGTGTGTGTGTGTGTATGTGTGTGTGTATGTGCGGGAGGAGGGCGTACGTGCGTGTGCTTGAGTGTGCACGCATGCGCATGCATACACACATAATTATACACGCACGCACATACACACACTGGAAAAGGCTTACAAACGTACACAAACGATCGACATACCATCTGGATAAATTATGTGACTGTGGAAATGTGTCCCCAAATAAATGTTACATCTGGTCTATGGTCGCAGAGCCGACACACAAACACACACACACAAACAAACAAACAAGCAAATGAAACGTTTCTAACGAGAAAGCAACGCTCTCTCCCTCTCTCTTTCTCCATCATTTCCCGTCACACATTTTCTGTGGGTTAAACCCGTCAGACCACCAAAATGGCTACGATGCATCTGATGTAAACTGTGATAAGAAACGAACCCCAAAACAAAACAATGACGCAAAAAATAAGCCTAAGTATGAAAACAGATCTTCGTTTTTTTAAGCGCTGTGGGAATCTTTGCTAAAGTCTGCATGCACATTACTTCTGGATACAGCTTAAATCTTGGCCAACCAATGCACTGGGATAGCTCAGTGGACGGAGCACTCGCTTTCCCCCAGCCAAGGTTAAGCAGCATCGAGCGTGGTTTACCAGTTGGATGGGTGACCGTTTTCGCGCCTTGACTTCAGTACAGTCCCCCAGTTCCCCTAGCTGTAAATGGCTACCTGCCCTCTTTAGGGTCAGGGAAGGTAAAGCAGCGAGGGAGAGGAGATGGGCGCCGCCCTCAATATGCTGGCCCCTAGAGAAGTGAGGTCTCTGACGCCTCCATCCCCTACGACTTTATAGGTTATGGGACACCGTTACCTTTTTACCTTACAAAGCACTGCAAAACGAACGAGCCACGATAGCTCAGTGGTTAACGTGTTCGCTTTATGGTTGAAAAGTCGTGGGTTTGAATCCTGTAAGAATCATAGGTTTCTTCTTTTTTTTTCGGAACTCGGCCTGCTTCTACCCAGAGTAAATTTTCTACGGGTTCATTGCGAAGACTGGAACCATATAGCTGAGTATAATCTACATTACTGATGCGATTTGGGGTGTTGCTGAAAATATTTGATGAAGACGTGCAGGTGTATGTATCTCTCGGACCTGGTCGACACTGAGATACAATTATCACGATAGGAAGTGTAGAACACAGCCAAGTCAAGGGGGTCTCAAAGCAGGTGCACCTTCACAGCACCGTCGCAAAACAAACAACAACAACCCTGGACTACAATCTCTGGATAATGTTGAAATCTTAGCCTCATGAATTACCGAATAAAACAAACTAAGTTGACTTGTTGTCCTGTAAAGGTATGGTTGGTACTTTTTTTAATGACACTTTACTCATCTCTCAGTTCAATTTTCTTTCTCTTTTTCTTCTAGCCATTTAAAAATAAAATGAATTGTACATAAAGGTCGGTTGCTTTTTACTCACTGAAAATGTGTTAACGAACACATCACACTTATGTATACCCATGTTCAATAATCAGAAATGACTCTTTTCTCCCGATTCCTTTTGTCTTCTCTCCCATGTACATCCCTCCTCCCCCCACCATTCCCTACCTCACCCTACCACTACTCTCATCTCCCCCCCCCCCCCACCCCCCCCCCCCCCCCCCCCCCCCCCCCCCCCCACCTTCCTCCCTCTCTCATCCCCATTCCCATACTCTTCACACCGTTAAAGCTGGCACGGGTGAAAGGTTACTGGCAGTCAACGCTCCCATTCACCCCCTCCCCAACCTCCTCCATCATCCACCCCACACCCACCCCAACATCCACCTTCTCTCCCCTCCCCCCCCCCGCCCCCCCCCCCCCCCCCCCCCCCCCCCACCCCCCCCCCCCCCCCCCCCCCCCCCACACACACATACACACAACACACACAGAGGAAGGGGGTCAGTGCACGGGACAGGGGGCAGAAAGGGAAGGGAAAAGTTCAGATGGAATCATCAGGAGAGAATGCCCCGCCATATCTAATCAACAACTTTTTTTCCCCCCCTTTTCTTCGTTTCCAAAGCAAACAATTTTAGCGCTTCCTGGCATTGGCATATGCCTACCATCAGCTTCCTTCAGCATAGCACTGTAGAGGTCTTTTTTTTTTTTCATACCCCGCACCACCACCCCCTCCCCCCCACCTCCCCTCCACTCCAGTTTTGACCCCCCCTGCGATGAAATCTGGGATAAGCCAGGGAGACGGGGAAGGAGTGTGTGTGTGTGTGTTGTGTGTGTGTGTGTGTGTGTGTGTGTGTGTGTGTGTTGTGAGTGTGTGTGTGTGTGTGTTTGTGTGGTGTGTGTGGGTGTGTGTGTGGTGTGGGTGTGTGTGGGTGTGTGTGTGGTGTGGGTGTTTTGTGTGTGTGTGTTGTGTGTATGTGTAAGTGTGTGTGTGGTGTGTGTAAGTGTGGTGTTATGTATGTGTGTGTATGTGTGTGTGTATGTGTGTGTGTTGTATGTATGTGTGTGTTGTGTGTGTGTAAGTGTGTGTGTGTGTGTGTGTGGTGTGTGTGTGTAAGTGTGTGTGTAAGTGTGTGTGTGTAAGTGTGTGTGTGGTGTGTATGTGTGTATGTGTGTAAGGGTTTGTGTATGTCTGTTGTGTGTGTGTGTAAGTGTGTGTGTGTGTGTGTGTGTAAGTGTGTGTGTGTAAGTGTGTGTGTATGTGTGTGTGTGTGGTGTGTGGGGGGGGGGGGGGTGATGGAGGTGGGACGGTGGAGGAAGGGACAGGGGAGGTGAGGAGGGGGAGGGAAGAGGGGGGAGGAGAGTTGGCGGATGGAATACAGCAAGCAGTTTGGATCTTTGAAGATGAGGTATTTTCTTTTGATAAGTTGTCATAATTTTTAGAAGTTTAATTAACGAGCTTCAAACATACGATGTTGATTAAAATGTTGTATGTGTATCTCAGCACCATCAAACTAAACTACTGCTGTAATTAATGAAATCAGATTTTGCACGGTATTTGCAATAGCAGAACGAACCATAACCATAACCCAACTTGGGCTGTTTTGAAAGAAGAAGAAGAAGAAAAAGAAGAAGAAGAAGGAGAAGGAGGAGGAGAAGAAGAAGAAGAAGAAGAAGAAGAGAAGAAGAAGAAAGAAGAGAAGAAGAAGAAGAAGAAGAAGAAGAAAGAAAAGAAGAAGAAGAAGAAGAAGAAGAAGAAAAACAAGAACAAGAAGAACAAGAAGACGCTAACATACAGCAAAAAGCCAACTACTTTGATATTATTATTATTCTTCGTCGTCGAACGCGCACACACAGCAGCCACTACTTGTCTGTCATATGAGCGAAAATGCGTTGCGCTGCCGTCAAGCGCCTGAAAAGTCAGGCCCAGCGCGTCCGACTTCGGCACGGGAGAGAAATGTTCTCTTTTTAAGTCTTTCTGGGGGGAAAAAAGACGGAGGCTAGAAGGTAGAAAATGGACAAGAAGGAGGTTGATAGGAAGAAAAGGAACAAGGCAGAAACAAAGAAAGGGATAGAAAATAGAGAAATACTACCACAGAATTTCCAGAAGGTGGGAATGCTGTTGATACTGACAGCCCCCAGGCCCCCTCCCCCCCCCCCCCCCCCCCCCCCCCCCCCCCCCCCCCCCCCCCCCCCCCCCGGCATCCCCACACTTACTTTCATGTATGTATGTTTGTCCGTCATGTCCGACGATGACCTCCAAAACAGCAGAGGAGGCAGCTGCTGTTTTGGAAAATGGGCAGAAATGTGATTACAGTGGAGATGCCTTGCCCATAGCACATCCCCCACTCTCCGGCCAAGTGGGCATAAGGACAGTCAGCGTTGGAGATGTTTTCCAAAGGCCAACCAGCCCCCAGGGCTGCAGCACATAAGGACTGTGCGAGTCAAGCCTCCTAGTCAGAGAGTCATAGTCGATCACCAAAGACTAAGCTGTAAAGTGGAATTCCATGAGTGGGAAAGCCACTGGTCATACAGCCTCTCACTTTGCTGTATCCCCCAGCGTCAATGGTTTAATCAAGAACTGTGATAAAGCCCAGGCGCTGACGGCATAATATACTTTCATAATTATAATGTAAGATGCTAAACGTTACATTTTATTTGCACAGAATACGTAGCATAAGCAACAAAGAAATGCATTAGCAAAATCCACGGAGCTTAAAGTCATATACTACGTGCGTAGCACAACCGAAACATGACTTCAATAACACAGCAAAAGATGCTTTTGAACAATATTCGTTTGGCAATACATAATATCATCATCAAATTGTGATCCTCTTCTCCTCTCTCCTCTCTCTCTCTCTCTCTTCTCTCTCTCTCTCTCTCTCTCTCTCTCTCTCTCGCACACAACACACAACACACACCACACACACACACACACACACACACACACACCACACACACACACACACACACACACGGATAGCCTAGTGGTCAGAACATTGCGCTCGCAATCTGACGACCCAGGTTCGATTCTCGTTCAAGGGGATATTTTCCTCTGGAGTTAACATCAGTGCAGACTCCACTCAACCCCCAAAGTCCTTCGGATGAGACTATAAACCGAGGCCCCGTGTGCGAACGCACGCAGAACATCTTGCGCACACGTTAAATCATGTTCCGCTTTTCGTAAGAGTAGGCCATTGTGTGCCGGTGGGAACAGATGACAGAATTCACAAATCAGCATACACACGGGGACTGGATGTAAAAAAAGCACATAAGTGCTTATTCCATTACCCTCGATATAAAAGAATAAAATAACATATAAAATAAGATAAACACACACACACATACACACACACACACACACACACACACACACACACACACACACACACACCGCACCACACCACTCTTCAAACACTCTATGATTGATCCTCTCGTTTGAAAGCACTCAGGTCTCGCAACTCACTTTAACTAAGCGACTTTCTCTCTATTCGCAATTAAAACCAGTTCGGAATCGTTTCTCTCCCAACCGTCTCTCCATAGTTCATATAATTATATTTGTGAGAAAGAAAAGGCCGCTGCAGTGTTGGGAAAAGGTCACCGTCAATGTGAGAGATGGGTTTTGTCAAACAATTATGTAGGCTCATTGAGTGAGAGCTGGTAAAACTGGGTGAGAGGTTGTTCATCATTAATCTGTCTTTGAATTTAAGTTCAATTGGCTTCACGTTACAGAGAGAGAAAAAGAAAAGTTGGGGTAAAAAAAACCGAAGAAAGAAAGAAGGAAGGAA
The DNA here is from genome assembly GCA_028751875.1 of Rapana venosa. Taxonomy (NCBI): domain Eukaryota; kingdom Metazoa; phylum Mollusca; class Gastropoda; order Neogastropoda; family Muricidae; genus Rapana; species Rapana venosa. The sequence continues at coordinate 15,369,872 of CM054143.1, read as the reverse complement.
AGGTTGAGAAAAGAAAGAAAGACAGACAGACAGACAGATAGAAAGACAGAAAGAAAGAAAGAGAGAAAAAAGAAGAAAGGACGAAAGAAAGAAAGAAAGTAGGAAAGAACAAAAGAAAGAAAGAAAGAAAGAAAGAACGAAAAAGAAAAAAAGAAAGAAGGACATGAAAGAAAAAAAGGAAAGAAAGAAAGAAAGCGTGGATTTATGAAAGAAAACAAAGGACAATTGAAAAGACAGAAACACAGACACAGACAACGGCAGAAAAAGGACAGGATGAAAGTAGGAGAGAAAATCACTGGATAAAACGAAACAAAGAACACATAGAAGAAGAAAAGAAAGGAAGAGCATTATAAAGAAGAAAAGGGAAACAACTTTTAAAAAATCAAGAAGAAGAAGAACAATAACAACAACAATAAATCAGTTGAAAGGAAAAAATGTAATAAAACATTACAATTCATAAAAAAAGAAAAACAAAAACCAGCACAATAGCATAGCACGATACGATACAATACAAATATCGTGTACCATTACATGACACAAAACACTACGATACAACGTGGTAGGCCTACCTCGGTAAGGTCATCAATGAGTGACTCCTGAAAATTGCAGACGTTAAAGATCCTTTGACAGAGTCGTCCTGGACAATTTGCCTGAAATATAAAACAGTGAAGTAAAATACACTTGCCAATGATGTAATTAAAAATAGCATCTCTCTCTCTCTCTCTCTCTCTCTCTCTCTCTCTCTCTCTCTCTCTCTCTCTCTCTCTCTCTCTCTCTCTCTCTCTCTCCTACTTGCATCAATGTCATTTGTGTGTACATGTATGAAGTTTCACACACACACACACACACACACACACACACACACACACACACACACACACACACACACACACACACACACGGTTTATTTTTTGTTTTTGGTCGCGTGAGTGTGTGTGTGTGTGTGTTCTTTCTTTTTTTCTTCTCTTTTTCTCTTTTTCTTTTTGGGGTTAGTTTTATTATTATCATTATTGGTTATGGTAATAATTAGTTAGATAATATTGGTCAAGTTGGTTTTTTTGTTCCTAGATAGATGGCTTTGATATAAAAAATAAAAAAAGCAAACGCACTGCTTATTCAATGTACTATCTAGAAATAAAAATTTGACTTGACTTGACTTGACTTGACTTGACTTCACACACACCACACACACACATACATACACACACCGCTAGACTTCACCAAAGCGACCTGACGACAGTGCAGGGTCTCCTTTGGGTGATGGCCGTAGGGCAGCCTAACATTGATCTCTTGAACGTGGATTTCTGACTCTGAAGAATACGCTGCTGACGGACCTTTGTGTGGCTGTGTGTGATGAGATTGGAATGAGTGGCATTAGGAGACAGCCAGCGGATGAAAACGACTGTTGAAAAAAGAAGGTAGTGAAACAAAATATGATGATGATATGATGAGATGAATGATAATGATGATGCCGAATAAAGATGGGACGATGCAGACATGACGACGACACGACGACGAGTGAATGATAAAGATGATGATGAATTATATGGTTAGTAGATCCAGTCTAATAATAATGCAAGTCATGATGTTGAGAATAAAAAGAGAAAAAGAAAATAATGAAGAAAACATCATAACAACACCGCACGCTACGCATGCACACACACACACACACACACACACTACACACACACACGCACACCACTCACACACACACACGCATGCACCGCGCAGCAACGCACACTCACACACACACGCACGCTCGCAACAAAACAACACGCATACACAATACACACACACATGTAACTGATTTAAAAAAAGAAATGTCAACGCTCTATTAACATTTCTCCCAATCAATTAATACAGACCAAAAACCTAAACCAAACAACACAAAAACCCACAAAAACCCAGCAGAAACTCCTCTTCAATCTAGATTAACCTTCACATCCAAAAATTAATAGCTTTAAAATGCAGCTAGTAGCTAGCTTCCAGCGCCTGCAAAAAAAAACAACCCAAAAAACCCCAAAGACCAAGATTTCTTCATACTGAAAGGCAAGATTCAAGTCGCTCGCTACTTTAGAGCCAAACCGGTTATCTCCTTCCTGGTTGGACTATTTCCTACGTCTGCAAATGGTTCAACTAGTGTCCCAACCAACCCACCACTTCCAACTCCATCCCCCCTCCTCCACCCTGTCACCCCCACTCCCCCCCCTCCCCAACATAACGGCTCCATATAGCTTCTCCTCCACACCCCCCCTCCACCTCCTAGGTGACTGTCTTTGTGATCTGGGCGAATAACAATTAAACAGGGAGTAGTAGGATGGAAGGAGGTAGGCAGGGAGTGGAGAGGGTGTGGGGGGGGGAGGGGGAAGAAGGAACAAAGGCAGAATGCAGGAAGGGATGGATGGAAGAACTCAGCGCTGCTTGTCAGAAATCAGAGACTGCCACTGAACCGGTCACATACATTCCTGACGTCTGGCACTTTCTGTCTGTCTGTCTGTCTGTCTGTCTGTCTTCTAGCCGTGTTCGGAAGCTGGTCGGTGGTAGGGGTGGTGGTGGTGATGGTGGTGTGTGTGTGGGGTGGGGAGGTGGTGGGGGGGTATGGTGGGTGGAGGGGGGGGGGGGTTGTTAGGAATGAAAGACAAAAGGAGAGTGGATCCACAACAATCGGGGGTGGTCGTGGGGGGGGGGGGGGGTGGGGGGGGGGTGGGGGGGGGGGGTATTAGAATTCAGCACAAGAGAGAGAGGGGGGGGGGGGGGGTGATGGGTATTAGAATTCAGCAGAGAGAGAGAGAGAGAGAAGGGGGGGGGGGGGTGAGACTGTTATTGTTCTTTTGTTTCTAAGGTTTCTTGTTGTTGTTTTTTGTTGTTGTTTTTACAGGGATGGTAGTAGTCTGAGAAAAAAACACCTATTCAGTTAATACTGTTAGTGACGTCATTATCATTCAGGGGGAAATAGGTTACTCTCTCTCTGTGTATTTTCATTTTTATTGCTACTCCTGAGTTTATCTTTCTTTCTCACACTGTCATTTTTAAAAGGAAAATATGGTGGCCATTCTAAGGGAGTTCAATAATAGTGTTATACCGTGTAAGTGTATTAGATACATGTATATTTCGCATATTCGCACAAATAGAAATATTGTAAGCTGGATATAAATAAACCATGGCTTATGATTTCATAAGTGCAATATAATTATGCAGGCTTGCGTCGCATTAATACATTAAATTAAAAA
>CM054143.1:15356642-15361642 GCA_028751875.1 Rapana venosa | reverse complement strand
GAATTTTTAACAATTTATTTTATTCTTGTTTATCGAAGATAATGGAATAAGCACTTGTGTGCTTTTTTAACATCCAGTCCCCAAGTGTATGCGGTGTGTAGATTCTGTCATCTGTTTCCACCTGGCACACAATGGCCTACTCTTCCGAAAAGCAGAACAGGTTTTTAACGTAAGATGTTCTGCATGTGTTCGCACACGGGACATCAGTTTATTGTCTCATCCGAAGGATTTTTTGAGGGAATGGAGTTAGCAGTGATGTTAACTCCGGAGGAAAAATCTTCTTGAACGAGATTCGAACCCGGTTCACGAATGCAATGCACATCACTCTAACCACCAGGCTAAGCCTATTTTGAAAAGAAAAGGGGGTTTCTGTGATCTACACACATTTCATCCTTATTTATATTATTAACCTTTTACAGTAACTCCACTTTGAGAGAACAGAAAATAAAGAAAAACCTATCTCTGTCTTTATGTCTGTCTGTCTGTCTGTCTGTCTCTCTCTCTCTCGTGTCTCTGTCTGTCTCTCTGTGTCTCTGTCTGTCTGTCTGTCTGTCTCTGTCTGTCTGTCTCTCTCTCTCTCTCTCTCTCTCTCTCTCTCTCTCTTCTCTCTCTCTCTCTCTCTGTCCATGTGTTATTGTTTTGCAGGTGTCTTTATTTGGACGGATTGTAAGAGGAAGGCTGACCTAGAATCTGTATCCTTTGCCTATTAAAGATCATTCATTCATTCATTCATTCATTCATTCATTCATTCACTCACTCACTCATTCATTCATTCATCATTCATGCGTTCATTCATTCATTTTCCATGTCTCTGCCTCTGTCTTTCTCTATGTGTGTCTATCTGCCTGTCTGTCTGTCTGTTTGTCTGTCTCTCTCTCTCTCTCTCTCTCTCTCTCTCTCTCTCTCTCCTCTCTCTCTCTCTCTCTCTCCCTCGCTCCCTTTCCTCTCTCTCTCCCTCCTTCTCTACCCTCTCATCCATTCATTTATTTATTCATCACTTCTTTAAGCCACGGCAGATTTCTCTGCATGAAATTCGGGCTGCTCTCCCTGGGGAGAGCGCGTCGCCACAAGAACAGTGCCACCCATTTCTTTTTCTTTTTCCTGTCGGCAACTGTATTTGTGTCCCTATCAGAGTGGCTCTTTTCTTCTTCTTTTTTTTTTAAACATAATTTTGCCAGGGACAACTCTCTTGTTGCCGTGGGTTCTTTTACGTGCGCTAACTAATTATGACTAACACACGGGACCTCGGTTTATCGTCTCATCGAAAGACTAGCACCCAGACCATCACTCATGGTCTAATGGATGAGGGAAAAGTCTCGGGCCCAAACGGGATTCGAACCACCGCACACTTCCGACCCGGACTTTTTGCTTGCTTTCTAGGCAGGTGCGTTACCTCTAGACCACCGATCCATCTCTACCTCCCCCTCCCTCCCTCCCTCCCCCTCTCCCTCTCTCTCTCTTTTCCCTCCCCCTACCCCCTCTCTCTCTCTTTCTCTCTCTCTCAGTGTGATGTAGCTGATCGGATTGCAGACAGCCCCATTCATCGACAAGCCATGCATTGCAGAGGCAGCATTAACGGCAGCATTAGCAGCAGCAGCAGCAGCAGCAGCAGCAGCAGCAACAGCAGTAGGGAGAGGAGAGAGAATGATAGTGTCCATGGTTCTGTGCACATGACTGTAATAATTCATTGGACTTGTTAATTAGTGCACCTCTCCTCACCCCGCTCCTTTCATCAACCGCCACAGATTCCTTCCTCTCTGTTTCTGTCTGTCTTTCTGTTCGTCTGTCTGTCTGTTCCTCTGCCTCTCTGTCTCTTTATTTCTTTGTCTGTCTGACTGTTCCTCTGCCTGTCTGTCTCTTTATTTGTCTGTCTGTATGTTTTGAATGAAAAAAATATTTGTTTCGCTATCTGTGTATCTTAAAGTGTATGTTTGTCTGATTGTATGTGGTTTAAATATAATTTATTTCATCAACTGCCACAGGTGCCTCTCTGTCTGTTTGTCTGTGTGTTTTTCTGTCTTGTCTGTCTGTCTGGTTATTTGTCTGTCTGTGTGTCTGTATAGACATGTTTATTTGTCTGTATTTCTGTTTGTTTGTATGTCTGTGTGAAAATTATCTATTTCTCTATCTGTATATCTATTTGTTTGTCTGTTTGTCTGTCTGTATAAAAATTCTTTGTTTCTCTATCTGTATATCTATTTATTTGTTTGTACGTTTGTTTGTGTCTGTCTGTATGTCTGTGTCAAAATGATTTGTTTCTCTATCTGTATGTTTATTTGTCTGTTTATATGTCTCTTTGTCTGCCTGTATGTCTGTGTAAAAACTGTTTGTTTCTCTATCTGTGTGTCTCCTTATTTGTTTGTATGTATGTCTGTTTGTCTGCCCCCTTTTTCTGGTTTTTTTTTTTATTTGGAAAGCGGTTGAACATCAGTAGAGGGAAAGGGGTCTACCTTGTTTTCCTGCTCTCGCTGAGAGGGGGAAGAGAGAGAGGGGGGGGGGGGAGAGGGGAGAGAGAGGAGAGAGGAGAGAGAAGGGGAAGAGAAGAGAAGAGAGAAGGGGGAGAGGGAGGGAGGAAGAGAGAGAGAAGAGGGGAGAAAAAGAGAGAAAGGGAGAGAGAGAGAGAAAGAGGAGAGAGACCACACCACACACAAAACAATAACACAAAGCGCGCGCGCGCCCGCGTGAAAAAAAAAACCCCAAAACAAAAAATGAGCAACTGTGACACTCAGCAAAAATGAAAATGAGAGAAAAAAAAGTGTGTGTGGTGTTTGGCAGGGGGTCGGGGGGGGGGGGGGGGGGGGGGGCTGTGAGGGGGGAGGAGGGGGATGGGAGGGGACGGGGGGTGACGGGGGGGGGGGGGGGGGGGAGAGGGGGGGGTCCATAGCCCCAGTAAGGTTCAGGATGATGTACCACTGGGGCAGGGGCGTGGGGATTGGCGGATGGTGTAAAGCTGGCAGAAACTGAAGAAAACCCATGAATTGCAAGTTGTTAGGAGGCCTCTCCTTTCGTGTTTATATATGGGAGGACGGGACAGCCTAGTGGTTAGAACATCGCACTCGCAATCTGACTACCCGGGTTCCAATCCCGTTCAAGGGGATTTTTTTCCCCCCTGGAGTTTCACATCAGTGCAGATTCCACTCTCCCTAAAAGTCTTTCGGATGAGACTATAAACCGAGGTCCCGTGTGCGGAACGCACGCAGAACACCTTGCGTATACGTTTAATCCTGTTTCGTTTTTCGAAAGAGTAGGTCATTGTGTGCCGGTGGGAACAGATGACAAAATTTACAAAAATGAAAAGACACGGAGACTGGATGTTTTAAAAAAAAAGCACATGAGTGCTTATTCCATTATCTTCAACATAAGGGAATAATTTTTTAAAAAGATAGGTAGATAGGTAGATAGAAAGAAAGAAAGAAAGAAAGAAAGAAAGATAGATAGATAGATAGATAGATAGATAGATAGATAGATAGATAGATAGATAGATAGATAGATAGATAGATAGATAGATAGATAGATAGATAGATAGATAGATATTGCTAACTAGTTTCAGCTTCTTCTCTGTCTTCGACTGAACCTCATTCTTCTTTTTCTTGTCTTTTGTTTTTGAGTTGTTGTCTTTTTCTTTTTCTTTCAATTATTTCCATTAGTTCTGTTTGGGCGTGGTGGGGAATGGAGGATGGGGATGGAAGGGGAGGGGAGGGGAGAAGTTTTTAGTTTGTGTTTGTTCTTTTTTTGCTTGATTTACAGAGCAGCAGGTCCTTATTCCCAATGACACTCCTTCCTATACTCTCTGTTTGACAACACTGCACACCTACCTACCTGTGCATGCATCTCTCTCTTTCTCTGTCTCTGTTTCTCTTTCTGTCTGTCTGTCTGTCTGTCTGTCTGTCTCTCTCTCTCTCATCTCTCTCTCTCCTCTCTCTCCTCTCTCTCTCTCTCTCTCTCTCTCTAGCTATTAAACCAATACTGCTATCATTGGAAAATAACTATTCTCTCTCTCTCTCTCCTCTCTCATCTCTCTCTCTCTCTCTCTCTCTCTCTCTTGCTATAACTCCCACCCACCATCTCTCTCGCCCACCCCTCTCTCCTATCCTCATCACTCCAGCCACCCCCACCCCCACCTACCCACCACCCACCCACCTCTCCTCCCAGCCACCATCAGGACTGCAGTCAGTGTCATGAGGTCTATGAACTGTGCTGGAAAGGTCAGACAGCCAGCATTAACCCAGGGCAGGAGGGTATAGGGTGACCAGCGAAAGGGGTTCACACTCATTGACTGATAACTGTATAGCCTATAGGCCTATAGTAGTAGTAGCAGTAGCAGTGATGATTTGCCCTATGTGTTTAGGGAGTTCATTCATGGCTTATCAGTAGGCTTTTAAGAGTCTGTGGTTAGCATCATCATTGACTATTTAGCTCATTTACCTAAACGGTCGACACTCTCGTTCATTCTTTCACTTAACCAGAGTCACATACTAAAGCTACTCAGAATCATACCGAAGCCCCGTGTGCGAACGGCATGGAGAACATCTTGAGCACACGTTAAATCCTGTTACGCTTTTCGAAAGAGTAGGCCATTATTTGCCGGTGGGAAAAGATGACTGAATTTTCAAAACCGCATACACACGGGGACTGGATGTAACAAAAGCATGTAAGTGCTTATTCCATTATCCCCGATATAAAATAATGTTTCTTTAAACCATACTAAAGCTACACACAGTCACATACTAAACCTGTACACAGTCACATAACACAGCTACACAGTGTCACATACTAAAGCTGCACAGTCACATACTAAAACTACACAGTCACATACTAAAGCTACACAGAATCACATACTAAAGCTGCACAGTCACATAACAAAGCTATACACAGTCACATACTTAAGCTACACACAGTCACATACTTAAGCTACACACAGTCACATACTAAAGCTTCACACAGTCACATACTAAAGCTACACACAGTCACATACTAAAGCTACACACAGTCACATACTA
>CM054143.1:15344142-15346642 GCA_028751875.1 Rapana venosa | reverse complement strand
GGACTTTTGGGGAGAGTGGAGTTTGCACTGATGTTAACTCCAGGGAAAATATCCCCTTGAACGGGAATTGAACCCGGGTCCTCAGATTGCGGAGGCAATGTTCTAACCACTAGGCTATCCTGGAGAGAAAGCGATGTGTTTTTACGTGTGCGTGTGTGTGGTGGTGGTGGTGGTGGTGGTGGTGGTGGTGGTGGTGGTGGTGGTGGTGTGTGGTGTGTGTGAAGGAAATGGATCATTCCATTATTATTATTAGCATTAATTCTTCTTTTTCTTCTTCTTGTTGTTTGAAACCGGTAATCTATTTTTGGTACAGTCGAGCAATTAGTTCATACTATCAAACGTATGTTGTCATTATCAATATATAATTATATATAAGAATAATAATACACAAGACATTTTGGATAAAGACTGAAGATCTAAATAAAATCATGCTAAGTTGATTTGGGATAAAAATGCAAAATCATTTAAACGCACTGGTTCCAGGCAAAAACCAAAACCTTGAAATCTCTCTTTAGATTATGAAAGAAAATATGATATATCGTTTTAATGCACAAAGAGTTTGAGATAAAGTGCGGGCCTCTCTCTCTCTCTCTCTCTCTCTCTCTCTCTCTCTCTCTCTCTCTCTCTCTCTCTCTCTCTCTCTCTCTCTCTCTCTCTCTCTCTCTCTCTCTCTCAATAAATGCATCACATTTAAAAGTGTGTTCTATCAATTTCAGAAATACACTTTTTGATTAAATTCTATCTTGGTTTTGATCACAGCCTTTCCGTATCATTGTAGCAACAATTGCGCAGGGCGCCCTTACAATGGCTTGAATTTAGACTAGAATGGTAGACAGATGGTTGTTGTTGCTATTGTTGTTGCTGTTTTGTTTTTCTGTTGTTCTGTTGTTGTTGGGTTGTTGGGTTGGGTTTTAAAAAAAATATATGGGTCCTTTTCTTGTTTTTTCTTTCTTTTTTTTTGGGTGGGGGGTAGGTTCGTGTGGTTGGATATCATATCAGAACCTAAGAGACCAATCTCGCCTGGTGAGTGTAGTGGTTGCAGTGTTAAACATCTTGGTTAGAATGTAGGGGTGAATGGAGGCAGCCAGGAGAGGGTGGGTAGTTCAAGCCTGCGCTCTGACCAGTAGTTTCTGGCGCAGAGGTGGTTAAGCACGATTCGGACTATGAGCTGGATGGTTGTGGGTTCGGTCCCTAGAGCAGTTTCATAAGGCCTCTGGAGATTGGCGACCTTATAGATCGTAGCGACTCACCGCTGATGACTCTCTGTGCGTGGAGTACTGGCTTTAGGCCCAGAACAAGGCCCACAACATCCCACCCAGCCGGGCCAGCCCGTCCAGCTTGCCAGATACAGTAGGCTCTTTCTCCCCTCAAGAGGACGAATAAAGTAAAGTAAAGCAAGCAAGCAAGTAAGTATGTACAAGTCTGGGTGTGGTGAGAAAGACAGGTGGGTAGCGCTGAAAAGGCAGCAGCAACGGGAGGGACATCATTGGCAGGTGTTGAAAGAGTCCAGAAACTCTCTGTGAGTATATCTGTCTGTCTGTGTCTGTATCTGTCTCTGTCTGTCTCTGTCTGTATGTGTGTGTCTCTCTGTCTGTCTGTCTCTATGTATCTTTGACTCTGTCTGTCTCTATGTCTCTCTGTCTCTGTCTATCGCTATGTGTCTTTCTGAAGCTCTCTGTCTCTGTCTATCTCTCTGTGTCCTTCTGTGGCTCTCTGTCTCTGTCTGTCTTTCTGTCTCTTTGTCTCTCTGTCTCTGTCTATCTCTCTGTCTCTGTCTGTCTCTCTGTGTCTCTCTGCCTATGTCTCTCTGTATGTGTCTCTGTGAAAGCTTGTGATAACAATTAATGTATGATAACAATTAATGCATTCGGTTGAATGTAGTTATTGGAGATTCCTTTTCCTCTTTTCGGTTTTCATTATTTCCTTGTTGCAAAAAGCATATTGTTTAAATTGTGTTCATACTGTGTTCTCCTTGCCAAAAAGACTGTATTGTTAATGGCAATAGATTACTTTCAGTGATCAGTTCAGTGATCTCTTTCTGTCCTTGTCTCTCTCTAGGTCTCTCTTTCTGTCCTTGTCTCTGTCTCTGTCTGTATCTGTGTCTGTCTCTATCTCTCACTGACGTCAGTGGAAACATACAACAGTATAGAACCCTTTCTCCAAGCAAGGCAGAGACAAAAGCAGCGAGCAGTAAAGAGACGACTGCAGACACACACACACACACACACACTTCAACACACACACATACACACATTCACAAACACACACACATACACACACAATCACACAACATACACACCATCACACACACATTCACAACACAATACACACACATTCAAACACATACACACATTCACACACAAAATACACACACAATACACACACCAATCACACACACACACACAATACACACAATACACACACACAATACACACACATACACACACAATACACACACGCATACACACACGCATACACACACGCATACACACACACACAC
>CM054143.1:15326642-15341642 GCA_028751875.1 Rapana venosa | reverse complement strand
TGACAGGGGGAAAAAAACACACGAACGAGGCAGAAACAAAGAGAGTGATAGAAAAGGTGGAATTCGTAGCACAGAATTTCCAAAAGGTGGGGGATGCTATTTATACTGACAGACGACCCGGGATCCTCACGGGGTAGGGGGGGGGGGGAGGCGGGGGAGGGGGGGGGGGGGGGGGGGGGGTGGGGAGGCGGGGGGGGGGGGGGGGGGGGGATTGTATTAGCACGGTAAGTTGCAGAGAGAAAGGTTTTTACAAAAATCAGATCTTCCAGCAGTCTCAGTTAGCATTGGCAGGTACTCTAACGGCTGCATAGCAGTCCAGGGAGAAAGCTCAAAGTGAAAAATCCGTTTTTCCCCTCCAGTCTCCGTTTAGTAATGGTACTCCACAGTTGCTGGCTGAACAGATCACATTCATCACAACAGTAGTAATTAACTGGACCTGGGAAGAAACAGGATCTCTCTCGGTCTCTGTCTGACTGTCTCTGCCTCTTTGTCTGTCTGTCTCTATCTGTGTCTCTAGTCTCCCTTCCTCTCTCTCTATCTTTCTCTCTCTCTTTCTTCTGTCTCTCTCTGTCTCCTGTCTGCTCTGTCTGTCTGTCTCTCTGTCTTGTCTCTTCTCTGTCTCTCTGTCTGCATCTTTGTCCTCTCTCTGTCCTCTGTCTGCTCCTTCTGTCTCTCTCTCTCTGTGTCTCTGTCTGTCTTCTCTCTCGTTGTCTCTCTCTCTCTGTCAGTCTGTCTCTCTCACTTCTCTCTGTCTCTCTCTCTCTCTTCTGTCTGCCTGTCCTGTTTCTGTCTGTCTGTCTCTCTCTTCTCTCTCTTCTCTCTCTGTCTGTCTGCCTGTCTGTCTGTCTGTCTGTCTGTCTCTCTCTCTCTTTCTCTCACCGTGAACTTCGCTAAAAGAATAGGCAATCCATACAAATGACAGGGCTGTGCTTAAGGCCTCAACTTAATCAATCAAATCCAGATTTGCGTGTAAAGTGTTCTAAATAATAAAATGTATAAAATTCCCCCCAAAAATAGTCTGATACATTGTGACTGTTCATCGTTATTCTCCTCCTTCTCCTCTTCTCTTCTCCTCCTCCTCCTCCCTCCTCCTCTCCTCCTCCTCCTCCTCCTTCTTCTTCTTCTTCTTTTCTTCTTCTTCTTCTTCTTCTTCTGCTTCTTCTTCTTGTTCTTCTTGTTCTTGTTTTTCTTCTTGTTCTTCTTCTTCTTCCTCCTCTTCTTCTTCCTCTTCTTCTTCTTCGCCATTCCTTCTCTTGTTGTTGTTGCTGTTGTTGTTCTTCTTCTTCTTCATTGAATGCTCAGACAGCAACCATTATTATCTGTCATATGAGCGATCATGCGTTGCACTGGCGTTAAGCGCCTTAACAAGTCGGGCCCAGCACATCCGACTTCGGCATGGGAGTTAAAATCTTGTAAGTCTTTCTGGAAAAAAGGGGCAGGAGAATGGACCAAGATGGCAGAGAAAATAGGCAAGAAGGCGGTGGCAGGAAGAAAAGGAACAAGGCAGAAACAAAGAGAGGGATAGAAAAGGGGGAATTCCTAGCACAGAGTTTCCAGAAGGTGGGGATGTTATTTATACTGGCAGGTCCCTGGCATCCCCACAGGAAATTGTGTATTCAGTAGATGAATTTTCAATAAACGAAGAAGTAAAAGAAAACATTATACATGGCTACAGAAGTCATCGATACATAGAGAAACAAGAAGAAAACCGAGATTTAACCGGCAAAGACCTGTGTTCTTGCCGCACTTCTTTGACAGGATTTAGGAGTACTTAAAGTCTTTCATTACAACCCTAAGACTGCAACGAACGTCCTTTAGCTCTCGAACATTAACAAGTCTTTGACTTGTACCATAAGACTACTGCAAATTCCCCCCTAAACTAATTCCCTTAAGTCTACGACTACAAGACTACTGTGAATGTTTTATCACTTTTTAATACTATAAGTCTTTTGACTACGCTCTAAGAGTATAAGGAATGGGCTTATCACTATCTAATCCTCTAAGTCTTCGAACTACACTATAAGACTATAAGGAATGTTCCTATCACCATTTAATGCTATGAATCGCACTACAGCCTTTAAAAGAACACTATAATGAATGTCTCATCCTCAAGTAATACTACAAGGTCTTTGACTAGCACTACACAGAAGACTATATAACGAACGCCTATGACCATTTAATACCCTAAACCTGACTACAGCCATACAAAACTTGGATAATGAATGTCTTATTCTCAAAGTACTTTTACAGGTCTTTGACTATACCATTAGACAGAAGGCTATATAGTATAACGAATGTCTATCCCCTATCTAATGCTACAGCAGGCGCTAGCTTGTGTGGGAGAAGCCATTTCTACTGCTCCCAGTTGGTCACTGGGATTACTCACAACTGCAGCCTACCACAGGTTTGGCCAACAGAACGCATTTATCAGCAGCTTTAATTAAGTCAGGGTGGGTGGCAAAATCAACCTACTCTGTCTGCGTGTCTGTCTGTGTCTGTGTCTATGTTGTCTCTCTGTCCCCCCCCTCTCTCTTCTCTCTCTCTCTCTCTCTCTCTCTCTTCTCTCTCTCTCTCTCTCTCTCTCTCTCTCTCTCTCTCTCTCTCTCTCCCTCGCGTGGTACATTTTATTTTGTTTCATCTTTCCATTCTATGGCCATTGGAATGTATCATGACCACCAAAAGCGGATGTACATTAAACCATTTCAGAGTTCAGAGCTCTCACTCTCTCTCTCTTTCTCTCCCTCACACACACACACACACACACACACACACACACACACACACACACACACACACACCAGGAAGTTTGGAAGTATCCCATAGTGTGGAGGGTTTCCGCCACTTGATTTGAAGAAATATAACTATAAGAACCCTAAAATTTCGGTTTGCTATATCTAACATAACAGCACATCACTACAGAAACAAAAAGATGGGGGAAAAGTGATTTTTCTTTCGTTTCTCAGCTAGAGCTCCGAGATTCACCTATGGTGAGATTATGCATATGCGACGGTTTTTGCCCATCATTAAAGTAGCCGCATTCCAACGTTGGGATTGTCCTGGAGAGAGCTGGATGCACCAGCATGTACACGCTGCTGAAACAGAGACGTATGCACTGGCTAGGCCATGTCATGCTCATGGACGACAGACGGATCCCTAAAGACTTCCTCTATGGAGAACTTGTGCAGGGAAAACGTCCTATAGGCAGACCACAGCTGCGATTCAAAGACGTGTGCAAGAGGAACTTAAAAGCCCTGAACATCAACCAGAACAACCGGGAAGCAACAGCCCTCGAACGGTTAGCCTGAAGACAGACTGTGCAGAAAGGTCTCTCCAAGTTCGAAGTGACACTTGCTCAGCAGCACGAGGCAAAGAGAACGAGAAGAAAGGCTGCAGCCCAGGCAGACAGACAGACCAGCGTCAAACTTCATCTGTGCCCTCTGCCATAGGGACTGTCTGTCATTCCCGTGTGGGACTGGCCAGCCACACCCGACTCTGTGCCAGAATTAACACCTAGAGCGCAACTCCATAGTCTTCCGAGACTGATAATAATAATAATACTAATATTACTAATAATACTAATACTACTACTACTAATAATGATGATGATGATGATGATGATGATGATGATGATGATGATGATATGTATGGAATTTATATAGCGCCGAATCTTGTAAAGCAACAAATCAAAGCTCCCATGAGCCACAAATGAACAGATTATAGGACTTTTGCAGTGTCCCTGTAGAGAAAGCATTCAAGAAGAAGACAAAGTTCGCGTTGAGGATGATAAAATGACTGACGCGAATGAAAGGAGAGTATACATGACAATCTGCTTACCAGCGTACGTCTAGCTCAGTCATTAATTATTTGTAGCATCATCTTTGCGCAATGTTATGGAGTAGTACAGTCTGCCCACATATTATTTCATGGGGGAGGGGGGAGGGGGGGGGGGATTTCTGCTTTTAAAAGAAAATGGAAAAAAAGAAAGTGCCGACATTCAACAAGGCCTTCACCTCTGCCATGAAGAAAATAAAGTCAAAAGGAGGACAGTGCTACTAGCTAGTAGTAGTGCAGAATGCCGCTAGGCCAGCAGCAGCAGCAGACAGCAGCGGAGAAAGGTCTATTAATACATATAAACATGTCTGCTTTTATTCCGCTGACTGCTGCTGCCACCACTTCTATTCTCCACATCCCACATCCCACCATTTCCAAAAAAATTTGTTAAAAGAGAAAAAGAAAGAAAGAAAAATCGACGAAAAGAAAAGAGAAGAAAAGAATGGTGAGAAGCATATGGAGGAGAAAAAAAAAGGGGGAGGGGGGGGGGGGTAAATTGGGGGGGGGGGGGTAATTGGAGGAAAGGGCAAGGGTAAGACATTTCTCGCTTTCGCGCCCTCTCCCTCCTACCCTACCCCCCCCCCCCCCCCCCCACACTTCTCCCTTAAAAAAAAATACAACCCGTTGCCTCATACACCCCCCTCCACCCCTCTCTCCATACCCCTCCTCAGGCTATCCACCTTCTTCAGACAAGCCTCCCCCCATCCCCCTCCTCACTTACAACCCCTAACCCCCCCCCTCTCATTTTTGTCTTTTGCAGCTTTCAGCCTCACTGTTCCTCATTCGTGACTCCTTTGTCTCAGCAATAAAGACTCTGCCTGCCACTCATTCCTTCACACTTGTCCTCGCTTCATACTGCCAATGGGGAAACTACAAGGCAAGGGGGGAGGGGGGGGTAGGGGACGGAAGGTAATGGGGGGGGTGATGGATTGGAGGGAGGGGTGGTGAGGGAGGGGTGGGGGATGGGGGGTGTGGAGGGGGAGAGAACTGGGTAGAAATCAGACGGTCTGAAAGCAAGAGTAGAGGGAAGGATGAGGGAGAGTAGGAGGGGGGGGGGGGGAGGGGTGGAGGATGGAGAGTGTTGAGTGTGGAAGTATGTAGGTCTGCAAAATTATTCAGGGATTAAAACAAGAGTAAAAATGTTTTTTTAAAGATAGGAAAGAGGAGTGGAAGGACCTAGTGGTTAGAACGCTGAGCTTGTGATCCGACAGTCAAGTCAAGTCAAGTCAAATTTGTGTTTCCAGATGGTGCATTGCATAAGCAAAGCATTTGCTTTCTTTTTTCTTCTCATCAAGTCTAGGAACACAAATTACTTAATTATAATATTTAGCTACATTATCACAACCCTTAGCAATAACATGCACCAGTAAGAGTAACTGAAGTGTGCGTGTTCGAGCCTCACTCAGGCGTGTGCTTTGGAAACATTTTCCTCTGGAATAGTATCAATGGGTACTGAATCCACTCTTCCGAAGATCTTTCAGATGAGACTGTAAACCGACGTATCGTATGTGACCACATGCAGAACATCTTGCGCAACACGTTAAAACCTAGTCTGCATTGCGTAGATGAGTGGGCTATCTATGTCCAATGGGAGGGATAGCATGAACATACTATACCTAGCATGCATCTAGCTACCTGGAGAGGGATGGGGAAAAAAACACCAAAAATGTGTTTTTCCGCAAGGATGTCGCTTTTTTGTGTGTGCAGCCTTTATGGCTTTCTGAAACAGAAATGACAAGTTGAACTGATCTCCTCCTCCTCCTCCTCCTCCTTCTTCTTCTTTTTCTTCTTTTTGGACGTCGTCGTCGTCGTCGAACGCTCAGACAGCAGCTATTGTTGTCTGTTATATGAGCGAAAAATAAGTAACGATGCCGTTAAGCGCCTGACAAGTCAGGCCCAGCACATCCGATTTCAGAATAAGACAGAATTGTTTTGTTGTTGTTTTTTTAAGTCTTTCTGGGGGAAAAAGGCAGGGTAATGGACCAAGAAGGCAGAAAATAGACGAGAAAGAGGGGACAGGACGAAAAAAAGGGAACAAGGCAGAAACAAAGAGAGTGATAGAAAATAGGAAATTGCTGTAGCGCAGAATTTCCAAACAAAAGGTGGGGATGCTATTTATACTGATAGCCCCCCTCCCCCCCCCCCCCCCCCCCCCCCCCCCCCCCCGGCACCCCATGGGGGAGAGCTGGCACTAAGCGTCAGACAAAATACTGAAAGCAGGCCCTGGGTATCACAGTTACTTGCGTGGTTTGCTTTTCCTGTTACCATAGCAGTGGTAATTTTGCCTGGGAGGAAGGTGCAGTGTGGAACCGCTCAATGAAGAGTTAGTTTCCTCTGCACCTCCACAGATATGGATGGGCTTTTGACGAATGTGCGTGCGTGCGTGTTTGTGTGTGTGTTTGTGTGCGTGTGTGTGTGTGTGTGTGTGTGTGTTTGTGTGTGTGTGGTGTGTGGTGTGTGTGTGTGCGTGTGTGTGTGTGCGGTGTGCGTGTGTGTGTGTGTGTGTGTGTGTGTGTGTGTGTTGTGTGTGTTTGTGTGTGTGAGTGTAAATTGTGTGTGTGTGTGTGTGTGTGTGTGTGTGTGTGTGTGTGTGTGTTGTGTGTGTGTGTGTGTGTGTGTGTGTGTGTGTGTATGTGTGTGTGTATGTTCTGTATTCTTATTATTTTATTCTTTATTCTTTTATTTCGAGGATAGTTGAATAAGCACTCTTGTGCTTTTTTAATTTTTACAATCAGTCCCCGTGTATGCAGTTTGTCAGTGTTGACATCCGTTCCCACCCGCACACAATGGCCTACTCTTTCGAAAAGCAGAACGGGTTTCAGCGTGTGCGCAAGATGTTCTACGTGTGTTAGCACACGGAACCTCGGTTTATAGTCTCATCCCAAGGACTTATGGGGAGAGTGGAGTCTGCTGCACTGATGTTAACGCTAGAGGAAAAACCCTCTTGAACGAGATTCGAACGCGGATCAGCAGACCACGAGTGCATCACTTTAACCACCAGGCTATCCCGTCCCTTGTGCATTCCTGTGTGTGTGTGTGTGTGTGGTGTGTGTGTGTGTAGTGAGTGAGTGTGTGTGTGTGTGTTGTGTGTGTGTGTGTGTGAGTGAGTGTGTGTAGACAGGGGGGGGGGGGGGAGAGAGAAGAGGCTTAAATTATTGGTGTGCGCCTAGTTCAAAGATACACGAGTGTATTCTTCTCCGTCGTCGTCGAACGTTCTGACAGCGCAACTATTGTCTGTCATATGAACGAAAAAAATGCGTCACGCTGCCGTTAAGCGCCTGACAAGTCAGGCCCAGCGCATCCGACTTAGGCGTGAGAGAGAATCGTTCTTTTTAAGTCTTTCTGGAAAAAATGGCAGGAGAATGGACCAAGAAGGCAGAAAATAGACAAGGAGGAGTAAACCCCTACATATAAGCCGCGTGTACCTGCATGCGTGTGCGTGTGTAGTGTGTATGTGCGTGTGGTGTGTGTGTGTGTGTGTTGTGTGTGTGTGTGTGTGTGTGTGTGTTCAGTGTGTAGTGTGTAAGTGTGTTCTGTGTCTTCGTTTTAACGTCTATCCTCTAAAAGTATATTAGACAGGAGTGTGTCAGTGTGTACGTGTGTGTGCGTGTGTGAAGTCGAATTTTTTTTTTAAAGTAGACTGTCTGGATGTACCTACAAAAATAGACTCTCTCTCACCTCTCTCTCCCTCTTCTCTCCTCTCCTTCTCTCTCTCTCTCTCTCTCTCTCTCTCTCTCTCTCTCCCCTCACTCTCTCTCCTCTCTCTCTCTCCCTCTTCTTCTCTCTTCGTTTTTTCCAAGTTTTTCACAGAAAAAAAAGAAGAAAATCCTTCCAACTTAAAACACAATCAAGAAAGAACACGGTACTGCAGACGGATCGTCCAAAGTGGTTTTCCCTCTCCCTCCACCCCTTCCTTCCTCCTTCCTTCTCCTCCCCTCCACCCCCCCCCCCCCCCCCCCCCCCCCCCCCCTTTTCTCCCTCTTCCTCTGTCCGTTTAAGTAGCAGACTAAAAATCTAAGTCAGTCAGCCTCCCCTCCCACCCCCCACCCCCAATTGCACCCCCTACTCCCCCTCCCCCCCCCCCCAGTACGGTTGCCACAATCGCTGCAACTATTATCTCTTTCTTCCGTATAGTACACCTCCATCCCACCATCACCACCACCATCATCATCACTACCACCATCACCACCACCACCATCACCACTACTACTACTACTACTACTACTGCTGCTGCTACTAGCACTACCACCACCATGGCCAAGGTTGTTCTGTTGCCCTGCTAATGGCAATAAAGTCGTAATGAGACTTTGTTTTAGGTTTCGCTCTTATTTTCCCTTTCCCACTGTCCCTCCACTTCCCTCTCCCTCCTAGCTCTCTGTCTCTCTCTGTCTCTGTCTGTCTCTGTCCTGTCCCTCCTCTGGAATAAAAGAATAAAGAATTCTCTCTCTCTTCCTCCCTCTCCCCCTCTCTCTCCCCTCTCTCTCTCTATCCCCCTAAAAGAATAAAGAAATTTCTCTCTCTCCCTTCTCTCCACTCTCCCCCCACTCCTCTCCTCCCTCTCTCTCCCCCTCCCTCTCCCTCCTCCTCTCTCTCTCCCTATCCTCTCCCTCTCTCTCTCCCTCTCTCTCCCCCCTCCCTACTCCCCCTCCCCTTCTCCCTCCCTCTTCCCTCTCTCTCTTCTCCCTCCCTCTCTCCCTCTCATCTTCCCCCCCTCTCTCTCCCCTTCCTCCCCTCTCTCTCCTCCCTCTCTCCACCCCCTTCTCTCCCTCTCCCCCTCTCCCCTCCTCCCTCCCTCTCACTCTCTCCCTCTCTCTTTCCCCTCCATCTCTCTCTCCCTCCCTCCTCTCTCTTCCCCCCTCCCCTCTTCATCCTCTCCCTCTCCCACTCCTCTCCCCTCCCTCTCTCTCCCTCCCTCTCATCTCCACCTCCCTCTCCCTCTTCCCCCTCCCTCCTCTCTATCTCTCTCTCCTCCTCTCTCATCTCTATCTTCCTCCCTCCCTCTTCTCTCCCTCTCTCTCTCTCTCTTCCCTCCTCCCTCCCTCTCTCTCTTCCTCCTCCTCTCTCTCTCTCTCTCCTTCCTCCTCTCTCTTACTCTTCTCTCCCTCTTCTCAATCTTATCTTCCTCCCCTCCTCCTCTCTCTCCCTCTCTCTCTCCTCTCTCTCTCCTTCTCCCTCCCCTCTCCCTCCCTCCCTCCCTCTTCTCTCCTCTCTCCTTCCTCCCTCTCCTCCTCTCGCTTTCTCTCTGGCGATGTCTTGTCTGTGGCTGGCAGTTTGTCATTATCTGTGAAAAATCAATAGCGTCAGCACGTGGTGGCAGCGTTCACTGCTGACCGGACTAATGAAGAATAATTACACCTAGACGTTGGGCCTAGGGCACTCGCCTTTTTCAATAATTCAACCATTTTTACCTCCTCCTCCTCTTCCTCCATCCTCCTCCTCCTCCCTTCTCCTCCTCCTTCTTCCTTCTCCTCCTCCTCTCTTCAGTCTTTCTGTTCCACTCCTCTCCTCCACTCTTTAATGGGATTTTTTTTCTGTTTTTAGCTCACCACCACTACTACCACTGCGGTTCACAGACGCTGGCAATAGGAATCAACTTTTTAACTGCCTCTGATTGTTTCTTCTGTCTGCCTCTGTGTGTGTGTGTGTGCGTGTGTGTGTGTGTGGGTGTGTGTGTGTGTGTGTGTGTTGTGTGTGTGTGTGTGTGTGTGTGTGTGTGTGTGTTTTGTCTATCTATCTGTCTGTCTGTCTGCCTGTAGGTCTGTTCCCTGTCTGTCTGTTTGTCTGAATGTCTGTCTGTCTGTCTGAATGTCATTCTGTCTGTCTGTATGAATGCCTGTCTGTCTCTGCCCTTAAGTGCGTCTTTGTTTTCTGATGTGCGTGTGATAGTGAGTGAGTGAGTGAATGTGTGTGTGTGCGCGCGCACGCGCTCTTTGTGTGTGTTTATTATTTTATCTCGAGGATAATGGAATAAGCACTCGTGTGCTTTTTTACATCCTGTCCCCGTATGTATGCAATTTTGTAAATGTTGTCATCTGTTCCCATCGGCACACAATGTGTGTGTACGTATGTATGTGTGTGTGTGTGTGTGTGCGCGCGCGCGCTCGCGTGAGTATATGTGTGCGTGCTTCTTTGTGCGAGCACGTGCAGGCGCATATGACGTGTCATGTTGTGCTTTGTCATGTACTTCTGATTACACAAAGAAAGACAAAAAGTTGTTGTTTTTTAAAGGAAGAGAAAGAAAGAGAGATAGAGAGAAACAATCTGCAGCTGAACAGCAATGTACCTAAGAAAGGAAAATCCCATTGATGGTAGACTTAAACCCTGCAGTCGGAATGCAGCTACCTTAATGGAGGGCAAAAACGGTCGCATACATACGGAAAAATCGTACGATTGATTAAACGATTGAGGTTTCACTAATTGTGAGATTTTGGTTATGCCACCTTTTCTTTTTCTTTTTTCTTTTTTACCCTTCATGAAGACAGCCGCACCAGTATTCATTTGGTTTGCATTAGATACATATGGGGCTAGGGGCGCATTCTCAATGATTATCATATCTTACCCCTTGGAGTTTATTTCGGTTTCAGTTTAGATTCCACCCCCTTCCAAGAGAATAATAATGCAAATGGATAGTAAATCGAGAGAGAGTAATGTTCTACACGCATACATACATACATACATACATACATACATACATACGCACGCAGAACATCTTGCGCACACGTTAAAATCCCGTTCTGCAGGGGGGGAAAACAACAACAAAACATACATACATACATACATACATACATACATGCACGTCCAGACAAGCGAGCAAACAAGTCAGACAGTTACAGCAAGCAGCAGCAGCAGCAGCAGCAGCAAGGGTGAAGTGAAACTGTAGCCAGAGTAGGCCCAAGGTAGACACACTCACAGACATGCATGTTCTCCGTGTTGGCTTAATGAGCAAGCAGGATATCCCTACGGACTGTGCTGATCCATGCACTCCAGGCCTCCCTCCCTACTACCTCCCTCTCTCCCTCCTAGTATATATACAGATTCTTTCCTTCTAACGGCCACAGACCTAACTATACACTGTCTGTGCGCAAAGGATAAATGACGGGGAAAGTTGTGTTTGTTGACTCTGTGTGTGTGTGTGTGTGTGTGTGTGTGTGTGTGTGTGGAAGGGGGGGGGGGGAGGAGGGGGTAGACCGTTTCTTGACTGGTGCTGGTGGGGGTAAGGGTGGTGGGGGTTAGGTTGTAGAGGGAGTGGGGAGGGGTGGGGATGGGGTGGGGTGGGGGTAGTCTGCCTTTTCTGCTGCAAAAGATACCCCCCCAAAAAATAATGACAGAAAGAAGTTGGACGTATACCGCACAAATCTTTCTTCCCTTGCTCCCCCTCCCCCCCCCCCCCCCCTACGTCTCTCTCTCTCTCTCTTCTCTCTCTCTCTCTCTCTCTCTCTCTCTCTCTCTCTCCTCTCTCTCTCTCGCTCTCTCTCTCTCGCTCTCTCTCTCCCTCTCTCTCTCTCACACACACGCGCGCACGTGCGCGCACCGCATGCACATACACATGCACGCAGACACACACGAACGGACACACGTTCACACGCACACACACATACACACACAAACACCCCCCCCCCCCTCCACACACACACACACACACAACACACACACACACACACATACATACACTCAGGCTCGCAAAGACAACTCAATGAGAGAGAGAGACAGACAGAAAGACATAGAGACAGAAGCAGAGACAGTCAAGAGAGAGAGAGAGAGAGAGAGAGAGAGAGAGAGAGAGTGACGGAGCAGGAACAGGCGACGGAGAGAATCGGGGAAAAAATAAATAAAAGAAAGCAGATGTAGAAGATGGAAATGATATGACAAACCCAAACGCTTTCAATCTCTGTCTGTCTGTATATCTGTCTCTGTCTGTTTGTCTGTGTCTGTCTGTCTCTGTTCATTTGTCTGTCTGTAAGTATCTGTCTGTCTGTGTGTCTGTAGGTCTGTCTGTTTGTCTGTGTGTCTTTAAGTCTCTGACTCTGTTTGTGTGTCTGTAAGTCTTTGTCTGTCTATCTCTGTTTATTTGTCTGTGTGTCTGTAAGTCTCTGTATGTCTGGCTGTCTCTGGCTGTTTGTCCGTGTGTCTGTAAGTCTCAATCTGTCAGTCTGTCTGTCTGCCTGCCTGTCTGTCTCTGTGTATTTGTAAGTCTGTGTTTGTCTGTCTGTCTGTCAGTCTTTCTGTCTGTCTCTCTGTCTCTGTCTGTTTGTCTGTCTGTGTGTCTGTATGTCTGTCTCTGTCTATATATCTGTCTGTCTGCCTGCCTGCCTGCCTGTCTGTCTGTCTCTGAGTATTTGTAAGTCTGTGTCTGTCTGTCTGTCAGTATGCCTGTCTGTCTGTCGGTCTGTCTCTCTCTGTCTGTGTCTGTCGGTCTGTCGGTCTGTCTGTCTCTCTCTGTCCCTCTCTCTCTCTGCCCCGCCCCCCCCCCCCCCCTCTCTCTCTCTCTCTCTCTCTCTCTCTCCTCTCTCTCTCTCTCTCTCTCTCTCTCTCTCTCTCTTCTCCGAGGAATTCATTTTTGTTGAGTTTGGCATAGCAGCTTTTGATATGATAAAAATATTTGCTTTTTATGATTCATCAGCTAATGCTTTTGGGTTTTTCCTTTAAAAAAAAAAGCAACAAGTTTACATCAACATGTCTAAAACTAAACTAAAGGCAATTAACAACCCCCACCCTCACCACCACCACCCAAAAAGACAAAACAAACAAAAGACCACAACAACAACAACAAAATGCATCATCAACAACAACACCAGAACCATACAACAAGGTTCTTCTTCTTCGTTGTCGTCGTACGTTCAGACGGCTACTATTGGTGTATCCCATATAGACGAAAATGCGTTGCGCTGCCGTTAAGCGCCTGACAAGTCAGGACCAGCGCAACCCACTCCGGCGTGTGAGAGAATTGTTGTCTTTTAAACCCGTCTGGGGGAAGGAAAAAAGGCAGAAGAACGAACGTACCAAGAAAGCAGAAAACAAACAAGACAGGAGGAACAAGGCAGAAAGAAAGAGAGAGAGCTAGAAGAGATGGAATTTCTAGCAGACAATTTTCAGAAGGTGGGGTGGTTATTTATAATGACAGGACCCTGGCATCCCCATGGGTAACAACAAGGATCTGGGTTTTTTGCACTTTTTTTAAAAAGGGGGGTGGGGTGGTATCATAATACAACGATTTACCCTTTTCTGTCAAATCTTATTGCAGGTTTCTCGTTTGGTGAAAGTATAGTTCATTTTAATCTTTTCACCGTTTGCATTCTACATACCTGTTCCATGAACTGATTTTACAGGGAAGTGAGGACAGACAGGTGAGATGATAATTGCAGAGATGGGCTGCGCTGCATATTCCTTAATGCTCAGACTACTAAATGTCTGCATACAACAATGAACAAAAAGTCACGATACTATAACCAATTATTCACTCGGCCCTCCTCTCATAGAGACTGAAGAAAGAGATGAAATCCAGACACGATATCACCAATCTTTATTAGTCACTAAGTGTTGCACACTTACACAGAAATCCACCGCAGGTGGGAATTCCCCCCCTCCCCCCCACCCCCACCCCCCATATCAAACGTAGAGCCATCTCTTCAGTATTCACTCCTTTTTCTATCAGTTTTAAAGGTGTCGCGATACGACTAGTGCCTTCTTTTCACGGTCATAGCCTTTTTTTCTACTGTTATCGTTTTGTTGTTGTTTGTTGGTTTCTTTGTTTCTTTGTTTTGTTTTGTTTGTTTGTTTGTTTCGGGGTAGGGGGTTTTTAAGGGGATTTTTTTGTTTCTGGAGATTTTTGTTTTTCATGTCATGCAGCCTAATTAAAATTGAAAGTTACGATTTACTTCATAGTTATGAAGAAACTTTGTCTCACTTCTGAAACATTTGTGAACCACCACAGCTCTCACCTCACTTCAACTATCCCATAGTCCCTTGGACCGTTGCAACCAGCTTCCTCCACTCCTTACGGTCCTCTGCTTTCCGTAGCCATTCATTCGACTCCAGGCCAGTCCACTCTCTGATGGTGTCTTCCCATCGTTTTCTCTGTCTCTGTGTACTGTTTGTTCCCTGGAGGACAGTCTTGGCCAGTCCAGATGTTCGTGTGACGTGCCCGTACCACTTTAGTTTGCGTCTTTTCACTAAAATCATTAACACATTCCCATTTAAGAGACCCAACACTAAGCCAGCTGTTTGCTTAAAGAGAAGTTTTGTCACCGATATATCTTCCATCTTCCACTTTCGTATGCGTCTGCGATTTTTGTCTTTCAATGTTCTTACTCTAGTGCCAAATCAGCAGCATGCGCTTGACACAAGCAGTCACTAGATCATTTCCAGCCTCATGCCTTTTTCCATTCACATAGTATGAATCCCATCAGAACACACACACAAAACAGTGAGTTAGAGATTGTACCTCCCAAATCATAGTGTTTTCTGGTGAGGCTTAAGAAATAACTACATACACACAATTACACACACGGCGCGCGGCGCACGCACAAACACACACACACACACACACGCACGCACACACACGCACGCACGCACCCACGCACCCACACATTTGTGTAATATTACTTTTATGTGAACAGACGTAAACGAAGACCAACACACACACACACACACATACAAACACATACATTGTGCACACACACACACACTCACACAAACATACACACATACGCACACACTGTGCACAGGCACACATTGTACACACACACACACACACACACACTCACCCAAACATACATACACACAAAAACGTACATACACACACACACACACACACACATAAACGTACATACACAAACGTACATACATACACACACACACATATGACTCAAAAGTCTCTCCTCAAATGACGACCCGAAAGCAAGTTGGACGTTTTCCTAGTTATTCTCAAGAGACGGAAACCTGCATGACCTAGAATCTAACCGTGGATTGTGACCTCTTTACTAGCCGATCCACTGCATCCCTTCAGATCGTCGCCGTTTATGACAGCCATTCGGTGAACTCTGTGGAGACAGATAGAAGTTCAAAGCAGGACAAGAGCAGGCCAGAGAGAGAGAGAGGGGGGGGGGAGGGAGGGGGAGGAGAGAGAGAGAGAGGAGAGAGGGAGGAGAGAGGGAGAGAGAGAGGTCAAAG
>CM054143.1:15311319-15321319 GCA_028751875.1 Rapana venosa | reverse complement strand
GGAGACCTCTCACAATAACGTAGAGTGGAGTGGAGTGGAGTGGAGTGGAGTGGAGTCCTCTCACAATAACGTCTTTGAGTGTTGAACAAACTATGAATACGGTTTGAAGTCTGAGTTTTATATAGTACAAATTCCTCTATTAGTATACTGCAGCTAAATAAAAGTTTTTATAAACATAACTTTCTAACCAAGTACATATAGAATTTGTTCATAATCATTTCTAAACATTACATTTCATAATTATTGCACCTATTATGCTCCTTGTTCTTTTCTCTAAAAAAGTAATGACTTGAGCTCCAATCCAATCCAGACCTGCTGTTTATAGCCCCACCGACCACAGAGGCCATATCAGGGCTGTCACCTCTTCAAATTTTAAATCTCAAAATAAAACTGTGCAACTTTATACACATTAAAACATGGTATAAAACCAACACTACTGTCGTTCCTTGTAGCAAAACTCTGGCCAACCTTTAGAATCAACCCAGGAATGGCACCGCGTTGTGGGAAAAATCTCACCAACCACACATAAAATGAGCTAAAACCAAAACCAGATTCCCTAAAACGACCTTAGTGACCAACTGTAACACTTTCACTCATATCAGACGAAAAAAGCCCGATTCTCTCAGGAAGTTAAAAATGGTGTCCAGTGGAACATCACTGACCTTGTTCAGAAAGCCTTATGTGCATGACTGCAGGCAGGATTTGAACACTCAGAGGGACAGAAAGATAGCTATCACAACATAAGCAGTAACAGGCACGTAATTACACAGAAACGATAATATTCACAGGAATGATGTAGCAAGAAGATCAGACAGAGATGAACAAGGGAAAACTATCGAGAGAGAGAGAGAGAGGAGAGAAAAGAGAGAGAGAGAGGAGAGAGAGAAAAGAGAGAGAGAGAGAGAGGGGGAGAGAGAGACGCTCGGACGGACAGACGGATGGACGGACAGACAGACAGTAGGCTGACACAGAAAGACAGATAGGAGAGAACAACAGACAGAGATAGACAGAGACAAACAGACAGAGATAGACAGGAAGAGACATTACAGACAGAGAGAAGACAGAGACTAAGAGAAAGAGAGGAGGGGGGGAGGGAGATGGAGAGAGACAGACAGACAGACAGAGACAGAAACAGAGACAGGCAGACAGATTTCTAAGAGAAATCGAGACAGAGACAGATAATTACAGGCAACAATCAGTAAACCACCAAACTACACACACACTCTCTCTCTCTCTCTCTCTCTCTCTCTCCACTCTCTTCTCACTCTCTCTCTCACTCTCTCTCTCTCACTCTCTCTCTCTCTCCCTCTTCTCTCTCTCTCTCTCTCTCTCTCTCTCTCTCTCTCTCTCTCTTCACTCTCTCTCTCTCTCTCATCTAACTAACTAACCTACCTACGTAGTCTAGTTAGGAATAACCAGTACAAGCAAGTCCCTCACACTGCTGGCCAGCTCATCAGGACAGAAGACCAGGCACCCACCACTCTCTTCCATGACCGGCTGATGAGCTTAGGGCAGGAGGGGGTCGGGCAGGAGGAATACATGACTCTAACAAGCCGCGCAGTCAGTCTTGCAGTCCTCCTGCCTAAGCGTCAATGGGGCCATCACGGTGAGCCTAGCGGAGAGCGCTAATCTGTCTGGAGCCAGGGACTTACTGTGAAGGTAGGGTTTTAACGGCGTATGTCTTATGTCTTCCGGGGGCCCGCGGATGCTGGCATCAAAGAAGTCTGAGTCTGTAAATCATCGTGGGTTTTGTTTTGGTTTTTTTTGGGTTTTTTTTTGGGGGGGGTCTGTAGTATGTTCTTGGACTGCGAGCTGGCCAGTTTCAACTTTGTTTTTGTGGGGTTTTTTAGAGTTAGGATTTGCTTGTCAAATGTTTTGACGGTTATCTACCAATATTTCTGCTGCAAGACACGTCAAGGTTAGAATGGGTATGGCCAAGAAAAAGATGATTCAGTTAAACGTTTTGGAAAGACAGAACCATATCGAAATAGTTAAAAGTTAGCATTGTTAAAAAAAGCAAACAAACTTATCTGGATTCTATTGCTGTATGGGTCAGAAGCCTGGACTCTGCGAACCATGGAAAAGGACAAAATAAATGCCGCTGAAATGGGGTTCTACAGGTGACTTCTAAGGGTCAAATGGTCAGACAGAAGAACAAATGAAAGCATTTTAAGTGAACTTTCAGCACAAAGACAAAATGTTGGCTGAAATTGTTAAGCACACACTAACAAATGTGATGATGTCAGTTCTACAAGGTAATGTTGAGGGCAGAAGAGGCAGACCACCAACATCCTACATTGCCAACATCGCTGAGATCAGTGGTCTGGGAGGAGGGCTACAGAAGATGGTAGACCTCAGCAGAGACAGAGAGAAATGTCGAGCCCTGGTGGCATTGCATGGAGCTCCTACCGACAACAGCAGCGATGGATAGGGAAACAAATACAGCTGCAGGAAAAAAAAAAAAAAAAGGGTGAAAGGGTGGCGCAGCGCTAAGTGGCGACGCGTTCTCCCGCTCTCCCCGGGGAGAGCAGCCCGAATTTCACGGAGAGAAATCTGCCGTGACTTAAAGTGGTATGAAATAAAATCTGAGCGCTTTGATTTGTTGCTTTACAAGATTCAGCGCTATATAAATTCCATACATTATTATTATTTATTATTATTATTTGAGTTAAGTTGAGCTGAGCTGAGAAGTAGGCAGGTTGGTTGAAAAGAGATTCAATTCCCACTGGTAGAGAGAGTGCAATTCGCTGTGCAAGACTGTTTCCCTAAGGTGGTAGTCCTGACCTTCATCAACATACATGTCCTTCGCTTTCACAGTGCATTGTAAAATCTCTACAGTCCCTTGACAGATGCCCCATTTCCCCGCGGTTCTGAACATGCTCCCTAGCCTGGACCCTTGTTGCAGATAGGGCGCTCATACATCTCCATTCTTCTTCTACCACATGATTTATGTTTTCAGAAAAAAGTCACAGTTTCAGGTAGGAATTCAGACTGACAGAGTTTGCAGTTGGTGTTAAGAGCTTAGAAGAAACAGGTGAAATAAGACAAGAGAGAGAGATTCAAGTAAGGACCCCCTTCCTCCACTCCACACGAAAGATGAGAGGAGAGAGAGAGAGAGAGAGAGAGATGAGAGAGAGAGAGATGAGAGGGAGAGGAGAGAGAGAGAGGATATGAAGATGATGATGAAGAATGAGGAGAGGGAGGAGGATGAGGAGGAGGAGGAGGACGACGATGATCATCATCATCATCATTGTGTAATGAATGGCTTATGATGTGATTCATACACCCACATCTGCAAGTTGTATTGTGAAATATCATGTGATGTCAGCTAATGCCAAGGCCTACACGAAAATGTTATTATGTTGTAAAATGTTGTGTTGAGATTGCCTTCAACCATGACAAGCTCTTAACATAACAACTTGCACTCTCCTTTTGTTAAAGGAGAGGAAAACAAATCCTCTGAGTCAAGTATGGCTGCCTATATGGCCCAAAGGTTACTGAAAAGAGTTCATCTCATCCAGTGGTACTTCCTATCAACAGTTTATTCCCAGGTGGGATGAGTGAGCGAGTCAAGAGTGCATGTTCTGGGTGACCCCCAGGGTGTAAAGGTGGGGAACGCACAACAACAACAAAATTAATGTCATGTCACCCAGGTTTTTTATTTTAAATCTTGAAATAATTTTTTTGAAATCTTGACAGTAGCAATACCAGCAGCACTGGTCCATCTCCCAGTCACAGGCTGTGTATAGATAAGGTAAAGGTAAAGGAGTCCCATAACCTGTAAGGTCATAGGGGAGCGAGGCGTCAGAGACCTCACTTCTCTAAGGCCAGCATATTGAGGGCGGCGCCCATCTCCTCTCACTCGCTGCTTTACCTTCCCTGACCCTAAAGAGGGCAGGTACCCATTTACAGCTGGATGAACTGGGGGAACTGTACTGAAGCTAAGGCGCGCAAACGGGTCACCCATCCACTGGTAACCACGCTGACGCTGCTTAACTTGGCTGGGGGAAAGCGAGTGCTCCGACCACTGAGCTATCCCGTCCCTTGTGTATAGATAGCACTGGCCATATACTACCTAGCAGCTGATCAGAAATAAAGGCCATACCAGGCAGGCAGGCAGGCAGCACTCTCTTTACTTCTATGAAGCCGCTGATGAGCTGTGGCCAGAAGGGGGCCACGTATTATATTAATACACTGCTTGCTCTAACGACCCGGACCCAACCCGCCTAGTCATCCTTCCAGGGGAAGAAGAGTGGAGGGAGTAGGGTGGTTGATAGTAAAAGGAGGGAGAGGGTTAGGAGGGAGGGGTGCTGGGGTGGGGTGGTGGGTGGTGGTGGTTGGGGGGAAGTCAGGTAAGTAAGTATACAGGAGAGCATTAATCTGTCTGGAGCCAGTGACTTACTGTGGAGTTAGTGTCAGATGTACATCTTTAGGCCTGCAGCATCAAAGAAGGTCAGATCTGTAATCTGTCTTCTTCATTTAGGGGGCTGTGGGTTCTCATCTGCTTCATCCTTACCCCTTTCCCTCCCTCCCCCTCCCCTCCCCACTCCGAATTTTTCTGTCATGATTATCAGAAGTGGAATTTTCTTTGCTATCGCTATTTCTGACCTCTGCTGTTATAAAGTAGGTGGTACAGCCTTGATGTGAGTCACTGGTCTAAAAAATATCATGAATTAAACTGACAATTTTCTTAAAGTCAGAATGCACCTACCTTAATGGAAGTGGACAAAACAGTCACATACACAGTATCTAACCGTTGGTAAACCTCAGAGTTCTAATCGAAGAGCAAAAACAAAATCCTAACAAAATGAAAACCCCTCAACAATCACCACGAATATGGCCCCCCAAAAATGCCATCACACTTTGGTTTCCAAGTGTCCTAAGTTCGGCTAACACTAGTCATAGATCTGGAAGACAAGCATCATGAATTTGGCTGAGAAACAACTTGAGTTTGGACTGACTGTCATCATGAGTCTGGCCAACACACATCATGAATTTGGCCAACAATTTCATGAATTTCACTCCCAAATATCATGTACAAAACTGAACTGTTAGTAGGTGTGCCAAAGCCTGAGCCTCTACAAATGGTTTCCCTGTCCAAATTGCAATGGTGTCCATCCACAACTTTTGTATTTTTGCCTCCTTACGTCCACCCTTCAATGGTTCCCTGTAGAACAATTGTGGCCAGACCATTGGATCTTGTAACGTGGCCATAACTGTCAACACATTTTACTTTCTCTGCTGAAATCAGCATAACTTCGTATCATGGGTCAATGAACTGACTGTCTGATGGTATGATGCACTTGTTCCTATTTTGATGGTATGGTGCACTTGTTCATGTTCTAATGGTACGGTATACTTGTTCATGTTGATATAATTGGTACTTCTAGTGTTATAATTAGTACTTGTAATGTTAAGTATCTTATGGTAACAACAACATAAGTGAATATCAATACACCACTCTCATAAGCCGCTTAGTAAGTCTCCTAATCCTTTCCACAGAGACGGAGGAGCAGCAATGTCAGAAGAGGCAAGGAAGCAGGAGATGGAGTAATGAGGAAGTGAAGGAAGCTGACAGGACAGACAGCATCCATCTGTCTGTAGTCAGACACTTACCGTGGAGACAGTTTTAGCAATGCACGCTCTTTAAGCTCGCGGCATCAAAGCAGTGTGGATCTGGGATTCGTCTTGCTCCTGGATAGGTTAAAACCTCATCTACTTTTTGTCTAAACCTCATCTACCTTTTGGTCATTATTTTCTCACTGTGCAGGTTCTGTTCAGTATATCACTTTTTGGGGGGATCGGAGATTCGAGCAAATATCTAACGTTTTAAACATGATGAAGGTCGGATACTGCATTTATTAAAAAGACATCCATGGTGAAGCTAACAAGACATCCTAAAATTTTACTGTACATTATAAAATCTTTTAATGCTATCATATATCAACACAACAATTGATAGATAACGCACTCCACAAATCTGCTCATCTATTGGCCTGGCAGTTAAGGAAAGCAGTAGATAGATGATGCTGATTTGCAACAGCGAAGAAAATAAGCCAGTGATGAGAGAGTCGCGCTCTGGAGAAACCAAAGGGCGCACGTTCCAGTCTCTGCTGAGCTGCCCTCGTTTGAGAGAATTTCTCCCCTGGAGTTAACGCCGCTTCTGACTCCACTTCCCCACAAGTCCTTCAGATGACACTATAAACCCGGTCCACTATGCGAACCTCTGCAGAACATCTTGTGGTCATGTTAAAAACCCACCTGTCTTTCCTAAAGGTGAAGGCCAGCTTTAACCTGTGGCACAGATGGTACGAACATACCCAGTATGCAGTCTCTGTGCGAGTAAACGTCTAGATAAAGGCAGCGAGCGTTGGGGCAGTACTATACAGCTTCCCAATAAGATCAACATCAGAAGATCAAGATCAATTAGAATAAACACACTCGGCAACCTCACTCAAAGCAGGAAGTGTAGGCCATTGTGTGCCGGTGGGAATGGATGAGAAAAATTACGAAACGGCATGCACACGGGGACTGGATGTAAAAAGACACACATGAGTGCTTATTCGATTATTCTGGAAATAAAAGAATAAATACAATTATAAATATTGAAATAAACAAGAGTCGGAGCACACAGGTAGAGATCAATATAACAACAAGACTTCAAAGGTCTCACTCAACCCCCCACCCCCGCACCACCCCCATCCCCTACCGCCAATATCTGACTCAGATATGTCGAACAGCCCTCTAACATTTTCCCTTATCTCAGAAGCAGAATCAGGGGTGATGCCTTTCGTTCGAAAATCGAAAGAAGGAAAACAGGTAGTCAGTGAAATCTGCTACAACAATGTTTTGCTATAAAATCAGTCATCTACGATGCATAGTTACCCTTCCGTTTCTATGACTTCCTTCATCGGTTGATGACTAAAAAAAAAAGCGTTAAGTACCTGTGGTGAGGATTTTCTACTCTTCCGTTAAAAGATCTCTACAGAATCGGAGAACCAGGAACAAGGATTCCTAGTGAGGAGAATGTGCATACATGAATTTGCTTGTAATGTCTTTGTTTCGTTCAGGAAAGGAAAACAAAGCCGCCCAGAAGGAAGTAGTGATAAGGATCGATAGCTTCGTGGGAGGAAACAAGCGGGCAAACCAGTATGTTCGCCAGTATGTATGGAAGAACAAACTTGTAGGACGAAGCTTGGGTTCAAAGCTGTATCCTGGCACATCGAATATCGTGGGTGCGTTCGTTCGTTCGTTTATTCATTCATTCGTTCGTTCATTCATTCATTCATTCATTCATTCTGTCAGTCAGTCCTTCATCCATTCTTTCTTTCTTTCTTTCTTTTCACTCACACACACCATTCCTTCTTTCTTTCTTTCTTTCTCTCTCTCTCTCTCTCTCTCTCTCTCTCTTCTCTCTCTCTCCTCTCTCTCTCTCTCTCTCTCTCTCTCTCTCTCTCTCTCTCTCCCTCTCTCTCTGTCTCTCTCTTATTCCACAGAAATACTTATGCGGCTTTGCTTATTAAAGCTTATTTTGTGGATTGTCCACAGCTAAAGAAAACATTGTAAAAAGCCCTTTGCTATGTCTGTAGCCTTTACTGGACGAAACGTTGATCGGAGTAAGTATGTGGATGCTTAACAGATTTGTGCTTTTGTTGCATCTATGTTGGGCCAAGACCTACGAATACAATCTCTCTCTCTCTCTCTCTCTCTCTCTCTCTCTCTCTCTCTCTCTCTCTGAATTCCCATCGTCTTATTTTCAGAAATCAAGATCTGTGCCCGTAATTACATAAAGATCTACCCCACCCCCCACCCCATCCTCTCTCTCTCTCTCCCTCTCTCATTATCACCGTCCCCTTATGTCCTTCTAACGACCTCTTCTTCCTCCCCCTCCCCTCCCCCTCCTCACCCAACCACCCAACCCCACCCATACTCACCCAAACTTTCTACCATACCTCCCCCACACACCCACCCCTAACCCTACCCTCATCTCCCAACCTTCCTTCCTTCCTTCCTCCATCTCCTTCCACCCCGAAGTACAGGCTATAGGTTTGCAAAGCCCGCTGACTTCTGAGACCACCAGCGCTGCAGGGATGACTGTATGTGCCCTCTCTCTCTCTCTCTCTCTCTCTCTCTCTCTCCTCTCTCTCTCTCTCTCTCTCTCGACTTGTCCTGGATTTGCCCCCCAGGCCTGATAGCCCCGGCTTTCATCTCACCTTAACCTGTCTACCTGCCTGATGCCCTCTCGCTCTCTTTCTCTCACTTGTATGTACTGCTGCCTGATGCCCTCTCGTTCCCTCTCTTTTTCTCTTTCTGTGTACTGTACCGCTGCTGCTATACTACTAGGCCTCTGCCGCCCGCCCTCTCTGTTGCTATTGCTCTAGAGCTGCCTGCTGCAAACCTTCTTTCTTTCTTTCTCTCTCTCTCTCTATCAATTGGCCCTCTCAGGGGATCTGCTCATCGTCTGCAACCCCTGCCCTTCTTTGACTGATGCCTGTAGGGGGGATGCTGGCACCTTCCTTACCTTTCTCTGAGGTGGTGCCGAGAAGAGGGAGAGGGGGGTGGGGAGCTCATTGGTTATGGTCTTGTTTTCGTATCAAAACGGAAGAAAAGAGATAGAAAGATGGTTTGAGAGTTCGATAATTTTGAAACAAATAGGTTGCGGACAGGAAAAGAGAGGAAAAAAAAAAAGGGTGGCGCTGTTCTTGTGGCGACGCGCTCTTCCTAGGGCAGAGCAGCCCGAATTCCTTGCGGAGAAATCTGCCGTGAATTAAAAGTGGTATAAAATACAAATAAAATGCCGTAGATTTTATTGATTGATTGATTGATTTCGAGGATAATGGAATAAGCAAACATGGTCCAGAGGTAACGCACCTGCCTAGAAAGTGTAACGTCGAGATTTGAAGTATGCGGTGGTTTGATTCTCGTTTGTGACTGAAACTTTACCCCCATCTACTAGGCCGTGA
Organism: Rapana venosa; assembly: GCA_028751875.1. Taxonomy (NCBI): domain Eukaryota; kingdom Metazoa; phylum Mollusca; class Gastropoda; order Neogastropoda; family Muricidae; genus Rapana; species Rapana venosa. The sequence continues at coordinate 15,312,356 of CM054143.1, read as the reverse complement.
GTGGTGGTCTAGGTACTAGTCTTTCGGATGAGATTATATAAACCGAGGTCCCGTGTGCAGCACGCATTAAGCGCACTTAAAAGAACCCACGGCAACAACAGAGTTGTTCCTGGCAAAATTCTGTTGGAAAAGTTATTCTGATAGGGTAACATGCAGACAGGAAAAGAAAAAATATAGGTGGCGCTGCTCTTGTGGCGACGCGCTCTTCCCGGGGAGAGCAGCCCGAATTTCACGAAGAGAAATCTGTCGTGACTTTAAGTGATATACGTTACAGTACACTACACTATACTACACTACGAAACAATACAATACAAAAGTTAATATTATGTCTCAATATGCAGGGCAGCCTCCAGTCTTGAAAGACTATGGAGTTGCGCTCTAGGTGTTCATTCTGGTACAGCGTCGGGTGTGGCTGGCCAGTCCGACACGGGAATGACAGACAGTCCCTATGGCAGAGGGCACAGATGAAGTCTGACGCTGGTCTGTCTCAACTATGCAGTGTACTGACTGATAGCTACTCGCTGTGGTCTGGAAGAAGCCAGAGATTTGGGGGGTTCCTGTGTTACATTCGGGTGTACTTACTTGTCCATGTTTGGCAGTATTCCCTTCATAAAGTTAATTTGCGAAATAATTTATCTTTGCACAGAGTTATCTCTATTATAAAAGACATATTTCAGGTTCAAGCAATCCTTTACTTATACAATCAGGCATAGCCTAGGTCAGAAATGTTGTTTGTTATTATTACTGTAAGCAAAGTACCAGGGTGAGTCCACCTCCAACTACCATTAAGCTTTAAAATGGTGTGTTGACCCATTCATGTTGTGTCTTTTGTGCAGTGTCGCATAGCGGAGCCCATCCCTCTCCAAGCCAGACCACAGCTCATGTCCTCCATCAAGGTGGCTCGCGTTGGCCTCGAACACGTAGCTGTTGAGTTCCAGGGAGAACTTCCTCCGCCTTGGCCGGTAACCTGCTTCATGGAGGTTATGCTACGCCCAGTGATGCCGTGTTACCATCACCCCCTCAGGTGGTGTAGCACG
>CM054143.1:15288819-15306319 GCA_028751875.1 Rapana venosa | reverse complement strand
CCTTTGGAGAACATCTCCAACGCTGACTGTCCTTATGCCCGCTTGGCCGAGAGAGTGGGGATGTACTTGCGCGGGAAAGGCGTCTTCACTATAATCAAATTGCTGCCCAGTTTCTCAAACAGCAGCTGCCTCCTCTGCTTGTTTTGGAAGTCATCGTCGTCGAACACAACGGACAAACTTTAAAAAAAACCCCACTAAACCTGATCAATGTAAACGCGTTATGAACAGGAACTTCAACTAGTGGAAGCTGAACGCGGCCCGAAGCTGTTGCCCTCTGCCTCCCCGTCTCATGAAAGAGGTTTTCTTTGGGCCGCCCTGATGGGTTGAACGGTATCTGGCCCCACTCGTGTTTCTGTTATCACTGGTCGTGGTTTATGCTTCTGCCGCCCGTTTATGTGCCTTTCCGCCTCCTGCTTCCCCCATCAGTCCGCTCCATCTTCTTTCTCCCTGCCTCCATAGGCCTACTGCCTGTCTGTCTGCCTCCTTGCCTCCCTGCCTAGGCCTGCCTGGTTTCCATACCTTCACTCTACGAGTCTACCTACCCCTTTCCTTAGCTATATAGATAGGCAGGCCTCATCAGCAGTGGTGCCTGTATGAGATGTGTTTCTTTCTTTGTCTGTGTGTCTGTGTGTCTGTCTGTTTGTGTGTGTGTGTGGGGTGTGTGTGTGTGTGTGTGTGTGTGTGTGTGTGTGTGTTTTGTGTGTATGTGTTGTGTGTGTGTGTGGTGTGTGTGTGTGTGTGTGTTGTATGTGTGTGTGTTGTGTGTGTGTGTGTGTGTGTCTGTCTGTTTGCTTGTTTTGTCTGTCTTGTGCAACTGCCTGACTGTGTCTGTCTCCAAGATTATGGCGACGGACATCTGTCTCTTTTTTGTCTTTGGATCTCGGTTCTGTCTGCTTCTGTTGTATGTCGTCTGTGTGTGTATGTTTGTCTCTGTTTGTGCGTCTGTGTGTGTCTGTCTCTCTCTGTCTGTCTCTGTCTGCTGTCTGTCTGTCTCTCTCTCTCTCTCTCTCTCTTGTCTGGTCTCTCTCTCTCTCTCCTTCTCTCTTTCTCTCTCTCATACAGCTTAAAATGCGCGTATGTGCCACATACACACACGCACGCACGCACGCACACACACGTAAGCGCAGTGTGTGTGTGTGCGTGGATGCGTGCGTGCGTGTGTGTGTGTGTGTGTGCGTGTGTATGTGTGGCACATACATGTACAAAGAATGCCTTAAATAATCAAACTAATCATCTCAGACAGAGAGAGAGAGAGAGAGGGGGGGGGGGGGAGAGAGAGAGTTAGGGGGAGGGAGAGAGAGACACAGAGAGACACAGAGAGAGACAGAGAGACAGAGATAGAGAGACACAGAGAGACAGAGAGAGAGAGGGAGAGGGAGAGAGAGAGACAGAGAGACAGACAGACAGACAGAGAAAGAGAGAGCTTATCATATCCTCTGATAAGGTAAATACCTTGGAATTCGGTACTGGTTCAGAATTCTCTCTATCTGTCTCTGTCTCTGTCTCTCCCTCTCTCCCTCCCTCCCTTCCCCCCCCCCCCCTCTCTCTCTCTCTCTCTCATTAAGTTTCCTAGAAGCTTGTTTACTGAATAGATAGATAACAGATAATGCAAGAAAGAATGCATGGTATGTCTTCAAACTGGTTTTTTTGCGTGTGGTAGTTTCATGCAAACACTTACAACACACACACTCTCTTTCTGTCTGCGTGTCTGTCCGTCTCTGTCGTGAATGCCTCTGTATCGTGTGTGTGTGTGTGTGTGTGTGTGTGTGTGTGTGTGTGTGTGTGTGTGTGTGTGTGTGTGTGTGTGTGTGTGTGTGTGTGTGTGCGCGTGCGTGCGTGCGTGTGTGTGTGTGCGTGTGTGTGTGTGTGTGTGTGAGTGTGTGTGCGGGCGCGTGTGCGTGTAAGAGAGAGAAGGGGAGGATGGGGGAGGGGGCGGAGGAAGGGAGAGAGAACCACGCTTTAACGCTGAAACGCGCGCGGGCGCGCGCACACACACACACACACATACACACACACACACACGCGTGCGCGCGCAGAACATCTTGCGCACACGTTAATTAAAACCTGTTCCGCTTTTCGGAAGAGTAGTCCATTTTCTGCCGGTGTGAATGGATGACAACATATACAAAACTGCATATACACGGGAACTGGATGTAAAAAAAGCATATATAAAAAGCCTATACCATTATCCTCGAAAAAAGAAAAGAATAAAATGAAAATGAATAAAGAATGAACATCGGTAACGGTCTCATTCTATAAAAGTATTTTCCTTTATACCCTAAGCAAAAAAACCCTAAACCTAACCAAACAAGAATTTGAAGAAAACAAAAGGCAAAAACCCTAAACCCACCAAAAAAAGAATTTGAAGAAATCAAAACAACCCTCCCCCCCCCCCCTACCCCCAAACCCACCAAAAAAAGAATTTGAAGAAATCAAAACAACCCTCAAACCCCCCCCCCCCCCCCCCCCCCATCCCCCCTTCCCCGAACCCAAGCAAAAAAGAATTTGAAGAAAACAAAAGGCAAAAAAAAAACACCTAAACCCACCAAAAAAAAAAGAATTTGAAGAAAACAAAACAACCCTCTCTCCTTCCCCCTCCCCTCTTAACCTCCCCCCCCCCCCCCACCCCCCACCCCCCCAAAAAAAAAGAATTTGAAGAAAACAAAACGGATAACAGAGTGACACGAGCGTAAGAAGAAAAAAAAGAAAAGGGATTGACATGTGTGAAAGATGGGGAATTAAAGCAAAGGCGTGGCATAGCTGTCCTGATTTCACGTGTTCTGACATGAAAGACTTGACTCCTTCACAGCCAAAGGCACCTTTTGCCATTTGGACCTACAACAACAACACCAACTCCCAGACCATCATCACCACAGAGAGAGAGAGAGAGAGAGAGAGAGAGAGAGAGAAGAGAGAGAGAGAGAGAGAGAGAGAGAGAGAGAGAGAGAGAGAGCGTGTGTGTGTGTGTGTGTGTGTGTGTGTGTGTGTGTGTGTGTGTGTGTGAGAGAGAGAGAGAGAGAGAGAGAGACATAGACATAGAGACAGAGAGACAGAGAGAGACAGAGAAAGAGAGAGAGACATAGAGACAGAGAGAGAGCTGCAGATGGACATATTAAGAGACAGAGAAAGAAAGTCTGAGAGACAGAACAAAACCGGAGACAAAACCATCAGCAAGAACAAAGAACCGATAAAAAATAAACACAGACAGACAGACAGACAACAGGCGGACAGACAAACTCACTCACACACACACACACACACACACACACACACACACACACACACACACACACACACACACACACACACTCGGTCAAAAAAAAAAGATGAAATTTATGCGAAAACAGTCAAGCAACACACATCGACAGATGGACGGACACTCTCTCTCTCTCTCTCCTCTCTCTCTCTCTCTCTCTCCTCTCTCTCTCTCTCTCTCTCTCTCTCCTCTCTCCCACACACACACACACACACACACACACACATACACACACGTACGTACAAAGAAGAGGAGGCAAGAAGCTATGAGTCTAAATATTTGCAGGCGGGTGCCAACTCAAACATCATCCATCCCCCCTACCCTCCACCCTATCCTCCCTTCCACCCCTCCCCACCTATCCCCCCACCCCTCCTCCCTCCACCCCCTCCCCCATCTCCATCTCTCCTCCTTCTCCTCAGCCCCCAAATCTTTAATTACTCCAACAGGCCGCCAACTGTTTTACGCCAAGCAGATCGACCCTCATCGGCAAATCTCTCTGTCGACTCCCCCTCCGCTGCCATCATAGCTATACAGTCCACAGGTGTAGCCAGGGGCCCTGCTGTTCGCATCACCGAGAGATAGCATAGGCCCCCTCTCCTCTGTCTGTCTGGCTGCACTCCACGGTTACCACCAGTTTAACCCCTCTCTCAGAGTTTGCTGAGTAGAAAGCAAAGCAACAGTTACTTAGCGATTAGATTTGCCGCCAGGTTTTGCAGAAAGCTACGGGTTATTTATTTATTTAGGTTTATCCCTAGATTTTGAAGAAAGCAACAGATATCTATTAAATTTATCCCAAGTTTGTGGAAAACTACAGTTATTTATTAATTAAATTTACCCCAGATTTTGCAAAAAAAGCAACAGTTACTTATCTATAAGTTTACCCCAAATTTGCAGAAAGCAACAATTATTTATCAATTTTTTTAATTTACTGTATCCCATGTATTGAATATGAACTGAAGGGCGCAGTATGAATATCCTGTAGTGGTTAGAACGGTGTACTTTGTGATCTGAAGATTACCTGAGGGCACATGTTTGAGCCTCCTGTTGAAAGTGTTCCTTTTGAGGGTATTTCTTCTTTTTTTTCCTTTGGAGTTAGCACTGCTTCTCTCTCTCTCTCTCTCTCTCTCTCTCTCTCTCTCTCTCTCTCTCTCTCTCTCTCCTCTCTCTCTCCTCTCTCTCTCTCTCTCCTCCTCTCTCTCTTACACCACCCCCCCCCCCCAGACCGTTCCTCAGCTAGAACTCCAAGGTTCACCAAATGGTGAAATTTTGCGTACGCGACCATCCCCCACCCCCACCCCACCCCACCCCATGAAGGTATCCGCATTCCGACCTAGGAGGTAGCTCTGCTTCCGATTTCATTCCCTTAAAATTCTCACGGATGAGACAAAACTCGAGGTCATATAATAATGCGAACTTGTTAAATATCGTCATCTTTCGCAGAAGAGAAGGCCTGGTGGTATGCCTAGTGGTATGGATGCCATCAGTAAACCTAGCATGCATCCTGCAAGATGGAGATGGTTAGGGTTCGCCAGCTGAAGATTCAGGGCAGTGCCCCAATGATCTGTAAAGGTAGAGGTCTCCCACAGTCTATGTGGTCGTAGGGGAGTGAGGCATCAGAGATCTCAACTTCTCTAGGGGGCCAGCATATTGAGGGTGGTGCCCATCTCTTCTCCCTCGCCGCTTTACCTTTCACTGATCCTAAAGAGGGCAGGTATCCATGTACAGCTGGGTGAATATGGGGACTGTACTGAAGCCAAGGCGTGCAAACGGTCACCCGTCCAAGTGGTAACCACGCTCGATGCTGCTGCTTAACCTTAGCTTGGGGGAAAGCGAGTGCTCTGACCACTGAGCTATCCCGTGCCCTTTATAAAGAGAGTAAAAGAGAAGTCAAATCAAGCAACTGGATTTCCAGATGCACACAACATTTACCAACATAAGTTCAAAATGTTCTGTAATAGACCAGTTGTGTCGTTATATAATGACCGCAGATTCCATTCCCTTGAAACTCTTCCCTGTGAGATCATAACTCAAAGCCCCGTGTGCAACTCAAGACCACTTTATTATTCCATAATGAGAAGTTATAAATGGTGCAAGAAAGGTCATTCAACAACACAACACACAGTAATATTGGTTACGATCCAAAAGCAACAGATGGTAACTATCAATGTTACATTACCTAGATGAGACCGTACCGAGGCCTCGTGTTCGAACGCATGCAGAACATATTGCGCACACGTTAAATCATGTTCCACTTTTCGAAAGAGTAGGCCATTGTGTGCCGGTGGAAACAGATGACAAAATTTACAAAACCGCATACACACGGGGACTAGATGTAAAAAAGCACATGAGTGTTTATTTCATTATCCTCGATATAAAAGAATACATAAAAAATAAATAATAATAAAATATTAATGATATAACAAAATACTGGTTGAGAGAACACGACATAACCCTAACATATAAGTTGCATGGGGGGGGGGGGGGGGGGGGGGGGGGGGGGGGGGGGGGGGGGGGGGGGGGGGGGGGGGGGGGGGGGGGTGCTAGTTCTAAAGCACAGCATTCAGTACACGAGTGCTTATGCCATTATCCTCGAAATAAAAGACTAAAATAAATAAATAAATAAGTAAATAAATTAATTAATAAATGAATGAATGAATTAATTAATTAATTAATTAATCCTTCGCAATTGAAACAACTCAAAATTAGCATATTTTTTAAAATATATATTTATATCGCTTGCACAGTTATTACTACCTGATCCACGTCTCAACATCCGAGTGTGGCCCTGACATGAGGCAGGGACTGTTCAGTCGCTCTGAAAGTTCATTTTGTTTTTGGAATCCCAAAAACCATGTGGTAATAACAAAGCAGTAGAAGGAGACAAGTGTAGCTCGACAACCCTTTCGCCATTATGAAAAAAAAAAGTGTACAAAGAACGAACAAGAACTGAAGAAAGACAGAAAACAGAGAAAAGAACACAAGAAAGAGAGAAAGAAAGAAATCAGACACGAAAGGAGGAAAGAAAAAGATGACAGAAACAAGAAACCGTAACAGACATAAAAGATAGAAAGAAGGAAAGAAAGAAAGAAAGAAAGAAAGAAAGAAAGAAAGAAAGAAAGAAAAATCAGACTGGAAAGCAGCAAAGAAAAAGATGAAAGAAAAAAAGCAACAACAGACAGAAAGAAAAGGGAAACAACAGAAAGGAAGGAAGGAAGGAAGGAGAAGGAAAGAAGGAAAGAAGGAAGGAAAGAAAGAAAGAAATCAGGAAAACAGGAAAGAAAAAGATGAAAGAAAAAAAACCAATAGCAGACAGAAAAGAAAAAAAAAGAGGCAATAAAAAAAAGGAAAGAAAGAAAGAAACACATAGACAGAAAGACAGAAAGAGAGAGAGACAGAAATAAAAACTGTGGCCACTGTCTTTCTCCTTCTTCAACGTCGAACAAGAAGGAGGTGACAGGAAGAAAAGGAACAAGGCAGAAAACAAAGAGAGTGACAGAAAAGAGTACATTTCTAGCACAAAATTTCCAGAAGGTGGGGATGCTATTTATACTGACAGTCCCCCCACCTCCACCCCTGCATCCCCACGGGGGATGTCCACTGTCTGTCTGCAAATAGTCACACATCCAATTGGCAACCACGCTCAATGCCGCCTAGCATTCGCTCGGAGAGAGCGAGTGCTCTGACCACTAGGCTATCCCGTCCCCTTCTAGTACTGGTCAGATAACTTCATCGATGCTCTCAGATTCACATCCATGTCGTGGAAGATGTTTGATTGTTTTTTTTTAATATTTTTATTTATTTTATTCTTTTATATCGAGGACAATGGAATAAGCACTTATGTGCATTTTTTTACATCCAGTCCCCGTGTATATGCGCTTTTGTAAATTGTCATCTGTTCCCACCCGGGTCGTCAGATTGCGAGCGCAATGTTCTAATCATTGTTGAAATTATCTGACCAGTACTAGAAGGGGACTGGATAGCTCAGTGGTCAGAGCACTCGCTGCTCTCTCCGATCAGCATTGAGCGTGGTTGCCAAGTGGATGTGTGACCGTTTGCGCGCCTTGGCTTCAGTACAGTCCCCCAGTTCACCCAACTGTGAATGGGTAGGTATTTTAAGGGTCAGGAAAGGTAAAGCAGCGAGAGAGAGAGACGGGAGATGTATGTAATGTGTGTGTGTGTGTGTGTGTGTGTGGTGTGTGTGTGTGTGTGGTGTGTGTGTGTGTGTGTGTGTGTGTGTGTGTGTGTGCGTGTGTGTGTGTGTGTGTGATTGATGCTGGTGCGTTAGTTGTGTGAATTGCTGTGTATGTGTGCACACACGCGCAGGGCACACACCCAGTATTGGCAGCAGCAGCAGCATCAGGTCCCTTGCTCCTCTACTTCTCCGTCTCTTCTCCCCGCCTCCCCCCTCCCCCCACCTCTCCAAAAATTGCCTCCCCATCCATTCTATTCTGTCCATTAAAAGGAGACAGAAAGTCTCTCTCTCTCTCATCTTCTCTCTCTCCTCCATCTCTCTCTCTCTATCTCTCTCTCTCTCTCTCTCTCTCTCTCTCTCTCTCAGCAGGCTGTGTGACATTGCAATCAACAGCTTACTGGCATAACTCTGAATCTGATCCCAGCCTTATCTAACACCCCCTGTGTACCCCCTGCCCCCTGTACCCCCATCTCAGCATTCCCTAACTTGTGCTCCTGTCTGTCTTTTTCTCATTCTGTTTTAATCTGTCTTTGTTGGGTTTTTTCTTCTTCTTCTCAACTGCAGCTTATACCCCTTTCGCCCTTTCCCTCCATCTAATTCATTCTACTCATGATGAAAACCAATTGTACTGGCTTGTCGGTTACAAAACAAAACAAAACAAGCCTTTGATAGTTTTCAACTGCCAACTTTTCCTTGCTTTTAGTGCACCCCCACCCTTCCCTTCCCTACATGACCCCCACTCCCACCCCCCCTCCCCAAACTCTTCATTTTTTTGTTCAGTTTTCTTGAAGAGATTCTTAAGACTGTTCATATTATCCTACTCCCTCTGTCTGTGCTCTAAGGTAAGATTTTTTAAAGAATCCATCCACCCCATACTTCCACTCCACACCCCCACTCCCTTTAACCCCCCACCCCCCCCCCCCCCCCCCCCCCCCCCCCCCCCCCCCCCCCCCAATATTCCTCTCTGTGTGTGATGATTGTTGTCTTTGAAGCTGGTATGTACCTGCCTATCTCTCAGTTCACACCCACCCTTCCTATCCACGCCTGACAGACAGAGCTCCACAGCACTACTATAGTAGTAGAACGGTAAAGTTGCCAACAAGCACACACAGACAGACACAGACAGAGAAAGAAAGCTATGAAGGCTGTTGCAATGAGATGCCTGTTAATCAGCTGTCTGCTTCTGTCTGCTTCCTGTAAACACCCTGGTCCTCCTTTTTGCTTTTACTGGCAGGTCTGAAGATGAAAAGACACCACACCCCCTCTCACACGCCCCCCCCCCCCCCCTTTTCCCCTCCCTCCCCCCCTCTTCCTCCTCCTCCTTCCTCCTGGTCCTAACCTCTGCTTGTTTTCCCCTGATAAAAGCTGTCTGCCAGCTTTTAAAGCCACTCTGCTACCAAACCTCAGCTCACCTCGCTCCCCTGGTAGCTCTGACCAATTCACCTGAACCTTTCCCTTTGCTATGCTCATCAGATATTTTCATTCCACACACAAAAATAGCAAAGACATTTTGCTGCTTGCTGTTTTCTGTGTCTATGTCTGTGTGTGTGTGTACCCCTCTGTCTGTCTGTTCCTCTCTCTGTCTCTTTGTGCCTGTGTGTCTGTCTGTCTGTCTCCCCCCCCCCCCCCCCCCACCTCTCTCTCTCTCTCTCCCACCACAGCTGGTACATGCAATCAACAGCTTACTGGCATAACTCGAACGATCCACCTTATCAACCACCCCCCCGTGTACCCCCCCCCCCCCCCCCCCCCCCCCCCCCCACCCTTTTGTACCCCATCTCAGCCATCCCCCACCTACCTTGTGCTCCTGTCTGTCTTTTTCTCATTCTGTTTTAGCGCCTCTTTTGGTTTATTTCTGATTCATCTTCTCAACTGCAGCTTATACCCCTTTCGCCCTTTCCCTCCCTCTAATTCATTCCACTCAATGACAAAAACCAATTGTACTGGCTTGTCAGTTACAAACAAAGCAAAACAAAACAAAATGAGCCCTTGATAGTTTTCAACTCCCAACTTTTCTTTGTTTTTAGTGCACCCCCACCCTTCCCTTCCCTCCCTGCCCCCACTTCTCCCCCCCCCCCCCCCCCCCCCCCCTCCCCCAACTCTTCATTTTTCGTTCAGTTTTCTTGAAGAGATTCTTAAGACTGTTTATGCTATCCTATTACCTATGTCTGTGCTCTAAGGTCAGATTTTTAAGAATCCATCCACCCCTACTTCCATCTCCCATCCCCCACCCCCTCACTCCCTTTGCCCCCCTATTTCCTCTCTCTGTGTGATGATTGTTGTCTTTGAAGCTGGTATGTACCTGCCTATCTCCCAGTTCACACCCCCATCCTATCTACCCCTGACAGACAGAGCTCAGAAACAATACTACTAGTAGTAGAAAGGTGAAGTTGCCAACAAGCACACACAGACAGACGCGGAAAGAGACAGAAAGAGAGAGAGAAAGCCATGAAGGCTGTTGTAATGAGATGCCTGTTAATCAGCTGTCTGCTTCTGTCTGCTTCCTGTAAACACCCTGGTCCTCCTTTCTGCTTTTACTGGCAGGTCTGAAGATGAAAAGACACCACACACCCTCTCACGCCCCCCTCCCCCTTCCCCTCCCTCTCCTCTTCCTCCTCCTCCTCCCCTTCCTCCTAGTCCTAACCTCTGCTTGTTTTCCCCTGATAAAAGCTGTCTGCCAGCTTTTAAAGCCACTCTGCTACCAAACCTCAGCTCACCTCTCTCCCCTGGTAGCTCTGACCAATTCACCTGAACCTTTCCCTTTGCTATGCTCATCAGATATTTTCATTTGGCACGCATAATAGCAAAGACATTGTGTGGCTTTCTGTGTCTATATCTGTGTGTGTACCTCTGTCTGTCTGTTCTCTCTCTCTCTCTCGCTGTCTCTGTCTGTGTGTCTGTGTGTGTCTCTCTCTCTCTCTCTCTCTCTCTCTCTCTCTCTCTCTCTCTCTCTCTCTCCCTCTCTCTCTCTCTCTCTCTCTGCAAGCCAGCAGGCTGTGTGACATTGCAATCAACAGCTTACTGGCATAACTCTGAATCCGATCCCAGCCTTATCTAACACCCCCTGTGCACCCCCCTCCCTTTCAACCTGTACCCCCCATCCCAACACCCCCCTACCTTGTGCTCCTGTCTGTCTTTTCCTCATTGTGTTTTTTTCAGCTTCATCTTCTCAACTTCAGTATATACTCATTTCGCCCTTTTCCTCCCTCTAATTCATTCCACTCATGATGAAAACCAATATTGTACTGGCTTGTTAGTTACAAAACAAAACAAGCCCTTGATAGTTTTCAACTCCCAACTTTTCTTTGTTACAGTTCACCCACCTCCCCTCCCCTCCCTGCTTCCCCCTCCCCCACCCCCACCCCCTCCCAACTCTTCAATTTTTTTAGCTCAGATTTCTTGAAAAGATTCTAAGACTGTTCATACTATCCTATTACCACTGTCTGTGCTCTAAGGTCAGATTTTTTAAGAATCCATCCACCCCCACTTCCACCCCCCCCCCCCCCCCCCTCCTCCATCCCCCACCCTCTGACTCCCTTTGCCCCCTTATTTCCTCTGTGTGTGTGATGATTGTTGTCTTTGAAGCTGGTATGTACCTGCCTATCTCTCAGTTCACACCCACCCCTCCTATCCACCCCTGACAGACAGAGCTCCAAAGCACTACTATAGTAGTAGAAAGGTGAAGTTAACAAGCACACACAGACACAGAGAGAGAAAGAGAGCCATGAAGGCTGTTGTAATGAGATGCCTGTTAATCAGCTGTCTGCTTCTGTCTGCTTCCTGTAAACACCCTGGTCCTCCTTTTTGCTTTTACTGGCAGGTCTGAAGATGAAAAGACACCACACACCCTCTCACCCCTCCCCCCTTTCCCCTCCCTCCCCCTCTTCCTCCTCCTCCTTCCTCCTGGTCCTAACCTCTGCTTGTTTTCCCCTGATAAAAGCTGTCTGCCAGCTTTTAAAGCCACTCTGCTACCAAACCTCAGCTCACCTCTCTCCCCTGGTAGCTCTGACCAATTCACCTGAACTTTTCCCTTTGCTATGCTCATCAGATATTTTCATTTGGCACGCAAAAACAGCAAAGACATTTTGCGGCTTTCTGTTTTCTGGTGTCTATGTCTCTTGTGTGTGCTCTGTTGTTCTGCTCTCTTCTTCCTCTCTCTCTCCTCATTCTCTCTCTCTCTCTCCATCTCTCTCTCTCTCTCTCTCTCTCTCCTGTATGTCTTGTGTCTGTCTCTCTCTCTCTGTCTCTCTCTCCAAACCAGCAGGCTGTGTGACATTGCAATCAACAGCTTACTGGCATAACTCTGAATCCATCCCAACCTTATCTAACACCCTGTAGGTCCCCCCTCCCCACTCCATCTCACCCCCTCACCCCTACCTTGTGCTCCTGTCTGTCTTTTCCTCGTTGTGTTTTAGCTGCTTCATCTTCTCAACTGCAGCTTATACCCCTTTCGCCCCTTCCCTCCCTCTAATTCATTCCACTCAATGATAAAAACCAATTGTACTGGCTTGTCAGTTACAAAACAAAACAAGCCCTTGATAGTTTTCAACTTCCAATTTTTCTTTGTGACAGTTCACCCTCCTCCTATCCCCTCCCTGCCTCCCCCCCCTCCCCCCCCCCCCCCCAAACTCTTCATTGGGGGGGGGGGGGGGGGGGGGGGGAGTCAGTTTTCTTGAAGAGATTCTATAAGACTGTTCATACTATCCTACTCCCTCTGTCTGTGCTCTAAGGTCAGATTTTTGAAGAATCCATCCACTCTCCACTTCCACTCCCCACCCTCATTGCACCCCCCCCTCCCCTCCAATTTTCCTCTTTGTGTGATGATTGTTGTCTTTGAAGCTGGTATGTACCTGCCTATCTCCCAGTTCACACCCACCCTTCCTATCCACCTCTGACAGACAGAGCTCCAAAACATCACTATAGTAGTAGAAAGGTGGTGGCCAACAAGCACAGGAGAGAGAGAGAGTAGAGAGAGAGAGGAGAGGAGATGAGAGAGAGAGATGAGCCGAGAGAAGAGAGGAGCAGAGAGATGAGAGAGAGAGGAAAGAGAGCCATGAAGGCTGTTGTAATGAGATGCCTGTTAATCAGCTGTCTGCTTCCTGTAAACACCCTGGTCCTCCTTTTTGCTTTTACTGGCAGGTCTGAAGACGAAAAGACACCACACCCTCTATCACCCCACTCTCCACCTCTCCCCCTCTCCTCTTCCTCCTCCTCCTCCCTCCTCCTAAGGGTGCTTGTTTTCCCCTGATAAAAGCTGTCTGCCAGCCTTTAAAGCCACTCTTCTACCAAACCCCATCTCTCCCCTGGTAGGCCTGACCTTTCCCTTTGCTATGCTCATCAGATATTTTCATTCCACACGCAAAATACCAAAGACATTTAGTGCTTTCTGTTTTCTGTCTATATCCCTCTTTGTGTCTGTCTGTGTGTGTCTGTTTGTGTGTCTATCTGTGTGTCTGTGTCTGAGTCTCTCTCTCTCTCCATTAATGTCTTGTTTTGCTGTACACACTGTGCTAATTTTCATCCTTCTTCAACATGTACCTGACTTCTGGAAGTCATGTACAGTGATGCACGTCAAGAATTAATTCACACAGCAAAGGCCATTGTTTCACAAAGAATCATGTAAACAGATAGAGAAGGGGATGCAGAAGACAGAGAGAGAGACACACACATACAGACACACAGACACACAAACACTCACACAGAGTTGGCTCAAACCCAGGCTCAGCCCCAGGGCTGTCAAGTCGTGAGCGCAATGCTCTAACCACTAGGGTATCCTGCCCCCTTGTAACAGTCTGAGGTACGGCAAGAAGTGAAGTGAAGTTGAATCTTGCTAATAAAGAAGCGACAACACAACTACCAGAACCAGCACACACAATGACCAATAATCCAGACACTCATTGCCAGTACCTTGCAGTCCAATGCCCTTCCATCGAGCCATTTTCACCGTGGATATGCCGGGAGGCCTGTCAGTATAAATAGCATCCCTACTTTCTGGACATTCTGTGCTCGGAATTCCCTCTTCTCTATCCCTCTCTTGGTTTCTGCCTTGTTCCTTTCCTTCCTGTCACCTCCTTCTTGTCTATTTTCTGCCTTCTTGGTGCATTCTCCTCCAATGTTTTGGTTTAGGAAGACTTGAAATATAACAATTCTCTCCCACGCCGAAATCGGGGATGCGCTGGGCCTGACCTGTCAGGCGCTTAACGGCAGCGCAACGCATTTTCGCTCATAATTATGACGGACAATTGTTGCTGTCTGAGCGTTCGACGAGTAAGAGGAGGAGGAATCGGGCATTAAGGGAACGAATGATCAGACCAACAGGGAGAGATAGATAGCTGGAGAAAAATGACATGACGTGTAGATCTATGTATGGTGATGAAAAATGGGGTCTGCTGAATTGAACCAGGTGGAACTCTTAATGAGTTGTCCCCCACTCTTGTGGAATAGCCAAGGGAGGGAATGTATAGTACATGTGTGTGTGTGTGTGTGTGTGTGTGTGTGTGTGTGTGTGTGTGTGTGTGTGTGTGTGTGTGTGTGTGTGTGTGTGTGTGTGTGTGTGTGTGTGTGGTGCGTGTGTGTGTGGGGGGGGGGGGGGGGGGGGGCATCCGTGCATGCATGTGTTGTGTGTGAAAATGTAAAAAAAAATATCATGACAAGGGGGCGGTTGGTGGTTCGCTTTTGAGTGTGTTTGGTGGGTGGGTAGGTGGGGGTTGTTTGTTTGCTGTTGTTATTGTTGTTGTTGTTGTTGTTGTTGTTTGGAGGTGGGGTGGTGGTGGTTGTCTTTGAATTTGTTTCCCCGTCCTCGGCAAGAGCTCCTAGGTTCACAAATGGTGAGATTTTTTTTTGCATATGCGACCGTTTTACCCACATTAAGGTAGCCGGGGACGGGATAGCTCAGTGGTCGGGGCACTCGCTTTCCCCCAGCCAAGTTAAGCAGCGTCGAGCGTGGTTACCAGTTGGATGGGTGACCGTTTGCGCGCCTTGGCTTCAGTACAGTTCCCCCAGTTCACCCAGCTGTAAATGGGTACCTGCCCTCTTTAGGGTCATGGAAGGTAAAGCAGCGAGGGAGAGGAGATGGGCGCCGCCCTCAATATGCTGGCCCTAGAGAAGAGAGGTCTCTGACGCCTCGCTCACCTACGACCTTATAGGTTATGGGACTCCTTAAGGTAGCCGCATTCAGACTTGCGGGATATTCTTTCGTTCAAAAAACATCTCAATGCAGAGAAAAAATGTCAGGAGCAAGCTGAACAGATGGAGAAAGAGGGCAGCTTAACGACAATGTTTCTTGTTTGTTGATGTTTTCTGTTCCGATGTTAAAATGTCTTTCGTCCACTTTAGGAAACACAACTACATATCCTCTTTACAGCAAGAATGTTAGGCAGTAGGGAGAGAGAGAGGGGCCATACTATAAGCCACTATGAGCCACTGTCTTCTTGTTGCTAAAAATGTTTCTGTGTATCATAACCATGTTGTTGATGTTGTTTTAATACACATCCCTTGAAGAGGGGAGAGAAGAGAGAACACAGAGAGAGAGAAGAGGAGAGAGAGAGAGAAGAGAGAGGAGAGAGAGAGAGAGAGACAGAGAGAGGGCAGAGAGAGAGAGAGACAGACAGAGAGAGGAGAGAGAGAGAGAGAGAGAGAGCCAACACCATTTTAGTGAAATCTGTGTCTGCTATAACATGAATGTGACAAGATGTGCATCGTCATTGTTTGACTGTTTCTTGGATATCGACTTACGTGTTATTATTACAACTCTGAAATACGTAAAGTGACTATACAAGGTAAAGGTAAAGATATTTCCATAGCCTATAAGGTCGTTGGAAAGCGAGATGTCAGAGACCTCAGCTTCTCCAGGGGCCAGCATATTGAGGGTGGTGCTCATCTCCTCTCCCTCGCTGCTTTACCTTCTCTGTCCTAAATAGGGCAGGTATTCATTTACAGCTGGGTAAACTGGGAGACTGAAATGAACCCAAGGCGGGCAATCGGTCACCCATCCATTTATAACCACGCTCACTGCTGCTTAACCTTAGCTTGGGGAAAGAAAGCGAGTGCTCTGACCACTGAGCTATCCCGCCCCCAACAGAGTGACAGTACACTTAACAATTATACAGGAATAAAAATATGAAAACAACATATAGGCCTCTTCATGAAGCGCTCTTATTCCCAGCATTATGTATGCAATCGTCAAGTGTTGGCTGTACTCATGTCATTCCACAATAAAAACAAACAAGTTTGAATGTCGGTCTTTTGGGGTGTGTGTGTGTGTGTGTGTGTGTGTGTGTGTGTGTGTGTGTGTGTGTGTGTGTGTGTGTGTGTGTGTGTGTGTGTGTGTGTGTGTTGTGTGTGTGTGTGTGTGATGTCAAATCAAGTCAAGTCAAATTTTTATTTTCAGATGGTACATTGAATAAGCAATGCATTTGTGTGTGTGTGTGTGTGTGCGCGCGCGCGCGCGTGCGTGCATGTTTCCACGTGAGAGCAAGCCTGTGCTCAAATCATATTCAAACGGGCAGCATTCAACCAATAAGAACAGGCAGGAGGAGAGAAAACCAAAAAAAAATCCAGGGAAAAAGAAGTTAAAGACGCCATCCAGCTATAAACTTTCAACAGGAGTGAGGGGGGTTTCTTCCTACACTCTTCCCCAAGGAATTCATCAGCTTGTATGTAGTAATAATAATATAACCCACCCTGGCCCAGCTAAAGGCCACCTAGTTGATTCCAGACCTAGACTCCTAGCAGTCAGTCAGTCAGTCAGTTAGTCAGTCAGTCAGCCAGTCAGTCAGGTGACAGACAGACAACAAAGGCTGCAATGAACTAGGCTAGCTGGGCCCTCTTTGTCTCCAGACATTGTCAAGGGACGAGGTGGGGGGAGGGAGAGGGGTGGGGGGGGGAGAGGGAGAGGGGGGCAGTGTAAGCACATGTGCGCGCCATTGCCTGCTTGACGACTTGACTGCAAGCCCAATTGTTTCTTTAACCCCCCACCATCGCTTTTTTCCCCCTCCGCTCAAGTCCACCCCTCCCCCCTCCCCCCCTTCTTTCCTCTCCATCCTTTCTGCCCACACACACACACACACACACATACACACCCTCTTGCCCCCACAGGTTCCCAATTAGTGTCTGTGTTGATTCTAGAGGTGGTTCTCATTGCATTAATCCAAAGAAGGTGGCGCCCGCTTGCCTCAGAAGTAAAAGGGGGAGAGAGAAAAAATCCCCATAAAACAACAGCACTGCAGCATACAGCCACACAAGCTTGCGTGGAGTTTGTAGTCACTTTGTCTCGTAGCATGGTCAAGTTAACATTTGAACCTCAAACTAAATGCTTTAAAGTGGAAACAGATGACAACATTTACAAAACCGCATACACACGGGGACTGGATGCAAAAAAGCACATGAGTGCTTATTCCATTATCCTCGATATAAAAGAATAAATAAATAAATAAAAAGCTTTTAAGTTCGGGAATCGAATCATATTAACAATACAAGATTTTTTTAAAAATCATTTTAAAAAAATTGGGTGGCGCTGGTCTTGTGGTGACGTGCTCTACCCAGTAAGAGCAGCCTTAATTTCTCGCAGAGAAATCTGCCGGTGACTTAAAGTGGTATATTAAAAAGAGATAGTCATCTTCTTCATGCACGTACAAGATTCGATAAAGGTGTGGATGGTTCAGCCTCCATATGATTAATATTGTTGTATTGTTCTGATGATTATTCGGTGACTGACCATGATGAGACAGTTGTGTGTGTGTGTGTGTGTGTGTGTGTGTGTGTGTGTGTGTGTGTGTGTGTGTGTGTGTGTGTGTGTGTGTGTGTGTGTGTGTTGTGTGTGTGTGTTGTGTAGTGTGTGTGTTGTAGTGTAGTGTAGTGTAGTGTAGTGTAGTGTAGTGTAGTGTAGTGTAGTTAGTGTAGTGTAGTGTGTAGTGTAGTGCGTGTGTCTGTATTTCTGTTTGTCTGTCTGTCTGTGTTGTTTCCCAGCTCAAATAATCATTCTTGTGCTTTTTTCTTTTCTCTTCCACAACTTCTGTTTCTCAGATACCTGTCTCTCTGTCTCTGTCTGTGTC
>CM054143.1:15283819-15286319 GCA_028751875.1 Rapana venosa | reverse complement strand
AGAGAGAGAGAGAGAGAGAGAGAGAGAGAGAGAGAGAGAGAGAAAGAAAGGCAGCAGGGGGTGGGGGTGGGGGGTCAGACGAAACGAAAAAGAAAATTACGTCACCACCACTACATCAAACCAGAAAAAAAATAGCCCAAAAGAAACAAATAAAATTCATCAAACAATTTTGTTTTAAAGACAAATATATATGAATAATGTAAAAAAAAAGGTAAAGGTAAAGGAGTCCCATAACCTATAAGGTCGTAGGGGAGCGAGGCGTCACAGACCTCACTTCTCTAGAGCCAGCATATTGAGGGCGGCGCCCATCTCCTCTCCCTCGCTGCTCTACCTTCCCTGACCCTAAAGAGGACAGGTACCCATTTACAGCTGGGTGAACTGGGGGGAACTGTACTGAAGCCAAGGCGCGCAAACGGTCACCCATCCAACTGGTAACCACGCTCGACGCTGCTTAACTTGGCTGGGGGAAAGAGAGTGCTCCGACCACTGAGCTATCCCGTCCCCATGAATAATGTAAACTGATGTAAATCAACAAGCATACTGGGGCAAAGTTAAAAGAAAATTAATGAGTAATCATAAGTGACATACAATAATGTATAAAAAAAAATTATGTGAAAATGACAAATAGAGTGGACAAAATGTTGGGGTTTTTTTTTAAAAAGTTAAAGACGTATAAACCCC
Organism: Rapana venosa; assembly: GCA_028751875.1. Lineage (NCBI taxonomy): Eukaryota > Metazoa > Mollusca > Gastropoda > Neogastropoda > Muricidae > Rapana > Rapana venosa. The sequence goes on along the minus strand of CM054143.1, from coordinate 15,285,638 downwards.
CCTAAAACATATAATAAATTTTAAAAAATTATCAGAAAAGTAGTCAAATGAAAAGATATAGTTTTTAAAAGTCAATTAACAAATTAATTGTGTTAAGGCAATGCCTGCCTGCCTGCGTGCATGTGTGCGCGTACATGCGTGTATGTGGTGTGCGTGCGTGCATGCAAGCGAGCGCGGGTATGTTGTTTTGTGTGTTTCTCTCATCTCTCTCTCATCTCTCTCTCTTCTCTCTCTACTCTCTCTCTTCTCTCTCTCCCCTCTCTCTCTCGGGCGTGCTGAGCGGGAATTACATCATCTTCGGGACCTGATCCGGTTTTACATGGGCTGACTTTGCTGGCTGCAGACTGGAAAAGGACAGGCTGTTTTGAAATTGAGATACTTGAGACACGGACAATAATGTATCAATCTTGATGTACATACCACTACTGCCATGGTTTCCATGTCATTGTAATCGCGTCGCGTTCGATATCGTTTGTTACCGCGCCGCAGCGCTATATGGCTTGATTGCTAAATAGCAATAAATTTTGTCAATTGTCAATTCTCTCTCTCTCTCTCTCTCTCTCTCTCTCTCTCTCTCTCCCTCTCTCTCTCCCTGTGTGTGTGTGTGGGGTGTGTGCGTGTGCGTGTGTGCGTGTGTGTGTGTGTGCGTGTGTGTGTTGTGGCGCGCGCGCGTGCGTGCGTGATTGTGTAAAAATGCACATGGGTGTGGTCTAGAGTAACATAATATTCATAATGGTATCACAATAACATCACATCTCTTGAAACCTGGCTCGTATCTTCCTCCTCTTCCTCCTGTTTTCCTCCTCCTCCTCCTCCTGCAACGTCTTCCTCCTCCTCCTCCTGCACCCTTCTTCCTCCTCCTCCTGCACCCTCTTCCTCCTCCCCTGCATCCTCTTCATCCTCATCCTCCTCCTCTTCCTCCTGTCTCAAACAAGTTTTGGTTTTTTTTCCATCCACACCAGTCAGCTCCTTAATGAACTGTTTTCCCTGTAGTCTCAGCAGCTGCCAGACTCTCTGACATAGCCATCAACACCCAGCTTGCCTTCTGCTGGCAAACCTCTGCATTATGATCGCTCTTTATCTCTCAGGGGGGAAGGGGGGGGGGGGGGGGGGTTAGCCTAGTGATTAGAGTGATGCGCTTGCATTGCGCTCGTGATCTGCTTTGCTTGACCCGGGTTCGAATCTCGTTCATGAGGATTTTTTTTCCCTCTGGAGTTAACATAGGTGCCGACTCCACTCCCTCTAAAAAGTCCTTCGAATGAGACTATAAACCGAAGTCCCGTGTGCAAACGTACGCTGAACATCTTGCCCACATGTTTTCTGAACCCCCTCCCCCATTAAAAGAAACACCCCAACCCTGTAAATTGTAAATGGTTGCATGTGAATGAGTAGGATGAATGAAAGCGCTTTGATTTGTTTTTTTGCAAGATATAGCGCCATATAAATTCCATTTATCATCATCATCATCATCATCATCATTATTATTATTATGTTAAATCCTGATCCGTTTTTCGGAAGAGTAGGCCATGGTGTGCCGGTGGGAATAAAAAACAAAAATTATTAAACTGCATACACACTGGGACTGGATGTAAAAAAGCACATGAGTGTTTATTCATTATCCTCGAAATAGAAGAATCAATAAATAAATAAATCACATCTTTCATTCTTGCCTGTGAGAGTTAAAGAATGATAGCATCCCCACATTCTGGAAATTCTGGGCTAGAAATGTCCTCTTTTCTTTCACTCCCTTTGCTTCTGCCTTGCTCCTTTCTTCCTGTCACCTCCTTCTTGTCTATTTTCTGCCTCCTTGGTCCATTCT
>CM054143.1:15243819-15278819 GCA_028751875.1 Rapana venosa | reverse complement strand
AGAGGAAAGGTATCACAAGAGGAAAGTTATCAGAAGAGGAAAGTTATCATAAGAGGAAAGTTATCATAAGAGGAAAGTTAACATAAGAGAAAAGTTACCATAAGAGGAAAGTTATCATAAGAGAAAAGTTGGATGAACAAAATGAACAATGAACAAGTTTTCATTATACTTTGTAGAGGGTTATAGAACACGCGCAACAATAGCTTTTCTTTTTAACGGGACGGGATAGCCTAGTGGTTAGAACATTGCGCTCGCAATCTGACGACCCGGGTTCGATTCCCGTTCAAGGGGATATTTTCCTCTGGAGTCAACATCAGTGCAGACTCCACTCTCCCCGAAAGTCCTTCGGATGAGACTATAAAGTGAGGCCCCGTGTGCGAACGCACGCAGAACATCTTGCGCACACGTTAAATCCTGTTCCGCTTTTCGTAAGATTAGGCCATTGTGTGCCGGTGGGAACAGATGACAGAATTCACAAATCCGCATACACACGGGGACTGGATGTAAAAAAAGCACATAAGTGCTTATTCCATTATCCTCGATATAAAATAAATAAATAAATAAATAAATAAATAAATAAACACTCAGTCCTCAAGGGTAAAGAACATGAGCACCATGAAGAAATTTATTGAAGAAAATATGGATCTACAAAAGTGTTACAAAAAGAGGATTTTTTTAAAAATGGAAAAGTACATCATTTCTTGCATTTAACAACGAGCTCTGTCAAACTTCTTAGAAATGTTCCACCGTTTCTATAATCAAATACTCTTAATAATATTAATAATAATAACAACAACAATAATAATATTAATAATAACAATAATAATAACAATAATAATAATAATAATAATAATAATAATAATAATAATAATAATAATAATAATAATAATAATAAATAAATAGAAGAAGAAGAAGAAGAAGAACAACAACAACAACAACAACAACAAGAAGAACAAGAACAAGAACAAGAAGAAAAAGAAGAAGAAATGGCATTTACATAGCGCTATATCAACACGCTTGCATTCCACCCACTCTTACACAGTCATGCAACCAATAACGATCAAATAACTTAATCAAATTCAAATGTACACCACACACACACAACACACACACACACACACACACACACACACACACACACACACACACACACACACAGAGTTAATAAACCTACTTTTGACAATGACATCTAATTATGATTTTATAAGCTTTTGCCTGCAGATGACGTTCATCCACTTCTGAGACTGTTTATCAAACGAACACAGCAAGATACAGAAGCCACGCGTTAAGGCAGAAAGATGGAGACTGCCCGTTTCCCAAAAAAAACATCAGGCTGATTTTCTCTTTTCAGTACAGAATACGAAAAAAAAAGATGAAAAGGACCCCCCCAAAAAATGTCATAAACCGAGATAATTTATAACGCACAGTGAGGTTTTTCCCCGATTTGCTCTGGTTATGTGCACACAGGGAAGGGAGAGGGTCGAGTCTGTAAGCGATCCATGACTGTAGTTACAGACCCTGCACCTGACAACTGACTGATATCATTAATTCCTCATCCCCACCTCCCCTACCCCCCACTCAAAAGCAGTATGTGGTGCAGGCAGAGTGATGGAGTGTTCAGGTGACAGGTGTGTCCTAACATGACTGTGGAAAAGAGGAACAGTGCATTTGTGGGGTGTGTGGAGAAGAGGAGAGGAGAGTATGCAAGTAGTTCCTGCTGCGCTGCTGCTGATGATAGATAGAAACCCTTCACTTGATCTCATCTGCGAAAGATAGCATGCGTCCACTAGATTTGGGCTTTCGGTGTCTGTGAGACATTACTGTCCAGGTGACATGGTCAGTATAATTATTATGAGTATCTGATGTACGAAAGTTTATAAAAAAAAAAGCGAACAAAAATTCTGAACCAAAATTAACTAACAGAAAGAAAACCCAAATCCGCTGCCTTGGCACAATGACTATTCCAGTTCACTAGATATTATTCTTCGCCGAACGCTCAGAGAGCTGTCGTCTGTCATATGAGCGAAAATGCGTTGCGCTGCCGTTCAGCGCCTGACAACGGCAGGCCCAGCGCTTCCGAGTTCGGTGTAGGAGAGAATTGTTATTTTTAAGTTTTTCTGGGTAAAAAAGAAAAAACAAAGAAAGAAAGGTCATCTTCCCCTTGGCTTCTTCTTCTGCATCCATACTAGTTGTAAGTTTGTGTCAACATTTGTAAAATCAATAAAATCGACATATTCAATATTACTGTCGATATTGTTCTAATTCCCATCCTCATCTTCTTCCAGCATCATCATCATCATCATTATCATTATCGTCATCATCAGCAGCAGCAGCAGCATTATCATCATCATCCCTCATCATCCCCATCATTCATCATCATCACCACCACCACCACCATCATCCCTATCACCATCATCATCATTACCATCATCATCACCACCTTCATCATCATCCCCATCATCGTCATCATCACCACTACCACCACCATCACTACCACCACCACCATCATCATCATCACCACCATCATCATCATCATCGTCACCATGATCAGTCAGTCAGTCAGTGAGACATCAGGTGTGACTATCTGTCAAGCAGGTGCCTTGTTTTATTTTCCCAGATTTGCCGTAATTGCAATGGCATGGTTCACCTACACCCTACCCTAAGCCAGCTTACTGCACCTACACCTGCTGCTGGGACCAGACCACCCACTCCCCACATGTAGGAGACATTATACACACACACACATCTCTCTCTCTCTCTCTCTGTCTCTCCATCCCTCTCCCTCCCCTTTATCTCTCTCTCCCTCTCCTTCTTTCCCTCCATCACTCCATGTCTCCTTCTCTCTGTCTCCCCCTCTCTGTCTCTCTCCTCTCCTCTCTCTCTCTCTCTCTCTCTCTCTCTCTCTCTCTCTCCATCCCTCTCCCTCCCCTTTATCTCTCTCCTTCTCTCTCTTTCCCTCCATCTCTCCTTCTCTCTCTCCCTCTCTCTGTCTCCCCCTCTCTTTCTGTCTCTCTCTTCCCCCCCCCCTCTCTCTCTCTCTCCTTCTCTCTTTCTCTCTCCTTCTCCTTCTCTCTCTTTCTCTCCTCTCTCTCTCCCTCCCTCTCTCTCCCCCTCTCTCTCCCTCTTGACTTCTTCAACGTTGCGCGGCATTAGTCAGAGTCATGGCAGCAATGCAGGCCATGCCATACCATGCCATGCCATACCATGCCATACCGCGCCGTGCATGCAGGCTTAGACGTTTAGGAAACTGTAGATAGTTCTAATTGGGAAAAATGAGGGAGAGGGGAAAGGAGAGAGAGAAGGAGGGGGAGGGAGAGAGGGAGAAAGAGGGAGGGAGGGAGAAAGGGGAGAGAGAGGGCAGGGAGAGAGAGAGGGAGGAGAAAGAGGGGGGGAAAGAGAGAGGGGGGAAAGAGAGAGAGGGAGAAAGGGAGAGAGGGGGGATGGGGGAGGGAGAGAGAGGGGGAGGGGGAGAAAGAGAGAGAGGGGAGAGAGGGAGAGAAGGGAAGAGAGAGGGGGAGAGGGGGCAGAGAGAGGGAGAGAGAGAGAGAGAGAGAGAGAGAGAGAGAGAGAGAGAGAGAGAGAGAGATGAGAAGAGAAGAGAGAAAGAGAGGAGGAAAGTGTGCGTGGTCTGTGAGTGTGTGTGTTGTGTGTGTGTTGTGTGTGTGTGTGTGTGTGTGTGTGTGTGTGTGTGTGTGTGTGTGTGTGTGTGTGTGTGTGTGTGTGTGTCTCTGTACTCGCTCGTGTGTGTATGGCGTGTATGTGTGGTGTGTGTGTGTGTGTGTGTGTGTGTGCGTGCGTGCGTGCATGCATGCATGCATGCCTATATCCACATGTCTAAAAGTGCGTAATATATCAATCATTGTAATCCTAAGAGTGAGACCTATTCCAGATTATAATCAACACACATCATCATCAGATTCTTGGAAGACCCGATCATAATTGTCCACATCCTCCCTCTACAACATCCCTTGGAGTTAACATCAGTGCAGACTCCACTCTCCCCAAAAGTCCTTCGGATGAGACTTTAAACCAAGAGCCCTGTGTGTGAACGCACGTAGAACATCTTGCGCACACGTTAAACCCTGTTCCGCTTTTCGTAAGAGTAGGCCATTGTGTGCCGGTGGGAACGGATGACAACATTTACAAAACTTCATTCACACGGGGACTAGATGTAAAAAAAAAAAAAAGCACATAAGTGCTTATTCCATTATCCTCGATATAAAAGAAAAAATTAAATTAAATTAAATTAAATGAATAAACATCTTTATCCTCTCTAAAAACAAAACGAAACTGTTGTTGACTCTCAGGTCAGACCTGTTAATGATCTTTTCTCTTTTTTGTGTGTGTCTCTCTGCAGCTGCCAGAGTCTTTGACACGGCAATCAACAGCTTGCTGGCATAACTCGGAAACTGGATCGTCCTCATCGTCGTCGAACGCTCAGACAGTCAACTACTGTTATCTGACATACGCGCAAAAACGCGTTGCGCTGCCGTTAAGCGCCTGATAGGTCAGACCCAGCACATCCGTCTTGGGCATGGGAGAGAAAATCTGTTTTTAAGTGTTCCTGGATTTTTTATTTATAAAAAAAAAAGGGCAAGAGAATGGACCAAGAAGGCAGAAAATAGACGAGAAAGGAGGTGACAGGAAGAAACAGAAGAAGGCAGAAACAAAGAGAGGGATAGAAAAGGAGGGAATTCCAAGCACAGAATTTCCAGAAGGTTGGGATGCTGTTTATACTGACAGCCCCCCTCCCCCCCCCCCCCCCCCCCCCCCCCCCCGGCATCCTCACGGGGACTTGGAACTGGATCGCTTTTCTCTCTCACACGTCTAGTAGCTGCGCTTTCCTCTTCACCTTGTGCTTGTGTCCTTTTCCAGGTTTCTTTTCTGGTTTGTTTGTTTGTTTGTTTTTTCTTTCTATACTCAGACCATCTTCCTGTTTTCTGTGGTGTTTCTGTCTTAGTTACCGTTTGTTTGTTTGTTTGTTGTCTGTTCATTAAACAGAGATCATCCCCGCAGTCGGAAAGTGGTTACCTAAGTGGTGGGTATCAAACGGTTGCAAGAGGCAAAAATCTCATCGTTGGTGAAACATGGAGGTTTTCAAGATACAAGATTTCATTGTTATTGTCTACTTACTTATAGAAAAAAAACAGTTCTTGACTGCAGTACCCAAAAACGTAAAACACACACGCTCGCACACACACAAATACATATACCCATACGCACGCGCGCGCGCGCACACACACACACACACACACACACACACACACACACACACACACACACACAAACCCATGGTCCTGCTTGATATAAATCCCAACTTCAGCTCTGGTTCTCTTGTATTACTCTTTTTTTCGTATAACTATATTCTTTAACATCATTTGGAAAAAAAATTTCCTCACGCTCCCCTTAACCCCAAACCTCAGTTAACCCCTACTCCATGAGCAAAATTCTGAAAGAAATCGTCCCTTTCCCCCGAAGAGGTCTCTCAGGCAGGAAAGAAATACAATTGAAGTCAGGAAAAGACAAAACAAAAAACCAGGTGACGCTGTTCTCGTGGCGACGCGCTCTCCCCAAGGAGAGCAGCCCGAATTTCGCGCAGAGAAATGTGCCGTGACTTAAAGTGGTACGCAAGACAATTCTCCTATCTGCAGTTCTATATGTACTCTGACAGAGCTCCAAACAGCAGGGTGGAAGGTGACCAATACAAGCACAGACAGAGCCATGACTTGAGGGTGTCATGAGATGTGTGTTCAGAATCAGCCGTCTGCTGCTGTCTGCTGCTGTCTGCTGCTGTCTGCTGCTGTCTACTGCTGTCTGCTGCTGTCTGCTGCCTGTCAACACTCAGGCCAGGTCCTCCTTTTGTTTTGCTTTGTGTTGTTAACTGGCAGGTCTGAAGAAACAAGGGCCTCTCTCTCTCTCCGTCCTTCCTCTGTCTCTCTGCAGTGCTTTCTCCTTTTCTAACTGACAGTCCACCATGTACCTCGATAACCTCTCTCTGTCTCTTTCTCTGTCTGTATACCTCTCTCTCATTCTCTCTCTCTCTCATCTCTCTCTCTCTCGTCTCTCTCTCTCTCTCTCTCCTCTCTCGCTCTCGCTCTCTGTGTTCTGTATGTATTGCGGCAAGACCGATGTACATTAAATTTGTTCCTAGTTTAGAGTTAAGAGTTCAGACTCTCTCTCTCTCTCTCTCTCTCTCTCATCTCTCTCTCCTCTCTCTCTCTTCTCTCTTTCTCCTCTGTTCTCTATATATATTGTGGCAAAGACCAAGGTAGGTACATTAAACTTCTCAGAGTTTAGAGTTCAGAGCTCGCTCTCTCTCTCTCTCTCTCTCTCTCTCTCTCTCTCTCTACTCTCTCTCTTCTCTCTCTCTCTCTCTTCTCTTCCTCTGATAAAGGGCTTGTTTTCCCTTGATAAAATCCTTGTCTGCTGGCTTTTAAACCTCTATCTTCCCTAAACCGATCCCCCCCTACCCTATCCCCCCCCTCCCTCCCCTACTGCCCTATGCCATCTTCCAAATACACCTGAACTCTCCTCTTCGTTCTCCTCATCTGATGTTAGCACTTCGCATGCCAATGGAGAAATATTCGCTCTGTCTCTCTGTCTGTCTGTCCCTCTCTCTGTCCTCTCTCTCTCTCTCCTCTCTCTCTCTCATCTTCTCTCCTCTCTCTCTCTCTCTCTCTCTCCTCTCTTCTCTCTCTCTCTCTCTCTCTCTCTCTCTCTCTCTCTCTCTCTCTCTCTCTCTCTCTCTCTCTCTCTCTCTCTCTCTCTCTCTCTTGTGTGCCGGTGGAAACAGATGAACAAAATTGACAAAACCGCATACACACGGGAACTGGATGTAAAAAAGCACACGAGTGCTTATTCCATTATCCTCGATATAAAAGAATAAATAAAACATAAAAAATAAAATTAAAATAATCTCTCCCCCCCTCTCTCTCTCTGTGTATTGTGGCCTAAGGCCAATGTACATCATACTTATCAAACCCGTTTAGAGTTCACAGCTCTCGCTCTCTCTCTCCCCTCTCTCTCTCTCTCTCTCTCTCTTCTCTCTCTCCTCATTCTCTCTCTCTCTCTCTCACCCTCTCTCTCTCTCTCTCTCCCTTTCTCTCTCCCTCTCTTTCGTTGCGTGCCCATGAAAGCATCCCAAAGTTTTGCACAGTTCAAGTCTTCCCCTCTGCACGAAAGGGCATCTGATCACAAACGACATTATTTATTGTGTCTTTTAAAACTGTTCTTGTTAGAGACTATCCACAATCTGAAAGTTCATAGCCATTTTCTAACTTGTGATTAGCAGCCAACAGAGGTTGTTTGATACTGAGAGTGAGAGGGGGGAGGGAGGGAAGAGAGCGAGAGAGAGAGAGAGAGAGAGAGAGTGACAGACAGACAGACAGACAGCCAGACAGAGAGAGAGAAGGGGAGAGAGAGAAAGAGGGAGAGAGAATGAATCTGTAATTTTCAAGGGTTACAAAATAAGCTTTTGTATACTGTTTGTCATCTGGCCCTTGCCCTGATTAGGGCCTACAGAATGAAATTCAACCTAAGAGAGAGAGACAGAGAGAGACAGACAGAGGCAGGGACAGAGACAGAGACAGACAGACGACGGGACAGGACAGGACAGGACACAGAAGCAGAGAAATACAGAAACACAAGAAGACAGCAACTGACAGACAAGAAAAGTAAGAGAGGCAGACACAAAAGTCACACAGAAAGACAAAGAACTCTAAAAATATTAAACACTGCATGCACTAACGAAGCAATGAAACTGAATAGGAAAAAGGCGAAGAACAAAAAAATAACAAAATAAACAGAAAGAAAGGGGGGGGGGAAATACAAATAGAAAGAGAAGAAAAGAAAGACAGAAAATAGTGTAGGAAAAAAATGATTATGAAAGAAAGGACCCGATAGACAAACCAAAAAACTTGTACCATTTCCTGGTTGAATATATTCATGAATGTTGGGTTTTCTTTTAAATCGAAAATAACAACAAGCAATTGAAAAAACATGAATGCAAACAGTACCATGACATTTTGCTGTTTTATTTCGGTTTTATGTTCTGTTGTTGTTTTAATATTCAAGCATGACAATGCAGTATACAGACATCGATTTTAAGTGGTATTATCCTAGTATCATGTTTATGCAAACCGCCGTGTGCCATTGGTGCTATGGCAAAATCCCTTAGATACTAGTAGGTCCTTATGTGATATTGATAATAAAATGGTATATGACACATACAAACACACACGCACGTACACATGTAGGCGCACACACACATACATACACACACGCACGCACACACACGCGCGTACGCATGAAGGCGCACACACACACACAAGTACATACGCATGAAGGCACAAACACACGCGCGCACACACACACATGCACACACACACACTACAAGTGACAAAACAATAACTTTCAGTCACCCACAAGCATCTGCTTTTCTCCTGGATTTCCCATACTATCTGTCTCCTTTCGTCAAATATCACTAATAGTGAAATCAAAACAGCACACAACACACACACACGTCGCGCGCGCGCGCGCGCACACACACAACACACAACACCACACACACGTAAACAACCCCCCACCTTCCTCCCCCCCCCCCCCCCCTCCTTCCCCACACCTTGATTTTTTAAAAACAAAACAAAACATTTTTTTTCTTCTTCTGAAGTTGGAAGCAGTGTAAAAACTCAGTCAGTGCAAGGCAGTTTGGAAGATAATGAGGGAACGCACAAGTGATCACTTGCATACGTTAATAATTGGCACCAACCAGCCATTCAGGCCATTTACATATTAATAAGACATTGCAAATTGCTGTCAAACACCTTCTGCATCAAACCCATTATCAATTCAAACACCTTTTTGACAGGTCGGGCGAAACGAAACCTTCCTCAATTATTATTTTTTTGTATACGCTTTGTGAAATCAAAAGAGTCTTCAACACTGAGATTGCTTAAGATTTATATTGTTTGCGTTGTGTTTTGAATTCTTATATTATGAATGGAGGGGGAGGGGTGGGGGATTGGGGGAGGGGGGGGGGGGGTAACATGCTATGTTATGAGTATCGGCTGCGGAACATTTGTGATCTCAATTGAATTGGTAATTGAGTGTTGTTGTTGTTGTTGTTTTTACAAATGTATGGTACAATTTAGCACGTGTGCTTGTGCATGCGTGCGCGCCGCGGTGTGTGTATCACCTCTCATCTCTCTCTCTCCTCTCTCTTCTCTCATCTCTCTCTCTCTCTTTTCTCTCTCCTCCCTCTCTCTCTCTCTCTCTCATCACACACACATCGTTTATAGTAGTTCAAATGAAGATAAGCAGTGCCCTGTTTGTAAAGACCAAATAGAGAATGAAGAACACTTTTTATTTAATTGCCCTGTCTTTGAAGATTTGAGACATAAGTTTCTTAAAGATGCGAAGAGACTTCCTTTGCACGTGCTACTCAGAGCTACAATATCTACTGATAGACATAATTTATCACGATTTATTTTTCATGCAACCAACAGAAGAAGTAAGATAACTTTATAGAAATGGATCCTTATATGGATGAATACTACATTCAAAACATTGTCGATTATGAGGAACGTGAATTGATTTGTGATGAATATTCAAGAAATAGGTGATGTAATTGCTTTATTATTGCTGATATATCATTTCATATTTATATACATTGATAGTAATGTGTTTATAACACTCATGTCATATGTCCACTCCATACGCCCATCATTCCTTTGTATTGTGGCCTAAGGCCGATGTACAGTAAAAGTCTGAAGTCTGAAGTCTCTCTCTCTCTCTCTCTCTCTCTCTCTCTCTCTCTCTCTCTCTCTCTCTCCAACATGTGCATGCATTCATTTACACAAAAGCGTTCTCTAGATGCATGTAACGCATGCAAGAGTGCGTGTATGTACATCTACATGCATACCCACGCACGCGCTCATGCGCACGCGGACACACACACACACACACACACACACACACACGCTACCATCACCACCACCAGCACCAGCACCACCACCACCACTAACGCACGCTCACATACACACACACACACTTTTCCTTCTGTGCATTTTTCTCCCTCACACACACACACACACACACACACACCACACACAACACACACACCAACACACACACACACACACACACACACAAACACACATTTCCCTCTGTGCACTTTTCTCCCTCCACTACTCCCCGCACATTCGCTTCCCACAGAACGCGCGTAATGTCATCATTAGGGCAGACAAATGCTGTCAGACCTGCCATTGCTAACCCGCCAGTCTCTGGCACATCATTCAGATCTTATCCCACACAAATTTATATTACCGCCACCCAGTGATACCCTGCCCTCCCCTATTCCTCTCTTCACCCTCTATCTTCATCAGTACAAGTTTCACCAGCTATGCTCATTCTAGTTTTGTATGTGTTTTTTTCTTTAATAATAATAGTAATAATAATAATAATAATAATAATAATGTATGGTATTTATACAGCGCTAAATCGTGTAAAGCAAACAAATCGAAGCTTGTTTTATTTATTTGTGTTTGGTTGTTGTGGTGTTTTTTTCCTATTTGAGGAACAACATAACAAGACAACGAAAAAAAAAGGATATTTTGATGAAAAGTGTCAGGGGGGTTAACAACAAAAGAGGGGGGAGTGGGGGGGGGGGGGGGGGGGGGGGGGGGGGGGGGGGGAACAGGGATATAAGGAAGTTCAGAAGGGGAACTGGTTTCAACAATCAAAAAAGTGAGAAATGGTTGGGAAATGCCAGAAGAAATGAAAACAAAGAAGACAAAAGAGAGAACGCCAGAAAAGAGAAAATAAATGAATAGAAAAAAAGAAGAAAGTCTGTAACATAATCGTAGTGAAGATAATTGTGTCATATTGAATGTTGTTTGTTGTATTAAACATAATTATTATTATTATTATTATTAATTATTTAATTATTATTATTATTATTAATTATTAATTATTATATATTATTATTAATTATAATATTCACGTATGCCCATAAAAGTCTGACACTAATCATTTCTGCTCATCAGCCTCTGTTTCTCCTATCTTTCTTTCTCCATTTCTGGGCAGGCACAATGTTATCAAATGAAATGAATTCAGCAATATACAAAACTCATCCATTAATACAGAAACGACAATGATGCTTGATATCAAAGCCTGCGAAATGGAACAGAATTTCTTCCCCCCCCCCAAAAAAAATACAGGAAGACAACGCGAAAACAAGAGAAAGCAAAGACAAAAATCAGCGCCAGAAATGATCAGAGAGCAGCTGTAGTCATCATCATCAACCAATACATCCAGTGGTGTGTAGGGCAGCAACAGAGCGTTTCCACTCCTGCCTATCCTGGGCCAACCTAGTCACTGATCCCCAAGAGTGCTGCATGGCCTTCATCTCACTTTCCACAGTCCTCCTCCTCCACGTTGCTTTTGGTCTTCCTTTCCTTCTCCTTCCTTCTGGGGTCCAGTGCAATGCTGTTCTTGTGAATGACTGCTGTAGTAACGCACATTAAAACTCTTTTCTCCGGGATATTGCTGTGGTTATGATCCAGGTGGATGATGGGAGGTCTACAAAATTAATGATCCATGGCTGCAGGGTCTGTCTGTGGTGAATCACCCTCTGCACCTGCATTCTGACTGATGTCATCAATGCCAAAAAAGAAAAAAGAAGACGTGAGAAAGAAATGGTGTGTGGTGCTGTGTGTGATTGAGTGTTCAGGTGACAGGTGTGTTTCCTTATGTCAGGGTAAAGGGAGGAGGAAGAGGAGGAGGAGCATGCAGCGACTTTGAAGGTGGGGAAGGGGTATGTAGGTAGGTCTTGATGCTGGCAGAAATGATCACTTAATCACCTGGGAATGATAGAAAGTATCCATCCACTTAGTTTGAGTTTTCTGTCTCTGTGTGTGTCATTTAGTAGTGTCCTGACTTTAAGGTAGTAATTTTCATTTTTAGCATCTAGGATTATGATATACACAAATGTTCACGAATGTTTCTTCCCCACAAAGTCAGACAGAATGCAGCTACCTTAATCGTGGGCAAAAAACGGTTGCATACTCAACAGTCTCACCATTCGTGAACCTCGGAGCTCTAGCCGAAGAACGAACAAGAAAACACACACGCACGCGCGCGCGCGCGCGCGCACACACACACACACACACACACACACACACACATACAGATACATACAGATACACGCACGCAAGCACGCACACACAATGTTCATATTCGATGTACCATCTGGAAATAAAAAATTTAACTTGACTTGACTTGACAAAGCAACAATAATCGTTTTCATTACTACTGTTATTGCCGTCATCATCGTCATTGTGCTCACAGTTGTCTTCATCGTCCTCCTCCTCCTCCTCATCACCACCACCACCACCACCACCACCATCATCATCATCGTCATCATCATCTCCACCACCTTCACCGTCATTCTCATCATCATCATCATCATCACAATAATAATCATCATCCCCATCATCGTCGTCATCATTATCGTCACCATCATCATCACTATCATTATCATCATCATTATTCTCATCATCATCAGCCACCATCACCGCCATCATTATTCTCATCATCATCATCATCATCATCGTCACAACCACCACCATCATCGTCACCATCACCATCACCATCATCATCATCCATCATCAGTCGTTACTATCATTACCGCGTGTGGCTTGGCATTACATGTATGTATGTATGTATGTATGTATGTATGTATGTATGTATGTATGTATGTATGTATGTATGTTGGTGTGTGTGTATGTATGTATGTATGTATGTATGTATGTATGTATGTATGTCAGCGCCTGGGTTTTATCACAGTTCTTGATTAAACCATTGACTCTGGGGGCAACAGCAAAGTGAGAGGCTGTATGCTTTTCCACTCATGGAATTCCACTTTACAGCTTAGTCTTTAGCGATCGACTATGACTCTCTGACTAGGAGGCTTGACTTGCACAGTCCTTATGTGCTGCAGCCTGGGGGCTAGTTGGCCTTTGGAGAACATCTCCAACGCTGACTGTCCTTATGCCCACTTGGCCGAGAGAGTGGGGATGTACTGTGGGAAAGGCATCTCCACTATAATCAAATTTCTGCCCAGTTTCCGAAACAGCAGCTGCCTCCTCTGCTGTTTTGGAGGTCATCGTCGAACACGACGGACTAACATACATGTATGTATGTATGTATGTATGTACGTGTGTGTGTATTGCCAGATTTGCTGTAATTGAAATCACACGGTTCACTAACACCCGCAGTGCACCTGTGCACCTGCTGTGGGGACCACCCACTCCCCACACCTAGCAGACACCCACACACATATATTATCCCTTTCCTTCACCCCCCCCTTCCCCCCCCCCCCCCCCCTCTTTATTTATCAGGCTTGCTACTCATCCTCCACATCTGTCTCTATGTCTCTTGTGTTTCATATGCCTCATTTTTTCTCTTCTGACTCTGTCTGTCTGTTTTCTGTCTGCCTCTTTCTTTTGTCCCCCCTCTCCCTTTTCTGGATTATTTCCTCAGTCTGCTTCTCTCCTGGCTGTCTCTGTACTCTTCTTTCTGTCTGTCTGTCTCTGTTCCTCTCTCCTTCCCTACTCTCTTGTTCTCCCCCCTCCTACCCCTCCTCCCTCCTTCTCCCTTCCCTCCTCTCTCTCCCCAACTCTCTCCCCCCATCCTTCCCTCCCTCTCCCACCCCCTCTTTTCTCAATCTCTCCCCCCCCCTCTCCTCTCTTTTCTCTGTCTCTGTCTCTATCTCCTCTTCTCTTCCCCACTCTCTCTCCTCTCTCCTTCTCTCTCTCTCATCTCTCTCTCTCTCCAGCCTCACCCCCTACGAATCCACCACATGATGTAATCTTCTCTCCAAAAACATCATCACTACGCTGGCATAGAGTCATGGAAACGTGTGAGCCACGCTGTGCATTTACTTCCACTCTACATGTCAAGAAAGCTGAGCTGAGGAGGAGGGTTAGGCCTAGTTAGATCGAAGGTGAGAAGAGGAGAGAGAGAAGGGGGGGGGGGGGGGGGGGGGGGGGGTGGGAAAGAGAGAGGAGAAAGCGGAATGAGGGAGATGGTAGAACCAGGGAGAGGAGAGACAGAGAGGGAGACAGAGAGAGACAGAGATGTGACGACAACACAGAGGGAGAAGGAGAGGGGGGAGGGGGGAAAGAGAAAGAGAATGAATGAAAGGGAAAGAATGAATAATGAAATGAATGAATGAAGAATGAAGCCTTCATTTTTCAAGGGAAAAGATAAACATGCGCTAATTTTTTTTCATCCCGGCCCTTTCCCCGATTAGGGACTAAAACAAAAAGGGGAAAAACCCTACTATAAGAAAGACAACAGTTTTTTTTAAAGATAAATTATATTTAACAATACATAATCCCTAATGACTTGAACTTAAAATTTTACAAGATTTTTTTTTTAGAAAAGGATAGGGTTAATAAAATAATTCCCAAACAAATTTAAAAATATTAACATGAAAATGATACCCCGTTATAATTAAGTAATAGGATACAGTAAAATTGACGGGAGACAGCAAGAAGCAAGAGAGAGAGAGAGAGAGAGAGGAAAAGAGAAGAGAGAGAGAGAGAGAGAGAGAAAAGGGAGATGAGAGGAGAGAGAGGAGAGAGAGAGAGGAGAGAGAGAGAGAGAAGAGAGAGAGAGAGAAGAGAGAGAGAGAGAGAGAGAGGAACACTGAACACTAAAACACTGAAACACTGAATGTTTTAAATTTGTACATTGGCCTTGGACCACAATACATTTTGTTGGGCTTGGGATAGAAAAATGGGTTTCATTCATATCATTGGCAAAGCAAATGCCACAAACAAATAATGATTTATGACTGATTGAGAAGAAAAACACCAAAAATATACATAGCCAAATAATGCAAAAAGATTATGTCCAGTAACAGGTCATGACTAAATACAAAAGAAAAACACCATTTATTCTATTTCTTGTTTAAATAAACCTTAAATCAATCATAACCCAATCATAGAAAGAAGATGCTAAGAAAATTCATCCATATTGAGTATATCAAATCGTAGCAGTTTTCCAATAAAGTATTTGCGCCAACATTATTTTCCTTTTGTTAATAAAATTTGAAAAATGTAGTTAGACAACTATGTTTGTACTCATCATTTCTTACTTTAAAACATATCTGTCATGGTACATTGATACATTTGCTTATAAACTTTTCTCTTAAGTTTGAGTACATGTAACATTCCCATAGAAAGTGGGCTTCATTTTTAAAGTTCGTTTTAAAAAAATGGACACAATTTAATTTTCGGATATTATCACTATATTTTATACCAATATTGTTAAGAGGTAAAAACATTAACTCTTGCTTGTGTAATTGCTACACGAAAGCAGTAGACATCTATAAAGTTTAAATACTGCTCTTTTACAAAAATACTTTTAAACGATTTTTACACATCATACCTCTCTTATGAGAGAGAGAACTCGAACTCTGAAATGATTTAATTGCACTTGGCCCTTTGGCCACAATACAATATAGAAAAGAAAATAAAGAGAGAGAGAGAGGAGAGAGAGAGAGAGAGAGGGGAGAGAGAGAGAAGAGAGAGAGAGAGAGAGAGAGGAGAGAGAGAGAGAGAGAGAGAATAATAACGAATTAGAGAGAGTAGGTGAGAGAGAAAAAAAAGGGGGGGGGGGGGGGGGGGGGGGGGGGGGAGAAAAGTAAAAGAGGAAGAGAGAAACAGAATGAGAAACGAACAGAGAAGGGCAGAAAGAATGAGAGGGACAGAAGAAGAAGAAGAATTGCAAAGAAGAATTGCGAAGAAGAAGAATTGCGAAGAAGAAGAACAGTTGCGAAGAGGAATTGCGAAGAAGAAGAATAATTACGAAGAAGAATTGCGAAGAAGAATTGCGTAGAAGAAGAAGAATATATTTGCAAAGAAGAATTGCGAAGAATTGCGAAGAAGAAGAATTGCGAAGAATTGCGAAGAAGAAGAGTTGCGAAGAATTGCGAAGAATTGCGAAGAAGAAGAATTGCGAAGAAGAAGAATTGCGAAGAATTGCGAAGAATTGCGAAGAAGAAGAAGAAGAAGAAGAAGAAGAAGAAGAAGAAGAAGAAGAAGAAGAAGAAGAAGAAGAAGAAGAAGAAGAAAAAGAAGAAGAAGAAAAGAAGAAGAAGAGAGGCAGGGAAGGAGAGACAGAGACAGAAAGAGACAGAGAGAGACAGACATACACAGTCAGAGATGAGGAGAGAGTGGTGTGTGTGTGTGGTGTGTGTATGTGTGTGTGTTGTGTGTGTGTGTGTGCGTGTGTATGTGTGTCTGTCTGTCTGTGTCTGTGTCTGTGTGTACGCTCGCGCACGCACTACATATATGATTAATGACTGATGATTTAGTAAAGCTTATGTATGTGTGTGTGTGTGTGGGTTTTTATTTTAAAGGTAAACGCTCACTACTGTGAACACCACACAACCTGCTGCAAAAAAAAAAAAAAAAAAAAAACCCAGAGAACTTCAGCTGACCCATCAGAAGTGATATAGTAGAGGCAACCGCCCAAGCACTAATCGCACTAAATCACGGACTACCATAGAAAAAGAAAATTAATCACCAGCTCAAGCCAACGATGTGAAATTAATTAATCAATAAAGGAGGAACTCTATACACTACGTACGACCTGTCTTCAATTTAAGAGAGAATGAGATAGGGGATAGTAGTGGTGGGGATGGGGCGGGGTGGGGAGGTTATAGGTAGGGAAAGGTAGGTGGGGTGGGGTGGGGTTGGGGTGGTAGGTAGGGAAATGGAGGTGGGGTGGGGGTTGGTGGGTAGGGAAAGGATGAGGGGGGGGGGGGGGGGGGAGGGATAATGGCAGACCACTCTCTTGCACGACGTAGAGCGACAGGTGGCCCTCAGCTCGTTAAATTACAATTTACCGCTCTCCCCCACATGCCTGTCTAATCGTCTCTGTCGCGTCCACTATGCCACGCACGCCAGCTACGTTCGACTCCTCTCTCTCTCTCTCTTGCTGACACTGGCAATCCTCAGCTGCTAACGAGCAAGCTTTTCTCTCCGTGCGGGTGTGTGTGTGTGTGTGTGTGTGGGTGTGTGTGTGTGTGTGTGTGTGTTGGGGTCTGTGTGTGTCTGTGTGTGTGTTGTGTGTGTGTGTGTGTGTGGGGTGTGTGTGTGTGGTGTGTGTGTGTGTGTGTGTGTTTTGTGTTGTGTGTGTGTGTTTTTATTGTCTGTCTGTCTGTTTGTGTCTGTCTGTCTGTCTGTGTGCCCATGGCTGTCTGTCTGTATCTTAAAAGTCTGTCTGTCTCTTTTTCTCTATTTCTTTGGTGTCTGTCTGTGATTGCGTCTGTGGCTGTGTCTGTCTGTCTGTCTCTCTCTCATTGTCTATGTTTCTCTGCATCTCTGTGGGGTGTTTTGTGTGTGTGTGTTGTGCGTGCATGCGTGCGCGCGTGGTGCGTGCGTGCGTGTGTGTGTCCCTGTTTTCTGTGTGTCCCCGTGTGCGCGTGCGTCTTCCCTCTCTCTCTGAGGACTCTGTATTGATTCGACTCTCGTCTCGTATTGGTTCTGTCTGTTTTTCGTCTTCTGTCTGTCTGTCTGTCGTCTGTCTCTCTCCCTCTCCTCTTTTCTCTCCTTCTCTCTCCCCCCTCCTCTCTTTCTCTCTCTTCCCCTCTCTCTCTCTGAGCCACTCTATGATCTCGAGCTCTCTGTCTCTGTATTGGATTCTGTCGTCTGTTGTCTGTTGTCTGTCGTCTGCTGTCTGTCTGTCTGTCTCTCCTCTTTCTCTCTCTCTTCTCTCTTCTCTCTCTCTCTCTCTGTGTCTCTGTATTAGTTTCTGTCTGCTCTGTCTGACTATCTGTCTGCTGTCTGCTCTTTCTCTCTCTCTCTCTTCTCTTCTCTCTCTCTCTTCTCTTCTCTCTCTACCTCTCTCTCTCTCTTCTCTTCCCCTTCTCATAACCCGGTTTTACTGTTTTTGATCTCTCTCTGTGTCGTGTCTTGATTTTGCTTTCTGTCTGTCTGCCCTCTCTGTCTGTTTTTGTTTGTCTCTGTTTTGGGTCTCTGTCTCTCTCTCTCTCCTCTGGGGACCTTATTATATATGCTGTCTTTTTGTCTTGAATTGGTTTTTTTGGGTGTGTCTGTCTGTCTGTCTGTCTTTTATCTTGGCTCTCTCTCTCTGTCTTGTTTCTCTCTCTCAATCCTCTCTCCTCACTCTCCAATTGGGGACCTATTAGTTTCCTTAGAAAGAAGACCCTAAAGATGTGAAACAGTGTTAAAAACGACCCAATGACTATTCTACCCCTTTGACGGGGCTTGTTGTTTTTTCACTGCAGTTGTGGTCAGTCGCTTTATTCAGTATTTTTTGGACGTTTGTAAAAAAAAAGCACCCCTTCCCCACCTCTTCCGCCACACACACTGTGTCATCACTTTTGTTCTTTTGCTTTCCCTAGAAATAAAAATGGTGGGGAAAGAGGAGAGAGAGAGAGAGGAGAGAGAGATAACCGCGACGACAGGGCAGATAGATAAATAGATAGACAGAAGTAGTAGTGGATATAATAAAAATAGATGATAGATAGATAAAATAGATAGATAGTAGATAGATAGATAGATAAAAAGATAGATGTAGAAAGACAGACAGAAGACAAGACAACAAAATAGAAAGATAGACAGACAGAAAACAGAAGATGAAGATAGTAGATAGATAGATAGATAGTAATAGATGATAGATAGAAGTAGAAAATTTGATAAAGACGACAAAGACAACGAACGAAAACAGGTACACAAGATGGGAGAGGAATAGACACAACAGAGACAGAACAGACGAATCCGAGCAGACAGACAGTCAAGACAGACGTCACAGACAACAGCAGACAGACAGAAGACGAGGAGATAAGAGACAGAAGAAAGACAGAAAACAAGCAGACAAACAGATGGCAGGTAGATAAAACAAGCATCAAGAAGCAGAACAAGGTCCTCATTTTGATGTGCAATGTTCGAGATGAGTGTCAAAAAACTCTGTTCTCAAACATCTTCTCCATTTTTTGGCTTTTTTTAAAAAAAGACCCTTTTTTTTCAAAAAAAACCCAAAAAATTTGAAAATACTAAAAAAGAAAAAGAAAACGAGACCCCGACGACGACGACGCGAGACGACAATGAAGAACAAAAAACAAAAAAAAACCCAACAAAAAACAACAAAAACCGCAACAAAAAAAAAACCTACAATTTAAAAACCACATCCGTCCAGCCTAGGGGAAACCCCCCCCCCAAAAAAAACCAAAAACAAAACCCAAAAAAACCCCAAACCCCCCCCAATTTCAGGTGATAGCTCAACTTGAATTCGCGCTTAAAAATACACATGCCCCAAAGCGGGTTCCGTCACGTGCGCCCCCCCAAAAAAAAAAAGGCCCCCCCCCCCCCCCCCCAGACAAAAACCCATTCAGACGAGTAGGGAGAAAGCGGGAACACGCCGCCACTCTGAAAACCCCCCTGGAGGCGCCCAATGTCAAGGGACGGGGGGTGTCACATCAGATCGGGACCCCATGTCAGAATTCTCTTTTCCTCTGGGGTTCTCTGTGCTTTTGTCCCTCCTCGGGCTTTTCTTTTCCCTCTCTGTCTCTCTTCTGTTTCTCTTTTTCCCCTCTCTCCCCTTGTTGTTTTCTCTCTCTGCCCCCTTCTCTTTCTTCCCCTCTTTTTCCCTTCTGTTTCTATCCCTGCCCACTTTTCTTTTTTTCCCCCCCCCTTTTGTTTGGGGCCCCCTTTAAAATTTTTTTAAAAAAATGCCCCTTGTCTACTTAGATAGGTTTTTTTCTTATTCATAAGATCAATGACAATGAAAATAAACGTAATGATGCTGCTGGGGAAAGTGCAAAATTTAAAATGCTTTGAGATTTAAATTTGTCAGGGTTGTACCTATACGCTTACTTCTATCTGCCCCCTTTTTCCGAATTCTCTTCTCTCTCTCTTCCCCTCTCCCCCTGCCCTGTCTGTCTGTCTGTCTCTGTAAATTTTTCTGTTTTTTTCCCCAAGCTCATGGTTTGGTGTGATTTTGATTTTGTTAAAAAAACCCCCTGCTACTTAGATAGGGGAAAAGGTTTTATGGTTTGATTTCTATTTTGAGGCATTTTTATTTTCCCCTCCGGGCTTTCTAGATCATTTGTTAAAAGTCTAACAATTGTTTTGGGGTTTTTGTGTGTGTGTGGTGTAAGGGGGAAATTCAATACAGGGGAAAAATAAGGTCAGAAAAAGTGTAAATTTTTGGGAAGGTTTAGGGCCCAAAAAAAAAAGGGTTTTTAAAGTCGAAAACAAGTGATTTTGTATGCAAAGCAGGGGTTGTTTTGTGTTAGGGAAACTTTTACTCATCTCTTAAAATTTTGTTAACTTTTTTTTTTATAAAAAAAATGTATTTCTTTGAAGGGCTAAACGTTAAAAAAAAAACCCACCAAAACAGTTTGGGATTTCATCGTCTTATTTTAGATGTATGTATGCATAAATTTCAAACATCTCTCTCTTCAATAAAAAAAATGTCATTGTATTCTCTCTCGCTCACTCTCTCTCTTCTTCTCTCTTTTCTTCCTCCTCTCCTCTCTCCTCTTTGGAAAACAAGAAAAAACATGCAAAAATTGTATTGAAAGAGGCAAAAGGCAACATTTAAAAGTAAAAAGGGCTTGGGGCTTCTTGACCTTTCATGAGTCTAGAGAGCAGCAGAGGATAAACAAGGGCTGTGAAGACAGTTCAAAGGACCCCTTTGGCCCAAGGCTGAAGTCATCATCATCACCGATCCCTCAGATTCCGAATCCTTTGGAGCGCCTTGGAAGCTTTGTCAACCCCCTTTCTCCAGTCCTCTCGTCTCTCAGCCGCCCTCAGGGTGTCTCTCAGCTCCATGTCTGTCCACTCCCGAATGTAGGACTTCTATTAACTTTTCGTATGGGGGTATAATGTTAACCCAGCACTACCGACATCCATACCACTACTACGTTTAAGTACCACACGTATTGGTGGCATTTTACTGCTTCAAGTTGAAGAATAAAATAGCGTTAATGATATATCATTTAGAACACCTTTGATCTGCATTCTCTCGAGGGTAGGGGGGTGTAAAATCACTTTTCGGTTCTCTCCAAAAGTAGGCTTTTCATAATGCTTCTTTTTAATCCAGCATGAAAACCCACCTTTTTGTCTACCCAATTTTTATAATGCAAGAACTAGTGACGGACATACACACACCTACCCCCCTCACACACACACGTACCTACCCCCACCCCCCACCCCCACACACACATACATCACCACCACACACACCACTAAACCACTACCACCAAACCACACCACACCACACACACCACTAAACCACCACCACAAAACCACACCACACCACACCACAAAACCGCTCTGGGGGGGCAATTTTGAAGTGGCAGGATTTGGTTGGGGGTGGGGAGAGGAGGAGGGGAGGGGGGTGGGGGGCTAAAAGTGCGGGAGGAGGCGGAGGAAGAGGAGGAGGAAGAGACAGCTGGTTTCACGTGCAGGGTCAGCTACACAGACAGGCAGACAGTAGGACAAGGTCACTGTCTCGCCAGGTGAAGGTGAAGGTCGTGGCACGGGTGTGCGAGACTGGGGACGAAGAAGGGGGGGGGGGGGGGGGGGATATGGAGGGGGAGGGGGCGATTAAGGGAGGGGAGGAGAGTGGAGAGTGAGGACGCAAAGGCAAACAGACAGCAACAGACAGCTTTCTTAGAGAGAGAGAGAGAGAGAGAGAGAGAGAGAGAGAGACAGAGAGGCAGAGAGACAGAGAGAGAGAGAGAGAGGAGAGAGGAGAGAGAGAGAGAGGAGAGAGAGAGAGAGGAGAGAGAGGAGAGAGAGAGAGAGAGAAGAGAGAGAGGAGAGAGAGAGAGAGAGGGGATGAGAGAGAGATGTGAGTTGGAGAGAGAGAGAATGGTGTGTATGTGTGTGAGAGGAGAGTATGTGTGTGTGTGGTTGTGTTGTGTGAAGAAAGGAGGGAGTCAGAGAGAGTGAGTGAGAGTGTTTGTGGTGTGTGTGTTGTGCATGCGTGCGGCTTGCGTGTGTATGTGAGGGAGGAGAAGAGGTGTGGTGTATGTGTGTGTTTGTGTGTGAGTGTGTGTCTTCCTTTGGTTTTAGTGATTGTCACTTTCAGTGATATTAGACGGTGTGTGTTGTGTGTGGTGGGGGGTGTGTGTGTGTGTGTGTGTGTGTGTGTGTGTTGTGTGTGTGTGTGTGTGTAGTTCGTGTGTGTTAGGAGTGATGAGGCGTGTGTGATGTGTGAGGAGAGTGAGGATGTGTGTGTAGAGAGAGAGGGGAGGCGAGAGTGCGAGTTGTGTGTGTGTTCGAGTGTGTGGTTGTGTTGCGTGTGTGGGTGTTCGCGTGTGGTGATGTGTGTGTGTGTAGTGTGTGGTGGGGGCGCGATGACAAATAATACAGAGAACTAGGGTCCTGAGGGACATGGGGAGGGGGTCAAAATGACCATTGTCTCAAAAAGAGCTAGACAGAGAGAACATCTTCACACACACACACACACACACACACACACACACACACACACACACACAAGAAACAAACAAACACACACACACACTTCAAGTAAAGAAACGTAAAATCGAACACCACACACACACACACACACACACAACACACGCACGCACGCACGCACGCACACACAGATAGAGAGAAACAAAACACACACCCCACACACACACACACACACAGATAGAGAGAAACACACACACACACACACACACACACACACACACCACACACACACAAGTGAAGAGACGTAAAATCGAACACCACACACACACACATACACACACACAGATTGAGAGAGACAGAGAGAGAAAGAGGAGAGAGAAGGAATAGAAACCGACAAATGGATAGAGGCAGACACATGCATAAAGAAACTTTACTATAAAATAACAGTATCTTAAACGGCAAAAATCATTCCATATTCTTCTAAATAACACAACACCTACAAGACTTCACAAAATCTGACAGTGGCAGGCAGACTCTCAAACAGAGAGACCCACAGTCGCATGAACAAGAGTTCAAAAGAAACAGAGCATATAATTATGTCAGCTTGTGTGTGTGTGTGTGTGTGTGTGTGTGTGTGTGTGTGTGTGTGTGTGTGTGTGTGTGTGTGTGTGTGTGTGTGTGTGTGTGTGTGTGTGTGGCGCTTGTGTGTGCATGTTTTATTTATTTATTTATTTATTCTTTTATTTCGAGGATAATGGAATAAGCACTCATATGCCCTTTTTTTTTTTTTTACATCTAGTCCCTGTGTGTATGAGGTTTTGTAAACTTTGTCATCTGTTCCCACCGGCACACAATGGCCTACTCTTCCGAAAGGCGGAACAGGTTTTTAACGTGTGTGGAAGATGTTCTGCATGCGTTCGCACACGGGGCTTCGGTTAGTGTGTTTGTGTGTGTTTGTGTGTATATGCGTGTGTGTGTATGTATGGGTGTGCTTGTGTGTATTTCCGTGTGTGTATGTATGTATGGGTGTGCGCGCGCGCGTGTGTGTGTATGTGTGCATGCATGTTGTGCGTGTATATGTGTGTGTAATTATGTGTGTATGTATGGGTGTGCTTGTGTGTGTGAGCGAGTGGGTGTGTGTGTGTCTGTGTCTGTGTGAGCGTGCGTATGTGTGATGTATACTTGTGCGTGTACATGTGTTGTGTTGCTTGTGTGTGTGTGTGTGGCGCGCGCTGCGCGCGCGCACGCGTGTGTGTGTGTGTTCACGCTTCTATAAATTGTGTTGTGGCTCAGGTTTTGCCTTTGATAGGTGACCCATGAGAAATCGTCCCCACTTTCACTTTGTAATGGCTATTGACTGCTTCCTTGATGAGGAGACGCGCTTTGTGTTGCGTTGCGGCTCTCTCTCTCTCTCTCTCTCTCTCTCTCTCTCTCTCTCTCCCTCCCTCACTCTCTCTCTCTCTTTCTCTCTGTCTGTCTGTCTGTCTGTCTGTCTCTCTCTCTCTCTCTCATCTCTCTCTCTTCTCTCTCTCTCTCTCTCTCTCTCTCTCCCGCCCTCCCTCTCTCTGTCTCTCTCCCTCCCTCTCTCTCTGTCCCTCCCTCCCTCCCTCCCTCTCTACTCTCCCTCCCTCCATCTCTGTCTCTTCTGTCTCTCTTTGTCTGTCTGTCTGTCTCTCTGTCTGTCTCTCTCTCTCTGTCTGTCTCCCTCCCTCTCTCTGTCTCTCTCTCTCTCTCCCACCCTCTCTCTCTCTCCCTCCCTCCCTCCCTCCCTCCTCTCTCTCTCTCTCTCCCTCCCTCCCTCCCTCTCGGTCTCTGTCTTTCTGTCTCTGTCTGTCTCTTTCTGTCTCTGTCTGTCTATCTGTCTGTCTGTTCTCTCCCAACTCTCTGTCTATGTCTATCTGGTCTGTCTGTCTCTCTCCCATCTCTGTCTCTGTTGTCTCTGTCTGTCTGGCTGGCTGTACTGTCTTTCTCTCTCCTCTCTCTCTTCTCTTCTCTCTCTCTCTCTTAACCTCTCTCTCTCAACTCTAGGGTCGAGTGTTTGTAGCGCTGTGGCAAATGTCGGTGTTTTTGCTGTTTTGGTGTCCACACTATTCCTTTCAAGATGTGTGCATGTTTGTATCAGTGAATTGTGATAGGAATGCAATGCTGTTGACAGATTAGCTCATAAAACCAGGTATTGGACTCCTAATTAATATTATAATTAGTTATAGGAGACATTGTAAGAAATCTGTGGCAGATGGATACTTGTTCATGGACATGCAATTCGTGTAGCTTTGATAACGTCATTTGCACGTGCCTTAGTTGTGTTGATGTGACCAGGTGTGAAATATTGACAGCCTGCATTACACATTGTACAGTGTGTGGTGAGCATGACTTAACTCCCCTGTCCCCATCTGTTAGTGTTGTTGTTGATCGTTGCTGGCAGTGTAAACGCATTTGGTGACAGTTGTGTCGTGCTGGTGTTAAGCTCCCTTGCCTGTCCCATGTCCGAGTGATGGCCTTGAATTATGACTTTATACCGAACCTGTCAAAAGAAAGGGTGTTTACTTTAGGACAAGTGTGATGATGTGATACCTTCAAATATATACATAGCCAAACTGCAGCTACCTTGGCAGTCTTCCAATAAGTTTTCATGTGATGAAAAGAACTGATATCATGGTGAAAATGTCTATTTATCGTTACGCTGCTTTTGACAATGATTGTACTGGTATAGAAAATAAAACTGACTATGACAGTAATGATAAATACTCTGTCTCTCCACTGAGGATCAAGGAACGACGCACCTACCCACCTGTCTAAGTCGGGTGGCTTCTTGTGTTTCTCAATGATGTAAAATGCTTGTGACTCTATCGCTGTACTTCACTCGTCAAGGAAACAGGAATCTCTTACTGTGTCTGGGTGTGGCCTGTACAAATTGGGCCAATATGAATGTGAAGAACTGAAAGATACATGTGATGGAGTTGTTGTGAAAGGATGATTCACACTACACTACAACACACATACTCACACATTTCCTCTAACCTTTCTGACTGATTGACGGTAGCAGTTTTACCTCTGTCTGCACCCCTTAAATGATCTCACAGCAGTTACTTCTCCTCCTCCACCTTCTACTACTGCGAGGTGTCTCTTTACATGATAATGTCCTCTGGTATACATGCTAGACACCTTCTCTTGTGTCCCCTTTCACCAACAGAACAGATGTAAGCCAACTTTCCCCACTGATATCCATGACGTTGGTCATGAAAACATACTAAAAATGTTGAACCAACCCTCAGCCCTAGCTCACCCGTCTTTCTCCTGTGCCTATACACACAAGGGCACAGAGTGTGAAGCAACACATTAACAGGGGAAAGGAGCACGCCAGTCGTTTAACGACGACGAACGTTGTGCCGTCACAGCATGTAAACAAAACACTGACTGAAAAAACTGCAGACTATTGAAGAATCACTGACTTCCATTTTTACCAGATTTAACTTACCATGATGTTGAATTATCTAGTTTTGGAAGACTGCATAATGCTCAATCAAAAAGGAACTAAAACAAATCATATTGACCCTCAAGATTTAAATCAGTTCTTCCGCATTGACAATGTACAGTTGTTTGGCATGGCTAAATGTTGATGCAACAATCGGCTAGTCTCATTAAGGAAAAAATCACTCCCTAAAACCATCTCTAGGGACGTGCACTCGAATTAAGGCAGTTTTTAAAGTCAAAAAGCACACCCAAAATAAAGTGTATACTATCTGTGTGACCTGCCAGCCGATGACAAAATAATGTGTGGTACAGCTACAGTGGAAACTGGCATCTGTTGACCTTTGCCACCTCTCGCCAGTTGTTCCAGGAGCAATACTGGACAAATAGCCTTGATTCTGTTGGACATGAAAGCAACACTGGGGAGGAGTCTGCTAAAGATAACACCTCCCACCTCAAAACCCAAGCAATCATGTTGATGTAGCAGTATACCTGTAGAAGATAGAAAACAGATTTGGGGTACCGGTAACTTGCACTCTTGACCCAGATCAGGAAACATAGCAGTCAAACTCCATAGTTTTTCAACACAGAGTCTATTGTTCAAAAGCCAGGAAAGTAACTAGTATTGACAGTAAACGACTGCCCACAGAAAAGGTAGATTAACCCAGAAACAGGTGTTGAGGAAAGTAACAATTCCTGCAGAAACTTCCTCAATAATAATTGGTGATTCCATCATAAATATCTTAATCCAAGTCGATGGATCACACAAGCTAATTCTCTATTAAAAAAAAAAAACTCTGCGTTAGAGGCATTATACTGTACCAAAGTCTTTTTCAGTTGCTCACTGACTTAGTGCACCTACAAGCCATAGTCTGCACAGTCTTTGTGGCATGTGGGGGTGAATGACTGCTCTAGCTGGGACCCATCCCAACCCAGACTTGGAAGAAAGCAATTCTTTATTAAGGAGTGCTTTCCTAGTGCCTGTATCACTTTTTAGCTCTGTGCTTCCAGCTCGTGGAAGGCACCAACTTTAATAACTGTATTGCTCCATCAAATAGAAATCTTCATGAAGCCTGTAACTGATGCACATTGATCTGCTAGATCATGTATAGAACCTTTATTCCAGCCCCAAATGGATTGCCCCACAGTCAGGCTCTTGTACAATGATGTAATTCACCCCAGTGTTAAAAGGTACAGCTCGTTTGCAGTTAGTTTTAAACAGATACTTTCCCCTACCACTTGCAGAACGTTTGGCCCTTAGCAACAATGAGAACTCTCTTGGAGAGCAGCTGGTGACGCTCGTAATCGTCGTGTTGTTTCCAACACAAGGAGTGTTAAACGTACAGCTCAGCAATTGGCTTGGGGGTGAACCCAGATTGACGGGTGCTCAGAAATCTAAATGTATCCACCCATGTCATCAAGTTACAAGATTTCCCTCTTTTGCCCTCCCGGAACTGCAGTTATCTGGTTTGGGGATAGGATGGACCTCTGTTTTCAGGATCATTACTGTGTCCAGACACGGAAATGGTTTGGAGGAAGGGACGGGGGTCGTGTCTGCAGGTGCTGTATGCTGAGACCACAGGTTGACAGGGACATGCACCTTCGTTATGCCCCTAACTACCCCCTATTACAGCCTATCTCAAATTACATGACCCCTATCACATACCTACCTGAGATTTGAAGCTGCCTTACCCTTATCCCCTTACGGTTTTCCTGGTAGAAGACTTTGCCCTTAAAACGGCAATCTCCATACCACCCTTGTAGCCCCAGTTTTTACCCTCATGGTAGTGCTGCACTCGCCGCTGGCTCTCACCCAATCCTGCTGGCACAATTTGCTCAACATCTTATGAATGTTGCATCCAAATGATGGCATAGTAAGATGTGAATTGCTGTGAATATAAAGTAGCCTGGGTGTTTGTATGTTCCAAAGAACATGAAGTAATATTTTGGTATTTTGTTGTAAAAGTGAAACTATTATTTTGCGCATGCTGATAAGTTAAAACTTGGTAATACCTGTGAAATGTGTTTTTTTGACTTAACTGGGATCCTGTAATGTTGTTTTTCTGCATGTGGTTGTTTGGTATTTTGCGGTTTTCATATGATATGTCAGAGTTGTAGCTGTTCATGAAGTGATTGTTTTGGGGCCACGTGGTGCTGGATCAGGGGATTAATTCTGTTGAAAATCATAAGTGTCAGGCATAGGAGTATTCTCCCTTAGAGACTTGATAGCCTGGACATTGAACATTATTTTGGACTGACTCTAGGTCTGTGCTTGATTTGTCATTTCACTCAAGGTTTTGCTTGCTTTTCGCTTTCTTTGCTTATTTAACTTTGCATTGTATTGGTATTTTCATTCTCAAATTTTTGCTTTCTTGCTCTTTGTTTTTGTGCTTGTTGGTGTTGTAGGCATCCAGTGGTGATTTGCAGATATATTTTTGCATAATAAATTAAGTCTCATTTGCAACTTCGTATCGTTGGTAGGTTTGTTGAAGATTGTGCAAGTTCAGAATATAAGATTGTTATGTGAATGAAAATATTTCATCTTGTTTTTGACTAATTCTATACATTATGGACAAATCTTCCAATTTCGATGGTTGGGCTATATAAGATATGGATTCAAAGTTAGGCTTTTTAAATGTTTGTCCATCTGCTAAATAAGTTTCAGATTTGCCCTCCATTTTGTCAAATGTCAAATAGTTCCTTTTCATATTTTTGGATTCTCCGAATCAAGGTGTCACATACTGTGGCAGATGATATAATTTCAGTTCCGAGCTATAATTCTATCAGACGAGATGCAAAACCAAATTAGAAACAGGATTAATAACTTATATACATCAGTCTTTAAATTATATGCAGAAAACATTTTTGTTAACTATGCATTGAATGTATTATGGCTAGAAGTACGCCTGTAATGGAGCCAAAACCTAATACTAGGTAGGATTTTTGTATCGAAAACCCAGTTGAAGCCTTAGCTGGTTGTAATTTTGACAAAATGATGGATGATGTTTTGTAACTACTCATAATGCTGAAATAATTTTACTTGGTGATTTCAATATTTGATTTGCTTAAGCCTAATGATAAATGGAAAATAATCTTTCAGGTGGATAACTGTGAACTAGTAAACAATCCACAAGGAAAACTCCACGTTCTGAAACACTGATTGACCATATAGACACACACTCCATCTTAAACATTGTAAGTTGGTAACTGCTCGTACCTGTCTATGGCCTAGCGATCCACTATCCTGGTATGTTTTAATTGGTCAAAAAAAGGGGCGAAAATTACCCAGATTGCAAACACCAAATACATTCTTTTCGCAGGCTATAGAACGTTTAACGCAGAACATTTTGTGTTCTTCCGACTTATTGTAAAGCTAACTTATATTACGTTACAGATTTACTGACCAAGACATAGCCACTTGAATTTGTTTGTAGTATTTTTGCTTCCAATCTTTGAGAGTCAGGCTCCTCTTGGAATCCTAACGTTTACGCAAACTCCCAGTGTAAAAGCTAGAGATAAAACACCCGGGTTAATATTATGAAATCACTGAAGCCTTAGCCATCGAGTTCATTTACTAAAATCAACAGGAAGAGATGGAAAATTTAAGGAGCAGCGGAAATAAGTGACATTCATGATACGAATTGCAAAATAAGATATATTTTAGTGAGTTTATTATCATCTAAAGGACACAAAGTCTCTCTGGAAAGCATATATCAGTTAGCCTGGGTGAATCATCTTCAATTCATGTGCTTCATCAGGTTATGGGTCTATCTGCAGAAAAGATCAATAAACACTTTTGTTCTATTGCAGACAAAAATTGTAATCATTGTCCGTCAGGAATTCAACAATGACTTACATCTTTTCAAAGGAAATTTTTGTAACTCAGAGTCAATAAGTCTTACTGTCCTTCAAATATATTGGTTGTGCATGAAGTGCATAAGGAAATTGTGTTTCATTAAAGCAACTAGCTCCCGTGGTTTGTAGATATTTAGACAGCAAAATTTTGAAGATTTCTGCGAAAGTAATATCTGAACATTCTACATATATCTATAATCTCTGTATTGAAAAAGTTTTGCTATCCTCAAATGTTTAAAGATGCCAAAGTTATACCTGTTCTTAAACTGGAGATCCAAATGACCCTTCCAAACTATCGACCTATTTACGTTTCTATCTATCTTATCTAAACCTTTAGAAAAGCAACTTAAAGCAACATCTTCTGTCACACTTTACTTAACTAACTTATTTCATCCTAATCAAAGTGGCTTTAGAGATTATCATTCATGTCATACTGCACTCAGAACTTCATAGAGCAATGGCATTAAATATAATAATAATATATAACTGGTGCAAATTTTTGTAGACTTTGCCAAGGCATTTGACTTGTATTGTTCACAACCTCCTAGTAAAGAAATGGCTTTGTATTCGTTTATTGCGCAGACTCACTAAAACTAATTTACCTCTTTTCTTGATTTAAAAGAAGCAAGTGTTTATCAAGATTCATTTTATGTCGTTCCCTTTTGCCAGTGAACTATGGAATTCCTCAAGTTCTGTTACTAGGGCCATCCTCTTTAATATATATCAATGATCTTTCCTCTTCAATGGTTTCTTTACCTTGTGCACTCTTTGCCGACGACGACACTACCATACATAAGCGGATCATGATGTAAACTTGTAGTAAAATTTGCAAGGACTTAAAACAATCTAGCAGCTGGACAGAGTGCATTCACATGGCTTCTCCATCCACTGAAATCAATGTATGGTTGTTTGCAACAAGGACAAAAGCGCCAAAATTTTTAAACCCAAAAACTAAATGGAATAAAGTTTATACGGATAACGTATTAGAGAAGTCAGCTCATATAAACTACTTGGATCCTAATATTGTAATAACTTGTCATGGTCGATCATGTTTTTAGTATTTCAAATAATTTTATCTAAGATGCTATTCCATCTTTATCGAATAAAACATTCCTTGATCAGAATACACGAAAAGTATTCTTCTACGCTATATACAACCTGATCTTGATATGCATCTACATGCTGGGAATTTGGCAAGGTAAAACTGTTTACGACAACTCTTGAGAGTAGTATATAAACGTTCTCTCAAGTTAATTCGGCTTAGAACTACTTCTTAGAAACTAATAGCTACAAAAGAGTTGAACATTCTTCCTTAGTTTACATTGTATCTTTAATAAAGGTTGTATTTATGTTAAAAGACTTATGAATAAACTAGCCACTCATTATCTTTGTCAGCAGGTTACTGTTAAAACTGTTCGTAACAAAAGCAGTGTTGTTCACTCCTCATCAAGAAACCGATCTGTTTTATGTCATCCCTTGTTTTTTTCTGGTAGCAAGTTATGGAACGAATTCCCAGTCAGTAGATTAAAGAGAAAGCTGCCTATCATCTTTCAAAAAAAGCGTACCTCACACACTTGTTTATTTTCTGTTATATCATTGGGTGAGCGTGCTTGTTGTAACTCTGTGTGTGTTGAGTGGGTATGCGTGCAAAGCGCTGCGCAAAATGTGTTGTTTGTATGTGTAGTGTAATGTGTGTGTGTAGGGGCGTGTGTGTATGGGCGTGAGTGTGTGTGTGTGTGTGTGTGTGTGTTGTGTGTGTTGTGTGTGTGTGTGGGTGTGTGTGTGTGTGTGTCGTAGTGGTAGTGCGTGGGGAGGGGGGGGGGTAGGGTTGTATTGTGCTCTGTGGGTTGTAGTTTTATTTCTCGTGCTTCAAAATAATGTTCATTGTTTGGTTTTGGACGGTGTAATGTGGGTTATAGGTATTTTGATGTTTATGACATAAGGATGTGATAAATATGTGAGGTATATGTACATCGTGTATGGATTTGTATCCTGGAGATTTGTATGATTTGTGCAAGCTCGCACGTGTACTCTTTCTAAGTTGCGTGTCAGTGGATAAGTTAGGGAGTCAATTTTTAGTGTGAGTGTGTGTGTGTGTTTTTATGTGTGCATGTGTGCGAGCGTGCGTGCATGCGCGCGTGCGTGCGTTGCGTGCGTGCGTTGTGTGTGTGTTGTGTGTGTGTGTGTTGATTTTTGGGGTGACGGGAGGAGGTTCTGTTTAGGGAAGGGTTGTGTCAAGTGGAGGGGAGTTTGTCTGTGTTCAATTGGTTTTGTCTGTTTATTCGATGGTTTACTTCTGTGTCTTTCATTGATTTCATGACTTCAGTCAAATAATTGAAGTGCTATTTGAATGATTTCATTTCTTTGCTTTTTGACATTATCTTGTTTATTGATCAATTGGTTTTAGTCATGTTTGTTTAACTTTTTTCCCCTTGAGGGGGCCTTGGTGTAAAGAAAGCCTCTGGCTTATCCAATTACCCTCATTAAAATATTCGAGTTCGAGTTCGAGTTCGAGTTCGAGTTCTCTCTCTCTCTCGCTCTCTCTCTCTCTCTCTTCTCTCTCGCTCTCTCTCTCTCTCTCACTCTCTCTCTCTCTCTCTCTCTCTCTCTCTCTCTCTCTCTCTCTTTCTGCGCTAGCGCGCGCACCACACCACTCATACAAATACTTAAACACAAACTCTCTCTCTCACACACACAAAGACTTAACTGTTGTACCATTCAAAGACAGACTATTTTGTAATACATGTTCATGTATGTTTAACATAGTTCACAGAATAGCACCAAAGAAAGTTCTTGAAAACTTTTGATAAAAAAACAGACATAGACACAAGCTGTCTTATCCAAAACTTCGTAATAATCTACTTAAGACCAGTTTAATTAACATATTCCAGGGGAACAATAATATGGAACAGTTTACCTCCCTTTCTTAAAAAAAAAAACCCCAGCACGATCAAAGCAAAGCTTTAAGAAAGCACTGAAAAGAATAAAACATTCGAAGGAAGTATTGTAAACCTGTCTTTTTGTTGTTCAAAACCGAGGCTGTATAAATTGCCCAAATACTTTTATGTACATTTTTCGTGTCTGAGTTTTCTTATCTAAAATTGCGGAATGGGTTTTTGTTTTGTTTGTTTTGTGTGTGTGTCTTGTTGGGGACGGGGGGCGTTTCGAGGGGGAGGGGGGGGGGGAGCGAGAGGGTTTGGGGGTTTTTTTTCTTTGGGGGGTTAGGATGCCCCGTGAATGTTGCTTTCGTGATCTCTCTGTTGATGGATACATCATGGTAGGTTTTTGCTTAATCAGGTTTCAGGCGGCCTTTTCGGGCGTGTCTGTGTGTGGACAGTCTGTGTTGCTTCGTTTCTTTTGCTTTGATAGATTTGAATGATTTGCTAAGTTGTTTGTGGCTTTATGAGCTTTGTCGTATGTGTTGTGTTGCGTTATTCATCTTGGAATGTGTGAGATGTGTTGTGTGTGTGTGTGTGTGTGTGTGTGTGTGTTGACTGGTGTGTGTGTGTGTTGTGTGTTGTGTGTGTGTGTGTATGTTGTGTGTGTGTGTTGTGGGCGTGCTGTGTGTGTGTGGAGTGTGTGGGATTTCCTCTCTCTGTGTGCCTTGTGTCTGTGTGTGTGTGCATGTGTTGTGAGTGTGTGTGGTGTGGAATTTTCTCTCTCTCTCTCTCTCTCTCTCTCTCTCTCTCTCCTATCTCTCTCTTCTCTCTGTGCCTTGATATGTCTGTGATCTGTGTGTAGTT
Organism: Rapana venosa; assembly: GCA_028751875.1. Lineage (NCBI taxonomy): Eukaryota > Metazoa > Mollusca > Gastropoda > Neogastropoda > Muricidae > Rapana > Rapana venosa. Next base: position 15,245,287 of record CM054143.1, on the reverse strand, counting down.
GCGTGTGGTGGTGTGTTGTGTCGTGTCGTGTGTGTGAATTTTCTCTCTCTCTCTCTCTCTCTCTCTTCTCTCTTCTCTTCTCCTCTCTCTCTCTCTCATCTCTTCTCTCTCTCTCTCTCGGACTCTCTCTCTCTCTGTTGCCTCTGTGTGTGTTGTGTGCGTGTGTGCTTATGTGTGTGTGAGTGTGAGTGTGTGTGAATCTCTCTCTCTCTCTCTCTCTTCTCTCTCTCTCTCTCTCTCTCTCTCTCTCTCTCTCTCTCTCTGTGCCTCTGTGTCTGTGTGTATGTCTGTGTGAGTGTGTGTGTGTGAATTTCTCCTCTCTCTCTCTCTCTCTCTCTCTCTCTCTCTCTCTCTCTCTCTCTCTCTCTCTCTCTCTCTCTCTCTCTCTCTCTGCCTCTGTGTGCGTATGTGTCTGTCTGTCTTTCTGTCTGTGTATGTGTGTGAGAGAGGGCAGGATGAAAACCCCAAAAAGCTCGTAAACTTACTCTTTGACCCTCAATAAGATCATTTTGACTTGACACATCCCTCAACACAATAACCAATTTTTAACATCTATTTTTTGTTGTTGTTAACAGCCCAGCTTCCCTACCGGCACCAAAAGAGGGAGCAGCAGCTGCTGCGAGACAATGAAGAAAAACAACGCTCTCTTCTCCGACACTTTAAATTAATCACCTACTCCCCCCAATGAGAAGATAATAACGTATCCCCCCCCCCCTACCCTCCTGTCACCACCAACCCACCCAAACCCCTCCCTCCCCCCAACGCCCCCAACCCACCCACCCCCACCCCAAAAAACCCCAACCCTACTGCAGTTCTGGTCATCAGGTATCTCACAGAACTGACCGCGGCGTATCATAGGCTAGCAGACCACTAATGGCTGGATCGGTGGTCTAGAGGTAACGCACCTGCCTAGAAAGCGAAAAAGAAAAGTCCGGGTTTCGTAAGTGGTGGTGGTGGTGGGTGCTTGATCCCCCCGTTTGTGCCCAAAACTTTTCCTCCTAAGACCGTGAGTGGTGGTGGTGGTGGTGGTGGTCTGGGTGCTTGTATTTCGTATGAGACGATAAAGCGAGGTCCCGTGCGCAATAGTTATTTAGTGGTGTACGTGGGGGAAAAAAAGAACCCACGGGCAATAAGAGAGTTGTCCCTGGCAAAAAAAAAATTCTGTAGAAGAAAAAGTCAACTTTGATAGGAAGAAACCAAATAGAATATACACACAGAAATATTAAAATATATATATATACATATATATAGATATATATATACATATATACATATATATATATATATATATATACATATATATAGATATATATATACATATATACATATATATATATATATATATATAATAACGGGTGGTCCTTCTCTTGCTTTTAGCGACGCGCTCTCCCCGGGAGAAAGCAGTCTTAATTTAACACAGAGAAATCTGCCGTGACTTTTTTTATAAACAAAAAAAGCGGTATACAAT